>JASVEL010003021.1:0-642500 GCA_032618575.1 Nicotiana noctiflora
ATAACGAGGGAATACATTTCCATGTCTTAGCATTAGGCGCCCACTTGTATAACGAGGGAATACATTTCATATCTTAGCAATTAGGCGCCCACCTGTAGAACAAGGGAATACATTTTCATGTCTTAGCATTAGGCACCCACCTGTATAATGAGGGAATACATTTTCATGTCTTAGCATTAGGCGCCCACCTGTAGAAAAAGGGAATACATTTTTATGTCTTAGCATTAGACACCCACCTGTATAATGAGGGATTACATTTTCATATCTTAGCATTAGGCGCCCACCTGTATAACGAGGGAATACATTTCATATCTTAGAAATTAGGCGCCCAGCTGTATAACAAGGGAATACATTTCATATCTTAGCAATTAGGCGCCCACCTGTATAACGAGGGAATACATTTTCATGTCTTAGAAATTAGGCGCCCACCTATATAACGAGGGAATACATTTTCATGTCTTAGCATTAGGCGCCCACCTGTATAACGAGGGAATACATTTCATATCTTAGCAATTAGGCGCCCACTTGTAGAACAAGGGAATACATTTTCATGTCTTAGCATTAGGCACCCACCTGTATAATGAGGGAATACATTTTCATGTCTTAGCATTAGGCGCCGACCTGTAGAACAAGGGAATACATTTTCATGTCTTAGCATTATGCACCCACCTGTATAATGAGGGAATACATTTTCTTGTCTCAACATTAGGCGCCCACCTGTATAACGAGGGAATACATTTCATATCTTAGCAATTAGGCGCCCACCGGTATAACGAGGGAATACATTTCATATCTTAGCACTTAGGCGCCCACCTGTATAACGAGGGAATACATTTTCATGTCTTAGAAATTAGGTGCCCACCTGTATAACGGGGGTATACATTTTCATGTCTTAGCATTAGGTGCCCACCTGTATAACGAGGGAGTACATTTCATATCTTAGCAATTAGGCGCCCACCTGTTGAACAAGGGAATACCTTTTCATGTCTTAGCATTAGGCACCCACCTGTATAATGAGGGAATACATTTTCATGTCTTAGTATTAGGCGCCCACCTGTATAACAAGGGAATGCATTTTACATCTTAGCAATTAGGCACCCACCTGTATAATGAGGGAATACATTTTCATGTCTTAGCATTAGGCGCCCACCTGTATAACAAGGGAATACATTTTACATCTTAGCAATTAGGCGCCCACCTGTAATAACAAGGGAATATAGTTTACGTCTTTATGATATTAGGCGCCCACCTGTATAATAAGAGGAATATTTTTCAGTTTTTACATCTTAGGTATTGAAACCAGCGACCCACCATAAAGGCAGAGGGACACATCGGAAGATCCCCAGCACAAGTCCAAATTTATAAGTGAGAAAGAAGGCAACGGTGGCCGAAAAAATTCTTCACGTTACAGAAGAAAGATGAGACTCATCCGGAGAGGAACAACTTTCAAACTTTGCCTACCCCCCTCAACATAGCAGACTTGACGGAGAAAGATATGTCCACAACAGATTGAGCAAAACGAGGAAAACTGATATTCAAAGAAGAAAAGGCGAGTGCCACCTCCAAGTTCTCGAAAGAAAAGCACGGGAAGAATCACAAGACGACAAAAAGGCAAGGCGACATGAAGATAGATGAGATCTTATGATCCATAGGCTAGCTTAGCTTCTTGTTTTTCCCTTTTAGAACGGTGTAAAAAGGAGATCAGTAAAGCATTGGTAACGGCATGCAATAGCAGTAACAGCGGAACCACAATCCCTTGGTATTCCCAGATACCAAAACTTCCCGAACTACATTGACCCGATTCCTGTTTAGCCCAGGATATGTAGGAGGCCCCCCGAAGCAAAGGCTCGGTCAAGATCTTTTCAAAATGCTTCGCACGGAGTGCTCAAACGGGCAAAAGTCGCTCGTATTTACTCATTATCTTTGCACGAGAACTCTTTATGTTTCCGCGCAAAAAGGGGCAGCTGTGAACACGTGATTTTTGCCTCACATGAACTACTCCCAAAGAAATCAAAATCAAAGTTTTTTTATTTTATTGTGTACATATTTGTGAATTTCTCATAATATTTTGTGATTGTTTACGTCCGTGTGTGCATGTTTTTGTTGTTTAAATTAATAGAAAAATAAAAAAATATATATGTTGCATTTGAATTTAGAATTTAGTTAAGTAATTTGTTTTATAAAAAAAATTAATTAAAATCAAAAGGTGTGTTTTGCAATTTAGTCAAAGTTGTGTAATTTATAATTTTAATTGTTATTTAATGTGTGAATTGTTATTAGAACTTAATTAGTATTCTTATAAACTAATTTGATTTTGTAATGTATTTTAGAATTTTTGTTTTTAATAAATTAGGAATTAAAAAAAAAGTAAAAGAAAAGAAGAAAAATGGAAAAATGAAGAGAAAATCGGAATGGACTGGAAGGAAGCCAGGCCCAAACCAAAGCCAGTCCAAACCTGCCTTTAATCCAGCCCAAATCCCCGCCCATGCACTGTTTTGTGTAACGGCTGACATGAACCGTTGGATTAAATCGATCCAACGGCCAAGATCATTCATCCAAGCCCCCGACCCATTTTACCCAGATATCGTCTGGAAAACCCGTCTCCCCAAACCCCTCATTAAACCAAAACGACCCCATTTCGTTTTGTATTCTTGACCACAGCCGTTGGTTTGTCATGATCCAATGGCTCGCATTAATTAACCAATTTTAATACACCAAAATCCCAGAATGCCCAAAGACCCGTCTCATTTCCCCCTTCACCCTTCACCCTGTCTCTCTAACCCTAGAGGCCCTGATGTAACGCCACTATGAGCCGCCGTCTCCCGCCTGCCGGAAATAGCCTCACGGCGGTTCCGATAGGCTAATGACCTTCGAAATTACACCCCAAACTCCCCTTAGCCTCCTCAACCCAAATCCAAGGTCCGTTAAACTCAAATCACCACCAACTATCTCAAATCTTCGATCGAAGAACCAACCAAAACTGGAACCTACTCCAATCAAGCCCAAACTCACACCCTGGCATCCCCTTACCTCCTTCATACCTATACCAACGTTGGTCCGGCTCGAATCTGGCCGGAACTGGTCGAGCCCCAAATTAGGCATAAAAACCCTAGAAATTCCAAATCGTGGATTCAGTCCAAATTAAATAAAGACTTGGGGTCTAATTGGCCTTAGTCGAAGTGTTCTTAGTTAAGAACATTCGATTAAGGTCTGTTCGACCTCAAAAGTGTTCAAATAGTAGTTCGAATCTGGGTCACCTAGTTCTTAAGTTTTTGTGAGGTATTTTCCTTTCCCTATGTTTTAGTTCTGTTTTATTAGCATCTGTTTTTGTGTTTAGTTTATGTTTTAATTGATTTTTTCAATTTTCGTATCAATTGTTCTGCCCATCTCCATAAGATCTTTTTATTCGGTCAACTTTCCATGTTTGTGGTAATTGCATGTGTTAAAAACTATATATTCGATTCGATTAACATCATCGAATATTTAGTTCGTTTGTCCCCTGTTTTGCCCAAAGCCACTGAATTCATTTTGGTAGCCTGTTTGTTTACTGTGGATTTGTTGTCTATTATAGCTCGTATGGTCAATTAATTAAAGGTCGTCTACAGAATTCACTTGAAAAATTGATAGAATCTAAAAGAACATGAATTGTCCGCGTCTATTATTTGAAATACAGTTAAGTCAACACCCATTCTGTGATCTGTTTGATTTGAAACTGAAATAAGTGTTAAGCTTAGGATGAATTGGTATAGCTGTAGAAACTCATAGGTTTTAAGCTCGAAATCAGAGTGAACACAAGGTTACATAGCATAAAATTTCACGCTTATCAACTTAGGGTTAATACAGTTTAACAATCAAGGGGGTTGGTTTAGGGAATTGGAATCTGAAATTGTCCAATTTAAGTGGTCTGTAATGCTGAATATTACTACCACTAAGCTATTGGATTGTTTAATCAAAAGGAACAATTAGTGCAAAAATACACCCTGTAAAACACCCTTAGAGGCAGAAAAAACAGAGGTAACATGGACTGTCAGGGCACGCCTGATTTAAATAGCAGGCTGCCCTTATTAATGAGATAGAATAATAAGAAAGTGGGATAATGGAGTAGGAGGGTTCTGGTTCTAGTGTTTAAAAATTAGAGGGTGATGGGAGAAACGTTATTTTTTATGTTTTAAGTGCTCTTAAGAGCTGGAAAAGGGGTAAGACTTTGGGTATAAAAGAAGAGACTTAGGACACTTAAAGATTCTAAGAGTGAATACTGAGAGTGAAGTCTTTTGAGAAGCAACTATGTTTCCTTTTGAGTCTGAAGTTTCCTTTCCTTAGAGCGTCTAAAACTAGAAATTATTGTGCTTTACTGCTGGTTTCTTCTGTTTCTCCTTGCAATCGCATTTGGTATTACTGGGTTGTGAAACTGGTATTCCTGGGGACTTGCTACTGTTTTGAAACTGTTCTGTTGCTGTTGCTGGTCTTACTGCTATTGCTGATCCTTCTTTCCCTCATTACTTTCAAATTTCAGGTACACATTTGAATTACCCTAATGTAAGTTTAACATTGAAGTGAAATGAAGTTTTATGCCAGATCTGAGCTTATTTGATTACTTGTAGTTACAGTCAACTAAATGATGATATTTAGTGTTAATTTGTCGAATTGTATACTAGATTTTGATTTGTTTAAGTTAGGATTATTGCCAATTGATATGGAATGTTAAGTTGAACCGTAGACTGTTGAAATTTCTGGATGTGTGATATTTCATTAGTGTTAACTTAGTATATAGTATACAATCGTTTAGTAACAGGTTTAGTTGATTGGGACTTGTTGAAATTATTAGAATTGGAGAAAAAGTCACGAATTAGTTTTTGTTGCAATTGATTATTGGATGGTTCAAAACTAGGTCTCGTATTAATTTCTTCTTCCTTGCTTATGTTGAATAAAGCTTTAGTGTCATTAGTAATAGGTCGTTGTTATAATTGGTAACGTGTCACTATTAAATTATTTTAAGTCATGTTAATTTGCCATCAAAATCGAATCCAGATTGAGCTATGATTAGTTAGTTTAAAATTGACACTTTTTATCTTGAAAATTTCAGTTAATGCATTAGTGGAAATAAATGTGCAATTGACATCAAATTTGTTTTGAAATAATTCATTAGTGATCCTTAAGTGGTTCCTCGTCATTGTCGCCTAAAGTTTTGATGCACATTAAGTAAAAATCTTTTCTTAATTTAATCGATTACACGCACGAGTCATTGACAAAAAAATCAAGGTAGCTGAAAGGAGAAGACTTAACCAAATAATACTTAAATAATAATTAGTAACTAGGTTTTACTCTCATTTATGATTAGAGATGAAACATGCATGAAATGTAGTACTCTAGGATTGACCTTCAAAAAATAAATAAGACGAGCCTTGCTCAATAAAACATAAAACCTCGGGGCCCTCCTAAGTGTACATATATATTAAAAATGCTTAGATTACAGGATATGGCGTTTAGCGAATTTCACAGCGTCCTAAAAGTAATAATGCGCTAGCATCTTTAGGCACGTACTTAATAAAATTATCTCCCTAAACTCGGGTACACATTTATGTGACCCTAATCCAAATCTCAATGAAGTCGGAATGCATCAAAAATTGCGGACACATTTATGTGACGAAATTTGATATGCATTCTCACGACGTTGTAATCCTCTTCCAATATAATAAGTGATAAAAGCGGTTCGAAGTAATAATTGGCACATAAGTTCATAATTGTTAAAAATTAGATAATTAATCCGAAATATGATAATTAAGCGACCGTGCTAGAACCATGAAATTCGGGAATGCCTAAAACCTTCTCCCGGGTTAACAAAATTCCTTATCCAGATTTCTGGTTCGCGGACTGTTAAATAGAGTCAAACCTTTCCTCAATTCGGGATTCGAACCGGTGACTTGGAACACCATAAATCTCCCAAGTGACGACTCTGAATCTTTTAATAAATGAATCCCATTTTGGTTGTCTTTTAATTGGAAAAACTCTCTTTTATATCCTCGCACCCATGCGGGTAAGCGAAAAAAGGAGGTATGATAGTATATACCAAAATAAGCGTTAAATCAAAATACTTAGGATATTAATGTATACATATTTCTTTTTATTTTTAGGATAACTCTAATATATAGTGACTTTAGGTGAATGCTTTTATATTTGTTGAATAATTCTTAATAAAGAATTAATTGCTTTTCAATTTATTTAAATAAAAAAGATTTAATTAAAAATAAAATAAAAAGATTTAATTATTGCCTGTAATAACAAATTTTAAGATTATTTATTTACTTATAATATTAACTAATAAGTAAATTTATTTATGTCCTTATTCATAATTTGATACTTAAAAACAACAACAACAACAACAACAACAACAACTACCCAGTATGTTCCCACAAAGTGGGGTCTGGGGAGGGTAATACGTACACAAGCCTTACCCCTACCCGAAAGGGTAGAGAGGCTGTTTCCGGCCGACCCTCGGCTCAGAAAAGAGAGAGAAAATCAACAAACAAAACACAACAAAACAAAACAATGTTAGCAAATCCGGGATAAGTCAAATAAATAATTATCTAAACATAAAACCAAAAGTAGAATGACATGGAATAATACCAATCGGTTACTACCATAAGAGGCACAATACAATACATTAATTAACTATAGAGATCGCTACCAAACCCCACTAAGCCCCTAACAGAAGTACTAAGAATTCTAGAAGGCCCTACCCTACAACCCTAATACTAGACCTCCAAACTTTCCTATCAAGGGTCATGTCCTCGGAAATCCCCATTCTAGTCATATCCTGCCTAATCACCTCACCCCAATACCTCTTAGGCCTCCCTCTGCCTCGACTCGCGCCAACCACCGCCAGTCGCTCACAACTCCTCACCGGTTTTTGATACTTAAAAACCCTCTAAAAAATTAGTCCAAACATAAATTATTGCTTAAAAATATTTTTAAAATGATTAGTTCTCTCTTATTTTTGAGAAAACACTTTTTTTTAAAATAACTTTTAGTAATAAAAAAAAAATTCAATTTATTCTTCCTCTTGTATCGATATCCTCAAATTTTTTGTCTCTCATCATACATTGGTTGCCAAACTTGTCGAATGTCACACTAATCAATGCACGCGCGCGCGCTCTCTCTCTCTCTCTCTCACACACTGTCCCTCACTCGTGAATGAATTCCTAAAAGTCATCAATTCGTTACTATTTTCCTCCCTTTTTAATTCTTCTCTGCGGTTACTTCAATGCTGCAGCTTTGTTCCTCTCTATTTTTCTTTGCTTAATTGCTAACTGTTGACTCGTTCTCACCGTTAATACCCTCAAGCTTTCACTTTATAACATCAGGGAATTATCTCTGTTATATTTATGCTCAGAAATTAAAAGGGTATTCTTGTAGATGTCAGAGATGATTACCATGAGTCTAAAATTCAATCTTTTTGCTACCCCATATAGTGGAAGATATGGGGTAAGCCATTTTTGGTCTCACCAGAAATTGGTCAACTCCAAGTCACACACAAGTCACAGGGTTGGTCGAGTTTATTGCGAGTCTAAGGTGATTCTTAGTACTTTGTTATGTAATGCTCTTGCTGATTTTCTTTCTTTGTTAAATAATTATAGTTGTTAATTGAAGGGGAGCCATGGCCATGGGCGAAGCTACATGTTATAAAGGCCCTTCCTCAGTCAGAAAATTACACTGCCTACATAGATTTTAAATATGTATAACATATATTGAACACTCTTTCTCGGATAATACCCTTGAGTAATGCCATGACTAACCGGTAAAGTTGCTACCAAGTGATCAAAAGTTCACGAGGCGACGGGTTCTAGCCATGGAAATATGTAGAAATGCAGGTTAATAATGCATACAATAAAACCCTGAGGTCTGGGCTTCCTCGGACCCTACGCATAACGAGAGCTTAGTGCACCAGACTGCCCTTTAACTATAGTTGTTAATTGTAATCATCTTTGTAAATTATACTCCCTCTCCCCTATTTTATGTGACTATTTTTTGACAAGGAAGTAGGAACAAAGTTTAGAAATATAGATTTTTTTTGACACTTGTGGTCTAAAACATTGTCATATACATTTGCATGTCTATAAAATTGCGTATTAGGAAATTTATTTCGAGAAGATTACTTGGGTCCTCATATGCGAAAAGTTAAGTTTTGCATTGCCTTAGTACCGAGGAGTCAGCCTATCTCTATCCCTCCGTATTGGCTCTAGTTAAATGTCATGTGTAGAAAGGTGTAATGTTTTGGGACAACCTAAAGAGGAAAGTGCGTTACATATAAATTGGGCGGGAGTATTTATCATTGTTATACATTAATTGTGCAATGTTTTCCTATGTGTTGTAAC
The DNA here is from genome assembly GCA_032618575.1 of Nicotiana noctiflora. NCBI lineage: Eukaryota > Viridiplantae > Streptophyta > Magnoliopsida > Solanales > Solanaceae > Nicotiana > Nicotiana noctiflora. Next base: position 8,373 of record JASVEL010003021.1, read on the forward strand.
TGAGTCCAGGTTTGAAAGCAGAATTGCTATAGTTGACTTATAGCATGTTTGGCCAAGCTTATTTTTGGCCAAAAGTGCTTTTTTTGTTTGTTGCCAAAAGCACTTTTGGCCAAAAATTGAGTTGTTTGACCAAGCTTCTGGAAGGGAAAAAAAAGGTGTTTTTGAGGAGAAGCAGAAGCAGTTTTGGAGAAGCAGAAAAAAGTAGTTTCTCTCCAAAAGCACTTTTTTGAGAAGCACTTTTTTGAAAAATACACTTAGAAGCAGTTTTTTAAAGCTTGGCCAAATACTAATTACTGCTCAGAAGTGCTTTTCAAACTAATTAGCCAAACACAAACTGCTTCTCACCAAAAGTACTTTTGAAAAAAGCAATTTTGAAAAAAAACACTTCTCAAAATAAGCTGATTTTTGCAGCTTGGCCAAACGGGCTATTAAGCTTGGGAAGCATAGCAACATTAATTGCATTTGGAATGGAAATTTCCTGAATGAATGTCGCTAATACTTTTTTATTGGATTCAGTACCCTTTTGCGTTTTAATGTAATTTTGTTAATACCAACTAAATTTAGTTAGCCTCCAATTATAGTTTTATTTTTGATGCATTTTGTGTACCGATCTTGCAATAATTCTTCGATAAGTAAAGTAATCTCATTGATAGAGCGGCAGAAAGCAGGTGTAGTCATCTGTATAAAAGTGCTGGACCGATCACTTTTATAGTTGTAAGGAGTCAATTAAGTCCAGCATATCATTTCTTTTATTTACAATTTTCATCCTGCATAAAAATTGATGATTTTCAAGATATTTGAACTTTACAAGAGATGTTCCTTCCCATCAAGCATCTATGGTTTCTATCTATCCACGCTCCACACTAGTGTCTGGCGTACACAGTGAATAATTTCTCTCCAAGCTTGTCTTTGCCTCTTCAGTGTCCTTTGTCCCTACCCAGCTTGTAGCCTCTTTCAAGCATTCAGGCATAACCCACGGGACTCCAAATATGTTAAAAGAAATGCTCCATAACTGTATGGTTTCATCATAACTTTGAATTTAAGTGTGTTTGGGCGAGAGTAATATTAGGACGGGTGATACCTCTATTGTATTTTTATCGCTGTGGTAATCCGGTTAGTTTGCACACACGTCAAGCCGAATAGCTGCATCATCCAAAATACATAGATATTGGGTAACTATAGGTGGTAACTCTGCTCACCCAGACTTAGGCACTAAGAAGAAATTACCTAGGTTTTTGCTAGTAACCCAGGTCTTCCTTGGTCTTTATTCAACTTCATTGACCACTAGGATACCCTTGCGTGCATCATAATTTGCGTATTTAAAGCCTCTTCTCTGTATCCTGGGTTAGGCTGCATTATGTAAGAATCCATATAAAGCATGCCATTTTAGGTGGATATACTGTTTCCATCTACATTTTTTAGGGCATATAAATCTCATCGTAAATATTTTATTTCACAACAGCCTATAACTTGAGTTCGGAGAAAATTTGCCATCTACATTGGCTATCCGATAAGAAAAGTTTTTTCTTCGATAAATCACTGCTAGTTTCTCAATCAAAAGGTTCAACCTTCCAATCTCCTAATCAACGAAGACTTCTATTATGAAGTTTCAAATTCTTCACTTCCAATCCACCATCCTTTATAAGTTAGTTATAACCCTCTCCAGTTTTTGAGTTAAGCTTCTTAGTTGAATCTTCAAAAATTATTATTGTGGAAGACTAGAGAAGATAAAATGTCAGGAAACACATGCTGGTCTTTTAGTTGTAACGTCCACCGACTCTCCGGCCACCCTATAAGTATATAAATTATCTGTATTAATCTACTTTTATCTGAGAAGTTGGGATCTGCACTACGTATACCTATCAATTGTTTTTGCTCAATTTGAAAGCTTATCATGTAGTGTTCAGCTACTGCTTCTTTTGTGTATTTTATTTATGGAATTCATTGAATCGTGTTCCCAGACTGCAGAAATGGAAATCAGGAAGTGCTCGCCTTTTCTAGAAAGTGAATTGTTGTCCGGTAGTGGTGGGTTGCCTGTGACAGAGTGGAGAACCGTTCCTGACATTTGGCGGACTTCGGCAGAGAAATTTGGTGATCGCGTAGCACTTGTGGACCCATATCATGATCCTCCTACATGCATGACTTATAAACAGGTCAATTTTTTTTCGTTATTCTCATTTTATTCTCCGCAATATCCTTTTTTTTTGTTTATTTTTATCTAAAGATGAAATAATCAACCCTTTGTGTTAATTATTTTAGTATGTGAAGCGCTGCATTATAAGACTTCATTAAATCCCGCTATAAAATTTTCTTCCGTTTTAAAGAGCTTCTTCTCTGGAATGATAGTTGCTTTCACTAGTTTGTGCAGTGGCCCACTGTTGGCTGACTGCATGATACTGTCCATCTTGTTATCCATATGCATAACAGTGTGAGCTTCCCATCTTTTCATTTGTAAGTACTTGCTAGGAACAAATATTATCAACATGAGTTCCTAGGTAGGATCTTTTTTTTAGTATTTATGAATCTATGTTGGTGCAGGATTATAGTCTTTTGTTTGAGTATGTGGTTGCTTTTAAGCGTGGTGAACCAAACGGTGTATGGCCTTGCCTTTGACTTTAGGAATTTGATTCACCCTTAGCCCATCCGTCTTCCTTTTTCTTTCTTTTCTTTCAGGTAAATTTGTCGCATATTCCTTCTCAAAAAAGAAATTTTCGTATATTCTGTGCCCCCTTTGTTCCAAAAATGGGTGGTAGAATTTGATTCATTATTTCAAGCTTCTATAGCTCTAAACCTGATTTCTATGAATAGTGTCATGAATGCTTCTAGACCTGATCATTCTGGGGGTGGTAGTATTTGATCCCTAACATCAAGTGGATCTGAAGAGTTGAAAAACCGTGAGGCAACGAAAATTTCACCTAGCAATCTTCTTTTTTTTTTTAATTTTTAATTTTTTATTATATAAGGGACACGATGAGATGACTTAGCAATCATCTTTTAATCTAATCTAGTCTAATCTAATCTAATGTTAGTGTCTGTTGGATCTTTTGAGACATGGGCAGATCATTTATCATGAATATACGGTTGTGCTTGCGAGTAATTGTACTAAATCTAGATAGCAGAGGATAATGCAGTAAAGTTGTGGTCTCCAGAGGTGGAGTCAGGATTTGAAGCTTATGGGTGGAGGATTCTAGTCTTTTTAAGTTACTGGGTTCTAAATTAATTTTTACATATTTAATGAATTTTTAAAGACAAATAAAGAGTTAGGTACCAAAGATACTGTGTTCGGTGAAACTCTAGCTCCATCCCTGGTGGTTCCCTAGTCAAAATCCGTTTTGGGAGTAATTGGATGCATGGTTTTTGTAGTTACTACTTAATCAAAATTTTGCAAGAAGGCGACTAGCTAATCTTAAGTGCATAACTATGTTTTCAGCTCTCCTATTCTATCCATAGTACTTTTTCTAAATGCAATACCAAAAAATGCAGCTTTATCAGGAGATTGTGGATTTCTCTGAAGGTTTGAGAGTTGTTGGGCTAAAGCCAAATGAGAAGATTGCACTCTTTGCTGATAATTCATGTCGATGGCTTGTTGCAGATCAAGGTAAATCAATTTCCTATTTTGTAAATCCTAGAAATCGTTAACTCTTAGCTTTATTATAATTACGTATTACTTTTTTCTTTATTTTTCCTGTTTTCCTTTTCGGATTTCAAAAAATTTCCCATGCTCTTTTGCGGATTAGGATAATCCTAGGTACTTGGATTAAAGCCCTTGATTATCATAAATGGTATGAACCTAAAATCCGCATATAAAACTTATGGATTGTGAAAATAGTAATATGCTAATGAAAAAGACAAAAGAAGTTAGGTTATTGGCTCACTAATTATTGGGGTATAATGGCTTCTTGAAACAGTTGAACCCTCTACATAAGCAGACAGAAGTTGGAAGCACCATCTTTGCGATTAAACTATGATAATATTAGTTTGTATGCTGAAAGGCATATAAGTCAAGGGTTCTAGCCGATTAAGTCCTATAACAGGTAAATTATCAAAAAAAGATTGTTCTGCTACAAATAAACTTGGGTGTTCTTTTGACGGATAATACAAAACAAAGCACGAACATAATTCATAGATTCGAACCATGTGCGATTTGCTTTAGGGGATTTCTCCCTTACCAATAAACATACTCTAGGGGTTTGGTCTAGTGGCAAGAGCACAGCCTGACATATGGGCTGGGCACACAACACGGTTAGACAAAAGCCTGGTATTTAAGTGGGAGGAGGATAGAGGGGTGAGCCCATTATCCACCAAATTTTCTACCGTGGGCCACAGACCTCAGGATTTTCTCTGTTATAAGAAAAGACAACAACAATAACCTAGTAAAATCCACCAAGTGGGGTCTGAGAATGGTAGAGCGTACGCAGATCTTATCCCTACCCCGATGAAGTAGAGAGGCTGTTTCCGAGATATCCTCGGCTCAAAAGGAGATCAGAGATAATAGATCCTTACAAAATACTATGAAAACGGGAAAATAATGTGAACTCGGTTATAAGAAAAGATGAAAAATAAGTCAAGGGCTTTAAATTCAAGTTATGTACATTATATATTTCTTGAGACATAATGGAGAGAAACAGTTAAATGATCGAAAGGTTGGTATTATATATGCCCTTCAGCATATGGGCATTCCAATGCACAACGCATCTCATCATTCACGCAGGTATGGGGAAGGGCCGTACCTCAAGGGGTGTGATGTAGCTCGTGTACCCTAATGGAAGCAATAGTGCCTGCCTGGCTTGTAGTAAACAAATAGTACATTCATAATCAAAGTAATTCATGAACCAAATTAACAATTGAAAGCGCACACAATTCTGAAAATATAATAGGAGAAGTACCCAATTTTTCTTTGACTTAAGAGTTATTTAGAGGAATTCTCATATTAGGGAAGGAATCAATAACATGCACTTCATTGTCCACCTTGGTAATTGCCTATTTAACCACTTTTTTTTTTCTGCTCATTATCATGGAGACCGAAGGGGCTACTTTTCAGCTCATCCATTGAGGGTGGTAGTGGCTTGGTTATCTCCAGGATTTGAGTTCTCAACAGCAAAAACAACATCAAACCCAGTAGTTCCAACAAGTGGGGTCTAGGGAGGGTAAGATGTATGCAACCTTACCCTTACCCCTACCCCTGGAAGGACAGAGGTTATTTCCGAGGATTTGAGTTCTCAAATCGCTTGTAAATGAGATACTGAACAGCTGCCAAGTGCGGAAGATTCTGAGTTAGCTTGTTTAAATAGGGGATAAGTCAGCAGGCTGTTATTCACATGCGCTCGTCTATCAATTGCAAACCTACAAAATCAACATTTTCCATCATAAGGTCCAGATAATATTCTGTCCTGTAAAATAACTTGAACTCAAGCATGTCGACGAGATGGTAAATGGGGTTGCTTAATCACTGATGCGTTTATTCGAAAGGACTACTATATGTACTGTGGTTTTCTTTTGTTGTTATGATATGTGAAGTAGGGATATAGTGTAAAATTACAGTCCAAATTATGTTCAATTTAAGTAGAGGCTCTGTCATAAAAGTGTCCAATTTCCTTTAGGTACAATGACAAGTGGGGCCATCAACGTTGTGAGGGGTTCAAGGTCATCAGTTCAAGAGCTATTGCAATTATATAGCCACTCTGAAAGGTTAGTGCAGATGTTCTTGTGTATTGAGATTTGGTTGGTTGTTCTAATTAACATGTTAACGAGCATGATATTTCTTCTGCTCATTTGTGGACAGATTATAGAATCATGGGTTTCTCGTTCTTTAGTTTACACCAGCAGGTGTGATCAATTTGACGAAGTAGCCTGTTTTTTCTGCATGCATTTTGCCCAGTGTCGCTCTTGCTATTGACAGTCCTGAGATGTACAACCGGGTTGCAGATGCCTTTGGTTCCCATGCAGCTGTACGATTTGCTATTTTACTTTGGGGCGAGAAATCAAGCCTTGGAAGAGAAGCCGTGCAGGGATATCCTGTATATACTTATAAGGAGATTTTAGAATTGGGTCACAAGAGTCGTGTGGATCTATTTGATTCTGAAGATGCCAGTAAGACATTTACTGTAAGAGATATAATTTAAATTAAAAAAATATTTCTTGCTTAAATCTAATTAGTGTTTTCCTAAGATGATATATTAGTGGTTTCTTTCCTTCAAACAACAGAATTTCCTTGACTCTTTATCCTGCATTTCTTTCCTCTCTACTTTTCTCTATCATCTTCTTAGAACATAGTTGTCTTAAGAAGTTTTCGACTTCAAGTTGCAAGGTTATCTTCCCGACTCTTTTCCTGTATATGTTATGTCTGTGAGCTCTCTGAGATACTAACGCTAAAGATAACTCCTCCCTGATGTAAACACAATAAATCATTACTTAGTAGATTAGATTCGAGACTTCAGCTTAGAAATCAATATCCTGAAGCTCATTCTAATTCTATCATCACAATTTGGCCTGCTGCTTCTGTTTTTTGTCGAAATGTAACCCCGGAATTTATGGAATTTTGGACATGCTTATTCAAGCTAGTAGAACTTCTAGGTTCTAGTTCTAGCTAGTAGGAATTTTTGTGTTTTCAAATAAATTTGGCCAGTGACAAGTGATTATTAACATCTTTCATGGATATTAGAGCAACTCTGTTTTTTATCCTTTCTATTTCTGGTACAACTTCCACGTGGTAATGAGCTCGATATCTAGTCTGTATTTGCTACATATATTTAGTAGTTATATGTTTCGTGGTTATGTGCTCAATGTGATAGTTCAGTTTGGTAACAGTTTTATTTTGTCTCTCACTCTGAAGTTGCACTTTTCAATAATGTAGTTCCCTTTGGGGAGAATATCTGTAACTAACAAAATAACTATTTAGGGAAACAATATTCATATGAGGCAATCAACTCTGATGATGTGGCTACAATTGTCTATACCAGTGGAACCACCGGTAATCCAAAAGGTGTCATGCTTACGCATAAAAATCTGCTTCACCAGGTTTGCACTTGGACATTTACTCTAGTGCTAAGAGTTCTATAGTTGTAGCTAATTTTTGCGGGTTCATCAGTGTCTTATTACCTTTATCCTGTTGTTCCGATCTTGGTTCTGAAAAGAAGCTATTAACTTGAGGTACAACAATAACTACCCAGTGTATTCCCACAAAGTGGGGTCCGGGGAGGGTAATACATACACATGCCTTGCCCCTATCCGAAAGGGCAGAGAGGCTGTTTCCAATCGACCCTCGGCTCAAGTGAAAGGGAAGAGAAAGAGGAGAAAAAGAAAAGGAAAAACAAAAGAGCATTAGTGACTCCAGCAGAAAATGCATAAAATAACTACACAATACACATAAAACCGTAAATTAAAAGGCATCCAATAACACCTAACAATAACTACCATAGGGAGTAGGATACTGTTAGAATACATATGTAAATATGAGAAAATAAGTAATCCTAATCCAATATGTATTAGGAGTAGGATTTGTTATGTGTATATATATAGGGCTTATTGTAACATATGTCAATACATCAATAATATATTTTTCTTCCGTGCTTTCTCACATGGTATCAGAGCCACCATGAGAAATTAATCGTTGTGCGTCATTCCAACGATATCCGGAAAGAAATAACTCAGTCACCGTGCAATTTTCTGGTGACCTAAGTAACTAATTGAAAATCCACACCACCAAAAGCTCCCCAACATAATTCCGACCAAACCCCCAGAAAGTTTACCGAAAAAAGCCACCCCACGCGCCCCCACGCGCTTGCCGGAGCACTGCTACCGGCGGCGCGTCAGCCCCACGCGCCGGAGCGTGAGGGCCCTTCCGGCCAGAATTTCGAAAAACTCCTTTTGGACAGTATGCTCGTCTGACTTTTCCTAGCCTACCCATCTTGTTTTCGTTTGATTCCGACCACTTTGAATTTTTTCCGGTAGCTACAGTACTTTTTCAGCAAAAACAGTATTTTCAGCATCTGTTTCAGAGAACTTTCAGTTGATTATTTTTTTGTTATCTGGTGATAATCTAACCATGTCTTTGGGAATCGATGCTTTAGGGTCTAGAAACCCGGGTTCTGGCAGTTCCGGTGTTATGATTAACTCAGAACCTTTAATGGGAGGTTCAAATTACTTAGATTGGGCTTCATCTGTCGAGTTGTGGTGTAAAGGTCAAGGAGTTAAAGATCATTTAACAAAAAAGGCTAGCGAAGGTGATGAAAAGGCCAAAACACAGTGGGAGAAGGTCGATGCTCAGTTATGTAGTATCTTGTGGCGATCTATTGATTCCAAGTTGATGCCCTTGTTCCGTCCATTCCAGATATGTTATTTAGTTTGGGAAAAGGCTCGTAATCTCTACACTAATGACATATCTCGTTTCTATGATGTAATATCGCGAATGACAAACTTGAAGAAACATGAATTAGATATGTCTACTTACTTGGGACAAGTTCAGGCAGTCATGAAAGAATTTGAGACGTTGATGCCAGTTTCTGCTAGTATTGAAAAACAACAACATCAACGACAGAAGATGTTTCTAGTTCTTACTCGCTAGACTCCCTAATGACGTTGATTCAGTACGTGACCAGATTTTGGCTAGTCCAACCGTCCTCACAGTTGATGAATTATTCTTTCGATTACTTCGCCTTGCAGCTGCATCTAGCCACCCAGTAAGCTCACCCCAGACACTTGACTCATCTGTCCTCGTATCCCAATCAGTGGACAATTGAGCATCTCATACTATGGAGAATAGAGTAGACGAGGAGGAGGTCTTTTTGGAAGATCTAGACCCAAGTGCTCTTATTGTCATAAACTTGAACACACTCGTGATGTATGCTATTCTCTACATGGCCGCCCACCCAAAAATGCTTATGTTGCTCAGACTGAGACTACAGGTAACGAGGGATTTTCTTTATCTGAAGGGGAGTATAATGAGTTCCTTCGATATCGAGCAAGTAAGTAGACATCTCCACAAGTAGCTTCTGTTGCTCAGACTAATACTTATGTTGTTGGTAATTCTTTTGCTTGTGTTTCCCAGTCTAGTCCTTCTGAACAATGGGTTGTGGACTCAGCCGCTTCTGATTATGTCTCTGGTAATAAATTACTTTTGCAAATATTGCGTATTCACAGTCTCTTCCCTTTGTTACTTTAGCCAATGGGCCTTAACCAAAGCAAAAGGAGTTGGACAAGCGAATCCCCTACCCTCTGTCACTCTAGATTCCGTTCTTTATGTCCCTGGTTGTCCTTTTAATCTTGCATCTGTTAGTCGTTTGACTCGTGCCCTCCATTGTGGTATATATTTCATTGATGATTCTTTTATTATGCAGGACTGCAGTAAAGGACAGACGATTGGAATAGGACTTGAATCAGAAGAGCTTTACTACCTTAACTCCCTAAAATCATCCTAAGGCATGTCTAGTTACGGATCCTCCGGACCTAATTCACAGACGTTTAGGACATCCAAGCTTATCCAAGCTTCAGAAAATGGTGCCTGGTTTGTCTAGTTTATCCACATTAGAGTGTGAGTCATGTCAGCTCGGGAAACATACTCGAGCCTCCTATCCTCGTAGTATTGAGAGTCACGCAGAGTCTATTTTTTCTTTAGTTCATTATGATATATGGGGTCCTAGTAGAGTCAGTTCAACCTTAGGATTTCGTTATTTTGTTAGTTTCATTGATAATCATTCACGATGTACTTGGATTTTCTTAATGAAAGATCGTTCTGAGTTGTTTTCTATATTCCAGAATTTTTGTGCTGAAATTAAAAATCAATTTGGTGTCTCTATTCACACTTTTCGCAGTGATAACGCCTTAGAATATTTATCCACTCAATTTCAGCAATTTATGACTTCTCAAGGAATTATTCATTAGACCTCTTGTCCGTATACCCCTCAGCAAAATAGGGTTGTAGAGAGAAAGAATAGGCACATCATTGAGACTACTCGCACACTTCTCATTGAATCTCATGTTCCGCTGCGTTTTTGGGGCGATGCAGTTCTCACAGCTTGTTATTTAGTTAATCGGATGCCTTCCTCTCCCATCCAGAATCAGATACCGTATGCAGTATTGTTTCCCCAATCACCCATATACTCTGTTCCCCCTCGTGTTTTTGGAAGCACTTGTTTCGTTCATAACTTAGCCCCTGGAAAAGATAAGTTAGCTCCTCGTGCTCTCAAGTGTGTCTTCCTTGGTTATTCTCGTGTTCCGAAGGGATATCGTTGTTACTCACTTGATCTTCGTAGGTACTTTACGTACTCTGACGTCACATTTTTTTAGTCTAAACCTTTCTTTACCTCTTCTGACCATTCTGACCCCCTTGATATATCTGCGGTCTTACCTATACCGACCTTTAAGGAGCCTACTATAGCTCCTCCTTCTACTTCCGCCACAAAAGCCTTACCCGAGTCTCCTATAGCTCCTCTTTCACCTTCCGCTATAGAAGTCTTATCCATTCCAGCCGTTGAGGAGTCTTGTGTGGTTCCTCCTAGACTCCCTGCCACAGGAACACCACTTTTGACATATCATCGTCGTCCGCGCTCAGCATCAGGCCCAGCCGATTCACGTCCTGCACCTGACACTGCTAATACTGCGGACTTGTCTCCTCTTAATCATCCGATTGCACTTCGGAAAGGTATACAGACCACCCTTAATCCTAATCCCCATTATGTCGGTTTGAGCTATCATCGTTTGTCATCACCCTATTATGCTTTTCTATCTTCTTTGTCCTCTGTTTCCATCCCTAAGTCAACAGGTGAAGCATTGTCTCATCCAGGATGGCGACAGGCTATGATTGACGAGATGTCTGCTTTACATACGAGTGGTACTTGGGAGCTCGTTCCTCTTCCTTCGGGTAAATCTACTGTTGGTTGTCGTTGGGTGTATGCAGTCAATGTTGGTCCTGATGGTAAGGTTGTTCGTCTAAAGGCTCGTCTTGTTGCCAAATGATATGCTCAGATATTTGGGCTCGATTACAGTAATACCTTCTCTCCTGTGGCTAAGATAGCATCAGTCCGCCTTTTTCTATCCATGGTTGTTGTTCGCCATTGGCCCCTCTATCAGCTAGACATTAAGAATGCTTTTTTACACGGTGACCTTGAGGATGAAGTTTATATGGAGCAACCACCTGGGTTTGTTGCTTACGGGGAGTCTCGTGGCCTTGTATGTCGCTTGCGTCGGTCACTTTATGGTCTAAAGCAGTCTCCCTGAGCCTGGTTTTGTAAGTTCAGCACAGTTATCCGGGAATTTGGCATGATTCAGAGTGAAACTAACCACTCTGTATTCTATCGGCATTATGCCTTGAGTCTCTGTATTTATCTGGTGGTCTATGTTGATGACATTGTTATTACCGGCAATGACCAGGATGGTATACAAAATTAAAGCAACATCTCTTGCAACACTTTCAGACTAAGGATCTGGGCAAACTAAAGTATTTTCTTGGTATTGAGGTTGCTTAGTCTAGCTCAGGTATTGTGATCTTACAACGAAAGTATGCCTTAGATATTCTTGAAGAGACAAGAATGACAGGTTGTAGACCGGTTGACACCCCGATGGATCCGAATTCTAAACTTATGCCAGGACAGGGGGAGCCTCTTAGCGATCCTGCAAGATATAGACGGCTGGTTGGTAAATTAAATTACCTTACGGTGACAAGACCTGACATTTCCTTTTCTGTGAGTGTTGTGAGTCAGTTTATGGATTCTCCGTGTGATAGTCATTGGGATGCAGTTGTTCGCATTCTTCGGTATATAAAATCAGCTCCAGACAAATGTTTATTGTTTGAGGATAGAGGTCATGAACAGATCGTTGGATACTCAGATGCTGATTGGGTAGGATCACCTTCTGATAGACGTTCTACGTCTTAGGTATTGTGTCTTGGTAGGAGGAAATTTGGTGTCCTGGAAGAGCAAGAAACAGAATGTGGTTGCTCGGTCTAGTGCAGAAGCAGAATATCAAGCGATTGCTATGGCGACATGTGAGTTAATTTGATCAAACAGTTGCTCAAGGAATTGAAATTTGGTGAGATTAGTTAGATGAGACTTGTTTGTGATAATCAAGCTGCTCTTCATATTGCGTCAAATCTAGTGTTCCATGAGAGAACTAAACACATTGAGATTGACTGTCACTTTGTTAGAGAAAAGATACTCTCGGGAGATATTGCTACAAAGTTTGTGAAGTCGAATGATCAGCTTGGCAGATATTTTCACCAAGTCCCTCACTGGTCCTCGTATTAACTATATATGTAACAAGCTTGGTACATACGATTTATATGCACCAGCTTGAGGGGAGTGTTAGAATACATATGTAAATAGGAGAAAATAAGTAATCCTAATCCAATATATATTAGGAGTAGGATTTGTTATGTGTATATATATAGGGTTTATTGTAACATATGTCAATATCAATAATATATTTTTCTTCCGTGCTTTCTCACAGATACAAAACGCAAGACATCTATGGAGGGCCCTACCAAACCACACCTAGCCTCAGGAAAGAAGTACGAAAAGCTCTAGAAGCCCCTATCCTACAACCCTAATTCTAGACCTCCAGACTTTCCTATCGAGGGCCATGTCCTCGGAAATCTGCATTATTGTCATATCCTGCCTAATCACCTCTCCCCAATACTGCTTAGGCCTCCCTCTGCCTCGTCCCGTGCCAACCACCGCCAGCCGCTCACAACTCCTCACCGGGGCATCAGGGCTTCTCCTCCGCACATGCCCGAACTACCTGAGCCTCGCTTCCCGCATCTTCTCATCCACTGGGGCTACCCTAACCTTCTCCCGAATAACTTCATTCTTAATCTTATCTAACCTGGTGTGCCCGCACGTCCACCTGAGCATCCTCATCTCCGCAACCTTCACTCTCTGAACATGAGAGTTCTTAACCGACCAGCACTCCGCCCCATACAACATGGCAGGTCTAATCACAGCTCTATAAAACTTCCCCTTGAGTTTCGGTGGTACTTTCTTGTCACACAAGACTTCATTTTGACCACCTTGCCCCTATACGGTAGGTGACATCCACGTAGATCACTCCGTCTGCCTGAATCACCGACCCAAGATATTTGAAACTGTCCCTCTTGGGGATGACCTGGGCTCCAAGCTTCACATCCCTGCCTACTTCGCTCAACTCGGCGCTAAACTTGCACTCTAGGTATTCTGTCTTAGACCTGCTCAGTTTGAAACCCTTAGACTCGAGGGTCTGTCTCCAGACCTCCAACCTCTCGTTAATGCCGACCCTCGTCTCGTCTATCAGGACTATGTCATCAACAAAAAGCATACACCAAGGCACATCCCCTTGAATATGGCGTGTCAGTGCATCCATTACCAAGGCAAATAAGAAAGGGCTAAGGGCTGATCCTTGATGAAGCCCCATATCTACCGGGAAGTGGTCCGAGTCTCCACCCACCGTCCTAACCCTAGACTTCGCTCCATCGTACATGTCCTTGATTGTTCTGATATAGGCTTCCGGCACGCTCTTCGCCTCCAGACACCTCCATAACACCTGCCTTGGGACCTTGTCATGCGCCTTCTCTAAGTCAATAAACACCATATGCAGGTCCTTCTTCTTATCCCTGAACTGTTCCACCAATCTCCTGACAAGGTGGATAGCTTCTGTAGTGGAACGACCCGACATGAAACCGAACTGGTTCACAGATATGGACGTCATCCCCCTCACCCTCGCCTCAACCACCCGCTCCCAAACTTTCATGGTGTGACTTATTAATTTGATGCCCCTATAGTTGTTACAGCACTGGATATCCCCTTTGTTCTTATACAGGGGCACGACTGTACTTCACCTCCACTCCTCCGGCATCCTCTTAGACCTGACACATTGAAATTAACTTGAGGTACAAAATCAGGGAAAAGGATAGATGGACCAATCTGTCTTTGAACTTGAGTGCTATGTCATCTTAAAATTTGTGCTTTCAATAGGTTCTGTACTCTTGTATTTTGTTTGTGGCAGAAAAGCGAATAAAATACCCTTGGAGAAAGGCGTCAATGAGAAAAAGTTAGGTTGAGAAGTGAGGTTTAGTTCTGTGAAAGAGAAAGAAAAGAGAGAAATGCTGAATTGTAGGTTAACTACTAAGTGGGCTCCTTATATAGGCTTTTTAAAGAATGAATCCTATTTCTGAATTCTTAGTTATGACATTATCATTGAGGATATTCTACCAAATATTTAATGATTTTCTTAACGCTCAGAAGCCCTCGAACTCAAGGTGGTGAAACGTCGTGAGTTTACTTTACTTCCAATACAAGAACTGCTAAGAAAAATACTTGATTAGTGAAAAACTGTCCGAGTAGTGTTGCTAGAATAATGAACAATCCCCAAAAGAAAGGCAGTGCTGGAATACTTTTCCCCTGAAATTTGATGGCAATTGTGTAAAGAAAGTGCTTCTTGTAACATATATGGAAATGGATCCTTTCTTGCTCCTCCCGAAGAGGTACTAATACACAAATCTTTAGAACATCATGAGCATTGCTTGAATTGGCAGCTTAGAGTAATCGAAAAACTTGTCAGGACAATGATCGAAATTTAATGTTCACAAAATGGACTCAGTATCCCGATTCTGATATTATCATGAAGAGAAAGAAGGGAAAACGGGTTTTGGAGAATATATTGCTTTAAATGTTTCTAAAATAGTGTTCATTCGAGGCGCTTAGCAGTAACGCCGTAAAAGCCACTGAGAACAAATGTGTTACCTTTGGAATGCTCACTAGAAAGAGTCGTGGTTCTACCAGAGCGATCACTATAAAGAGGCACGGTGCCAACAGAACGGTCACATAAAGGAGTCACAATGTCACTAAAACGTCACCAGAAAGAATCGTAATACAGTCGGAATAAATCACCGTAGAAGCAGTACGAAACTAAAACCAACAAGAAATGTTTCTTGGTGGTCCTAATTACTTGAATGGGTGCCTGTGTTCTTATTATTACATTGTATATAGAAATAATGTTTTTTGCTGTTGCTGTTATTTTCTGATTGATCTTTTGCTTGCCTGGTTTCCCATCTTTTAGTATCATGTTAATATCCAAGCATCCGTGTTCTTTAACTTCCAAAAGTATCTGTGGTATCGATAAGTATGCTGGACTGCTAGTAGTTGGGTACATAAAGTTGTTGACATACCTGCATTCTCTTTGTTAGATTTTGAATTTGGGGGAGATAGTACCTGCTGTACCTGGGGACAGATTTCTAAGTATGCTTCCGCCTTGGCATGCATATGAGCGTGCTTGTGAATATTTCATATTCACACATGGAACAGAGCAAGTGTACACAACTGTGAAAAGTTTGAAGGTGTGTTTCCATTTGTAGTCAATCTAAACCCCTTATTTCACCAATGATGTTTTCAGAGAATCTAAAACATTGATCTGGTCTCTGCCCTAATATTTGTCCCCTTAAATTTATTGGTTCTTTGATTATTAATCTTTGTTACCACAGCAACCTTCTTACTGTTGTAGGAAGATTTGCGGCGTTATCAGCCACATTACTTGATAAGTGTTCCTTTAGTGTACGAGACATTATACAGGTATGTCCTTAATGTGGATGGCTATTCTATAACTGTGTTCTGGAGAACTTTTCTCGTCTAATTCATAGAAACTCTTCCTCTAAAACATACGTTTTTTCTGGGACAACGAAGAAAATCAGTTGCATGCTGAGAACTGATTGGGTAATAGAAAATGTTAACCTTCTGAATGATAAAAGACGGTAGTACTTTGTCCCCTGTGAGAAAGCACGGGAGAAAAAAGATATTATTGATGTATTAAGACAATGATACATTGAGCCCTATATATACACAACACATGACATGTCCTACTCCTAATATATTTGGGATTAGGGTTATATACTTCTATTTACACAATGAAACTACCACTCCCCCTCAAGCCGGTGCATATAAATCATATGTACCGAGCTTGTTACATATATAACTAATACGAGGACCAGTGAGGACTTGGTGAAAATATCATCAAGCTGATCATTTGACTTTACAAATTTTGTAGCAATATCTCCCGAGAGTATCTTTTCTCTAACAAAGTGACAGTCAATCTCGATGTGTTTTGTTCTCTCATGGAACACTGGATTTGACGCAATATGAAGAGCAGCTTGATTATCACACACAAGTCCCATCTGACTAATCTCACCAAATTTCAGCTCCTTGAGTAACTGTTTGATCCAAATTAGCTCACATGTGGCCATAGCCATTGCTCGATATTCTGCTTCTGCACTAGACCGAGCAACCACATTCTGTTTTGTGAGAAAGCACGGAAGAAGAATATATTATTGATGTATTAACAATGATACAATGAGCCCTATTTATAATACATATTCTACTCCTACTACATATCAAACTATGACATATTATAAACCTACTATACATGGGATTAGGACATCTAACACTCCCCCTCAAGCTGGTGCATACAAATCATATGTATCGAGCTTGTTATATATGTAGTTAATACGAGGACCAGTGAGGGACTTGGTGAAAATATCTGCCAGCTGATCATTCGACTTCACGAACTTTGTAGCAATATCTCCCGAGAGTATCTTTTCTCTAACAAAGTGACAATCAATCTCAATGTGTTTAGTTCTCTCATGGAACACTGGATTTGACGCAATATGAAGAGCAGCTTGATTATCACAAACAAGTCCCATCTGACTAATTTCTCCAAATTTCAATTCCTCGAGCAACTGTTTGATCCAAATTAACTCACATGTCGCCATAGCCATCGCTCGATATTCTGCTTCTGCACTAGACCGAGCAACCACATTCTGTTTCTTACTCTTCCAGGAGACCAAATTTCCTCCTACCAAGACACAATACCCAGACGTAGAACGTCTATCAGAAGGTGATCCTGCCCAATCAGCATCTGAGTATCCAACAATCTGCTCATGACCTGTATCCTCAAACAATAAACCTTTGCCTGGAGCTGATTTTATATACCGAAGAATGCGAACAACTGCATCCCAATGACTATCACACGGAGAATCCATAAACTGACTCACAACACTCACAGAAAAGGAAATGTCAGGTCTTGTCACTGTAAGGTAATTTAATTTACCAACCAGTCGTCTATATCTTGCAGGATCGCTAAGAGGCTCCCCCTGTCCTGGCATAAGTTTAGAATTTGGATCCATCGGGGTGTCAACCGGTCTACAACCTGTCATTCCTGTCTCTTCAAGAATATCTAAGGCATACTTTCGTTGTGAGATCACAATACCCGAGCTAGACTGAGCAACCTCAATACCAAGAAAATACTTTAGTTTGCCCAGATCCTTAGTCTGAAAGTGTTGCAAGAGATGTTGCTTTAATTTTGTAATACCATCCTGGTCATTGCCGGTAATAACAATGTCATCAACATAGACAACTAGATAAATACAGAGACTCAAGGCAGAATGCCGATAGAATACAGACATCTCGTCAATCATAGCTATCCTGGATGAGACAATGCTTCACCTGTTGACTTAGGGATGGAAACAGAGGACAAAGAAGATAGAAATGCATAATAGGGTGATGACAAACGATGATAGCTCAAACCGATATAATGGGGATTAGGATTAAGGGTGGTCCGTATACTTTTTCGAAGTGCAATCGGCTGATTAAGAGGAGACAAGTCCGCAGTATTGGCAGGGTCAGGTGCAGGACGTGAATCAGCTGGGCCTGATGCTGAGCGCGGACGACGATGATATGTCAAAAGTGGTGTTCCTGTGGTAGGGAGTCTAGGAGGAACCACACAAGACTCCTCAACGGCTGGAATGTATAAGACTTCTATAGTGGAAGGTGAAGGAGGAGCTATAGGAGACTCAGGTAAGGCTTCTGTGGCGGAAGTAGAAGGAGGAGCTATAGTAGGCTCCTTAAAGGTCGGTATAGGTAAGACCGCAGATATATCAAGGGGGTCAGAATGGTCAGAAGAGGTAAAGAAAGGTTTAGACTCAAAAAATGTGACGTCGGAGGACATAAAGTACCTACGAAGATCAAGTGAGTAACAACGATATCCCTTCTGAACACGAGAATAACCAAGGAAGACACACTTGAGAGCACGAGGAGCTAACTTATCTTTTCCGGGGGCTAAGTTATGAACGAAACAAGTGCTTCCAAAAACACGAGGGGGAACAGAGTATATAGGTGATTGGGGAAACAATACTGCATACGGTGTCTGATTCTGGATGGGAGAGGAAGACAGCCGATTAACTAAATAACAAGCTGTGAGAACTGCATCGCCCCAAAAACGCAGCGGAACATGAGATTCAATGAGAAATGTGCGAGCAGTCTCGATGATGTGCCTATTCTTTCTCTCTGCAACCCCATTTTGCTGAGGGGTATACGGACAAGAGGTCCTGATGAATAATTCCTTGAGAAGTCATAAATTGCTGAAATTGAGTGGATAAATATTCTAAGGCATTATCACTGCGAAAAGTGCGAATAGAGACACCAAATTGATTTTTAATTTCAGCACAAAAATTCTGGAATATAGAAAACAACTCAGAACAATCTTTCATTAAGAAAATCCAAGTACATCGTGAATGATCATCAATGAAACTAACAAAATAACGAAATCCTAAGGTTGAACTGACTCTACTAGGACCCCATATATCAGAATGAACGAAAGAAAAAATAGACTCTGCGTGACTTTCAGTACTACGAGGATAGGAGGCTCGAGTATGTTTCCCGAGCTGACATGACTCACACTCGACATGACTCACACTCTAATGTGGATAAACTAGACAAACTAGGCACCGTCTTCTGAAGCTTGGATAAGCTTGGATGTCCTAAACGTCTGTGAATTAGGTCCGGAGGATCTGTAACTAGACATGCCTTGGATGATTTTAGGGAGTTAAGGTAGTAAAGCCCTTCCGATTCAAGTCCTGTTCCAATCGTCTGCCCTGTACTGCGGTCCTGCATAATAAAAGAATCATCAATAAAATATATACCACAATGGAGGGCACGAGTCAAACGACTAACAGATGCAAGATTAAAAGGACAGCCAGGGACATAAAGAACGGAATCTAGAGTGACAGAGGGTAGGGGATTCACTTGTCCAACTCCTTTTGCTTTGGTTTGAGACCCATTGGCTAAAGTAACAGAGGGAAGAGACTGTGAATATGCAATATTTGACAAAAGTGATTTATTACCAGAGATATGATCAGAAGCGGCCGAGTCCACAACCCATTGTTCAGAAGGACTAGACTGGGAAACACAAGCAAAGGAATTACCAGCAACAGAAGTATTAGTCTGAGCAACAGAAGCTACTTGTGGAGATGTCTGCTTACTTGCTCGATATCGAAGGAACTCATTATACTCCCTTCAGATAAAGAAAATCCCTGGTTACCTGTAGTCTCAGTCTGAGCAACATAAGCATTTTTGGGTGGGCGGCCATGTAGAGAATAGCATACATCACGAGTGTGTCCAAGTTTATGACAATAAGAGCACTTGGGTCTAGATCTTTCAAAACGACCTCCTCCTCGTCTATTTTCCATAGTATGAGATGCCCGATTGTCCACTGATTGAGATACGAGGACAGATGAGTCAAGTGTCTGCGGTGAGCTTACTGGGTGGCTAGGTGCTGCAACAAGGCGAAGTAATCGAGAGAATAATTCATCAACTGTGGGGACGGTTGGACTAGCCAAAATCTGGTCACGTACTGAATCAAGGTCATTAGGGAGCCCAGCGAATGTAAGAACTAGAAACATCTCTGTCGTTGCTCTTGTTGTTTTTCAATACTAGCAGAAACTGGTATCAACGTCTCAAATTCTTCCATGATTGCCTGAACTTGTCCCAAGTAAGTAGACATATCTAATTCTTGTTTCTTCAAGTTTGTCATTCGCGATATTACATCATAGAAACGAGATATGTCATTAGTGTAGAGATTACGAGCCTTTTCCCAAACTAAATAACAAGTCTGGAATGGACGGAACAAGGGCATCAACTTGGAATCAATAGATCGCCACAGGATACTACATAACTGAGCATCGACCTTCTCCCACTGTGTTTTGGCCTTTTCATCACCTTCGCCAGCCTTTTTTGTTAAGTGATCTTGAACTCCTTGACCTTTACACCACAACTCGACGGATGAAGCCCAATCTAAGTAATTTGAACCTCCCATTAAAGGTTCTGAGGTAATTATAACACCAGAACTGCCAGAACCCGGGTTTCTAGACCCTAAAGCATCGATTCCCAAAGACATAGTAGGATTATCACCAGATAACAAAAAGAATCAACCGAAAGTTCTCTGAAACAGATGCTGAAAATACTGTTTTTGCTGAAAAAGTACTGTAGCTATCGGAAAAATTTCAAAGTGGTCGGAATCGAACGAAAACAGGATGGGTAGGCTCGGAATGCTCAGGCGAAAACACTGTTCCAAAGAAATTTTTCGAAAATCTGGCCGGAAGGGCACTCTGACGCGCCGCCGGCGGCAGTGCTCCGGCAGGCGCGTGGGGGCGCGTGCGGTGGCTTTTCCCGGTGAAATTTTTGGGGGTTGGTCGGAATTTTGTGGGTGAGCTTTTGGTGGTGTTGGATTTTGCACAACACTAATAATTAGTGACTTTTACGCAATTAGTCACTTAGGTCACCGGAAAATTGCACGGTGATTGAGTTATTTCTTTCCGGATATCGTTGGAATGAGGCACAACGATTAATTTCTCACGGTGGCTCTGATACCATGTGAGAAAGCACGGAAGAAGAATATATTATTGATGTATTAACAATGATACAATGAGCCCTATTTATAATACATATTCTACTCCTACTACATATCAAACTAGGACATATTATAAACCTACTATACATGGGATTAGGACATCTAACATGTTTCTTGCTCTTCCAAGACACCAAATTTCCTCTTACTAAGATACAATATCCAGACGTAGAACGTCTATCAGAAGGTGATCATGCCCAATCATCATCGGAGTATCCAACGATCTGCTCATGGCCTCGATCTTCATACAATAAGCCTTTGCCTAGAGCTGATTTTATATACCGAAGAATGCGGACAATTGCATCCTAATGACTATCACATGGAGAATCCATAAACTGACTCACAAGAAAGGAAATATCAGGTCTAGTACTCTGAGGTAATTTAATTTACCAACCAATCGCCTATATCTTGCAGGATCGCTAAGAGGCTCCCCTGTCCTGGCAGAAGTTTAGAATTCGGATCCATCGTAGTGTCAACAGGTCTACAACCTATCATTCCTGTTTCCTCAAGAATATCCAAGGCATACTTCCGTTGTGAGATAACAATACCCGAGCTAGACTGAGCGACCTCAATACCCAGAAAATACTTTAACCTGCCTAGATCCTTAGTCTGAAAGTGCTGAAAGAGATGTTCCTTCAACTTACTAATACCATCCTGATCATTGCCGGTAATAACAATATCATCAACATAAACAACCAGATAAATACAGAGATTTGAATCAGAATGTCGACAAAATACAGTGTGATCAGCTTCACTACGAGTCATGCCAAACTCTTGAATAACTGTGTTGAACTTACCAAACCAGGCTCGAGGAGATTGCTATAGACCATAGAGGGATCGGCGCAACCTACATACAAGGCCACTAGACCCCCACTGAGCAACAAAACTAGGTGGTTGCTCCACATAAACCTCATCCTCAAGGTCACCGTGAAGAAAAGCATTCTTAATATCCAACTGATAGAGAGGCCAATGGCGAACAACAGCCATGGATAGAAAAGGCGGACTGATGCAATTTTAGCCACAGGAGAGAAAGTATCACTGTAGTCAAGTCCAAATATCTGAGTATATCCTTTGGCAACAACAGGAGCCTTAAGTCGATCAACCTGGCCATCTGGACCAACTTTGACTGCATACACCCAACGACAACCAACAGTCGATTTACCTAAAGGAAGAGGAACAAGCTCCCAAGTACCACTCGTATGTAAAGCAGACATCTCGTCAATCATAGCCTGTTGCCATCCAGGATGAGACAATGATTCACCTGTAGACTTAGGAATGGAAACAGAGGACAAAAATGACACAAATGCACAATGCGATGATGACAGACGATGGTAACTTAAACCGATATAATGAGGATTAGGATTAACTGTGGACCGTATACCTTTTCGTAGTGCAATCGATTGATTAAGAGGAGACAAATCCGCAGTATTACCAGGGTCAGGTGCAGGACGTGAATGGACGTGAATCAGCTGGGCCTGATGCTGGGTGCGGACGACGATGATAAGTCAGGAATGGTGGAGCTGTAGAAGGTTGAACTCGACTAGGTGGTGGCACTGGAGCTAGAGTTGGTGGAACTAAGTCAGGTGGTGGCACTGAACTCAGTGATGATACTGGAGCTATAGGTGGTGACACTGGACTCGGTGGTGATACTGGAGCTATAGGTGGTGGCACTGGAATTGTAGGCGGTGGAGCTATGGAGGAAGATGAATGGGAGATTGGGGCTAAATCTCCAAAAGAAGGAAAAAGTAGCACCTTAGAAATATCTAAGTGATTAATTGGACCTGTGAAGTATGATTGAGTTTCAAAGAAGGTAACATCAACAGACATAAGAAATCGATGAAGGTCAGGAGAATAACATCGATATCCCTTTTGCGTTCTCGAGTAACCCAGAAATATGCACTTAAGAACACGAGGAGCTAACTTATCTTTTCCTGGAGTAAGGTCATGAACAAAACACGTACTCCCAAAGACACGGGGTGGAAGAGAGAACAAAGGTAAGTGGGGAAACAGGACAGAGAATGGAACTTGATTTTGGATAGCTGAAGATGGCATACGATTAATAAGATAACAAGATGTAAGAACTGTATCCCCCAAAAATGCAGCGGAACATGAGATTGTATGAGTAGGGTACGAGCAGTTTCAATAAGAATCTACCCCATTTTGTTGGGATGTGTACGGACAAGATGTTTGATGAATAATCCCATGAGAGTTCATAAATTGCTTAAATGGGGAAGACAAATACTCTATGGCATTATCACTACGAAATGTGCGGATAGAAACCCCAAATTGATTTTGAATTTCAGCATGGAAGGTCTGGAAGATAGAAAACAACTTAGATCGGTTTTTCATCAAAAATATCCAAGTGCACCTAGAGTAGTCATCAATGAAACTGACAAAGTAACGGAATCCTAAGGTAGAGCTAACCCGACTAGGACCCCAAACATCTGAATGGACTAAAGTAAACGGTGACTCTGCTCGATTGTCAAGACGCCGCGGGAAGTGGGAGCGGGTATGCTTACCGAGTTGACACGACTCACACTCTAGAGTGGATAAGTGAGATAAGCCAGGTACCATTTTTTGAAATTTTGACAAACTGGGATGTCCTAACCTTTTATGTAATAAATCTGGTGAATCAGTAATGGGAAAAGTTATTGAAGGAAGACAAGATAGGAGTCCATGTGATTTTGCAAGGATAAGGTAATAAAGTCCATCTGATTCACGTTCGATATCAATGATCCGCCCTGTACGGCGTTCCTGTATAAAAACAAGGTCATCAAGGAATAGAACAGCAGATTTAAGTGATTTGGCTAAGCGACTAACGTATATGAGATTAAAAGGACTATCGGGAACATAAAGAACTGAATCTAAAGGTAAGGAAGGAAGTGGACTAGCTTGACCTATTGCAGTTGCCATGGCTTGAGACCCATCGGCCATTGTGACTGTTGGAAGAGATTCAGAATATGAGATACTAGTGAAAAGAGATTTGTTACCAGAAATATGATCAGATGCACTTGAATCAATGACCCAAGACTCAGAAGGTGGAGACTGGGAGACACCGTTATGCTACTATTTGTTGAAACGATGGAGGTTAATCCTGAAGATGTCTCTTTACGTGCTTTGTACTGAAGGAACTCAATATAATCGGGAAAAAAAACCATCTGGATTGGATTTATTGCATTTAATCCAACGGATTGTGAGTTAAAGGCTTCAGGTACGAATTCCATTGTAATATTGTGCCGGAAAAAGCAGAAAATTGCCGGGGATCTCTGTTCACGCTGGAAAAAATATTGTTCACCCCGGAAAAAATATAAAAGTTGCCGGAATTTGATTTAAATTGGATGGGTAGGCTCGGATTTGTGAAGAGAGGACACTGTCCTGAAGAAGCTTTCCCGAAATCTGACAGGAAATAGCCTTTTGCCTGAAAAACCACTGCTCTTGCCGGAAAACACTTTTCCGGCGATTGAGAAACCCCAAAATTTTGATGGGTCGAGTTGGAAAAGGGAGGCGACCAGCCCAGTCGAAAAATCGAACTTGAAAGATGCCGGAAAACTATCTCACGCGCCGGCGCGTGAGATGACACTCTCGCCGGAACCCTAACTGCCGGAGGCGCGTGACGGTGCGTGTGAAGGTTTCTGCCGGATAACTTCACTGGGGTTTGGTCGCCGGTGACAGGAGAACCTTGTGGTGGTGTTGGAATTTGCACAAACCGCACTGAAACTTAGATTGATGTAATCAAGTGCTTAAGCCACCGGAAAATTGCACGGTGACGACTGATTTCTTCCCGGATGTCGTTGGACTGACGCACAACGATAATTATTTCACCTAGCTCTAATACCATGTGAGAAAGCACGGGAGAAAAAATATTATTGATGTATTAAGACAATGATACATTGAGCCCTATATATACACAACACATGACATGTCCTACTCCTATTATATATGGGATATACTTTCTATTTACACAATGAAACTAACATCCCCATGGTGTTTTTCTGAAGAAATGCTGAGTAAAACCTCTGCTATAAATCTCCTTGTTCCCTTGATCTTTTGAAACAATTTTACCGCTTGAATATGATGGAAATTCTTCTCCAAATGTCACCGTGCATTAGATAAATTAGTTTCTCATTCCTTTGAATTTCTCGTTTCTTAAATTGCTAGAAATTTTTGTGCTTTATGGCATTTTTCTCTTGAAATATCTGCAGGTGATCATTTTTTATTATTCTATATTATTAAATGATACACGACTGTTTATGAACTTTACAGTGGAATTCTAAAGCAGATCAATTCAAACTCTGCTGCTCGTAAACTCATTGCCCTATTATTTTTAAGGATCAGTATGGCTTACATGGAGGCCAAAAGGATTTACGAGGTTAATTCCTGATATTATCGTACTATGATTTCAGCTTATATGCACCATTGTTGTAGTGAATAAGCACAGAGTTTTGCTTAGATAATCATGATTTACTCTTTTTTATCGTGGACTCTTATGCAGGGGAAATGTTTAATGAAGGACACCAAGCAACCTTCATATATTGTATCATTGCTTGACTGGTTGTGGGCTAGAACTATTGCTGCTATATTATGGCCGCTGCATATGCTGGCGAAGAAAATTGTTTACAGTAAAATACACACAAGCATTGGTATTTCAAAGGTCGGATATGCTACTGTTTGTGACTTCTGGTCTTCTTTCTGGTGCATCTCTGAAGTTCTAACATTTCCCCAAGTTGCAAACAAACTAACATTTCTAGTGAAGCCCTTCTATTGGTGTCTGATACTCGTCTACGGACTGATTCAGCCAACTTTCTGAAGGTCGATGCGTCATTGTTAAATGTCTGACGTTTTCTCTACATTATTAAAACATGGGCCAGCTAGGTACACTGTACATTTCCAGGATACAAGGAACTTTTGATGCAGTTAGGGTGTATCAAAAGAAAATAGAAGAGCTAACAGGATAAACTTACAACATCAGTAGGACAAAGTAATTTTAGAAATAGAAAGTAAAATAAGAAATTTAAAGGTGAGAAGATGAATTTTTTTCTTATGTCAATGTGAGTGGAAATAATTTCAAAAGGTTGGAGACAATACACATACTCTCATGTCAATACAAGTGGAAATAACTAGAAAAGGTTGCAGAAAATAGCTTACATGTTTTCGTGCTGTTGTTTTTTCAAATGCATAGTTGTAAACTTTATCTTTTGACACCTTGTTAACAGACACATCCTACTCTTTTCTGTAAAGATCTTGCTAATATTCTGTTATTTATATTCTGCATGGCCCAACGTGACTTAGGTCTGTTGATTGTGAAGACAGTTGATTACCTTCCTTTTATATTTTACAGGCTGGCGTAAGTGGAGGTGGTAGTCTTTCTTCCCATGTTGACAAATTCTTTGAGGTTAGTAGCTCCTTATAGTCTTAAGTATTGTTAGTAGGCAATTGGCTTCATGCTCCTTTCTTACATGCCTTTTGGTAATTCTTAGGCAATTGACATAAAGATTCAGAATGGATATGGTCTGACTGAGTCATCTCCCGTGATTGCTGCCCGTCATCCTGCGTGTAATGTGAGTAGTGTATCCTCTCTACCTTTAGAACCAAAAGAATTCAACTTCTGATTCGAAATTAAAGTTTCTCATAGAGATACCTTGTATGATATTGGTATAGAACAGTGCCTTGAGCTTCTAAGCATCTTTCTGCAGGCGTATTATAAATTCTTATGGGAATCTGGTGGAGGATGTGAAGTAAATTAAAATATTTTCCTCTGTATACTGATAAAAGAATACTTTCCTCTGAATCTAGCAATCACGAATATAGTTTTCAATTTAACTGCTATTGATAGAAGAGCATAATATTACCTTCAGTCAGACTTTATGATGCAAAAATGACAAGCAGTTCATTCATCAAGATATGCTGAAAAAAAGTCTTTCCTAAAGTATGTTTTTGAATTTAGTGAAGTATTCAATTCACGGGCTTGAAGGGGAGCCTTGATGTAACCGGTAAGTTGCTGCCATGTGACCAGGAAGTCACTAGTTCGAACCGTGGAAACAAGACTCTTGCAGAAATGTAGAGTAAGACTGCGTACAGTAGACCCTTGTGGGCTGGCCCTTCCCCGGATCCCCGCGCATAACAGGAGCTTCGTGCATCGGGCTGCCCTTTATTCAATTCACAGGCTTCACGTACCATTGGTTATACCTATTAAAGATGTCATAATACCACAACCATCACGTGAAATTGTTTCATATGGCACATTTGTTGCTTCCCAACACACAAAATGCTATTTATATTTTACGTATTCTTAGGCTAGTTTCTATCACTACTTTGCTTTAACTATGCACATTCTGAATGTGATATTCATATAGCACAGTCATCGATTTAATCTCTGAAGGTACTTGGCTCAGTTGGGCATCCCATTCGGCATGTAGAAGTAAAAATTGTAAATGCTGAAACAGATGAGGTCCTTCCTCCAGGCTCAAGAGGCATTGTCAAAGTCAGAGGGCCACTAGTAATGAAGGGCTACTATAAGGTTAGTGCATAAATTTTTGCTTGAGCATAATGAATTCTACGGTTCCTCTTAGTTAGACCTGTTAACTAAGATGCTCGGACACGGGTGCGGATCTAGAGGTTGGACCTTCGAGATGTAAATTCTAAAATTCGGTGACACGGATACGGGTGCGGGGATCCGGCTAAAACTAATTCAAAAAAAGACATTTTGTGGAATACTTGTATAGAGCTTGTAAAGTGTGGATTTCTTTTTTATTCTCAACTTGTAGACAAGTAAATGATTGATTTCCTAGATAGAAATGCTATTTCCTTCAAATTTACCTTAGTTCTGGTTCTGATTTCAAGAATCAAAAATTGTATCTCATCTCGAATTTTCCCGTCCATCGCGGTCAAAGTACCCAAAATTGTTCGATCAAATCCGGTACGGATCCCATACCCACTCCCATACTAGTGTTGTGTCGACACGGGTACGACACCTAAACTACCGTGTTGTAGCAACTTAGCCTGTTAATGCAATGCAATGCAATAGCTTGATCAGTTGAATCCTATGAATTGTAACTACTCCATGTCTCCCTTTTGTTGCTTTTTCAGTAATAATTATGAAGAGCTTCATTGTTACTCTTCGTCATTATGAAAGGCATCAAAGCATGTTTTTGCCTTCTAGCTTCATAGGCGGTCACTTTTCTGCTGTGTATGAATATTGTTGCACTTGCAGTGTTGGTTAACCATCAGTTTTATGTTAATTATTGTTAGAATCCGTTGGCAACGAAACAAGCTATTGGTGAGAATGGATGGCTGAACACTGGTGATCTTGGTTGGATCGCGCCTGATCATTCTGTAGGGCGAAGTCGTAAAAGTGGGGGTGTAATAGTCCTTACAGGCCGTGCAAAGGATACCATAGTCCTTTCAACTGGTGAGCTATAATTATTTCTAGTGTGCCTGCTCTTTCACTACCTTAGCAACATGTAAGTCTGTCTATGTTGTAGTGTTGTCGTCAGTTATGTGTTCGAATGAAGATCAACTTTCACCAAACCCCAAAGTCCCGACCACCTTCTCCCCACCCCAATTGAAAGAAATGAAAAATAAGAGGCAGAACATCTGGAACTCTCCCCTCCTATGAAAAAAGATTTCGGTTTGTCCAATTTATAGCTGAAAGTGAAAAGTATAAGTGCCAATTTAAACCAATAAACGTGTACGCCATTCAATGCCTCCAAGTTTGGATGTACTGGTGAGTGATGTATTCATGTAGGTAGAGTTTGGACGGGTTGGATTACTGATATATTGATTTAGGTAGCTATTTTAAAAGAAAAATAAACAAATGAAAATTGATTTAAGTTGAGTCTTTTGGGCTATGACATACTGTTCAATACACAGGAGTTTGTGAGTTAGGAGCAAATTTCCAAACCAGATTCCCATTGAAACTTGCAGCTGTTGGAAGTTCCAAATTAGAAAATACTAGGCGAAAAGGACAGAGTTATTTGGTGTCTGCTTGTGAGAGGTAGCATGCAGCTGTTGGAAGTTCCAAATAGAAAATACTAGGCGAAAAGGACAGAGTTATTTGGTGTCTGCTTGTGAGAAGTAGCAGGTAACCTATACAATATCCAGGCGCGCAAGATGGGCCAGACAGCACCATTATAAAAGAAGTTCCAGAATAGACTCCATAGAAACTAGCAATTGACTAATGTACAAAGAATAAAGATCTGAAGCTTGTTATGGCTAGTATTCGATTAGCTATAATTGATCCAGTTAGTTGGGATTAAGTTTTATTCATGTTAGTACGTTTACTTTAGTCCAACATTTGTTAGGGTCTTTAGTCTTGGACATTTAGAGATAAATATAGAGAACTTTTAACGTTAGAGAAACTAATAGTTATAAGATTGGATTAAAACGGGCGTAACCGAGCTACTTGAACAATGAGGATTCATATAGCTGACCGCAACTAGCTTGGTATTGAAGCACAGTTGTTTTTGTGAATGCGCGTGAACACCTTTTTTGTAATTAGGGCCTCTATTATGTGTTTATTATCATAGATGATTTTTCTCTTCGTAAACTGCAATGAAGTTGGCTTTATTGTGATTGCAATTCAGAGCTTTGAACTTTAATTTTATGTATTTGCCTCCTGTGGAAAAACTAGGTGAGAATGTTGAACCATCAGAGATTGAAGAAGCTGCAATGGGAAGTAGTCTGATCCAGCAGATTGTTGTAATTGGCCAGGTGAATTGTCATTGAGTGCATAATTAAGATTTTTTCTCACGTTGCACAAGTTTGACATCAGTAACATGTAGGATCAACGACGTCTTGGAGCTATAATTGTTCCAAATAAGGAAGAGATTCTGTTAGCGGCTAAAAGATCAGCTATTGTGAATTCTGAAACCACTGAAGTTAGCAAGGAAAAAGCAGTTGGCATATTATATGAGGAGTTAAGAAAATGGTACAGACTTGCCACTTCTACATTGAACAATTCCCTCCGATATCGTATATCAGGAAACTTCTTTATCCACTTCCTGATGGAAATGTGTAAACGATGCAACGAATCACCAAAATAACCTTCTTATATGCACTAAGCTCTCGCTATGCACGGGATCCGGGAAGGACTAGACAACAAGGGTCTATTATATGCAACCTTACCTTGCATTTTTGCAAGAGACTGTTTCCACGGCTCAAACCCGTGATCTCTTTGTCACATGGCAGCGACTTTACCGGTTACGCCAAGGCTCCCCTTCGTGTTCCTACTCGTATCCAATCGGTATTTTATTTTGAGTTCCATTAAAATAAAAATCTTTGTCATCTTTGTTGAAAATGCAGGACTTCAGGTTGCTCATTTCAAGTTGGACCTATCCTTATTGTCGATGAACCTTTCACGGTACCATTTATTAACTGTGTACCTCTTTGGCAATTCTATTTGACTTAAATTTCAGACTATTTCTATATCTTAGACAATCTTTTTTGGCATGCAGATTGATAATGGCTTACTAACACCAACCATGAAAATCAAGAGAGACAAAATTGCAGCTCTCTACAAAGAGCAAATTGAGAACTTGTACAAATGATTCTTCTCTCTGGAATCCCCTCGCTATTTTTTCTATAAAAGCTGCAAGATCTGATTTCTACCAGCGAATGTGTTTTCAGATTATTTTTCCATGAAAAATGTGTTTGTAATGATAATATAGTGGTTGAAATTGAATAATAAATCTAATAGAACTGTATATTTATTAGGATGTAAAAGTTGTATTGAAAGCAAATTAACTACTTTTGTACTACAAACTTGTTCAATAAGCATGTTATATTGTCTCCTGAATAAAAAAATTACATTCAATTTTGGGAGATGTAATGGTTGTTGCCATTTTCCCCTATTCCATGTGTATTTTAATTTTTGTTTTATCGATAAACCAATTATTCCATACTTAGACCTCCCTAATCAATAATCAAAGTTTTAGATTCAGGTGTCTTGAGGAGCAACTCTTTCACTAAAATTCATAGGTATTTTGTTACATTCCCATACTACATATATCTCCTGCTAAAGAAAACTCAGGAAATTGGAGTGAGTTCTCCAAAGGGTTATGAAGAGTTCAAAGCAATGTAACATAATAGGGGTTAAACAGAGTATGATCATCACCTTTATCTTCTTTCCTTGTATTCAATAGAAATAGTTCCACTCTTCATGGTAGATACAAGATCACGTCCAAAGAACGGGCACTGAAACACCTGAAAGCAAGTTAAAGACTCAACACCAGCTTTTAATACCTTAAGCACAACTATATTTGAAAGAGGTCCGCCCCTTTCTCCGGATCCCGCACATAGCAGGAGCTTAGCACACCGGGCTGCCCATATTTGAAAGTCTCTCCAACGATGGATATCAAATAATGCAAAACTTGCCAAATATAGAGGGACAAACATACTAAACAGTTGAAGACACAATCACCAAAGTCATTACATGAACATATCCCCTTATCAAAGTGATGGAATCTATTTGCATCTCTGACAACAATTTTACGACCTGTAATGCTTGATATAAATTTTATAACTGTGTGGCAATCACCGCAAATACGAAGGTTTTTCACCACCCTTATTACTGATCCAGGAACAGTTCTCAGAAGTCCATAAGCCACAGCCAATCTCTCACTATGCCAAAAAAGCTGCCTTCTCTTGCTGCTCCATATCATGCAAAACGAACACTGTATCGGGAATATAACCCCTCTTCCTCATCTCGGAATCAAACTCCTTTAGCAGTGCAAATATCTCATCCTTCATATGACACAATGCTTCTCCAGCATAGAATGTCGTAGTTTCTTTTCCCAAATCAATAGAACTGTAGCCAGGTTCTTTCCTAACTTCCAAATTTGCCAGCAGCTTCCTCAACTTAGATACATCGTCCCACAAAGCTGCACCAGCATATGTATTTGACAGCAGTATACAAGTTGAAGGATCTTTTGGTCCGAGAATTAGTAAGCGATCGGCGAGCCTAACTCCCATTTCAGTATTTCCATGTTGCTTACAAGCACTTAATAAAGCAGCCCAAGCAGCTTCATCAGGCTGAAATGGCATCGTGTTAAGAAGGTTCTCAGCATTCTGAAGGTGACCTGATCGACTAAATAGATCTAACAAGCATGTATAATGCTGCAGCGAAGGACTTAAATTATAATCTTCTATCATGGATTTAAAAAGGCTCTGACCTTTGCTTACTAATCCAACATGACTACAAGCATAGATTAATCCAACAAAAGTTACTTCATTTGGCTTAACGCCGGCCAAGATCATTTCATCGTATAAAGATAATGCCTCACTAGCTTGCCCATGCTGTGCCATCCCGACAATGATTGAGGTCCAAGATACAACATCTCTTGTCAACATGCTATCAAACATCCTCTTTGCTTCCACAATATCGCTACACTTTGCATACATATCCACAAGGGCATTGCTAACAAACAAACTAAGTTCATAACCAAGTCCTAAAACTAATCGATGAATCTGTTTCCCGAGCTGCAGGGCTGCTAAGTTAGCACAAGCTCCTATTATGCCCGAAAGAATAAAGGGGTCTTTCATATCGACACCTTCTCTTCTTACTTCAAGAAAAACATCAATGGCATCAATCAAGTTCCCATTTTGCACAAACCCAGATATCAAAGCAGTCAAACATTGCAAATTCTTTACTGGCAACTTTCCTAGTAGCTCAAAAGCTTCATCTTTCCTCCCAACACGTGCATACCCCGATATCATTGCAGATGAACAAATTATATTCTTAACCAAGATCGCGTCAAAAACAGTTCTTGCATTATCAGGCAATCCACATTTTGCATACATATCAACCATAGAAGACTTAACAACATCATCATGAGCAAATTCTGATTTCAAGAACTGAGCATGCACTTGTTTGCCAACTTTCAAAGTCCCTAAGTTAGCACAAGCCTTAACAATACTAGCAAAAACAAAATGGTCAGGCCAAAGACCCTCCAAAAGCATGTTGGGAAAGAGGGAAAGGGTCTTTTGGTGTTGGTTGGCTTCGTTGTGTGCAGTAAAAATTGAGGCCCATGAAGCTAAATCTCTTTGGGGCATTTCATCGAACAGCTGGACTGCATTATCTAGGAGGCCACATTTGCCATACATATCTATGAGATTGTTGCAAAGCTTTAACGAGCAACTGTCTAAGCCGGTCTTGATTACTTGAGCATGTAACTTTCTGCCATCGATAGGGAAATGGAATCTGGCGCATCGTTGAAGTTGGTGAAGAAATTGAGAGTGATGCATTCATAATCAGTGTTTTAAGAGAGGGAAACTAATCGTCTAGGTCGCTGCTTTAAACTGATCCAGATTAAGCCCACATCTCCAAAAAATTGATTTAGTAAGGATTTTCTCCACCAATCTTATAATAAATTACTAGTAAACTTACCCTTAAATAAACATCAATAAAATTTTAAAACATTATCGAGTTAATAACAAATGTAATATTTTTTTTATGAGAAAAAAAATCGCCAATAAATAAAATATATTTGGTTTAATTAATAAATTTAGTTTATTTGTAGCAAATAATTTATGTGATGTATAGTTAACTGTATATTATCAAGGAACGTTAATTAAGTTTTATCTAATTAATAAAGTCCAAGACTAGGGCTGTCCAACGGGACAGAACGGGACGGGATGTGACAAAATTCGCAGGACGGGACGTGACGGGATGACCGAAACGGAACGGGACAAATGGGATGAAA
Source organism: Nicotiana noctiflora (assembly GCA_032618575.1). NCBI lineage: Eukaryota > Viridiplantae > Streptophyta > Magnoliopsida > Solanales > Solanaceae > Nicotiana > Nicotiana noctiflora. The sequence goes on from JASVEL010003021.1 coordinate 41,768, forward strand.
TGGTCATCTCATCCCGTCCCGCTAGTCAAACGGGATGGGACGGAATGGGACGGGACGAGACGGGTTCTTGGGCCTTAAGTGTATTTTTTTTAAATTAAAAAGTTCAATTTTTTTTGAAAATTACTATGTTTTTAAAGTTTGCAACTGCTCGCTTTTGACTTATTTAATAAACTTAAATGTTACTATGTTAAAACGAAAATTAGAAAACTAAGTAAAGAATTATAAAATATTAAAACAAAAGACTTATAATGAAATATTCTAGTAAATATAAATTTATAATATAGTTATTAAGTAACTAAGACAATTCATAAAAATAAGTCAACGTGTAAAGCCTTTTATTTTATTAATAGAACTTTCAAATCTCAAATACAAATATATTTCTTTTGAAGAGCACCAAGTCTATGCAGCCACCTTCTAGGAAGTGTTCTATTTGAACTAGGTCTCTTAGTAGCCAATTATAAATTATCATACTAATATTTGTAAGCTCCTATATAGCTTCTTTGTAACTTATCAATAATGTCTCTTGTACATTCTACTGGAATTCGCAATGTTGATTAATGTTCCATGAGCTCCCGTCATCGCTCCCAGTGGTAAGTATCTCATTGTATTCTTCTTCTTCCCTAGTGGTTAGTTTTTCAAAACCAAGATTTCTTCTTTCTGAATTAATCCAATCTCTGAATAAGACGAAAATCTCTAGACTGTCCTTCGCTGATGAATGTCTATGATCTCCAATTTGAAATCTTGCAGCGCTAAAAGCACTCTCCAATGCTACTGATGATGCTTGAATAGTCAGGATATCTCGGGCCATAATTGAAAGTGTTGGAAAAGTCTTGCCACGCTCCCTCCACCAAGACAAAAGTTGTTCCTTGCCTTCTTCGTCTTTAATATTTTCCAATCCTTGATTAAGATAAGAATCAAGTTCATCATCAATAGAGGAATCAAAACCTATTATATCATCCATATTTTCCCATGAAACTTCTGCTCCAGACTTAGAAGTAGAAGGAGCAGTTTTAGTACTAGTTGTATCCATAAATTTATATTTATCAAACAATGATCTAGCATTAGAATATATGCTAGCTTGGCAGTTTTCGAGAGATACTTGTTCATTTTCTTGAATTTTTAAATTCTCATAAATTTTACGAACAAGTCCCTTTGCACCTCTTAGTTTAAAGATGGGTTAAGTAGAGTAAAAATTAAATAAGCTTCGGAAATAGGGAAACAATACTTTTTAAAATTTATAATCATTTTTTTAATGGTCGGTGTATAAGTTCGATTTATTTTACAGAAATTTCACAAATATACTATAATATTTGTGTAACAAACTAACAGTAGGATAATATATATCAGAAAATTATTTTTGTAGCATAATAAATTTTTTCTAAAAGTCTAGTAAGCTCTCTGATCTGATCCTAGTTAGAATCAATTATTGATCAGCAGGATACACATTATGCATATTAAATACCTTTTGGATAGGCACTTGATAATCATAAGCAACTTTAAGCATTTTATAAGTAGAATTCCACCTAGTACAAATATTTTTTAAAATTTTTCTAAATGAAAGGCAGGCACTAGCACATTGCTAAGCAAATTTAAGAATTTTACTTTGTTTATGAGCACGAAAAATATAGCCACAAGTATGTTGTATTTTACTACAAGCATCAGAAAATAAATTAAGACCATCTTTTAGCACCAAGTTAAAAATATGGCATGCGCATCTAACATAAAAATTTGTTGGATTAATTGGACAAAGTCTAGATTTTAAGCTATTTGCCGCGGTTGTGTTAGTAGAAGCATTTCTAAGGTGATATTTAAATTTTTATTAACGTGTCCATAAAAGTCAAGTATTTGAAGAACAGTAGTTGCAATATATGCTCTAGTGTGTTTTGAATCAACAAATATATAACCATTAATACGTTTTTGTAAGTTCCAATGATGATCAACCCAATGATATGTAACAGTTAAATAATCACAATCATTAAAACTATGACCTATATCATATATGATAAACACTTTACAATCTAAGTGAAAAAATACACAACGAATATACTGAAGATATTCAGTTTGAAATTTAAAAACATCATTTCTAACTGTGGTCTTAGGAAAACCTTGAAAAACAGGGTTATAAGTGTCTTATATATAATGCACAAAAGCAGGGTGAGAAGGAAAAGTAAAAGGTAAGCCACAGACAACCACCATTTTTTCTATATTCTCACGATCTCTAGCTTTGTTATATGGCGTAAAATAGTACCAGAAGCAGGGTCAAGCTGCTGTTGAATTTGATTAGAACCAGAGCCACTAGGAGTGCCAGAACTGATGGTAGGATCTATAATTTTTTCGGCTTCTATGTTAGCTTGTACCCATAAAGATTTGTGATCCCTTATTAAGTGTCTAGTTAAACCCCCCCGTCCCATCACTTACTGAGTGTGCAAATTGTTTCTTACATTTTCACAGATAGCACGATGATTGACTTTATCATAAAAACAAAAAAAAAACAATAATAACAACCCAGTAAAATCCCACAAGCGGGGTCTGGGAAAGGTAGTGTGTACGCAGACCTTACCCTTACCCCAAGGGGGTAGAGAGGCTGTTTCCGAAAGACCCTCGGCTCAAGATAATAAAAAAGTCAAAAGAAGAGAGTATTAAAAAATTATCATGTTTAAAAAATTTTCATACAAGTGATGTTTTGGCACATTCAACCTTACGCTTACCCCTTACCGGGAGTACAAGAATTAAAGCTCCAGACTGATTGACTCTGAGTTGGAGCTTGTGTTGTGGGACTAGTGGGTGTTTCATCTAATTCTTCTTCCTCATATTCTACATCCTCATTTTCTTCATCCTAAAAAAAAAATCATTTTCAAATTGTCTTTGTAAAGTTTCATGATCTAATTGTTCTCCGACATGAACATCATAAAATATGGTGGGTTGGAAAAAAGAAGTTTCATCAACATAAGTCATATCATTATATCCTTTCTAACTCTAGGTATAGTAGAAGAGCTAGGATTAGGATTACTACTACTTTCACCTTTGCTATTTTTTTACTATTTTTTTTAAATAAACCAAATACGTTTTTAGGTGCCATTGTTTAAATACGAAATTAAATTTAAAAAGCTAACACAAATATTAAACACACAAATGAAATACAAAAATATAATACGTAAAGTAAACACAAAAATTAAGCACCAAAACGATATGCAAAAATTATATATTAAAATTAGGAGATGAAAGGAGTGCACCGTGATTAAATATTAAAACTTGAAGAAATTGCCCAAATATTGCTCCAAATACTCGACAAATTAATTTAAAAATTGAAATGTGATCCAAAACATTTGCCCAAATACTTAAAAATTGAAACTTGAAAGATGGCACTTGATACTTGATAGTAATAAAATTGAGAGAATAATATATAATATAGATATGATATTAGAATGTAAGAGATTTGAGAGAGAAGATTGATTTTTTGTGGGAACAAATAAAGTAGAATGAGGGTATCTATAGTAGAAAATAGGGCCAACGTTTAATTTAATAAACTTAGGGGTTATATTAAAAATTTATGAGGGGGTAGGGAGTATTTTTTGGGGGAATGGGAGGGGGGGGGGTGGAGGGAGGGTGTAGGGGCTGTTTGGACCATTGGCAACGGCTATTTTTGCCAATTAAGCTGTTGGCTAACGACTAGTTTTTAAAAAAAATTAATTTAAGGCGGGGCGTTGGAAAGGACGGAACATGATGAGACGGGATGAAACGGGACGAAACAGGACTGGACAAACGGGACAAAACGGCCGTCCCGTCCCATCCCATCCCGTGTCCCGTTTAACATTGGCCCGTCCCATTTAACTTGACGCGGAACGGGACGGAATGCGGGATGCGAGACAGCCCGTCCCATTGGACAGCCATATCCAAGACTAAGAAAAATAAAAACTAAAATTAAAATAAAAGTTGCGTAGATTCTTAATACTACTAAATACACAAATAAAATTAATTAAATATTATTAGTTGTATATGGAGAAGATGAAAATTTTAATGAGAAAAAATATATACTTTTTGACAAAAGATCATTAAGAAGACCTCCTGCTTTTACCTTGCAATATAAATATTAAAATTTTTATTTCATTAATTTATTTTATTATTCCGATAGTTAAAGCATGCTTTTTATGCGATATATTTAATTGAGTAACAGTAATATTAAATAATAGATAATGACACACTTTAAGTCATAAAATTCACCAAGCATTCATGGAAATATTTTTTTTCAATACAAAAATCTTTCAATAAACACTTAATAAAATAAGAACCAAAATTAACTGTGTGTAAATCCTAAAATTAGACTAATGAGTATTACTCAAGTTGATTATGAACTTAACTAAGTCTTCAATCATAGATAGTATAACCCAAAAATAAAAGTAGTTTATTTCATAAAGTTAATAATTCGTTGTCTAGTGATTTTTAAATTACTTAAAGCCTACTCCATTCACAATGTTAAAAATTTTGGTCAGTATTAACCTATTATTATATGTGATTTCTTAATTAATCAGATTATATTATATGTTAACATAAAGTTATCAACAAATTGTCAATACTATAGATTAATTCCTAGTGAATTAAACGTTTAAATTTTTTGGCACAACCTTCATAACATAAATAAAGCTTTTAGGACGATGACGGTAGAATTATCTTCGTTCCTCAAGAAAGGTTACGATGCTACACGTTTTCTTTGTGGAGCCATTCTTCTATTGATCTCATTCTTATTTGCTTTGGTTTCTTTCTTTTTCTTTTGAACATCAAAAATAAATAAATTTTTGATCACTATGAAACACATGGAAACAAATTGAGAATTTCGAAAAGAACATTAGAATAAACATGTTATAAATTTACAAAACATATTTGAGAAAAATTTAAGAAGTGTTAGAAGAGAACAACGTTAAAAAGGGAAAAATAATTCAAAAAAGTTCATTGAAGAAAAGAACAGAATTAATAACATATAGAAAAATATATTTATAAAAATGGTAAATCTATATAGAACAGGAAAAGAAAAATACATTAGAATCTCACTTCGACATCGGGAAAAAATCACAACTCAAAGTTATTGAAATTGTAGAGTATAAATATATACAATAAAAATCAGATATCAAAATCTCTATGTATTAATTGAAAAAAAAAAATCACTACTTCTACTTATACAGCATAAACCTAAAGATAACAAAATCAAAGACCATTAGGGTGTATTTGGTATAAAGGAACACATTTTTCGGAAAATAATTTTCAAATTTTCCATGTTTGGTTGGCTTAAATATTTTGAAACATATTTTCCTTATGAACTCATTTTCCTCTAATTGGAGAAAATTATTTTCCATCCGGAGAAGAAAAAATATTTTCCAAAACTCATTCTCCACTCAGACCAACTCACCCAACACCTCCCCACGCCTACCCGCCCAACCCCCTCTCTCCCAAAAGGCTTTTTTTTTTGTCAAATTCTATTTTTTTTCCATCACTACCCACCCTGCTACCCATTACCCTTCCCGGCATAAAAACTTATTTTTTCTTTTGTAATTTCAAATTTTTTTTTTCGTTTTTCTGCACCACCCCTACCCCTCCATACACTCCCCACGCATAAAAAGTTTTATTTTTTTACTTTTTTTTTTTGTAATTTCAAATTTTTGTTTTTTCGTTTCTCTGCACCATCCATCCGCACCATCCTCCCCCCCCCCCACACACAAAAAGAAGTCTTTTTTTTGCTTTTTTTTTTTTGTAATTTTAAATTTTTATTTTATATTTTTATTTACACCATCTATGCCCCTCCCCCCAAAAAAAAAAGAATTTTTATATATATTTTCAAACACAAAAAATAGTTTTTTAGAACATATTAATTTTTTTCATTTTTTTTACTACCCCTCTCCCCCTCCGCGAAAAAATATTTTTTTATATATCTTATGTTTTAGTTTTTTCATCTTTCAGTTTACAGGTTTGAAAATTTTCAAGTTTCAAAATTATGAGTTCGGAGGTTTATGTATTTTGAGGTTTATGATTTTAGAAATTATAAAGTTTATGGGTTCGAACGTTTGCGATTTCGAAAGTTTACCGATTCGGATGTTTATGAAATTTTTGAGTTCCAAAGGTTGTTGGTTCGAAAGTTTATGACTTCATGTTTATTGTATCTAAATTATTTATATTTATGAATACTCTTGAGAAGTTATTTTTCTTAATTTGCTTACCAAACACCGTAAAGTGAATAGCATTACTACTTGTTTTTCAAGAAAATATTTTCTTGAAAAATATTTTGCACAGAAAATATTTTTCGTTATACCAAACACACCCTTGATGAAAATTGTGAAATACGCTTTACTTTAATCTTCACCTCATTATTTGGCACTTCCTCTTAAACATTCTTCTTATAATTCATACCATTATGGAATATCTTCGTGCATTTACCTTAAACAAAAAATAAAGAATAGAAATCTTACCATACCTTAGTATAGTTTTTTTCCCACTACAACCTTTGACATAGAGATAGTTCAAACCATTATAAGCAAAATATAAAGTTAGTATCAATCACATTTTTTCAAAACATAGAAGTTTTTATATAGGTAATTTGGAGGAATGTATAATAAATGGCCATAAACTTACACATTAAATATTTTGAGGTTATGAATATAAAAGGCATGGGAGTTATTGAGATTATTAAAAATATGAGTTATGAAGATAAAGAGGTGTGAGTTACAAAGATATAATTTTTAATATAAAATAAAGAAAATGATGAAAAATTCAAAAAAAGAGAAGAAAGATTGTCACGGCCCAAAATTTACTAAGGGTCGTGATGGCACCGGACACAACTTTCAGGCAAGCTAACACCATTTAACTAGAAATTTCTCGTTTTAGATATTTCCGAAGCCACTATTTTTTATATATTTAAATAATAAATAATAAGTTCCACTGAATAAATAATGATGTCTTTAAAACTACTGTACAATCCCGAAATTATTACAGACCCCGGTATCACAAATGCATGGAAAATTACTAAGAAATCCAATAAAGTACAATAGCTGTCCGGAATTCAAACTTGGACATAAAGTAAATATTATACACTAAAAAGGACTCTGCTAGCTGTGGGCCGTCTCGAGGGATGCAGCTCGCCTAAGTCTCTGTATCATCCGTAATTCTACACCCATTAGGCCACTAGAGGTCCATGTGTCTATGTAACAAAAATGCACAACAAGTGTAGCATGAGTACAAAAATAACGTGTACTCAGTAAGTATCACGCCTAACCTCGAAGAAGTAGAGACGAGAGTGTTGGCCCAAGATCAGTTGAAGATTTGAAGAATGACAAACGAACTCATTGAAGGACCAGGTTCATCCTAGGAGACACAATTGTTATGGCTCATGCACATGAGATACACATGAATAAGATAATTCCTTGGGATCAAGCAGTAATATCTTGATGAATATCTTCTGAACTGATTGAAAAGATTGCATATAGGATAAGGAGCTGAAGTCTCCTTATGAAAAGAGAATTACATCCGAATCAAGAATAGGATTGGGAGTTAGAGTTATTCTTGGACTCGAATTGATAAATGATCTACAATTTGAGTTCTTATCAAACTTTGATTACTAACTCTATAAATAATAATGATTGTTCTCTTTTACAATATATTGCACATAAGCTAAAGTTAAACCAAATTGAGAGCAAAAGATCTAGATGATTTTTGCAAGCAATTTGTGTATGATACAACTGTGCAAATCTGAAGCTACAAGAACTAAGTGTGAAGAACCAATTACATTGTGTCTTTCTTTATTTCTAGTTCAATTGTAGTAGGTGTTTTAATATTGTACCTTTCCAGCTTTCATAAAAGCAATTGTATTAGGTGTGTTGAGTATTCAAGTTGGAGTTAACTTGAAAGTGTCACAACAATTGAGGTTGTGTGCTACACTGAGATTAGAGTTAATCCTTAGGCTTATAAGAGTTTTTTAAATGCTATCTTTGGCTCTTTGAGTTTAGTGGATGTTTAGGAAAATCCTACTGAGTAGTAGGTCGTGGTTTTTTCACCTTTTGATCCACATATGTTTCACGTAAAAATCTCCATGTTCTTTATTTATGTATTTTAATTCCGCAAACAGTAGTAGTTAGAACACCTAGAAGAACCAAGTTCTTCTAGTGCGAAAATTAGGTACCACACAAATCACCCCCCTCTTGTGTGGTATTGTCGTCTAAAATATCAATTGGTATCAGAGCAGGTTATCCTTGAAGAGGCTAACACCTTAGGAGAAGATAAAAAATAAGTGCATCACCTGGGAAATAGGAAGGGCAATCCACTACCAGACCTCCACTTTTCAATGGTTTGTGTTACTGTTAGTGGAAGAACAGAATGAGGGATCATATCATAGGGGAAGACTATGAGCTTTGGGATATAATCACTGATGGTCCCCTTGCTACCACTAAGAAGAATGCAGAAGGAATTGATGTGCCAAAAATAAGGGCTGGTTGTATTGCCGAGGATTTGAGAAAATGGGAGAAAAATGCTAAAGCCAAGAAGTGGCTCGTATGTCGTTTAGGACCAGATGAGTAAAGTAGGATCCAAAGCTGTACAACTGCTAAGGAAATATGGGACACTTTACAAGTGGATCATGAAGGAACACCTCAAGTGAAAAGGTCAAGAGGAACTCTGCTGTACTCTCACTATGAGAATTTTACTGTGAAGGAAGGTGAGACTATCCAGAAGATGTATACTAGATTCACCACTCTGACTAATGAGCATAAATCTCTTGGACGGACCATCCTTGAAGAAGACAAGGTTGAAAATTTTTTGACAAGAGTTCTGCCAGTCACTTGGGAAAGCAAGATCACTGCCATTTGGGAATCCAAAAATATTGTTCCTCAGGCTGGATGAACTAATTAGAAACTTACTGCCTATGAAATGAGGAGACAAACAATGAAGATGGATACCACCAAAAAGGAGAGAAGTTTAGCTCTTAGAATCACTGAAGGTACAGATTTGGAAGACGATGAAGTAACGATGATCACTAGGGATTTCAAGAAGTATCATATGAGAGGAAATGGCTCTTCACGAAGTATAAACTCCAACAAAACAAGAGCTCCGGAGAAGCAGATCAATAAAGGCTTCTACAAGTGTGGTAAGACTGACCACATGATCAAAAACTATCCTCAATGGGAGATTTAGTAGAAGAAAGAAAACGCTGAAAGAAGGAACAAGTTTAACCAAAGAGAAACAAAGGTACGTTCAACTAAGGCTATGGTTGCTGCTTGGAGAGAAACATCAGATGAGGACTCTGAAGATGAAGGTGAGGAGGATCAAGATTTAATGGCCATTGGAGAATCAAAGGATGAACAAGAGGTAAGTATTCTTTATCTCAAAGACAAGATCAAATTCTTGTCTAAAGAAAGGCTAGCTGAACTCTTAACAGACTTCATTGATGAGTCTGAGATAATTAATAATGAGAAGGAAGTTCTGTCTAGGGAATATGTGTTTTTAAATGCTAATGTAAAAGTCTAGAGTCTAGGGCCAATGAGAGCTATAACAAAAATGCTGACTTGAAGAACCAAGTACTTGAACTTGACAACAGTGTCCTAGAACTTAGATCTGAAAATCTGAAACTGAAATTAGGAACAAGAAAGAAGATAGCTGATCACACATATCTTAACCTAGAAGAAAATTTAGGAAAAATGAAGGATGAATTATATAAGAAATATGAATTCATCAAAATCTTAAAAGAAGATCTAGGAAAGGTAAAACATGAACTAGACAGAACCTCCAAGTGGAACAAAGCATCTGATGCTCTCTCTTGGTTGCAAGAGCATCATAGTAGTAAAAAAAGAGGACTTGGATATGGAACTCAAGCTCCTAAATGGGATCCAAAAAGCATGTACCTCACTCTTCCTGAAAATAAAATCTGCACACACTGTGGCAAGACTGGCCATTACAAATATGAATGCAATGCAAAATATAAGGCCAGTCAAAGGAACAAATCTTTTGTTAAAGAAAAGAAAAAATTGCCTGGATGGGCAAGAAGGAAGTTAATCCATCCTTTTGCATATAGAAAGGGACCCAAACTAGTTTGGGTTCCTAAGACTAACCTCTGATTTCATTTTTTAGGTTCAAGTGAAAGGGAAGAGCCTGGTATATGGATAGTGGCTACTCAAAACACATAACTGGGGACAAGGACCAGTTCCTTTCACTTGAGGACTTAAAATGAGGTAATGTCTCCTTTGTTAATGGAAAGAAAAGTGAGATCATTGGAGTTGGTAAGGCAGGCAAGACTAATTCTCATTCCATAGAGAATGTCTACCTGATAGATGATTTGAAATATAGCCTAATAAGTGTGTCACAACTGTGTGACAGAGGTAACCTTGTAGCTTTTACCTCCACCAAGTGCTTTGTAATTAATCTTATCACTAACAAAATTATTTTGTAGGGAAAAAGAGTTAACAATATTTATATTGTAGATTTGTCAACTCTTTCAGAAAATAAACTAACCTGCTTAAGCGTGTTGGTTAATGATTCCCTCCTATGGCACAAAAGACTTGGTCATGCTAGTCTAAATCAGCTAAACGAATTAACTTCCAAGGACTTGGTTGTAGGCTTACCTCATATCAAGTTCAAGGAAGACAAGGTTTGTGAGGCATGTGCAAGGGGGAAGTAGGTAAGGTCATCCTTTAAAACCAAGAAAATGGTAAGTACGTCCAAGACGTTGGAACTAGTTCATATGGATCTATGTGGTCCATGGAGAACCATGAGCAGAGGTGGAAAGAAATATGTAATGGTGCGAGTTGATGACTATTCCAAATTCACCTTGGTTTTATTTCTAACCTCTAAAGATGAAGCATTTGATATGTTCTCTGCATTTGTTAGGAAAACTCAGAAACAATTAGGAAATCAACTTGCATCCATTAGGTCTGATCATAGAACTGAGTATGAAACTTTAAGTTCGCTGAATTTTGTGATAAAAATGGCATATCATAATTTCTCTGCCCCTAGGACTCCACAACAAAATGGTGTAGTTGAAAGGAAAAATAGAACTCTTGAGGATATGGCCAGAACAATGCTACTATCTAGCAAATTACCTTACAGTTTCTGGGTAGAGGCTGTAAATACTGCATGCTACATCATAAATAGATGCATGACTAGAACACTAATAGAGAAGACTCCCTATGAGTTACTTAAAGGGAGAAAACCAAACATATCCCATCTTAGGTCTTTTGGTTGTAAGTGCTATGTGCACAATAATGGAAAGTACTCTCTAGGAAAGTTTGATCCCAAAAGTGATGAGGGAGTATTCTTGGGATATTCTTCACATAGTAAAGCTTATAAAGTTTATAATAAAAGAACTCTGTGTGTTGAAGAAAGTGTGCATATACTATTTGATGAAACTAACATTCTTTCTGAGAGACAGGAACAAGAAGATGAAGCCATTGGACTGGTCAAAGATCTGACTGAAGCATCAGCTCAAGTTAAAATGGTACATGCAGGAGGAACATGTGATGGAATAGGTTCATCCTTACAGGGCAACTTGACAGGGGGAAGAAATAAAAAAGGAACTGAAATAAACCCCTTAAAAGAACCTGCTCATGAACCTGTTTCTCATCAAATTGCTGAAATATCCAACAAAAGCTAGTTGGTTGTAAAACCTCATAAGTATCAAAGTTCTCACCCCATTGAGAACATTCTTACTGATCCAACATTTGGAGTCAAAACCAAATCACAATTAAAAAATCTATGTGCTTTTGATGCTTTTCTATCTATTATTGAACTAAAATTATTTCTGAGGCTTTGCAAGATGCAGATTGGGTAAATGCAATGCAGGGTAAATGTAACGTGGGGCATTGATTGCCCCTTTGTTTGACTTGATTGTGCTTTCCGTGTATGTTTAGTTGTTGCCTTCCTTGTTGATCTCTAATTGTACTTGGGCTGAGGATTTCTGGAAACAAAGTAAGCGTGGGAACATGATTGGCTCGCTTGGTTATTTCTTGGTGTATCTGTTGGTTGTTCTATTATTGCAATTTAATTGTTTATGACTTGAGTTTACTTGGGACAAAGCTTGTCTATACATACCAGTACAATTCCAGTGCACTGACGTCCCTTTTGCCGGGAACGCTACAGTCGTGTTATGATTGTAGGTGGATCCGTAATAGGTACTTCAGCTCATCGACAGTAGCATTCTTCACCTTCCACTAGCCGTTTTGGTCAGCCCCTTTTCTCTCGGGGCCCTGCGTGGCTCATGCCACTTTATTTTAGACTTTATTTTGATTTTTGTGTAAGGTATAGCCGGGGCCTTATTACTGGCAAAGTATTGTATCATCCTTTGTATCCTAGAGGCTCCGTAGACAGTAAACTGTGAGATTATGGTCTATGTATATATGTGTCGGGCATTGTAATTTGTAAATTTGTTAAGAAGTTGAGTGTGTTGTTATGTTGGTTAAAAGTGTGATTTCAGTTATAAATTTGTATAATTTGGTTTGTAAGTAATGAACAATATAGGGGTAACGCGTGGGTTAGGAACGGCATCCAGGTTCGCTGGACTGGGGCTACCCGGTCAGGTGCCGATCATGTTCCTCGATTTGGGGCGGGACAGAAAAAGTGTGTAGTTGGGAATCGGGTATAGGTCGGGGGGGTGGTTCTTATACATTTTTTCTTTATTTTATTGACAAACAAATAAAAAAATACTATCTTAAGTAATCATTTAAATTAAAATTAAATTAAATTAAATTAATAATTTTTTTTTAATTTGAATTAATTATGAATCAAATATATTATAGTAATCAGCTCCTTTTATAATGTTAATAACTTTAAAGATATTTTTGTCTTTTTAACAGAAAAAAGTTCTTACCAGTACTTGTTTACCAAACACTTCAATAATCCTTTTTAAGTTTCAACACTTTTATCCGAACAAATATCTATTTATTTATAAAATAAGCTTCAACACTTTAAAAGCAATTTTTTTTTCGCTAACCCAAATTGGCTCTAAATGTTCTTTGCCAGGTCCACGATCCTAGATGAAGCATTATTTCACTCACAATAATGCAGAGCTAATTTTACTTCATGGGTGTGTTTGGTATGAAGGAAAACATTTTCCTGGAAAATGTTTTCCAATTTTCCCATGTTTGGTTGGCTTAAATGTTTTGGAAAACATTTTCCTTATCAATTCATTTTCCTCCAATTGGAGGAAAATGTTTTCCTTATCAAAAGAAGGGAAAACATTTTCCAAAGCTCATTCTCAACCATTCTCACCCTCACCAATCCACCCCACCACCTCTCTAAAAAATAATTTTTTTTAGAAAAATTTCAGTTTTTCCATTACCATCCACCCTACTACCCCTCCACCCCACCCCGCAAAAAAAAATTTCTTTTACCTTAATTTTTTTTTCTATAAATTTAAATTTCTGTTTTCTTATTTTTCTGCACCACCCACCCCTACCCCCACCCCTACCCTCCCCCCACCCCCCCCCACAAAAAAAATTACTTTTTTTTTGTAATTTAAATTTTTATTTTTTTTCGATTTACTGCCCCCCCCCCCCCCCCCCCCCCCCCCCCCCCCCTACCCCCAGCCCCCCTCCCCTCCCGAAAAAATTTTAAAATATATTTTTCAGTTTTTAATTTTATTATTTATCATTTAAAGACTCAATATTTTACAAGTTCCAAAATTATGAGTTCGGAAGTTTATGGGTTTAGAAATTATAAATTTACCGATTCGAAAATACGCGATTTTTGCGTTCAAAAGTAAAGCATCACATTAGTTCCTTTAGATTGTGTCAATTTTTAGAGACTTCGGGAAGGGGAGGGGTGGGGGAGGTGGGAGGGGGAGGGGTAAGAGAGTTGCAAAAAAAATATTTTTCTAAAAAAACTATTTTTTATTCTCTAACCAAACATAGAAAATATTTTCCGGAAAATGTTTTCCACTTACCAACCAAACAAGAGAAAATAAGTGATAAAATCACTCATTTTCCATGAAAACATTTTCTAGGAAAACATTTTCCATGGAAAATATTTTCCTTCGTACCGAACACACCCCATGTGTTCCCTCTTTTCAGATTCTTTTTTTTTCTTCTCTTTTTCTTAATTTCTTTTATTTTTATCTTTCAATTTTGTTAGTTATTTAGATTGCAAAAGTATATTTGTGTTATGAAATAATAAAAGAACAAGAGCAATATTGAGAGAAAGAGATAGAGAAAATTCTTATTGAATTTTGGGATGATTTACAATGGGGTAAGACCCCTCTATTTATAGGAGAAATTATGACTTAGTCACAAAGTAAAACTCTCCACAAGATAGACATTCACTCCAAGTAGAATTCTATTCTTAACACTCCCCCTTGAATGTCTACTCAATAAGTAATGTGCCTCATTAAAACCTTAACTAAAATAAAACCCAATGGGAAAAAAATCTAGAAAAGGAAAAAGAGTACACATATCTAATAATACGCCTTTTGGTTGCCTCGTTAAAAACCTCGCAAGGAAAACCCAGTGGGACAAAACCTTGTAAGGAAAAAAGAGTGCAACGCGCATTAACTCCCCCCTGATGAGAGCATCAATTCACATCCTTAAGCCTTCACATCCCGTTCTTGTACACTAGCTTCTTGAAGGTTGACGTCGGTAGAGATTTTGTGAACAAATCAGCCATATTATCACTTGAGCGAATCTGTTGCACATTAATATCGCCATTCTTTTGAAGATCATGTGTGAAAAATAACTTTGGTGAAATGTGCTTTGTCCTATCTCCTTTTATGAATCCTCCCTTCAATTGAGCTATGCATGCTGCATTGTCTTCATACAAAATAGTGGGTAACTTGTCACATTTCACACCACATTTATCTCGAATAAGATGTATTATAGACCTCAACCACACGCACTCTCGACTTGCTTCATGAATAGCAATTATCTCGGCATGATTAGATGAAGTAGCCACAATTGATTGCTTAGTCGATCGCCAAGATATGGCAGTGCCTCCACAGGTAAACACATAACCTGTTTGAGATCGAGCCTTGTGTGGGTCGGATAAATACCCAACATCAGCATAACCAACAAGATCGGGAGACTGCAATTGTTGCCATAAAATAAGCCCATATCGGTAGTTCCTTTTAGATACCGCAATATGTGTTTGATCCCATTCCAATGTCTCCTTGTGGGAGAGCTATATCTTGCTAAGACATTAACTGGAAAAGTTATGTCGGGCCTTGTAGTATTGGCAAGATACATTAGTGCACCAATTGCACTAAGATATGGTACTTCAGGACCAAGTAGCTCTTCATTCTCTTCTTGAGGTCGGAATGGATCTTTGTTCACATCAAGTGATCGAACAACCATCGGAGTACTTAATGGATGTGCTCCATCCATGTAAAACCGTTTCAGTACCTTTTCTATGTAGGTAGATTGATGAACAAAATTTCCGTTTGCCAAATGTTCAATTTGCAAACCAAGACATAATTTTGTCTTTCCGAGATCTTTCATCTCGAACTCCTTCTTTAAATAATCAATTGCCTTTTGGAGTTCTATAGGAGTTCCAATAAGGTTTATGTCATCAACATATACGGCAAGTACAACAAATTCCGATGTTGTTTTCTTTATGAAAACACATGGGCAAATGGCATCATTTATATAGCCTTCCTTTAATAAATACTCACTAAGACGATTATACCACATTCGTCCCTGATTGCTTTAGACCATACAAAGATCTTTGCAATTTGATTGAAAACATTTTCCGGGATTTTGAATTATTAGGCATTTTGAAGCCTTCGGGAATTTTCATGTATATCTCATTATCAAGTGAGCCGTAAAGGTAGGCAGTAACCACATCCATTAAATGCATATCAAGTTTTTCATGGACAACAAAACTAATGAGATAACGGAATGTTATAGCATCCATAACGGGTGAATATGTCTCTTCATAATCAACACCAGGCCTTTGTGAAAATCCTTGTGCAACAAGGCGTGCCTTATATCTTTGCACCTCATTTTTCTCATTTCTCTTGCGTACAAAGACCCATTTATAGCCAACGGGCTTAACACCATTAGGTGTTTGGACTATAGGCCCAAAAACTTCACGTTTTGCAAGTGAATTCAACTCCTGATTGGATTGCTTCTTGCCATTTTGGCCAATCAAGTCTTTGTCGACATTCTCCAACAGATTGAGGTTCAAGATCCTCATTTTCTTACATAATGCTGGATGCAACATTATATGCAAAGACATAATCCACCACTATATCCAATCGATTCAAATTTGTCTCAATATCGATTGGATTTATTGATAGTTCCTTATTTTCTTGAGTCTCGGGCTCAGTGGATTCCTCATGAATCTCAGAATTTATTAAGTCGTGAATTTCTTCATGAGATTCTTTCATAGTGTCATTTTGATCGTTTATTTTCCTTTTTCTAGGATTTCGATCTTTGGAACCTAATGGTCTGCCACGTTTCATGCGTGCTTTTGACTCATTAGCTATGACACTAGAAGATTGTCCAATAGGGACATCAATACGGATTGGAACATTCTCCGTAGGGATATGTGATTTTGTTATCCTTTTCATATCAGTAAATGCATCGGGCATTTGATTTGCTATTCTCTGCAAATGAATAATCTTTTGTACCTCTTTTTCACAAATAGAGGCACGTGGATCAAGATGAGATAATGATGGATTTTTCCACAAAATTTCCCGTTTGGTTTCACCAACTTCTCCCCTAATTTTGGGAAAAGTGTCTCATCGAATCGACAGTCTGCAAATCGTGCAGTAAATAAATCTCCCGTTAATGGCTCGAGGTAGCGAATAATGGAGGGCTATTCAAACCCAACATATATTCCTAACCTTCTTTGCGGACCCATTTTGGTGCGATATGGCGGTACTACAGGAACATATACTGCGCATCCAAAAATTCTTAAATGGGATATATTAGGTTCATGACCCAAAACTAATTGCAACGGGGAATATTTATGATAATTTGTCGGTATGAGACGAACTAGCATTGTTGCATGCAAAATGGCGTGACCCCAAACAGAAGTGGGCAGCCTCGTTTTCATGAGTAACTGGTCTTGCTATCAATTGCAGATGTTTAATTAAAGACTCTGCAAGACCATTTTGAGTGTGAACATGAGCTACAAGATGTTCCACTTTTATCCCAATTGATAAGCAATAATCATTAAATGCTTGGGATGAAAACTCAGCAGCATTATCAAGTCTAATAGACTTAATTGGATTATCAGGAAATTGTACCCGTAATCGAACTATTTGTGCCATTAATTTTGCAAATGCGAGGTTGCGAGATGACAATAGGTACGCATGAGACCATCTAGAGGATGCGTCTATCAAGACCATAAAATATCGGAACGACCCACTAGGTGGGTGAATAGGTCCACAAATGTCCCCTTGTATACGTTCCAAAAACGCAGGGGACTCAATTCCAACCTTTGTTGGTGATGGTCTAATAATTAACTTGCCTTGATAACAAGAAGTGCAAGAAAATTCATCATTTAAAAGAATCTTTAAATTCTTTAATGGATGCCCATTTGAGTTTTCTATGATTCGTCTCATCATAATTGATCCAGGGTGTCCCAATCGATCATGCCAAAGTACAAAAGTATTGGAATCGGTAACCTTTTGGTTTACAATAGAATGTGCCTCAATTGCACTAATTCTTGTCCAATACAGGCCACAAGACAAAGATGGGAATTTCTCAATAGCCCTTTTCTGGCCAGAGGCATTTTTGGTAATGATGAGATATTCAAGATTATTCTCATCTATTGTCTCAATATGATATCCATTTCTGCGGATATCTTTAAAACTCAACAAGTTCCTCTTGGACTTGGAGGAGAACATTGCATTCTCTATGATAAGTATTGTTCCCTTAGGCAGAGTTATAGTAGCTCTTCCAAAGCCTTCAATTAATTTACTACTACCAGAAATTGTAGTAACATCTGCCTTACACATACTTAAATGCGAGAAATATTTCTTCTCTTTGAGTATTGTATGTGTTGTACATGAATCAACTAAACAAATATTTTCACAATTGAAATTTGATTCAAGTTTGCTTTGAGGGATATCCATATTTGCTTCCCATAGTTTGACATACAAAAGAAATATACAAATAAATATTAGTATTTTCAGAAGGAAAAGAAACAATTATAAGTACACAATACATATGATTAATATAATTATAACAAATATATTTACATGTGAAAGTTATTTACTTTTGTATTCTTCTAGCTTATGTGCCACAACGGAGTAAGTAAAACGTGACTAACCAATATACAAAAATTACCCTTTACATAATGTGACGTTGTGAGGTTCGTCGTATATCTTACTATTAGTCACAACAAAATATCGTAATTAAAAAAACCATTTTATTACAAAGTAGTATATATAGATGTGATAAAATATTAAATAATATTTATGTAGTATGAAAGGTAAAATTAAAATGATGAATTAAAATAAGGCAAAATAAAGATGATTGATGACTACTGCTCATACAAATAATTGAGTATCTGAAAATTCAAGATTTTGATACGAAACACTATTTCATAAACTAAACTGTTCCAGTGTTAAAAACGAAACCAGAAGACTAAATAAACTGAAACATTGTTTAAACGAACTAACACAATTTTATAAAATAAATAAAACTAATGACTATTACTCATGTAAATAACTATGATTACATGATGTTTATTCACTAACTATTGCGAATAGGCAAAATTTTTTTTTTTAAACTACTCAATCATCTTTAACCACGGATCCATCACCGATCAGGTGGTCTATTTTCCCATCAGGGCGCTCAAAGAAGTCTGCCACATCCAAGTGGGTGATGTCAAAATCATTATCAGAGACAAAATTGGCTTCAGGGCCTTTATTCTTTAGAGATGCTTGATAAAGATCAACCAAATGTCTTGGTACACGGCAAATTTTTGCCCAATGCCCTTTTCCACCACAAAATAAGTGGATCTTTGATTGTGAGATATTCAATTTTCAACCCTTCATCAAGGTGATGGCGCAAGAAAATCAAGGTCTTAGTACAGTCTTGTGTGGATGCTTTATTTCTGTCTTTAATGTCGTCTCCAAGACCCATTGCATCTAAGTGGATTTCAGCATCCAACACCCATGGCATATAGTTCTTGCCCGAAATCTCAAGGGCAACGAACTTTCTTTTCATAATGTCAGTCATAATTAAAAAAAAAAGGAGAAAAATTACCTTAATCTTCTGAAAGAGCTTCTTGAGATGGTAGAGTCTCGTGCTGATAACGTGTTATGAAATAATAAAAGAACAAGAGCAATATTGCAGAGAAAGAGAGAGAGGAAATTCTTATTGAATTTTGGGATGATTTACAATGGGGTAAGACCCTCTATTTATAGGAGAAATTATGACTTAGTCACAAAGTAAAACTCTCCACAAGATAGACATTCACTCCAAGTAGAATTCTATTCTTAACAATTTGCTTATATTTTCTTTTTCTAATTCCCAATTTTTATTTATTTGAATATGCTTTTAATTATTTTCTTTTTTTATCTAGTCAATATTATTTTTTCCTTGAAGATAAGGGTATTCGCAATTACAAATAGAACAAGAAGCGATTTATTTGTTAATTACCAACAACAACAACAACAACAACAACCCAGTATAATCCCACTTAGTGGGGTCTGGGGAGGGTAGTGTGTACGCAGACCTTACCCCTACCCTAGGGTAGAGAGGCTGTTTCCAAATAGACCCCCGGCATCCTTCCCTCCAAGAACTTCCCACCTTGCTCTTGGGGAGACTCGAACTCACAACCTCTCGGTTGGAAGTGGGGGTTGCTTACCATCAGAGCAACCCCTCTTGTCCTTTATTTGTTAATTACCATAGAAAATAATTGGTCTTGTGCGAAGTTAAACTTTGAGTAAGGATATTCAAAATATAAAGAAGTAAATAAATGAAAAAACTTAAGAGAATTCAACATCTACCATATATATATATATATATATATATATATATATATATATATATATATATATATATATATATATATATATATATATTTTAACATAGCATATGTATAATATAATTTCTGGCAAAATAACCCCCTTGTGCCCCTTAGCTCCGCCCCTTTAACGTGAATTCTACTTATATGGAGGGTTGATTCAAAAAAAAAAAAAAAAAAGAAATAACTGATGAGGTTACTTGGTAACGAACTTAGCCCTTTTACTGCTAAAAAAGATGACATTTGGTGGATGTCACAGTACCTTTGATGATTCTGACTTAGAAGTGGTAGATGTGATTACATGATGCAGGTGCAGCTGAACGAAGATATGACCCTTGATAGAAAGGTATGGAGATCGAGGATTAGGGTAGTAGGGTAGGTGGTAGATTGTTAATACTAATAGGACTAGCATGCACTCTCGCATACTGTTGGTAGTCAGCTTCTTAGAATACCCGTAGCTTTCTTTAATTTTGATCATCTTATTATCGTGCTCTTTCTATGCTACTTTTGCATGGCTTTTTGGTGTTGTCTCTCATTGTCTATCTTTTTAATTAATATGGTGCTTATGTTTTTCTGCCCCGGGGGTCTATTGGAAATAACTTCTCTACCTTCATAAGGTAGATGTAAGATTTGCGTATACACTACTCTCCCCGAACCCCACGATGTTGTCACTCTGACTTAGAAGAAATACTAGGAAAAGCTGTAGATGTGATAATTTTTTCATTTATATTAATTCATTGTACTAGCTTGAAGTAATGCTGTTTAATTCAGCATTACATTTCTAAGGATAAAATAGTTTCCAATCTTTCCTACAATATAAGTACTCAACCACCCCCATAAAAAGGAAAACAGAAAAGAAGAAAAACAGAAGCTTTTGCAGATGATGCTTAAGACAAATGTTAAGTAGTAGTTTTAAAAGTTCTGAAAACAAGAAATGAACCAACAAGATAAGGAGCCATTCGCGTACTAACTATATTCAAACTATAAAAAAGTTAAAACAAGAAGAAATTAAGAAGATTCAACATTTACTATATATACATAAGATAAGATAAAAATTAATATTTTATATACAATATAATTTTCCAGCGAAATGAATCTCTTGCACCCCTTTAGCTCCGCCCCGGTTGTGAATATTACATATGGTGGATGTTGGGATATCTTTGAAGACGGACTTACAACAACAATAACAACAAGCTTAGTGAATTCTCAGGAGTGGGGTCCAAGGAGGGTAACATGTACGCAGCCTTACCCCTACCCTCGAAGGGCAGAGATATTATTTCCGATACACCCTCGGCTTTGAAGACTAACTTAGACAAGGAAAAACTGTAGATGTTGCTTAGTGTAAAAATTCTGAAAACAAGAAAAGGACCAACAAGATAAGGAGCCATTTGTAATGAATAGATGTAAAGATGAGGAAAGAGAGGAGGAAATTTCAAAGGACAAGTACAAGCTAAAATTATTGAAGTGTTGTTTTAAGGTACAATACAGACATATGTTTCACTAATAGAATACATTGGACATTCAGTAGCTAATGTAACAACATGGGACCAGAGTCACCAAACTTTATTCTTGATGAGATTTTTAGCCACTTTATGTCCAAATATCAGAAGTGCAGTCACCACCAGGATACCTCATTTCATGAGCCAAGGATGGACCATCAGGTTCTGCTCCAAAATCAACGAAAAATCTCGGGTTTATAGCAAGGCCACCTTTCTCAGTGTCAACGTCGATTTGTAATATGTGACCTCCTTTCTCCAATAGCTCAGGGTAGAATTGATGGTCCCATGTACTAAACAACGAGTTTGTAGCGTACAATCGCTTCCCATCTAGACTCAACTGTATCATCTGAGGTCCCCCTCTCAACCGATGTCCCTGGAAGTGATGCAGAAGGTCGTTTATATTGATTGTGCACATGAATCTAAAACAACACTCGGGACAAAGGGGTAATAATATCAACCATATTTGCGTTCTGCACCACAGACAGACTTGAGAAGTAAACAAAATGCTAAAACTTGACTAAATGAATTCATATTTTCCTGATATAAATAGTGAATTTGAGAGTAACATATCATATTTATTTGAGCAAGGGAGAATCTAAAACTTGTCGTTTCCGGCAGCATTTCTATCACTATACAACAACAATAACAAATCCAGTGTAATCCCACAAGTGGAATCTGAGAAGAGTAATATGTACGCAGGCCTTATCCCTACCCTGTGAAGGCACAAAGTATGTTTCCAATAGACCCGGCATTACTATCACTATAAAGGTGTAATTTTCAATACTAATTACCTGGACTTCTGGGACATCCACTTGGTATGTTGAACCATCTTCAGCCTCAGCGAGTACAGAGTTTCCTTTTTGAAACACTCCTCCAACAAATACTCGGCCAGTCAACTTAGGATTGGCAGGGTCCTCGATATTGTACTGTCTAATGTCACCATGTAGCCAGTTTGCTAGGTATAGAAAACGATCGTCAAGAGAGATCAGAAAGTCGGTAATAAGACCAGGCATTTCCGGAAGAATCCAGTTCTGCACCTTCACTGGTTTTACAGCAATTGCTATCTCATGACCCCACGAGCCATCTGGATTCTTGAAAAATCGCACCATGTTACTGGTCAAAGCACATCCCACATATCCAATTGCTTCAGATGGATTATGCAAGAACCTCACCTATAAATCAAAAGAGGAAAGCGAATATTTAATGTATTCAGTAGGATAAATCATGGCGCGAAGTTACAAAGGGGGAAGAGGGGAGTTTGATTACCTCTAGAGGCAGGAGTCCGGTGTTTCCAAGATCCAATGTCTGTTTTAGTTCACCACCAGGCCATGTGTAGACATGCAAATGCCGACCATAAAGCCCATCAGTAACATGCTGGAGGTTGAAACCTTTTGTGAAAGCGGATGGAGCTCCCCAAGAGGAACTGATCATGGTGTTATGTCGAGGCTGGTACCAGAAGTCATAACCAAAGAGCGGACTATGCCCTGGTTTTTCCCATCTAAGATATAAGAAAGGCATCAAAATCTGCTTTCTCTTAGGCATTGAGCATAGTCTACTTTCACTAAAACTACAGAACTTCAGATTTCCTTAATAAACCGTCAAGAGGACAGGAACTGGAAGTTAAGGACAAAATAGCATCGTTTCTGTTCCTTCTTAGATGTAGAGACTCTTGTAATTTTCTAGTTCTTAACTACTAGATTGGTTTTTAAAGATAACAATCGGCAAGAGACCAAGGGGAGTGGATATAAACAAAACCGATAGAGGTAATTCAGCTCGCAAGAGAGTACAAACTATACAGTACCTTCCTTTCACGTTAAAGTCTGAATCAAGAAGAAGAAATCCGTTCCCCTCAGCATTTCCATCTTTGTCTCCGAGACATGACACCAGTATCTCACCAGAAGCAAGACAGTGGGCGGTGTGAGGGAATGCTAATCCTGTCTTCTGGATGACATCATCTGGCTGAACAACTTTGTACAAACTGGGAGCCCTTGGGTTTATTTGTGTGTCGATTGCATAAATGCGCCCTGATCTGCAAGAGTTAAATTTATCAAAAATCTTGAATATCATATCAGTTGCATATAGTCATCAAAATGGATTCTTTTTTCTCTTGAACATTATAGGCGAGTCTCACATAAATATTCACATGGAATAGAAGGATCAAACAAAACTCACATTGATGATGATACAACAACAACTACGTCTTAGTCCCAAACATTGACAAAAACAACTCACATTGATGATACAACAACAATACCTATGCCTCAGTCCCAAACATTGACGAAAACAACTCACATTGATGATACAACAACAACTACACCTCAATACAAGAGGGTTATTATAAAAACATAGCATCATCCACAAGTTCAAATTTTATAATCACGGAAATGCTTTTGAGCTAAATTTAACACCATTTGATACCTTGGAGGTGATGATGACTAAAGGTCAATAACAAACATCAAAGCAGAGATATTGTTCTTACATAAGTGAAGGCAGGACGAGATATCGTCGAGCAGCTGAAGGATCACGATAACAAGAACTGCAAGAATTCCAACCAGAATGATGTAGTTCATCACCCTCATATGGCATAGGCAGCCTATGGATTACTTTGGAATAAGATGGTGAATTCGGATCTACATCTACTGTAGCTAAGTAGTCAGGTTTTGCCCTTCCTGTACCTGTAGAAATTAACCATATAATCAGAGGCGAATTAACAATTTAAACTTTATAGGTTCAACATGGTTTTAACATCTAGTTGTACAATTTAGTGAAGTGTGAAGAACACTTTATGATTTTTAGAAGAATATCACAATAACACTCAAGATTTCCCTTTGGCCAACAAAATACAGATTATTTTTATCTATCAAAATCTTACAATAAATTTCCATAGCAAAGTTTATCTCTTCCCCTGCACCCTCTAACCCCTCCCACCCCACCCTACCCGCCCCCAACCCCCAAAACCCACCAAACTCCTAAAAGGGTATCAGGAAAACAAAGAAAGAACCATACTTTATCAGCAAAAGAAAAGATAAAGATTTTAATTTTCAACTAGTTTTACTTCAAAAATAAAATAAAGAAAGTGAAAACACCTCAAATTTATCCACTTTAGGAAAAAACATCCACAAAAAATCTCATTTTTCATTAAATAATTTCAAGAAAAGAACACAAAATTGCCCCTACAGCTGGCTTTAGTCTAGTATTAAGATCATGACTTGTGATATATGGATTAGGCGCATCTCACAGTTGAAACCCAGACGACAATAATAATAACAAATTGTCCGGGAGGAGAGTGTACACACCCCTTTATCGCACCATTGAAACCCAGACAAAAATTATTATTTAAATAGAAAAGGATAAAGTGACGAGCTCATTATGTCGAGTTTCGAACCATGAGCCACTGAGCGACTTGAAAAAAGATCTATATAAAAGAGAAACAAATTACCAGTATAAATACAGGTGACATAAATTAAAGATTCTTTAGGACCAGCCATAGCTTCAAGTGGAGAAGCATAACCAGGTCCTTTTTTGCAACATCCATTAATCTCCGCCGTACCATGCTGCACAACCTCCACATCCGTCGCCATTTTCTCGCCGGAAAAATGTGAATTTACAAAAATATTCAGATCAGAAAAAGACGACAAATAGTATGATAATAAGACTTTTGGCTTCTAACCACAAAGGTTATACATACATATATAGGGAAACCAAACACGTTGGAGTCTTAGGACTATTATTTACTATGTTCACGGCTTTTATCATGCAGCGTTTTGTCTGTATATAGACGAGATAATATTCTATATACATACTTATATTGCCACATCATTTTTCTTCTTGCCGGAAAAAAATTGCCCGAATATTTGATAATATTTTCTTGTAAATTATTTTTCATGTTTGGTTGAAGAGAAAAAAATTATTATTTTTTTAAATATTGATAAATATATTAGCAAATTCGAATTTGTTTTGGTGAATTTTTATGATATTAAATATGATATATTAACAACTGTATGTTGATTAAATAAGTGATATGATGTAGGAATTGGAAGTCATTTTCCTCTTTTAGTAGTAGAAATTATTTCCCTTGAAATATAGTACTAATTTTTATCAATTAAATATATAAAATAAACTTATTTTCTAAAAAAATATTTTTCATCCTATCAATTATGTAGTTTATTTTCTAAAAAAAAATAAAAAAATTCATCCTTTCAATTATGTACCAAACACACCCTTAGGATAACATGTAATAATATGGCATTATCTCTTTTTAATCTTGTGACTGATACATGTCTAGGTGGAATGAATCAACTAGTAGCGTGCTTATTTTTCTTTTAAAGCTTAGATGGATTTTCGAATTTATTCTAGGTTAAGAAAATGTCAGAATTTTGCTATCCTTTGATTTGTGTTAATTTCGATGTGAATAATAGCAGAGCCAAAACTTTTACTAAACAGATTTAGGATATAAAGAAGTAAATACATACAAAAATTAAAAAGATCCAACATATTATAAATATTGTGTACGGTCAAAATCGTATACTTCCGATTTATAGGCTCGAGGGTCCGCCCTAGGTCCGAGTCCGGGTGAGGTCGAGTTCGAGACCGGTGGAGTAGACTCAAGCTTGACGATAGAGTGCGATGCCCGAAGATATGAGTTCGAGGCACAGCGGGGACAAGTATGCTCGACCCCGAAATAATACCATTATGGATTTGTACCAAAACGAGCTAGATTCCTGCCGCGTCCCCAAGCTCATGACGCAAATCCCAGAATAAGATTGTACGATTCCATACTAAGCGGTTAGATAGTTGTACCAAGAATATTACTTACTGTAAATAGAAATATACCTTATTTAGGGTTCCCCTATTATATGAAGGGGACCCCAATCATTTGTAACATCATCTAATCATTGAGCAAAGAATATACTCTCTACTTTTTCGCCTACTATTCATCAGAATTGTCCTTAGTTATATTGTTCTTACTTTACTTTTCTTGTCTAATTGTTCTTATTATGATATACCCACCTCAAGGTCATTAAGCTCGTGGTCACCACTGTTAGGTAACATTGGCTTGATTCACTTGTCATTTTCATTTCTACTTCATATTTCTTGCTTACTAATTGGTATTGAATTTTCACATATCTTTAAAACCACTTATCAAATTTAATTGTTACTCATATTTTTGAGGTAAACAGTTTGGCGCTCACCGTGGGGCTAAAGATAATAGTGATTATTTCTTTACCGATTCTCATTACACACGTTGTTGTCACACCTCCTTTTGGCGCACTTACCCCGAAGGATAATGCATAAGTGAGTTTTTCCAATTTAAGTGATAATATTCGAAATGAGATTATTTATTTATTTCAGAGTCGCCACTTGAAATAAATTATGGTGTCCCAAGTCACCGATTTATTTAAATCCCAAATCGAGGAAATTTTCGACTTTCCAAATGAAGTCTGCGAACCAGAAATTCTAAGTAAGGAATTCTGTTGACCCGAGGGAAGGTGTTAGGCACTCCCGGATCCCGTGGTTCTAGCACGGTCACTTAAATTATTGTAATGGCTAAATATCTGATTTTAAAACATGTTCAATACTACAATGCAATTTTAAATCATTTACCGCATTTGGTTATTTTTTAAGAAAAAGAAAATATTGTTATTGAGGGGCCCTGCAATTGCACATTTGAGTTGGCGAGGCTCGTATCATTTTTTTATCATTTAAAGGCCAATTTAAAGTAACTATGATTTTTATTTATTATTTGTCTCTAAAAGGCTAATTAACTTACAAATACAAATTCGAGCCACGAATTCAAGTCTGAATTCAAACAAAAGTGAAGCACTCTTTTAGCTTGAACCCGCTATCTAATTCGAAAGCTTAAATTCATACTGCCGATTAATTCTCATATTCCTAATATAATTCTTAAGGGATTTTATTTGGCATGATACGCCTTAATTTGCTCAACTAAATGAATTGAAGGTATGCTATAACAAAATGCTAGTGATACACAACCTGACTACAAACTAGCACGGTCGAATATCATATGAGGTAATACGTCAATGATACAGCTAAACTAAGAAATTGAAGAAAAAGAAACGGTAAGCTTCTCAAGCTGCTTAGCAAAATACTCATCATCAATTTTCTCCACATTCACATATGAAATATTCAATTCATGAATGATTTTAGTACATCCTATAATTCATTTATTTATATGTGTAATTCTCGGGGAATACCAAACGACACTCTAGTATAAAATATCTGATAATTCCCTCATATTGACTACGTGTATAATATGATATCCCATATTAGAAATAAACATAGAAAAATAAACCAAAACAACTGGGTACATGATGGTCTTATAAAATACTTAATCAATTCTTTATCAAACCCAAAACTTATGAAAACTTAATCAATTCTTCACCAAACCATAAATTAATAAAGATAAGAATTAAAAAACTAATTTTATCAGCAATATGATCTCCATTTTAAAGAATAACAAGCAATAAGAGGGAAGCAATTTATAGACTCAAACCAGACGTAACACTTATCCAAACATCATGGTATGCAAATCAAAGAAAAACCATGAACACAACACTTAACACAGAATACGAATCAGGCCTCAATAATATTAACACGAACAGATTCAACTTGGCATCTCAAGAATTAGCATAAATGACACAAACAAACAAATGGCAGGACAAATCTACTTTGGAGTATAGACGAAAATAATGTAATAGCATATTTAAACAATCGTCTAGTTATCTACCAATAGCATTCAAAATAACATTCAAAATAATAGGATATTAAACAAAAATGAAGGAAATCATAATAACACAAATCCAATTTTCCTTCTTCGATTAACTAGTACACCTTGAATGGTTCAATCCTTCAACAACAACTGGAGCTAGGAAAATACCTGGAAATGAGAGTAATGAGAGGTAAGGTGTAGCAGCAGAAACAGAATTCAGCAGCAGGAAAGCAACCAATAAAACCAGTCTGAAACAAACAAAAGGAATGCAGAAAATTTTAAGACATCTCTCTCAATTAATATCTGTTTTCCAATCAGTTTTTCTTTAGAAAGTGTGTTTCAGAATAACGTGTAAAGAATTCTGTTCTTCTCGAAGTCTAAGAGTGTGTAAGAGAATGAAAAATCTGTTTTTCTCCCAAATAGTCTGTAACGACCCGGCCTGTCGTTACGGGAATTACCACCCCGTTACCTTACATTTTCATATATTATGCTTTTAAAACATTATTAGAGTATATCAGGTGAGTTAGGAGTGATTTGGATTGAAAATGAAACAAATAGCATGTTTGAAGAAAGCTTGAATATGAAAAGTCAACCAAGAGTTGACTATTGAGTTAGAGTGCTCGGAACCGGATTCTGATGATTCGACTAGTTCCGGGGGATCATTTATGACTTAGGAGAACAATCGGAATTGAATTCGGAGGTCCGGTGTAGTTTTAAGCTTGAATTGGCGAAGGTTGAATTTTGGCGAAAACCGGATGGTAGGTGATATTTTGATCCGGGGGTCGGAATGGAATTCCGACAATTTCTGTAGCTTCGTTATGTGATTTTGGATATGTCTGCAAATTTTCAGGTCATTCGGACATCGTTTGATCGGGTTTTGGATTGAATGTTAGTTTTGAAAGTTTTGAAGAAACTTAGGCTTGAATCCGTGAGTAAATGGAGATTTTGATGTTTAGTAGGGTGTTTTTATGATTGGAACAAGTTCGTATCGTGTTTTGGAATATGTTGGTGATTTTCGTTGGGGTCCCGGGGGTCTCGGGATGAATCCGGGGGGTCCAAACGGACCATTTTTGGAAGAAAAGAGAAAAGCTGGCTGCTGTCATAAACGCAGCAGACACTTGCTCTCCGCGATCGCGGGGATGGGGATGCGATCGCGTAGAGCTGGGGGCTAAGGCATCGCGATCGCAGGGTAAACAGTCGCGATCGCGTAGAATTAAACGGGTGTTAATCGCGATCGCAGGCTAATCTACGCGATCGCGTAGAAGAAGAAATGTGGCCTAAGTATTAAAAACGGGATTTTTGGATTTGGGAGGTCGTTTGAACTCCGATTTCGATAAATTTTATATGCACGGACTCGTGGCGAGATAAGGATCGCGTTGGTGCTAATTTCGGAATTTTCCGAGCAGTGG
Organism: Nicotiana noctiflora; assembly: GCA_032618575.1. Classification (NCBI taxonomy): domain Eukaryota; kingdom Viridiplantae; phylum Streptophyta; class Magnoliopsida; order Solanales; family Solanaceae; genus Nicotiana; species Nicotiana noctiflora. Next base: position 71,341 of record JASVEL010003021.1, read on the forward strand.
GGCCCGGGGTCGGGTTTTACCAACTTAGTGTAATTATGCGAATTTCATATAAATTGAAGTGGGTTATGATTCTTTGACCCGTAATTGATATAATTGTTGTATTTGATCAGATTCTACGCGTGCGGAGCTTGATTCTCGTGGCAAGGGCATTGCGGAGTAGTCGTCGCGCCGTATTGAGGTGAGTAATAGATGTGGGTGATGACCAGCGGGTTCGAAACCCCGGTATACCACTTTGTGACGCTCTATAGCGGCGAGACACGCACACTCTTGAGAGTGCGGGGTCGATCATGAACTGGAGACTATATATTAGTCCGACCTGTTGATACTGTATTATTGGCTATTCTAGAGCCGTCGAACCTCCTTCCCGGATGGTTGCATATATATATATTGTGATAATGGCTACTCTTGAGCCGAGGAACCCCCTTCTTGGGCGGTTGATTATACATGTGGGCCGTGAGCCAGTTATTGGATCCCGCGAGGATCGTTATCATTGTCTTATCATATAGACATGCTAGTTTACTACTAGTCCGCAGCTATTTTTGTTATTATACTAATTCCAATCTCTGGAACTTGGTATTACTGTTTTCCAACTGAAAAATGATAAAAGAGTTTTCAAAAACTATTTTTGAGCTTGCGAGGCTGTATCTGCATATTAGCTGACTAGTAGTGGATCGGGCTGCGCGCCGCAGCAGGATATATGTTGGATCGGACTGCACGCCGCAGGAATATCTCTATGAGATGTGCTTGGGCCGTAGGAGCCCCTCCGGAGTCTGAACCCCCACAGTGAGCACGGGTACCCAAAATTGGAGTCGGGCTACGCGCCGTAGCGGTCATATCATGCATTGCATTGCATTTAGCTACATCTGCTAGCTGTTATGCTATTTATTGGTATTTGTTGGTACAGGTACAGTGAAGATTGATTCTATGACAGGGTAGCCGATTATAGCTTTACATAGTGCTTTATTGCGGATTTCTTATCTGCGCTGTCTTACCCTTGTTTATTACCACTGAGTCTGGCAGTACTCATTTTACTCCCTGCACCTTGTGTGCAGATCCAGGTACCTCTCAGCAGTGATCCAGTAGCTGTGCGAGGCGACATCCGTGGGATATACGAGGTAGCTGCAGAGTCCGCAGGACCCGATATTCCTTCCTACTGTCTTTGATTTTGTATTGACATTTCTTTCCGCACTTGGTATCTTGTAAACCTTTATACACTCATGTTCAGTAGAGGCTCATGACTCTTGACCCTTGGTCTATGGGAGTTGATGTATTATGGGACTTGGTTCCCCGTTTTCGTTATATATATCGTTGTTATTTCTTGAATTAATTTGCTTAAATGGGTTAAAGAGAGCTTCTAGCTCCGTGGTTGATATGGATTGGTCAGGCTGGCTTAGCAATGTGCTGGGCGCCATCACGAACGGATTTGGGGTCGTGACATAGTCTAAGAAAGATCTGTTCTTTTAAAGTGTAAGTCCTTTTTCAAGTCTGATTTCCAGCACCTTTTATTGCCTTAAAAATTCCAATGAGCAGCCCCTTTTTTCAATATTAAATAGATACCTAATTTCCACTCTCCTTAATTAATAATAAAAGTGTACCCCCCTACTCAAGTTAGCAGCCTCCTACTCAAGATAGCAACCTCCTACTCAAATTCCTAAGCTATTGCTAATTAACCCCTAAAAATTATTAGCACCCCCTAATTAATTATTGAATAACATAATTTTCAAACTAACCCCTAGAATCACTGAAAACCTACTCCCTTTTCATATTATAACAGCTATAACCAATTCCTTTATCAATCAATGAGTTGTTTCAACCAGAAAATTATATCAAAATGAGAGATTCAAAGATTCAGAACATGCTTATAATAAAAAATGGGAATTAATTAATCAGGCAACTAATAATCAGAACACTACAAACACCAGAATGCCAAATATTTCATAGTTAATTAAACAACATAAAGCAACTAATAATCAAATAGCTAGAAGAGCACAACCAAAACTATAAACACGAATGACCTAATCGACGACATTCATTTAGTCGATTACAATATGTATAACTGATAGCAAGTAATCGACCTACGAATTCGCGATTCACAGTTTTACGGGCAGACTCAGGGGATCAAAAACATGAACTAATTTCTTGACGACTTTGAACAAATTAAACACATAATGCAATACAATAATACAATTAACGAACCAACAGAACAAATCGACCAAATAAAAGGTTTGGTGGAGATGGACAGAAAAAACAAAAATCGAGAAAAGAAAAAAATAAGAGAAGTATCACACATATAACAAACAGAACATAGAATTAGATGAGGCTTAGAAGAAAAGAAACAAAAATACCTTGAAAGAAGAGAAAAGGATCAGAAACTTGAACGGGTCCTGAACCAAGTTGCACTTGAATTGTTGAGGCCAAATGGACCTTAATCGAGGTGTTCTCTTGTTGTGAACACTTAGATTAAGGTCCATCGAACCTCAAACCCTTATCAATTTCAGCCAGAAGTCACATATGGGATTTCTAGGGTTTATGCGGTCGTTTTGGGGCTCGACCAATTCTGGTTAGATTCGAGCTAAACCACGACTAGTTTGGTTATGGGGGAGGTTAGGAGAGTGTGTGGTATCGATTTGGGGGAATTTGGTATGGATTGGGTTTTTGCTCGAATCTTTAAGTAAAGATTCGAGAAGACCCGAGTTGATTCGAGGTAAAAGGTGTATGAATTTGGATTGGGGGTGTTTAGGAGAGCTTGTGGTGTAAAAATGGGGAAGTTTGGACCACTACTGCCGGCGGAGGCGATCTCCGGCCGGCGGAGTGTGGTGGCAGGCGGCGGCGGAGCTTAGGCTCTAGGGTTTTGGAGATGAAGATGAGAGGGGAAATGGGGATTGCTTGGGAATGAGGGTGTAACGGGGGTTTGGGGGGAGGGGGGAGGGTGGGGTTGGTGTATTAAATTTGGTATTTTAATCTTAACCATTGGATTATTAAATCCAACGGCTAAGATCAATTGAACAACATTAGAGCGTGGTCGTTTAAGGGTGATACAGTGCAGTTTCATTTAGTTAAGGATTGGGTCGGTTCAAGGTAAAACGGGGACGGGTCAGGCGTGGGGAAAATGTCCGAAATTGGGCCTGGTTTGGTCAATGTTTTGGACGGCCCAGTCCGATTTTCCCTTATTTTCAATCCTTTTCTCTTCTCTTTTAATTTTAATTCCTAATTTATTAAAAACAAAAATTCTTAATTATATTATAAAATCAAATTGACTTATAAAAAATGTTAATTAACCTCTATTATCAATTAAAAGACACAATTAACTATTAATTAAAATAAATTACACAACTAAGCATTTAAATGCTAAAAATGTAAAAAATGCGTTATTTTTGTGACTTTTATTATTATTTTTTGTGAAAAACAAACTTAATTAACCCTAATAAAACCTAAATGCAAATATGTAACGTATTTTTTTTTGTTTTATATTAAATTATAAATCACACGCACAAACCAAAAATGCAAATAATAGTTAAAACAAATCACACAAAATTCGCAGAAAAATCACGCACAACACATAACTATTTTATATATATATTTTTTTGGATTTTGGGAGTAATTCTCACGCGGGGCAAAAATCACGTGCTCACAGCTGCCCCCCTTTGCGCGGAATCGCGAAGAGTTTTCGTGCAAAGAATAATGAGCAAATACGAGCAATTTTTGCCCGTTTGAGCACTCCGTGTGAAGCATTTTGAAAAGATCTTAACTGAGCCTTTGCTTCGGGAGGCCTCCTACATATCCTGGGCTAAACAGGAATCAGGTCAATGTAGTTCGGGAAGTTTTGGTAGCTCGGACTACCATGGACTAACACTTTGCTGTTACTGTTGCTATCGTTGTTGCTGTTGCTGCTTACTGCTTACTGACCTCCTTATTACACCAAAAAGAGATTAAAGCTAAGCTAGCTATGCTATCAACTATGAATCACAAGATTCCTATCTATGATTATGTTGAAAACTCGATCTTGAGTCTTAGCTTATTTTGCTGTAGACCTCGATCTGAATCGTGATGCTTGCAAACTGTACATGCTTGTTTATTCCTGTAACATTGAGTGAAATGGGATTGGCGGGGCTCGTGACTTCAATCATATTCTAAGCAATCCGCGCTTCGGTTTATTCCAACATTTGAACTCGTGCTCTTTTTGGTTCTTTTCTTCATTCCGGATTGAGACTCAACTCGTTGGTTATCTCGATCCTTGTGTACCGAGGTCAAACCTGTTTAGATAACAAAACGAACAAACGCACGAAATTTGTCTGCCCCAGTTTCACTAGGAAAATTTCGTGAGTTAGTTGTGACATAGAAAATGATTAAAAAGACTCTTCGGTGTTGGCCAAGGGAATCTTGATTTTTTAAAAACCTAGTTTCAGAAATAAATGCTCCACAGTTTTCTGGTCGGGAGATTTTCTAAAAAGGTTCCACGGTTTTCTGGCAGGTATATTTTGAAAAAGATTCCACAGTTTTCTGGCCGTGAAAAGAAAAAAAGGGTTCCACAGCATCTTGACTGGGAGATTCTCGGTTTTCTGACCGGGATACTTTGAAAAGAAATGCTTCACGGCTTATTGGCCGGAAGACCCTCGGTTTTCTGGCCGAGGTTTTGAAAGAAACGCTCCACAGTTTTCTCACCGGAATTTTGAAAGTAATGTTTCACGGCTTTCTGGCCGGGAGACCCTCGGTTTTCTGGCCGGGGTTTTTTGAAAGAAATGTTTCACGACTTTCTGGCCGGAAGACCCTTGGTTTTTTGGCCGGGGTTTTGAAAGAAACGCTCTACAATTTTCTTACCGGGAGATCCTCGATTTTCTGGTCAGGATTTTGAAAGAAATTGGTCCACAGTTTTCTGACTAGGAGATCCTCGGTTTTCTGGCCTGTGTTTTGAAAGAAACGCTCCACGACTTTCTGGTCGGGAGATCCTCGATTTTCTGGCCGGGGTTTTGAAAGAAATGGCTCCGCAGTTTTCTGACTGGGAGATCCCTCGGTTTTCTGGCCGGGGTTTTGAAAGAAATGTCTCTGCGATTTTGTGGCTGGGAGATCCTCGGCTTTCTGGCCGGGATTTTGAAAGAAATGATTCACGACTTTCCGGCAGGAAGACCCTCGATTTTCTGGCCGGAGTTTTTGAAAGAAATGTTCCACGGTTTTCCGGTCGGGAGATACTCGGTTTTCTGGTCGGGATTTAAAAGAAATGTTAGACTAACATGAGATCCTCGATTTTCTGGCCGGGATTTTTGAAAGGAATGTTCCACGATTTTCTGGCCGGGGTTTTGAAAGAATTGCTAGACTAACATGACTTGATTCTCTTTTGGAATTTTCATTTTCCTTTTCTTTCTCCTTCCTTTTTGGGTTTTCTTTTTAGGTGTTTTCGTTTTACTCATCAACAAATGCATAAAATAAAGCTTTTGAAAAGAAACTTCCCTTTTGGGCGTTTTCCTTGTCATGGAGCTATTCCAATGCTCGCGCATTTAATTTCTTTAGACTGCACCTTCTTTTTGCACAACTAATTTGAGATAGACCTGTTTTCAACAAAGAACAACTTGTTACCTGAAATGGTGGTTGATTTTGTGGCCTTGATTATCTTCATCACTTAATCTTGGCCTCATTTTCATTGAGAACTTTGTTACTGATTGTCTTTGAGGGTGACTTTCTTTCACCCTGACCGGGTTCAACATCGGGATTCCACGAGGACTCGCCTGTGTGGGCTCTGTCTTTCTGCCTCGTTCCATTTTTAAAACCTTAGCCTTTGATTTCCTTTTCTTCCTAACATCCTTTCCTTTCGAAACAATTGATCATCATGATCAGTCGGGGTTGGATGAATACACCAACTAAGGCTGGGTCTTTTCTTCGCCTTTTTACCAGATGGAATTCTGTATAAACGGTCCTGCCACCTTTTCTTTATAATAGTTTCGGAATTACAAGTTAAACCAAGAGGGATTCGAAAAGAAATGAACAAAGAATGAAAAAATGAATCAAAAATAGAAGCATCCCTTTCGGGGGAAAAAGAAGGACTTATCTGGGGGGTATGCTGGCTTCAAACCGACATGACATTCTTCTTGAACTGGATGCTCAATCGTCACGAACTCCCATTTTCTTATGAACCAAAACGGATCTATGTTTCCAAACTAGGGAACCTTGCCAGGACCTTTAGTGGTAAAATCTTTTTTTCGGTTGATAGCGCCCTTTCATGGGTTTTCGTTAATCGACCTCTCACATTTCTCTTCTTACCATCGCTCGATAGCACTCTTTGCGAGTTTTCACTAACGGACTTTCTCATTTTTTATTTCTCTACTCCCATCGCCTTATGGTGCCCGAAGGTTTTCACCAATAAGACTCTCTCATTTTATTTCTCTTAAGACGCTTCGGCTCTCAACAATGATGTTTCTCATTTTCTACGCCTCCACATCGATCTTGAAGGACTTGTACTCGGTTTTGGGTGAAAAGAATTATGGACAAAATTACAACTTTGGAACCATCTGGTGAACTCTTGGTCAAACCATTAAAATACCTGCCCTAGTTTCAATTTCTGGGAAAATTAGATTTTTGTTTTGGTGTGACTGAACCTCAAATAGAGGCCGCCTACGTATCCTTTCGGAATCAAGTCAGAACGTAGTTCAGGAAACTTTGTTTTGTTTTGTTTTTGATTTTTTTTTTTGGTTTTGAATTTGGTTTTGGATTCCAAATAGGGTAGCCAAGGAAATGTAACCGACTCAAAGGGTTTACAAAAAGGGTTGGTAGTGTTTGGGTGGCGGGAATAAAAGCCTTCAATCATTTCGACTTGCAAGGACATCACTGAAGCAAACTCAAACATAATACTTTTTGACAGCATCTGCATTCACAGCTGTTTCAGGATCATTTCCTTCCCTATCTCCCATGTATAATGCTCATCTCGGTATTATCTTCCTGATGATGTATGGCCCCTTCCAATTAGGAGCAAATTTTCATTTCGCTTCCTGGTGATGTGGAAGAATGCGTCTTAAAAAAAACTGACCTACTTCAAAATTTCTGGGTCGTACTTTCTTGTTGTAAGCACGAGCCATCCTTTGTTGGTACAATTGTCCGTGACAGACCGCAGCCATTCGCTTTCATCAATTAAAGTTAACTGCTCTAATCGAGTCTTAACCCATTCGCTATCTTCAATCTCTGTTTAAACAATTGTTCGGAGTGAAGGAATTTCTACCTCTGCCGGTATCACAGCCTCGGTCCCATAAACTAGCAGGTATGGGGTTGCTCCTATCGATGTGCGCACTTTAGTATGATATCCCAGTAAGGCAAAAGGTAATTGTTCATGCCACTGTCTAGAACTCTGGATTGTCTTCCTCAAAATCTTCTTGATGTTTTTGTTTGCTGCTTCAACGGTGCCATTGGCTTTGGGCCGATAAGGAGTGGAGTTCCTATGCGTTATTTTGAATTGTTCGCATATTTCTTCTATCGAACGACTATTCAGATTTGCAGCATTGTCTGTGATGATAGTTGCAGGTATACCAAAACGACAGATAAGATTTGAATGTATAAAATCCACCACAGCTTTCTTAGTGACTGATTTGAGAGTGACAACTTCAACCCATTTTGTGAAGTAATCAATAGCGACCAGTATGAATCGGTGTCCATTTGAAGCTTTTGGCTCAATCAGGCCAATGACATCCATGCCCCAAGCGACAAAAGGCCACGGTGCTGACATAGGATGTAGCTTGGTTGGGGGTGCATAAATCAGATCTCCATGTACCTGACATTGATGGCATTTTCGGACAAAACTAAAACAGTCTTTCTCCATAGTTATCCAATAATACATAGCTCGAAGGATTTTCTTGGCCAAGACATAACCGTTCAATTGAGGACCACACACTCCTGTGTGTACTTCATGCATGATTCTCTCTGCTTCTTCGACATCAGCACACCTTAAAAGGTTAAGATCCGGGGTTCTTTTATACAGGATATCGCCGCTCAAAAAGAAACCACCTGCCGCCTAATGGTTCTCTTCTAATCTCCAGTAGCATGTTCAGGGTATTCTTGTGTTTTCAAGAATCTCTTGATATCGTGGTACCATGGCTGGATGTTTGGTCCTTCCTCAATTGCATTGCAATAACCATGTCTTTCCTTGATTTTGATTTCCAAAGGATCGACGTGGGCGTTGCCTGGATAAGGTAGCATTGAAGCTAGAGTGGCAAGTGCGTCACCCAGTTCATTGTGACATCGTGGGATGTACCTAAACTCTATCGATGCGTATCACTTGCTAAGATTATCCACATGCTGTCGGTAAGGGAGGAGCTTGACGTCTCGGGTCTCCCATTGACCTTGGGCTTGTTTGATAATCAGATCTAAATCTCCCATGATCAGTAAATCTTCAACACCTTGATCAATTGCCATATTCATGCCCATAGTACATGCTTCATATTCAGCCGTATTGTTTGTGCAAAAGAAATACAGTCTGGCCGTAGCTGGGTAATGCTGACTGGCAGGAGAGATCAAAATTGCCCCAATCCCTACACCTTTAGCGTTTACCACTCCGTCGAAGAACATCTTCCAAGCATGAGCGTCCTCTGAGATAACTTCTATCGTGTTTATCTCTTCATCTAGAAAGTAGGTATTCAATGGTTGATACGCTTCATCAATCGGGTTTTCCGCCAAGTGATCTGCCAATGCTTGGGCCTTCATTGCCGTGCGAGTGACATAGACTATGTCGAACTCAGTGAGCAGGATTTGCCATTTTGCCAACCTTCCGGTGGGCATCGATTTCTGGAATATGTACTTCAATGGATCCAGCTTGGTAATGAGGTGAGTTGTATGAGCTTGGAGGTAGTGTCTCAATTTCTGAGTGACCCATGTCGTAGAACAACACGTTCTTTCCAGCAAAGTGTACTTGACCTCATAACTAGTGAACTTCTTGCTCAGATAGTAGATTGACTGCTCTTTCTTCCTCGTTACATCATGCTGCCCGAGGACACAACCAAAGGAGTTTTCCAAGACTGTCAGATACAAGAACAGAGGTCTCCCTCGATCCGGAGGGACTAAGACTGGAGGGTTCGACAAATATTCTTTGATTTTGTCAAAAGCCTCTTGACATTCGGTTGTCCACTTGATTGCAGCATCTTTCTTCACCAACTTGAATATGGGCTCACACGTAGAAGTTAATTGGGCGATGAACCTGCTGATGTAGTTTAGTCGGTCCAGAAGACTCATTACATCTTTCTTCGTTCTTGGAGGAGGTAAATCCCGTATGGCTTTTATCTTTGTTGGATCCAATTCAATACCTCTTCTACTGACTATGAAACCCAAGAGTTTACCTGATGGGACTCCAAAGGCGCATTTGGCCGGATTCAGCTTTAAGTCATATTTTCGCAACCTTTCGAAGAATTTCCTCAAGTCTCGGACGTGATTGCCCTGGGTTCTAGATTTGATAATCACATCATCCACGTACACCTCTATTTATTGATGCATCATGTCGTGGAAGATGGCAGTCATGACTCTCATGTATGCCGCTCCAGCATTTTTCAAATCGAATGGCATGACTCGGTAGCAGTAAGTGCCCCAAGGTGTGGTAAAAGCAGTCTTCTCGGTGTCTTATTCATCCATCAGCACTTGATGATATCCCGCATAACAATCCACAAATTATTGTATCTCATGCTTTGCATAGTTATCAATGAGGATGTGGATGTTCGGTAAAGGGAAGTTATCTTTGGGACTTGCCTTATTCAAATCTCAGTAATCCACGCATACTCGAGTTTTCCCATCCTTCTTTGGCACAGGAACAACATTAGCCAACCACGTGGTATACTGTACCACTCGAATTACCCCTGTTTTTTACTGCTTGGTGATTTCTTCTTTGATCTTATCACTATTGTTAGTTTTGAACTTCCTTTGCTTTTGTTGCACTGGGCGACAGTCAGGGTAGATTGGTAATTTATGCACCACTAGATCGACCCCTAATCCTGGCATGTCATCGTAAGACCAAGCAAACACATCTTGATTTCATTTGTTGGAATTTTTGGAAGATAAACAAGGTTACATTTGGAAGATTAAATACAAGAAAACAAATAAAAACATCCAAGTTACGTCCTGAAGTAACTTATGATGCAGGAAAAGTGACAGGACAAGTCTACCAGAACTCCCACTTGACTGGGAATGGCGTAGCCTTCCAATTTTGCAATTTGGCCTCTAGTCCCACATACATCACCTCAGCAGTGCTAGTACCTTCTCCCAACTGAACCATATTTACATTGTAGAGCATTTGCCTCATAGCTCCACAAATGTCTTCAATTTCCTTTTCCGTGAACACCTCATCATCTTCTTCGACATATTTGGGTCGGGCAAAGGTCTTGTACAGATGTGGCAATGGTTGTGGCAGGACCCAACCTTTTCTCTTTCTCTCCTCGGCCCATGTCTCGTCTTCTGAGGTAGGGTGGAATCCTATCCCGAAGAGTTTCTTAGTAGAGGGCAGAGTGACAGGTTCTGTTATTCCCTGCAGCGATTTTTCGAGTCCTTTTCCTGGTTTGAAACCTCGCCGGATCATTTCTTTGGCCACCATGATTGACACACTAGAAAGGAAGGGTTGGGGACAAGGGTCTCCTTCTTTTTGTTGATCGACAACTACCACTTCAAAAGCTTGGTAGATTATGTGCTCGCTTCCTTCTTTTGCTTCGAGGTATGGGGTCATCAGGTCTCGGTATATTGATTGTTCATCTTCTCCGTGGACCACGATCTCTTGGCCCTTATGTTCAAACTTTACCAGCTGGTGTAAGGTGGAGGGTACATCTCCGGCTGTGTGAATCCATGGCCTTCCAAGAAGAAAATTATAAGTCGTGTCCATGTCCAAAACTTGGAAGGTTATTTCGAAGTCTACCGGGCCAATAGTCAGTGTCAAATCGATCTCTCCGATTGTATCCCTTTTTACATCATCGAAGGCTCGCACGCATACAATGTTGGGCCGAATTCTTTTAGCTCCAACTCCTATGCGTTGTAGAGTGGAAAGTGGGCATATGTCTACTCCCGAACCTCCGTCCACCATGACCCTTTTCATATAGTAACCTTCGCATTTGACGGTCAGGTGTAAGGCTTTGTTATGCACTGCTCCTTTTGGGGGTATGTCATTCTTGCTGAACGAGATTTCGTTGACCGCGAAGAATCGTTCGGCCATTCTTTCTAACTGCTCTTTAGAAGTGTCAGCCTGCACATGTGCTTCATTCAAAATCCTTAGCAGGATCTCCTGATGTTCGGGTGAGCTCATGAGCAAGGACAGCATGGACACTTGATCCGGGTGTTTGTGCAACTGATCAACCACCTCAAAATCTGGCATTTTATTTTTTGGAGAAAGATCTCTGCTTCTTCAGCGCTTACAGGCTTCTTGGGTGGGAAATGCTTCCGTGTGGCATTATTCACCTTTTGTGTGTCCAAATACTTCTGCACCAAGATGTTCCCAGACGATTCTCCTGTGATCTCTTTTCCTTTGCGTCTAACCACCGTCTGTTGATAATTCTAAGGTACAGCGGATGGGTCTGTCATGGGTTTTTGGTACACGCGTGCGATAACCACGGGTTCATTTGGCTGCAGTGGTTTAATCGCCTTTCGGACCACATAGGTTCCTTTTGGTACATACATTGGTGTTTCTCTCTTCACTTGAAACTTCTTTGAAGCACCTATTGTCAGGGGCCTTTCTGATTGACCTCGTGGGAGGTAAAGAACTCCATTCTTCTGAGATGCTGCCTTTGTCTCGATTTTCTCTTCAAACCCGGTTTTGGCAACTTCATTCTTCTTCCCCATTTTCTCTTGTTTTGGGGTAGCATCAGGCCATTTCTCCACGTCGGCAATGGCAATTATTGCTTTCAAAGCTGGATCAAACTTCTTATCCTCACAAATTATTCCGATCGCTGGCCCGTTGTTATGGGCCGACAGTGGGTTATTTGTCACATTTAGAACATCCTCATCTGCAAACACTATCCTCCCTTGGTTGATCAATTCTTGCACAGCTTTCTTTAAGGTCCAGCAATTGTCAGTGCTATGCCCCTCAACTCCCGAATGATAAGCGCAATATACTCCTCGTTGGTAAGCCGGAGAATCTGGATTCTGCCTATTCTGGGGAATGGGCTGCAATAGATTCTCTTGCATGAGCTTGGGAAAGAGGGAAGAATATGGCTCCCCAATCGGTGAGAAGTTCGACTTGGGTGGTTCACGAGGGCGAGTGTTATTCGGTCGGAAGTGGTACTGGTTTAGGTAAGGAGGTTGATTTCTTTGGAATGGAGGTGGGTTTCTGTTGGCTGGTGGCTGCGGTCGGCCAAAAGGCTGAGCATTCATGACTGCATAGGGTGGAGGTGGAGGAGCATAGGTCATACCGTGGTGCGGATGATAATGCTAGGGGGCCCTTTTAGAGAACACTTGTTTTGGAGCCCGATACCTTCTATCTCCAACTGCTGCAATGATTGTTTCTTCTTTCTTTTTGCCTTTGGCCATCCCTCCAGACCCTCCTTGGATGTCTTGGGAGGTCGCTCGAATGGCCGCCTGACTCAAAATTCTTCCTGTCTTTAAACCATTCTCTACCATCTCTCTGATTTTGATCGCCTCTGCAAAAGGTTTTCCCATTGCTGACATCATGTTCTGGAAATAGTCTGGTTCTTGAGCCTGGAGGATGGTAGTGACCATTACTATTTTGTCCATGGGGGGTTTCACCCTGGATGCTTGCTCGCGCCATTTGATAGCGTATTCCCTGAAGCTTTCTGAGGGCTTCTTCTTCAAGTTTGATAAGGAATTCCTGTATGGCGTGATGTCAATGTTATACTGTATCTGCTTTACAAAATCTCTGGCCAAATCATCCCAAATGTGCCATCAAGATATGTCCTGATCCATGTACCATTCCGACGCTATCCCGATCAAGCTTTCTCCGAAATATGCCATCAGCAATTCTTCTTTGCCGCTGGCACCCCACGACTGATTGCAATATTTCTTTAGATGAGCAATGGGGTCGCCATGCCCGTCATACTTTTCAAACTTTGGTGTTTTAAAACCTGAAGGCAAATGGACATGTGGGAACATGCATAAATCTGCGTAGGAAACACTCTTCTGCCCGCTTAAACCTTGCATGCTTTTTAAAATCTGTTCAAGGCTTCTCATTCTCTTTGCCATCTCATCTTGTTCGGGAGATTTTGGATTTGACCCGGCATGACCTCGTATCGGGGTGGCTGAGGATAAACATTGGCGGCAAACTGGGTAGGATCCAGCGAAAGAGGTGGCGCTGGGAATGTAAAAGAAGACGAGTCAAAGAGAGGAGCATGTGTGACGGGTTGAGCCGTGATTGGAATGGGCAAACCAGTGGATGTTTTTATCGCCGCATCCGATGTCTTCATCTAGGGGTGAGAAGTGGAGGGTGATCCAAAGAGGGTTGTGATGGTAGAATACCCAAACAGAGTAGGTGGCTAATTGGTGGGGGTGTTAGAAATCCCACTTGGCCTGATGAATAGTTCAGGGAACCTAGGGATCAGACTTGGGGGCTCCTTCCCGTTATTCCAATCATCCAACATTTCCAGCATGCGGCAGCGTAAAATCCTGTTTTCTTTCGCAGTTGCTGATTCAGTAGCCGGAACGGCTGATATGGAACTCTCTTCTAGAATGGGAACTGTTGGTAGAGGAATTTCTGAAGACATATTGATACTTCTTTTCGACCTCGTAAAGTAAGGATGGGTACTTTCTTCTGATTCAGTAACGGGCCACTGAACTTTCCCTTGGACCTCGTGAAATATGAATGAGAGGCCAGATTACCATAAAATAAACCACCTTTTTTCTAAAACCTGAATTTTGGAAAATAAACGGTTAGTCTGAAACAACATAACATATAAGTAATCTCACATTGGGGTGTGATGCACTTATACAGTTAAACGTGTTGCTACATGTGTTTGGTTGCAATGCGTCATTCCGGCTTATACTTTTCTTTTGTTTTCATTCCCCTCCTCTTTTTATCAACTTTCTTTTCTTTTACTCCTTTTTTTCATTTTTCTTTTTCTTTTAGTGATGGTCGAATCTTATGTGGATTACCTACGTATCATGTCCCCGCATGAATTAGACCGGGCGTAGTTCGGATAAAAAATGTAAGATACAGAAGGAACATATTTTTTGGATTTTATTATCACAAATTCCACTTAAAACACTTGCGAGAAAAAAACAACAATGGAAATAAAAAACTTCAAAAGGACAAACAAACTCTTAAATGAAAATACAGACTCTTCTAAGCATGCTCCAACGCTTTGAATCTCTGCGTCCGTGAGGCGTTGTTTGGCCTTGTTGCGGTTTTCGGTGTGAGATCCCTCTGTAGACTTCTCAATTGCGCCATGACTTGGTGGACATATTCCATAACTGAAGAAAAAAGGGTAGTCCGGGGCATTTGTTCGCATGTTAGGCATCTTATAGTGATATAGTGCCCAATTTCATCGATCCTAGCCCTCATCATATCCTTTTCTCTAAGCAGTTGCCCTATATGTCGGTTCTTTGCCCCCAATATCTGAGCGTTACCGATGACTTGGTCCAAAAGTCTATCTACTTGCCTTTCCATCCGCGCTATTAAGTCATAGCAACGGTCCCTATCTGCTTTGGCATCCCGGGCTTGTCTGAAAACTTTCTCTCTAAGAACGGCATTTGCTTCTCTCAAGCCAGTGATGATCTCCCCGTAATCTCTCTCTATCTGTTGTAGATGAAGTGCTTCTTGGTGGGCCGCTCTTTTCCATCTTGTCCAAATTGCAACTAGAGTCGCTTCTGCTTTTTCCAAGTCTTCTCGGTGCTCAAAGGCTTTCCTTTCCAAGTCGTTTATGAGCATTTCATCATTCCGACTTCTCATCGATCTTTCTGCGGTCGATTGCATCGCCTGAATTTGGGTTCAGAGTGCTTCTCTTTCTTGCTCCCGTCGGCCCTTTCCTGACCGAAATCAGCCTGTTGTATGTCCATGGCGGCTTCCAGAATTCCTTTGTCTTCCTTCAAGGTGTTAATGAAAGATTGGAACTCTTACGTTGTTTCGCATCTTGATTCCCTGACTCTAGTTTCTATTTATTTTTCCCTATCGACGGCGTATTTTACCGACTTTTCTGCTCTTTGCTCGGGCATTGACCGGTAACCACTCAAGGTATGCGAGGCTCACTTTTCCTCGTTCCCAGTCGGCAACCATTTCATCGTTATTAGAGAGTCGACTACCGAACCATACCTTGTGTGCATAAGACTCTCTTGGGAGCTCTTCCGTCATGAATTCCCACATGAATGATCGCATATCTTCGATCGGGGGTTTTCCTGTTCTCTCTCCAACTGGCGCATGACACATAGCGGGGCGTATGGTTAGAAACCCCTGAAACCCATTAGTATGTAGAATGGGCGATATGTCGACATGTGCATGACTTTAGCAGAAGGGAACCAGTAATAATTCCAGGTGAGCTGGTCTGCTTTCAAAGAGTTGAGCAATTCTTGCCAGGTCCTTAAGTCGTTCAGAAGATTACAACGGGTGGCCCTGTTTGTATGAAAACAAGTGTAATTCAACCAATCCACGTTGAAGTTTATCACAATTGGGTGGTGATAGAGATGCTTTATAAACCACATTTGCAATAAAATGTTACAACCTTCGAAATAATCCTTCCCCTCTTGACACTGAGTTAATGCCCGAAATATGTCTCCTAAAATCATAGGAAGAATGGTATGTTCCTCGCTATTTTGCAAATATGAGACTACTGCGGACAAATGGATTCTGATACGTTCATCACGTTCGGGAAAAACCATGGTTCCCAAAAAGGCGATTATGAAGGCGTAGATTCTTAAATTTCCCCAGCCGTCATAATCTAACTGACTAACATATTCGGTGTTCGAGAAATTTTTGAATCCTTTCTTGTCACCAAATCTGTCATAGAGATATTCCAATGGCACCCAACCTTCATTCAAACAACCCACTGGAACTCGTCGGGGACTTAATTTCTTTAGGGAATTATTTATACCCATTTTTCTTGGAGCAGCGGGTTTCTTTTTGTGCAGATCTTTCCCAAACCCCGTGAGTCCGCCTAAATCCTCCAAAGTGGGCGTCATTTCGCAGTCTCAGAATCTGAAAATATTATTTGCCGAGTCCCAGAAACTCACCAAAGCCGCGATCAGATTTTTGTCCAGTTTTATTCTCATAATGTCCGGAAGAAACTTGAGGTGTTTGTGGACTTGGTTCCTTTCCCAAGCAGAAAAGCTAGCCTACCAATCACAGAGACGATCGAGGGTTTTTTATCTTGAACCATGAACATGGGAGGCATTTCGTCTCTCGCCCTTTTCTGGCCGATTCATTGCGATGGAGCCATGCTGATCCTAGAAAAGATAAAATAAAACTTAAGATTTTTCAAAAAAAAATTCTTTTATTATTATTTTATTTCTTATTTATAAAAATGAATCTTGTCAACACGACATTTCAGCACTTAAAGAAGATTTGAAGGCTGTGTAACAAGATACCGGTGTGATGACTATGTTCTGTTTTTGCGAAATTAGTCCTTCGGCGCCCCTTTCAAAGCGTTTGGCTATTTTCGCAAAATTTCCTAACCCTTGGCTAAGGACAATTCTCCTAATTTTAATATATTTTTTTTTTATTTTTTTATTTTTGAAAAAGCAGTATTAGTTGAGCCCAATATGGGTTGCCTACGTATCCCACGTCCGATGAGAATCAAACTTGCGTAGTTCGAAACAAATGAACTAAATCAATTTAACAAAAAGAAAACAAACTATTTTTAACAAAATTTATTTGGAAATTTTTTTTTTGCAGCGTTTTCAAAAATTATTTTCAAAGAAAACAAACTATTTTCCATAAAATTATTGACTCTATACCCTGACATTTTTCACTTCTTCCCCTCTTTTTTTTAATAATAAACCGGTTAGCATGCAGGATCGAAACAAATAAATGCATAGACAAAGATGCATCAAGTTGGTCTTTTGTTTCAGGTACACCTGTCCTAGACAGGCCCAACCCCTGTGTTGAGCCTCCTAAGTCAAATATGCACATGATGCAAATAAACGTTCTTATTGGGGATCCGGCGTGAGGTTTTGTTATTTTAAGTCATCATCCTGTTGGAAAGGGTGTCTAGACTGGATTTACTCGAGCGAAAAACTCGAGCCGAGGAGTGTCAGTGCACCGGTAGCATGGCTTTCCGGCTTAATTGACAGTACTCCCCGCCTAAACATGTGTGACTAAAAAGCCTTCACCGGGTTCCAAG
Organism: Nicotiana noctiflora; assembly: GCA_032618575.1. Classification (NCBI taxonomy): domain Eukaryota; kingdom Viridiplantae; phylum Streptophyta; class Magnoliopsida; order Solanales; family Solanaceae; genus Nicotiana; species Nicotiana noctiflora. Next base: position 88,563 of record JASVEL010003021.1, read on the forward strand.
CACCACAGCTATCTTGAGAAAAAGGGGCTATGTCCAGCAAATGCCCGATATTATATTTCAAAGAGATTCAGAGGAGAAAGTGGGTATCACCACAATTTATATACAATTCATAAAATATCAAAGCGGTAGAAGCAACATTTAGCACATTAAGACAAACATATAATAAATCAGATAATAAATAAGCCAAATACAATAATTATTCAAAGCTCGAATTCATAAACCTTGAACCGGTGGTTCTGGGTTTGCGTCCCCAGCAGAGTCACCAGAGCTGTCATATCTCCTTTTGGCGTACTTAACCCGAAGGATAATGCATAAGGGAGTTTTTCCATTTTAAGTGACAATATTCTAAATGGGATTATTTATTTATTTTAGAGTCGCCACTTGGAATAAATTATGGTGTCCCAAGTCACCAATTTATTTAACTCCCAAATCGAGGAAATTTTCGACTTTCCAAATGAAGTCTGCGAACCAGAAATTCTAAGTAAGGAATTTTGTTGACCCGAGGGAAGGTGTTAGGCACCCCCGAATCCCGTGGTTCTAGCACGGTCGCTTAAATTATTGTAATGGCTAAATATCTGATTTTAAAACATGTTCAATACTATAATGCAATTTTAAATCATTTACAGCATTTGGTTATTTTTTAAGAAAAAAAAAATATTGTTATTGAGGGGCCCTGCAATTGCACATTTGAGTTGGCGAGGCTCGTGTCATTTTTTTTATTATTTAAAGGCCAATTTAAAGTAACTATTATTTTTATTTATTATTTGTCTCTAAAAGGCCAATTAACTTACAAATACAAATTCGAGCCACGAATTCAAGTCCGAATTCAAACAAAAGGGAAAAACCCTTTTAGCTTGAACCCGCTACCTAATTCGAAAGCTTAAATTCATACTGCCGATTAATTCTCGTATTCCTAATATAATTCTTAAGGAATTTTATTTGGCATGACACGCCTTTATTTGCTCAACTAAATGAATTGAAGGTATGCTATAACAAAATGCTAGTGATACACAACCTGACTACAAACTAGCACGGTCGAATATCATATGAGGTAATACGTCAATGATACAGCTAAACTAAGAAATTGAAGAAAAAGAAACGGTAAGCTTCTCAAGCTGCTTAGCAAAATACTCATCATCAATTTTCTCCACATTCACATATGAAATATTCAATTCATAAAAACCCCATCGCACAAAAATTCAGAATCCTCTCCGTACAGGGCGATAATTTGCTACAGTAGAGCGGCAGTGGCGAAATGACCACTGTGCCACCGACCACCGGTGGAAAACCACCGGACCACCACCAAACGAACCGCACTGACTATGCGCATCAATTCCCACAACTCTCACACCATTTCAACACACAGGGGAGAACAGATAATCAATACAGTGATGGGGTCACTGTTCAACAAAATCGCCTGTGTGTGACAAATACTTCCCAGCCAATTTCTAGCCCCTCAACCCATGAATTGACCCATGGAGATTGTTCTCCAATTCAAAACACATCTCCCACCCAAAAATCAGACAATTCCACCGCCCAAATCGACACCACTGAAGTTTTTCCCAGCGAGCTCACAAAAATGGCGGACAAGGACTCAGACGTCCAAATGGAAATTCAAAGGTACCAAAAGTTGCGTACTGATGGCAGGAATGAATCCCAATCGCCAATTTCAAGTGGGTATCCAACAGTGACGCCAATTTTGCAATCGTCGACAACAGCTACCTCAACTGAACGACCAAACCTATCCACAGTTATCAGACCAATTGACCACCAATTCTCTATGGCGATCTCATCTACACCCCAAATGGTAAGTCCAGGACCAATCACAACCCAATTTTCTCAAGGAATTGCCCACGACCACCAATCCAACACTGCGCATCTCCACGAATTGGCCGGGGGATATGTTCCGGAGATAATTGGCTCCCACAACCAATGCCAATCTTCTACATTACCCCAGGTGATTTTTTCTAACCCTCCAAATCCAATTTTAAGAGGCCCGATCTTGTCGAATATGCAAAACATTGCTCCTATGCACTGTTCATTCAACAATGGTCGGCCAATTCTCAGTTATAATTCACACCAATATGGGGCCCAGGTGGGTAAAGAAATCTCTCCCTTAACCTCTAATGTAGTGATTAACCAACCTTTACCTGATCCTACCATTGGCATGAATCAAAACAGTCATCTGTTTAATCAACTAGCTCATCAATTGGCCGAGGGATATGTTCAGGAAATATTTGATGGCAATACACAATGCCTATCGACTCACAATCTTCAGGTGAATGTTTCCAACCCAACAACACCAATTTTACAAGCCTCTAACTCCTCAAATATCCAAAAAACTGCCTCTGGACACTGTTCACATGAAAGTGCTCGACCAATTGCCAATGGTCAATCCTGTCAAAGCCAAGGTGGTCTATTAATTGGTGAACACTTTGTGAGTCCATTGGAAGGTGTTGCCCAATTTTCAGCTCCTTTGGTTGAGGAAACTAGGTTTTATACTCCTCTGAAGATCCCAGCCCTCTCTCAGGTAAGTGCTCCTGATGCAACAGTGATGAAAGTGCCAACAACTGTGCAATCCAGCCAGTCTATCTCAATCCCCATAACTGCAAAAACCATTACAAATACACCCTTACCACCTGTGATACCAACAGAACCAACCCCATTAACAATCCAACCCACAGACCACAATAACTCTGCAATGCCTGTCCAAACCAGTGTCCAAAAACAAACTCTTAACCCAAAGATCTCCACCAACTTTGACATACCAAATGATTCTAGAAAACAACCAAAAAACCAATCACAAAGTCAAGAGAAGTCTACTAAATCTGCAACACCATCTCCCATCACAAATACCAGTTCACAGCCTACCCAAAATCCTAACAAACAAAAGCAAGCCAGTAACCACCCCCCGCCACCCCCACTGTCTCTCAATCCTATGTAACCAGACTTAGAGCTAGACATGAAGCTGAAATAAAGCCTTTATCCTTTACCCCTCCTAAAATTACAACTAAACAGGGCCAACCTGCTGTGGTTTTTAAAAAAGAGGATTACATGGTTAAGTTTGCAGATAGATGCAAATTTACCATAGTGGGCAAGTTTTCATCTACAATGCCTAGAATGGAAATCATAAGAAAGAGCTTTATTGCCCAAACTGAGCTTAGAGGTGGTGTCAAGATTGTCCATTTCAATGCAAGGACTGTATACATTGACTTGGACAATGAATATGACCATTCTACTGTGTGGGGCAAGCATCACATGTTCATTCAGGGACAAATGATGAAGCTAGAAGCATGGTCTCCATCTTTCAAGCCTAATGAAGATTCTCCTATAGTGCCCATTTGGGTTGTCATCCCAGAACTTCCATGGCACTTATATTACATGGAAATTCTTACACCCCTTTTGTCACCTATAGGCAAAGCCTTGTACTTGGACCTAGCCTCTTTCCAAAAAACTAGAGGTAGTGTTGCCAAAGTTAAACTCCAAATTGATCTGACTAAAGAAAGACCACATCATGTCTGGTTGGGCTATGATGAGGATCAAGATGAAAATGGGGAAGGGGAATGGTTAGAGGTCCAATTTGATAGTGTGCCAGCCTTCTGCACACATTGTAGACATCTGGGTCATTCTGCGTTTTCTTGTGAGGTGAGGCAAAAAGATGAAGAAAAAAAGAAGAAAAAGGATCAGGAAGGCACCTCCAAATCCAAGGAAGAACACGATGTCTACATATCAGTTATGGCAGACCAAAAGAAAAGCCAAAAAGAAGCAGGGGCAAACAAGCAAAATCAGGCACCAAAGCAACAGGATAAAACCAAAAAAGCTACAGCAGGACCAAGGGAGCAAAGTAACCAAGAAAAAAAAATCAAAAATAGAGACCCAGGGACACAATGATAAAGAAAATGCTGAAGAAGGTTGGCAAGTCCAGAAAAAGGAGCAGTTCAAAAAGGCTGGCTAGAATAGAAACCAAGAAGTTCAGCCAACCAACAAATCACAAGAAGGCATGATCCAAAAAACAACACAGGTTACAGGTATGAACTCTATCAATCCTCCAGCTCAACTGGAGAGGAGTGATGGTCCTGATTCACAGGATCTCCCTAACCTCCCTGTAATTAACTTTACAACCTCTCCCTCCATTGTTTCCCCTGTTCTCCCTGTTTCCCCTGCTTCTGATGTAGCTATTGGAGGAAAGGTGTTTGGTCCGGAGAACCTTAGTTCTAGGAAAGATGGGGAACCAATAGGGGAGGGTGTTCCTCATGTTTTGCATGAGTGTGCTGAGGCACATTGGACTGACCATAGGCTTGACCCTATTACCATTCCAAAAACCACTGCTCAGTCCCATGTGGATTCTATAAGTGTTGATGATGACTCCGATCACCAACAGCAGAATAATATCAGGAGACTTGCAAAAGGTAAAGCTCACATGCCCCCTGATTTCCATATCCAGTTACCCAAGTCCAAAAATAATCCCAGCCAGAAGAAAAGGAGAGCTTTGAGAAAACAAAATGCTGGGATATCAATCAATGAACCCACTGATTCCCCTGTAACTTCATTTCACTCCCAAAGTCCTAAGTCAAAATCCATCCAACAACCAGTATCTACTCCCCTCACCAAGGATCCCATTTCTGTTTCAATGCACATGCGGTCTTCTTTGGAATTGGTCCAAAACATTGTAATTGATGAATATAGACCTATGCTATCTGAGGATGAAATATGTGCAGCCAATGAGAATGAGGTGAGTGAAGAGTCTGAGGAGGAACTTTGTGATCTCCTGATCACAGCTGTTAATGGTCCTCCAAACCAGAATGATTCAAGACCCTCTCAAAGATCTTTACTGAAGGCATCACCAAGAGTAACTAGGAGCAGAGCTGCATACAAGAGTGTCCCACCAAACCACAAGATTAATACCTCTCCCCCATGATTAATACAATCACATGGAATGTGAGAGGCATCAGAACTTCTGGTGTCATTGAGAGGTTGATATCACTCAAAAAGCTTCATAATTTATCTCTGATTGCTGTCCTGGAGCCTTTCCTGAATGACACATACTTGAACCAATTCAAAATCCAACTAGCCATGAATCATGCCACCTCTAACCCCAATAACAAAATTTGGATCTTTTGGAATCAGGACATAACTGCCAACATCCTTGACTCTGATGAACAGCAGGTCACCATGGAAATTAAACATGTTGAAGCTGCAGATACCTTCTACCTCTCTGTTATTTATGCCAAGTGTAAACCTGTCCTGAGACTTCCTCTTTGGGACACCTTAAGATCCAAATCATCCATCATTCCCAACCCCTGGTGTGTTATATGGGATTTCAATGTGATTGCCACTATTGAAGAGAAGATAGGCGGTCTCCCCTATCAAATAAACAAGAGCTTGGATTTCATCAGTGTGATTGAAGATTGTGGTTTAACGGATTTGGGCTACTATGGACCAAAATTCACATGGTCAAATGGCAGGGGACCTGGAGCCATTGTTTGGAAAAGACTAGATAGAGGCCTTGCTAATGATGAATGGTTGTCCTCCTACCCTGCAACCACTATCAATCACTTAGCCTCTGCTGGATCAGATCACTCCCCTTTGTTGATGGAGATGAATGTCAGAAATGACAATGTAAGAAGGTACTTTAAATTTTTGAACTGCTGGACCAAAAATGAAACCTTCATGCCACTAGTTCAGGAAGTGTGGAACACACCTTTTCAAGGTAATCCAATGTGGACCTTCCACCAAAAAATCAAGCTTCTATGTACCACCCTTAGTCAGTGGTCCAAGGACCAATATGGGGATATCTTTAAGAATGTCAAAGACTTTGAAAGCAAAGTAAGAAGTGCAGAAGAAAAATGGGCTCAAACCAACAGTGAAACTGATAGAGCTACCCTCCATGAACTAAATGCTCAATACATTAAGCATTTAAAAACTGAAGAAGATGTTCTCAGGCAAAAAACTCAACTCACATGGTTTAAAGAAGGAGATGCTAATACCAGATATTTCCACAGCCTGATAAGAGGTAGAAGGAGGAAATTGTTCATTCACAAGATAAAAAACAATGACAATGATTGGATCCAAGGAGATGAGGCCATAGGTGAAGCTGCCTGTGATCATTTCCAGCAGCTCTTCACTGACCAGGGTGGAGTGATAAGAGAAGATCTCATCTCTTGCATCTCAAGCTGTGTTTCTGCTGAAGACAACAATGAGCTCACCAAAGATCCTACTATTGAGGAAGTCAAGACAGTGATCTTCTCCATGAACCCAAACAGTGCTGCAGGACCAGATGGACTAAATGGGAAATTCTATCAGCATTGTTGGGACATCATCAAACATGATATCTTCAATGTTGTTAATGCTTTCTTCTGTGGCCACACCCTGCCAAAGCATATGACTCAGGCATGCCTTGTTCTTCTCCCAAAAGTTGAGTTCCCAAACTCACTTTCTGAATACAGACCAATAAGCCTGAGCAATTTCATCAACAAAATCATTTCTAAGCTCATTTGTATCAGGCTAGCTCCCATCCTACCTAACATCATATCTCCCAACCAATCTGGATTTATAAAGGGCAGAAGCATCTCGGAAAACATAATGCTTGCCCAGGAGATAGTGCAGGGTATTAAAAAACCCAATGTAGGTAGCAATGTTGTGATCAAGTTGGACATGGCCAAAGCATATGATAGAGTCTCTTGGGCATATACTTGTATAGTCATGAGAAGACTTGGATTCAATGAGAAATTCATTGACATGGTCTGGAGAACACTCTCAAACAACTGGTACTCCGTCATAGTCAATGGCTCAAGACATGGTTTCTTCCATTCCACAAGAGGCCTTAAACAAGGTGACCCATTAGCACCTGCTCTTTTCATCATAGGTGCAGAACTTCTCTCCAAAATGCTTAATAACCTTACCCATGATCAGTTCTTCAATGGTTTCTATATGGAGAAAAGAGGTCCACAAGTTACCCACCTTAGCTTTGCTGATGACATCATCATCTTCTCCTCTGGTAGCAGGAATTCTCTCAAAAAGATCATGGTCACCCTTGAAGCATATGAAAACACCTCTGGTCAGTTGATAAACAAGTATAAAAGCCATTTCATGACTTCACCTGCTACTTTCCAGTCCACCATCAGAAGAGTCCATCAGGTAACAGGTTTTCCTAGGAAACACTCTCCTATTACCTACCTTGGTTGTCCCCTTTACACTGGTAGAAAAAGAATCGTCCATTTCAACTCTCTTATGTCCAAAGTTGTTAGTAGAATAAGGGGTTGGCATGGGAGAATCCTTTCTTATGGGGGCAGAGTTACTCTCATCAAACATGTGCTTCAGTCTCTCCCCATACATTTGCTTTCTGCAGTCTCCCCTCCTAAGACTGTGATGAAACAAATTGAGAAGCTAGCTGCCAACTTTTTTTGGGGTATGGACCACAACAAGAATAAGTATCACTGGGCATCATGGCACAAACTTGCCAAGCCACAAGATGAAGGAGGTATTGGCCTCAGAAGTATAGAAGATGTCTGCAAGTCACTTGAGCTCAAACAGTGGTGGAACTTTAGAACTAAGGAGTCCTTGTGGAGAAAGTTCCTTCTAGCTAAATACTGTCAGAGATCACACCCCATCTCAAAAAAGTGGGGCAATGGACAATCACACACCTGGAAGAAAATGATGACCAACAAAAAAGATGCTGAGACTTACATTCAGTGGCAATTATCCTCTGGTAACTCATCCTTCTGGTGGGATAATTGGCTAGGAAGTGGTCAACTTGCTCCTTTTAAAACAACTCCCGGTAGGCCTAACAACAAGCAGGTCTGTTCTTTCTGGAACTTAGGAACCTGGGATGTTCACCAACTTGCCAATCTTCTCCCTCCTCCTGTGATTGAAACCATTCTCCAAACTCCCATCCTCTTTGACCCTCAGACCACTGATAAACCATGCTGGACACTCACAACAACAGGTCAATTCAATGCTGCCTCTGCTTGGAATGCAATAAGGAAAAAAAATCCCATCACTCTTATGAACAAAATGACCTGGCACAAACATGTGCCTTTCAAAATATCTTTCTGCCTATGGAGAGCTGTGAGAAACAAGCTCCCCACTGATGACAGGGTTGTAACATTTGGACCACCCTCTGTCCAAAAATGTGTATGCTGTAGAAATCCCCAAGCTGAAACTGTTAACCATCTCTTTAGCACAGGTCACTTTGCCAAGTCAATCTGGAGAATATTTGCTGCGCCCCTAGGTTTCCACACCTCTGAAATGCCTTTCAATACTCTCCTGATCAAATGGTGGACTCAGAAATCTAAAAATAAGATACACAAACTCCTCATCCACACACTGCCCATCTTTATTTGTTGGAATCTCTGGAAGAATAGGTGCTCAGCTAAGTATGGTGCAAAACAATCATCCATGACTAGGGTAGTATACTCAGTCAACTCTGATCTTCATCTAATGCTTCTGGCCAATTATCCCACTCTATCTTGGCCTTATGATTGGCCACAACTCTGTTCTCTCTCAGAAAACATTCAATTCCATACCAAAACCACCCTAGTCACTTGGCAAAAACCCAATCCTTCTTATGTGAAGATGAATTCCGATGGAAGTGCTTTGCACAATCCTCGGCAAGATTGGGGCTGGTATTATCATTAGAGACCATCAAGGGGAAGTAGTTCATGCAATTGCATCCCCACTGGGGGAAGGAACTAACAACCTTGCTGAGACTGAAGCTGCCCTTATTGGTATTACTTGGTGCATTGAAAATGGCTACACTAAGGTGCACCTGGAATCTGATTCTGCCTTGCTTATTCAATGGCTAACTAGTGATATCATTCCACCATGGACCATAGCCAACTCTATCCAACAGCTCAAACAAAGGTGTAACCAATGTGAAGACATAGTATACACCCACACATATAGAGAGGCTAACACTCCAGCAGATTCTTTGTCCAAATTCAGCCATACTCTACCTAGTATCATCCATTTTCACACCACTTCTGAGTTGCCTCATCACATCAGGGGACAAGTCATATTGGATAAGAGGAGTATACCTTCAGTTAGATCCAAAAAGACCAACAAAATCATAATCTCCCAACCTCATACCTCCTCATGGTCCAATGGTTATGGTTGAGCCTTAAACACCCCTTTAAAACCCCACCAATGTGCTTTGATCACTCACTGAACTATGTCACCCCACAACAACACACAGGCCACCCAAACTTCTCACATCTGGAAAAACAATTCACCCCTCAAACACACCAAACCAATACTCCCATACCACAATACACACTTAACCACAATCCCAGAAGAACGAGCAGAAGTGCACATGTTTTCACTAATGCAGCTCCTTGTTTTGCAGGTATCTGGTATGACCAATTGAAATGGTTATTTGGAATTTCATTTTCCCAAAACATGATCAAAGGTACCATCACATTCAGAGAAGAAGGCCTATTGACATGGACTCCAAGAGTGGTATTAGTCACCATGTGGCTCATTCTCTTGGACAACTGTCAATGGCTACACTACAAGCAACAAAGCAATCTTATGATCCTCATAGTGCACAAACAACTCACAGTTCATGGCACCAATGACGAACCACTTAGATATTGTCATTACACCAAGGCAACAGGAGATACTGTCGCATGTAGCAGACAACAACACCAGCTACAATGCAAAGACAATTACCTCCCTTCTCACTGCTTTTCTTCAGCAACTTTTCACTGCAACTGCTTCCTACACACTGAGCATATACTCACCTAATTGGAGACCCCACAAGAACCTGCAATTAGTGCGTACATCAGGGATACCTTATTGCTCCCCTCTCCCCAGACTCATCTCCAGTGCACACAAGAACCTGGAGACTGAGCTCCCCTTTTCTAACAGTTTGCTTCCTTTTACAGGTACCTTGAGAGCACTGGTTTATCTGGCTTGTTTTCAGCTAGTGGTATTAGTATCCCAGATACTCATTCTACTGAAAACAAATCACATAACCCAAGTATCTCATCACTCAATCACAGGCAACTACCAACAAGTAGGAACTCCCCTTGTTCCATTGACAACACATGCCCCTGTCAATGCTGCAGTCTAGAGGAGATCATACCCAGGGGACCAGACCTGTCACATGCTCCAATCAAAGCACTTCATCAACATCACAGTCAAGAAGCAACAATTTCACATTGCTCTCCCTCTTCTGTCAAGAGTTCTTGTCACAATAGAACTTTTGACAGTCACCATAGATGTTTGATATGCACAGGTAACCTGAGTGGGCTTGTTAATGTGGTATCTCCTCAGTCAGTGGTATTAGCATCCGTACTAATTCTGATGAGAAGCCATAACATGAATCAAGTCACCCACCTAAGGTGCAACCTTAACAAGCACCTCACCACTGAATGGATGATACTACCAGTAAATCTACTGTCAGAATCATTGGACTTTCAAGATTGTTTGGAACCACGTTTCCAATCCAATTGATTAGTATACTTAGGTCTTTTACCTTATGTATAGGTAGCCTAAATGTATCTCCTTTTGTATCTCAGTAGGTCTCTTACACTTTGTTAGTAGAGACACCATGCATTATGTAAACTACCATAGATCACAGGTTTTTCCTTTCAAAATGATGAAAGGTTTTACATGTTCACTATCATGGAGGTCAGGTTTATGCCCCCCTCCACTCTGTATCCTTGTTTTATATTATATGAAAATCAAAAAAAAAAAAAATAAAAAAAAAAAATATTCAATTCATGAATGATTTTAGTACATCCTATAATTCATTTATTTATATGTGTAATTCTCGGGGAATACCAAACGACACTCTAGTATAAAATATCTGATAATTCCCTCATATTGACTACGTGTATAATATGATATCCCATATTAGAAATAAACATAGAAAAATAAACCAAAACAACTGGGTACATGATGGTCTTATAAAATACTTAATCAATTCTTCATCAAACCCAAAACTTATGAAAACTTAATCAATTCTTCACCAAACCATAAATTAATAAAGATAAGAATTAAAAAACTAATTTTATCAGCAATATGATCTCCATTTTAAAGAATAACAAGCAATAAGAGGGAAGCAATTTATAGACTCAAACCAGACATAACACTTATCCAAACATCATGGTATGCAAATCAAAGAAAAACCATGAACACAACACTTAACACAGAACACGAATCAGGCCTCAATAATATTAACACGAACAGATTCAACTTGGCATCTCAAGAATTAGCATAAATGACACAAACAAACAAATGGCAGGACAAATCTACTTTGGAGTATAGACGAAAATAATGTAATAGCATATTTAAACAATCGTCTAGTTACTACAAATAGCATTAAAAATAACAGGATATTAAACAAAGATGAAGGAAATCAGAATAACACAAATCCAATTTTCCTTCTTCGATTAACTAGTACACCTTGAATGGTTCAATCCTTCAACAACAACTAGAGCTAGGAAAATACCTGGAAATGAGAGTAACGAGAGGTAAGGTGCAACAGCAGAAACTGAATTCAGCAGCAGGAAAGCAACCAGTAATACCAGTCCGAAACAAACAAAATGAATGCATAAAATTTTAAGACTTCTCTCAATTAAAATCTGTTTTCCAATAAGTTTTTCTTTAGAAAGTGTGTTTCAAAATAATGTGTAAAGAATTCTGTTCTTCTCGAAGTCTAAGAGTGTGTAAGAGAATGAAAAATATGTTTTTCTCCCAATTAGTCTAAGAAAGATATGTTCTTTTAAAGTGTAAGTCCTTTTTCAAGTCTGATTTCCAGCACCTTTTATAGCCTTAAAAAATCCAATCAGCAGCCCCTTTTTTTAATATTAAAAAGGTACCTAATTTCCACTCTCCTTAATTAATAATAAAAGTGTACCCCCTACTCAAGTTAGCAGCCTCCTACTCAAGATAGCAGCCTCCTACTCAAATCCCTAAGCTATTGCTAATTAACCCCTAAAAATTATTAGCACCCCCTAATTAATTATTGAATAACATAATTTTCAAACTATCCCCTGGAATTAATGAAAACCTACTCCCTTTTCAGATTATAACAGCTATAACCAATTCCCTTATCAATCAATCAGTTGTTTAAAGCAGAAAATTATATCAAAACGAGAGATTCCAAGATTCAGAACATGCTTATAATAAAAAACGGGAATTAATTAATCAGGAAACTAATAATCAGAACACTACAGACACCAGAATGCCAAATATTTCATAGTTAATTAAACAACATAAACCAACTAATAACCAAATAGCTAGAAGAGCATAACCAAAACTATAAACACGAATGACCTAATCGACGTCATTTATTTAGTCGATTACAATACGTATAACTGATAGCAAGTAATCGACCTATGAATTTGCGATTCACAGTTTTACGGGCAGACTCAGGGGATCAAAAACATGAACTAATTTCTTGACGACTTTGAACAAATTAAACACATATTGTAATACAATAATACAATTATCATTTCTTGACGACTTTGAACAAATTAAACACATATTGCAATATAATAATACAATTAACAAACCAACAGAAGAAATCGACCAAATAAATGGTCTGGTGGAAATGGACAGAAAAATCAAACATCGAGAAAAAAAAAAGAGAAGTATCACACATATAACAAATAGAACATAGAATTAGATGAGACTTAGAAGAAAAGAAACGAAAATACCTTGAAAGAAGAGAAAATGATTAGAAACTTGAACGGGTCCTGAACCAACTCGCACTTGAATTGTTGAGGCCAAACAAACCTTAATCGAGGTGTTCTCTTGTTGTGAACACTTAGATTAAGGTCCATCGGACCTCAAACCCTTATCAATTTCAGCCGAAAGTCACATATGGGATTTCTAGGGGTTATGCGGTCGTTTTGGGGCTCGATCAATTCTGGTTAGATTCGAGCTAAACCACGACTGGTTTGGTTATGGGGGAGATTAGGAGAGTGTGTGGTATCGATTTGGGGGAATTTGGTATGGATTGGGTTTTTGCTCGAATCTTTAAGTAAGGATTCGAGAAGACCCGAGTTGATTCGAGGTAAAAGGTATATGGATTTGGATTCGGGGTGTTGAGGAGAGCTTGTGGTGTAAAAATGGAGAAGTTTGGACCACTGCCGCCAGCGTAGGCGATTTCCGGCCGGCGGAGTGTGGTGGCAGGCGACGGTGGAGAATAGGCTCTAGGGTTTTGTAGATGAAGATGAAAGGGGAAATAGGGATTGTTTCGGAATGAGGGTGTAACGGGGGTTGGGGGGGTGTTTGGTGTATTAAATTTGGTGTTTTAATCTTAACCGTTGGATTATTACATCCAACAGCTAAGATCAATTGAACAACATTGGAGCGTGGTCGTTTAAGGGTGATACAGTGCCGTTTCATTTAGTTAAGGATTGGGTCGGTTCAAGGCAAAAAGGGGACGGGTCAGGCGTGGGGAAAATGTCCGAAATTGGGCTTGGTTTGTTCAATATTTTGGACGGCCCAGTCCGATTTTCCCCTTATTTTCAATCCTTTTCTCTTCTCTTTTAATTTTAATTCCTAATTTATTAAAAACAAAAATTCTAAATTATATTACAAAATCAAATTGACTTATAAAAAATGTTAATTAACTTCTATTATCAATTAAAATACACAATTAACTATTAATTAAAATAAATTACACAATTAAGCATTTAAATGCTAAAAATGTAAAAAATGCATTATTTTTGTGACTTATTATTTTTTTGTGAAAAAAAAAACTTAATTAACCCTAATAAAACCTAAATTCAAAGATGTAACGTATTTTTTTTGTTTTATATTAAATTATAAATCACATGCACAAACCAAAAATGCAAATAATATTTAAAATAAATCACACAAAATTCGCAGAAAAATCACGCACAATACAAAACTATTTTATATATATATATTTTTTGGATTTTGGGAGTAATTCGCACGTGGGGCAAAAATCACGTGCCACAGTTGTTTCTAAACTTTTTCTTGTCATGTTTGTTTGATTCTAAAGTTGAAACATATCTAGCACACGAAACGCACATGTTCATAACAACGAAGGTCTTGGAGAGAACATCAATGCAAGGGTCGGTGTAGAACCGATAAACCTAGAAGAAGTGCCAAATGTGGAACCAGTTGTTCTTAGTTCACACATTGCTCTAAATGCAGATTTATGCACAGACCTCGAAGATAATGTACATAGGGAAGCCCGGTTTGGTGGCCAAAGAACACAAGGAATGGGAGATGGGGGACTCAGCCTCCAAGTGATATTTGAGATGTTGCAAGCTCAGCAAGTCGCCATCGCTCAACTTTAGAGTCAGAATAAGACTCTGAATATAGCCGACCAGTAAATGCTCTATGTATTGAACCGACATTAGAAAGGCTAGGTGAAAGTGGGTCGGGGACTGACCCCACAATTATGAGAATACTTGAAGAGCTCACTAGAAGGATCGAGTCCGGAGAAAAGAAAATTGAAGACAATGACAAAAAGGTGGAAACTTATAATTCCCATATTGACCAAATACCGCGAGAACCTCGAGTTTTGAAAGGTTTAGACGCCAAAAGGTTCATACAAAAATCATTCCCTGAGAGTGCTGCACCGATGCCCATTCCCAAAAAGTTTCGCATGCCCAATATATCCAAGTATAATGGAACAATAGACCCAACGAGCATATTACTTCATACACTTGCAGAATCAAATGAATTATTTGAATGACGATGAGATTGAGTCAGGCTTATTGAAAAAATATGGAGAAACATTGTCGGAAGAAGTTATGATTTGGTATCACAACTTAGCTCCCAATTCTATTGACTCGTTTGTTATGTTAGCAAATGCCTTCATGAAAGCACACGTCGGGGCCATAAAGGTGGCCACTAGAAAATCGGCCGTCTTCAAAAATAAATAAAGGAACGATGAGATGCTAAGGGAGTTCGTGTCTAGGTTTCACATTGAGAGAATTGAGTCACCGTCGGTCTCCGATGACTGGGAATTACAAGCTTTTATGCAGGGTTTGAATTAAAGGAGCTCGACTGCGTCTCGACAGTTAAAGCAGAACTTGATTGGATATCCAGCTGATATGGTCAGATGTGCATAATCGTTACTAGTAAAAAATTAGGGTCGCAGATGACTAGTTGGGTGCCCCCTCGGGTTCAATTCATCCCAACATATTTGTAGCCAAGCTCCTGAGGGACAAAGAACGATATCAGTCATACGTCCATCGAAGAAATAATGGTCCAGTTCATAATGCTCCTCGGAACCATCGGAGGAGCGATTGAGGCCAAAGTTCTAGCGGACTCATGAGTAAGAGCGGGTTCGATAAGCATACTGACCATGTCGAGGCTCCTCGATTATCAAAATACAACTTCAGCATAGATGCGTCGGGAATTGTCTCAGTTGTCGCGCCCCCCCTTTTCAATTTCCCTACGCGGGGAGAAAGTCCAAGTTTTGACATTCATTGGGTGTAAAGACTCGTTTCCCTCTTTGAAATTGGGTATTTGAAGAGTCATCACCAAACGGATTATGGTGCGTTAGGGCACCTAGAACAATTAACTCTTGGGTTGGTTTGCATTACCAAATATTAGGGTAAGGACTTGAGATAACCTCGAGGGAAAGGTGTTAGGTAACCCTCTTAGTCCACAACTCTGGATCCCGGGCGAACTTATATTTACAAATTAGTCCATACAAATAGTTGAATCAAATAAGTTGTAAAGCTCATTGAACAAGTCAAGTAGCGAAATAAAGGTTTGAACAAATTATACAAAAAAAGTTTTAAATAAGGAAAGGATTTGGGGTAAGGAGGGGTCCTAGGTTTTTTATCCTATAGGATCACCCCACACAATGTCCGGTAAACACTCCTCAATGAGGGGATGCACGTGACATTAATGTGTAGTCATTTTATCCCATGTCTACCCTTCCTATCTCCTTATTGGTCATGCAAAGCGAGTGTTGGTCACTGATTCCTTTTGCATGCTGCTACCCGTCCCTTCTTAGTGGCCCCGAATGGAGTAAGGACCTCTATCTATAGTTGATTCTAGACGTACCCCTAAGGTTTTAAAGGAAAATATCTAATGCGACAGTCAAAAATCATCTAGGACTTTCACATAATGGGAGCAAGTAAAAGGCTCATAATTCATCCTCAAACAAACATACAGAAAGCACGACTCAGACACAAGTAAGGTCTTATTAATCAAAGTCCTAAAGCAGGATTTTTAAGTGATTATGCAGAAATAAAACACTTTCAGATACAGAAGTCATAAACTATTAGTTTCCTAGGACCTCTTCTTTAAAAGCATATTAGAATTCAGAGATGTTGAGTGACAGAAATAGATTTAGAGAAATGCAGGTTTTGAAAATGTCATAAGGCTTGCCTATATGCAGTATTGTGTTTATGTTAATGCAGAAACAAACAAGTTTCGAAATAGTCTCTTTTAATACCTATATGCAGGATAACTAATATGATTAGAACAATTTTGAAAGGACTAGTTTTAGAAATGTCATCGCTTAATAAGGCCAATTTGAAGAAGTAAACTAAGAGAAATGAAATCGACTTATCAGGCTAATTAGGTTATGAGACATAATTGCGAATAGAAACCTATAGGCATGATATCTAGGCATATTAGTGGTTTTAGTCAATTTGTAGTAACATGTGAAAGACTTACTGAATTGTAATTATGTCCTATAGGCAGGATATCTATACTTGAATTGATTTAAAACTTGATGGCTTGGAACCTAGAAATATGGTTTCTAACATGACAAATGCAGGATTTATGAACATGGTCTATATCTGATGCAAATGACATTAAAAGTGAAGTCCTTATATGCATTATTTCTATTATGATGAAAATGAAATTGAAAGTGGAACCCTATAGGCATGATTCTATTATGCAAACGAAGTAAGATCCAACAAGAATAAGAACCCTATAGACATATTTCTATTGAGTGAAGCACGCAGATTTGATAATAAATCATAAGAGTAGGATTTCCACAAATGTTACCCCACAAAGTATACATCTACCTACCCTTTTACTAAATACCTCCAAATATTTGTTTACAAATTATTACAGGCTAATAAATGACTTACATAAGTGAAATAGAAAATCAAGAAGCTATTCTATAGATAGACTACAATGAGGCCCAAGTTTTCCATAGTCTTCAATGGTCTTTCAAACATTATTTCCATAGACAAATCAGCGTCTAGGTGCATCAAAGTTCCCTAAGGGTCTCAAGGACCCCGGGAAGTGCTTACACCTAAACATAGTAGCCAAGCATTGAACCAGTGTAGTATGGAAAGGCCAACCTCAGTATGTCAGAGTTCAAAAGATTCTCTAGAGGATCAAAAAGTAGTACACATACTAGAAGGGGTAGAACTTATTAACTAAGAGTAGAGTGAAAGTGCAGGATACAGGTTGAAGGCAGTTTATTAATGACTTGACTTAAAAGTCTATTTGAAAGCAATTAGTCAAGTAATAGATATTGTTTGTAAAGGTTGGAGTGAAAAAATAGATCAGGAACTCAGGATAGGATCACACACATAATCCAAATGAGTTCAATAGTCACACAAGGGGTCAAAGGGCTTAGGGATTCACATGCATTTGACTGCAAACATATAACCCTGGCAATGGTATTTGGACTAGTTTGGACATGCTCAGGAATAATTGAAACTGGCATGGTAACAAACTAATCATGGAGTATATAAACACATAGGGGGATTTGGATTTAGGACTCATAAGAGTGGTAAGCACATAGTAGGTTAAAAACAATTGTCCAGGCATGCTTGAATCACACAAGGGAGTACATAAATTTAAAGAGAGGGGAGTCATACTAGCATGCCTAACTACAAAATTCACAACAGAACCACAAGTAAAAGCAGGCTAGAAATAAAAGAAACTGAAACAAGAAGAGAAACATGTTGCTGAGGTTTAAATTAACTAGGACATACCAGTGAAGACAAAAGAAAGTAGAATGAAGAAACCAAAGAGAATAAATGATTAGCCTTGGCTTGCAGCCAGCTAATAGTAGGAAAATAACACAAAGAAGAAGGGAGAACAGAGATTTTATATAAGAGAGGAGTATTTTGAAAGCCGAGTGTTCATGTGTATCTTTGTTTGTGAAAGACTGATGGTATTTATAGTTAAACATAGGTAGTGAAATAAGGTAGAAATCATAGTAGTACACTATTTTAAGAACTCAGAATCAATAAAATAGAGAATCAAGGAAGTATCCCCTTAAGTTAAAGGAATCAAGATCAAACGTAAAGATTCAGTACCATATAAGGCAAGAAGAAAAATTAGTGCATAATTAAATAAGGAAGGAGTCAAGATTCAATAGGCATAGAGTAGTCAATTAGGATTAAATTCAGAAAAAACTCAATTAAGGAAAGGCTCAGTAAAATGAAGTACCATAGCAGATAACGTAATGAAATCAGTTAATTCAAACAGACGAGTAGAATTCTAGGGCATTGAAGGAAAAACTTTAAATTACCAAAAGTTAAGGAAAATCAGAATCAATCGCGGGGAGTCATAATTCCGCATATTTCAACATATAAATAGAGACAAATGAACATAAGTGGCAAACAAGTATTATGAATCATATAGGAAGAAAGAAATACGAGATGAGCAAACACACTCATATGGAGGTGAGATAAGTAGGCTAATCAGTAGGACATATTTGAAGCATGGTGACCATGAAAGATTAACGAGACCAAGGGGGAGAAAATCATGCTAACTGTTACGTGGCGCCTTCCTGAGATTCTTTGGAAGGGCGACGTAAGGGTAAGTAACTGATGTCTATGCAGTTGTTGTCCGCCAATTGAGGTCACCGACGTACGCTAGACTAGATGGTCGGTGTTGTACGAGAAAACCAATGTCAAGAGTAATCGAGAGAACATAAATGAGAACTGAGATTTAAAGAAAGCTTGATTAATTATAAAAGCTATTACAGAAAAGCAACGCAGTGTCAAGGGGGAGACACACCAGTATAGAGAATTGCTTGATAGCTAGTAGGTTTTGATTGCTTGACCCCCCCAATAATGCTTAAAAGAATAAACCAAAGCTACACGACTAGACTTGAATAATCTAGAGAAATATAATGTAAGTGCATGAAATAAAACTACTCTATATTTACAATGAAAATGACTTAGTTTTCTAAAAGGCAGTAACAAGTTCATTTTCAGCAGCATTGTCTTTGGCATCACGATTTTCGCATACGACGTTGTTGGAATCTGCTTGCGGCTGGGCGCTGGTGAGGGATATCGGTGGGGCAACAAAGGCACCTGCACGCTTTGCACTTGGCATGGCCAAAACCACGAGGCTGTCCATGGCACTGGCATTGGGAGGCTTGCTAGGATGCCACGGGGTGCGCCCAAGGGGTCATGGGGCATGGCTGAAAAGCCACCCATGGCATTCTCCCCCACCTGAGTTGGAAACATCCTCGATACCTTACTTGCAAAATAATCTTCAATGAGGCTCTTGTAGGTTTTGAGGTTTGTTCCCCTCTCCCAAGTATTCTCTTCTGCATCACAGCCCTACCATTTCACAAAGAATTCTTGGTTATCTTTCATTGAGGAATGAATCACTATGTCATCAAGGATAGCTTCAACAAGCCTTTTCATGGTTGAATTGGGACCTAGAATACTAGGTATTGTAAGCTGGCTCCTTCAAGGATCCTCCGTATCTTCCCGAAAAGGTTTCAGGAGGCTACCATGGAAGACATGATGAATTTTCCACCAAACTGGGGTATCCATCTGGTTTGCAACATTCCCAATGCGCATCTCAATGGAAAAGGGTCCAATATATATTTGCAATAGGCGAGGGTCATGGAATCCCGCAAATAAGTACTGCTTTGGGATTTTGACCATCACTTTGTCTCCTACTTGATATTCAACAAAGAGGCGATTTTGATCAGCATGCCCCTTCATCCGCTTTTGAACTTTGACAAGATAGCTCCGCACTATCTCCACATTTTGCTTCCATTCTTTTGAGAAACTAGTAGCTCAATGAGACTTAGCCATGTTGCATTCACAGTGTGTGGGAGTAGCGATTGCTCTCTGGTATCAATTTTAAAAGCTCTTTTGTTTGTACTAGAGCTCTTTTGTGAATTGAAACACAGTTGAGAAACATCCAGAAGCTTCACCCAATTCTTCTGCAAACCGATTAAAAAGTGGCAAAGATATTCCTCCAACATACCATTGAACCGCACCATCTGGCCATCAAATTGCGGAATAAAACTTGAGCTGTGACTCAATTTTCACCCAAGACACTTAAAAAGTTGGGTCCAAAAGTTGCTAGCAAAGCGTGAGTCGCGATCACTAACAATGTCTTTAGGTAGGCCCCAATATTTGACGATATGAGAGAAGAAGAGTCGAGTTGTATCTTCTGCTGATATATATTATGGGGCTGCAATAAAGGTGGCATACTTGGAAAATCGGTATACCACAACCAAGAAAGTTGCGAGATCTCCGACCTTGGGCAATCCGGTGATGAAATCCAGGGAAATGCTTTACCAAGGTCTATTTGGGATAGCTAGTGGTTCCAAGAGTCTCGCTTGTATTAAGCGGTCTGACTTGTCCTTCTGGCATACTAGACAGGTCTTCACTTACTGAGCGACATCATCGATCATTTGAGGCCAATAATAGTCATGACGAAGTAACACTATGGTGCGTTCTTCACTGAAATGGCTAGCCCACAAAGTATCATGACATTCCATAAGAAGAGTCCTCCATAGATGTCCTCCTTTTGGAACATAAAGTCGGTTTCCTTTGTCTTTCAGAAAACCATCATCCACATATAAATGGAAAGTCTTGACTTGTCCTACCAAATCAACCAAATACTGAGCACTGGGATCCTTTAAGAGTAGATCCTGTATCTGGTCCTTGATGGAGTTGGCTACTACACTCCCCCTTAGGGTGGCAAGTAGGCACACTGATGCTAGAGCAACTCTCCGACTGAGTGCATCAGCAACATGATTAGTCTTTCCACTACGCTACTCCAGGTTGAAATGGAATTCAGCTAGGAGTTCCTGCCACCTGGCCTGTCAACCATTCAGCTTTGGCTGGGTCATGAAATGGATGACAGCTGTGTTGTCTCTCTTGACCACGAAGAGGCTTCCCAGTAGTTAGTACCTCCAAAGGCAAGCAATGGACAATGTGAGCACATGATTTTTGCACTAGGCAAACAAAATTCCAAAATTAAAATAAAATAATATTTTTTGAGTGTAATTGCATGTCTTGTTTGAAATTGAATGCATTTTATGTGTTTAAATAGTTAAAATTAGAAAAATAAAAAAAGTAGGTTCAATACATGCATTTTGAATTAAGTAGTCAAAAGAAAATCAAGAAAAGAGCATTAATAGCGGAAATTCGAAAACAAAAAATAGTAGAAAATTGCCAAAAAATATTAGAAAATTAGTGCAATTAGGGAATTGAATAATTTAAATAATACAAAAAAAAGAAAACAAAAATACAAAAGAAAGTGCATAAAAATAATTAAAACAATCAGAAAATACAAAAAATACATTGAGTTAAATTGTTTTGGGCCAAAACGAATGGAATTGAATGGCCCAAACACTTTCATCCCAAAAGAAATCTGATCCAGGCAACCAAGAGATTTGATCTCAGCCGTTCATCAGGTTTAATCTAACGGCTGAGAATCAATCCTAAGTTTTTGTTTAATTGAGAGATATGACTCAATCTTAGCCATCCATCAGATTGAAATCCAACGGCTGAGATAAATAAGAGGAATTAATTAGTTAATTAAGTAAATAGGATTGATCTGAGCCGTCCGTTCAGATGATCTGAGGGTCGATGGCTTTGGCCTCATTAGCAACCAAACGACACCGTTTAAGTAACACTCCTAATTACCGTTGATCTTCATCAGAATCTACGGTCCAGATTTCCTCAACCCCCTCGCCTATAAAAGGCTTCTGTCTGAAGAGAGATGGCCATTTTTCAAACCCTCCCAACCCTAGACGCCTCCAAATCTCTCTTCTCCATCTTCGTCTTCGTCCTCATCCATTGCTTAACGCTAGCCGGCCATGGAGGCCACCACCTCCCACGGTGGTCTCCGGCCATCCTCTCACCCCTCCTCTCTTCTTCTTCTTCTTCTCCACCTCAAACAACCTTCAAACCTTAGAAAACCCAAGAACAGACCTTCATTCTTGATAAGCCGGTCACCGGAATCTACCTCTGGTGACCACCAAACAACGAGAATCCCTTCCAAAACAATGCCAAAAAGACCGTCTTGGTCCGATCTATCCAACCATACCACTCACCTCCCTCAAATCTCTTCGGAGCTCTTCGAATATCCAAAACAAAGTCGCTGGAACCCTAACTCCAGCGACTCAAAAACTCAAACCCTTCAAAGATCCAGCCTTTTACCCTCCCCAAACACCCCACACGAACCAAAAAACCAAAAAGACTTCACCTTGAAGTCTAAAAGAAAAACCAGAAAGAAAAAGTGAGAAAAAATGAAAGAAAAGAAATAAAAGTTCTGGAAAAGACTGAAAAAAGCGAGAAGAGTGAAAGGGGAAAGCTCAGGGGACAGTCCCTGCTAAGCTAAGTGCCCTATTTTCGTTCTCTGCCTTATCTACTTCTTTTATCTGTTTATTTCATGTTTTCCCTCTGTTTTATTACTTTGTCTTGATATTTCTATCTGTTTTCTTTTCTTTAGATCTTGAGATCATGTGTTGTTTGTTTCTTTGACTCAAAGATCCTGTTAGTACTAGGATTTTCTGTTCGTTATCTTCCTGCTTTGTTTCTCTGATTCAAAGAGCCTGTTAGTATTAGGGTTTTTGTTCATCTTGTTCGTTTTGTTTTGATTTGGTTCTTCTGTTCTGTCTATCATGTTCTTTCTTTCAAGGCTTCAACAGCATGTCTATTCTGCTCTTTTGGTGATTCTTTGTTTGGATTTTTGTTCTGACTTGGAGACTTGACTTGAATATCTCTCTTTTGTCTTTGTCTTCGGTCTTCTGTTAGTATTTAGTTCCTCCATTTTTGTTGGTCTTCAACATTTCCTTTACATGTTTAAGCTTTGATCCTAGTCTGCATTAGTCCATCTTTATTAGCTCTCAATAAGTTTGAATGAGCTTTCTCTTCTGGTCATTTTCATGTTTAGTTATAGTGTTAGGACTAACTGTTAGTCTCATATTTGAGTTTGTTCTACTTCATCTTTTCTCCTACATCTCCTGATCAAAACCATGATTTGCCTCTAATAGTTGGTCTATACCACCTCTTCTATTCCTAGAAGCATGTTAATCGGATTCACTTCTTTCTCTGCTACTTGGCATGTTAGATTTTAGGATTCTTCTTCACTGCTTTCCCATGACTCTTTTTATGCTTAATTCTTTTATACCAAAGTTAGAATTAGTACTTATTCTATGATTCTTAGGTCTTATTAAGCCAATACCTCATCTCTTACTGATTTTTTGTTAGAGTTTAACTCCTATGTGTGTCTATGCCATGAACCATTAAAGTTGTGAAGTTTTTTCAACTGTCATCTGACGTGAGCTAGTAGTAGCTAAGTCTAAATTGACATGGGTTGACACTTTGTGACATGAAATTGGATAATGTTAATTGATTAACTAAGATTCAACCATATCAAATTTCCCTTTCTGAGTTTTTGTTGATTGATGCACATTGTTTGACCTTGTGTGGCTATATGTGCAATACATGTTTAAAATGACTGAGTTTTCAGTAGTTCTTGTTAGCATGAGCATGTGTTTAACATTCATTAACTTTAGGGGATTGGTTATAGCTGCTAGTGCTAGGTTCCCTAAAAAAAGGTTAGTTGTGAAATAGGTCTAAGACTGAAAATCAAACAAACATAGGTTATTAGGTAATAAGTGACCAAAAGAATGGTCAATTTTACAAATTGACCAACTCTACAAGGTCCAAACACACTGGTCCACCTCAAAAAGGGCTAGTTGTGCAAAATTGGTTATGTCTGCAAATGCAGACTCACCAAGGCTCATTTGAGCCCTGAATCTCAGGTGGCTAGGTATGCAAAGACCTTAGCCCAGCCTGTGATCAGTTAAAAGGCTAGATTATGCAAAAGATTGGCTAAGTCTGCAAGTTCAGACTTGTCAAGGCTCATTTTGAGCCCAAAACCACAAGTGGTTAAGCCTGCAAAGGCTTTGGGCCCAACTGGGTTCAGCAAATGGGTTCAATTTCCCAAGCCAAGTCTCAGCTTGAGACCGGCTAAGTTTTAAATAGGGTAAATGCAGCAATAAAGCAAGCTAGTCCTGCAATTAGTTTTAAATATGAAATAAAAGGTGTTAATTAACTGAAAATGAAACAAAAGAGGCTAAATTTTAAATAATAAAACTGGCTAGTCCTTAAATGCCAATGCAAGGACTGGCCATAGGTTAAATAAGTCCTAAGTGCTAAATACCTGACCTAGGTAGGTCGGGTAAAACAGCCAAATCATTAAGGGCATAAAGGGAATCCAAAAGGTAAAATGGTGAATTGTATAGAACATATAGGGTTAAGGGAGTCATTTGTACCCCTGATTTCTGCAATTTTGCAGAAGTTTAAGGGTATTATGGTCTCCCTTAAATGGGAAATCTGTAAAAATCTTTAACCCTTAGGGATACCTTGGTAAAAAGCCTCAAAAGGAATCTTTTAGAACCTTCCAGCACATGCTGGAAGGGATTTGGTAACTGAAATAAGGGCTTTAGTGTAAGTTTAATAATTTTAAGTGGGGGAGAAGTGGGATTTAATCCCATTCTTTATCCCCAAGTCATCAGCCCTTCTCACACCTATAAATACTCCTGAAAAGAGTGAATTAAGGGCTGGCTTTTGAAGAAAAAAGTTCAGAGAAAAACATATTAATAGCTAGTCACTGTTTTAGGCTCATTTGTGTGGATTTTCTGATCGAGCTTCGTTTGGATTTCTGTGTGCTGTTGCCGTGGTCTTTGTTTGCTAATATTCAAGCTCCCACTGTTGCATTGCTGCCTGAGTCTATTGCTGTGCTTATTGCTTACCCCTTAGTACTCATTGGCTTTTCTACTTGTTGATCCAGGTACTCTTCTGTACAGAATGAAGCTGTAATGACTTGTTGAATGAAATGAAGCTCTAGATTTAGAATTCATTTGATATTTTGCATCTTTGTAATCATTCTTTCATTAGCTGTTTAATCTTAGATCTGTAGTGATAATATAGGATGTAGTAGCAGGAAAACAAATATAAATATTGTAATAGTATAATAGTGGGTAGTGTAGTGTAGCTAGTATGTCTCGCCTAGTTTAAATAGGTAAACCCTAAAATATAAGTAAACTAATCATAATTTCAAAACTCTAATCACTCATTCACAGTAGTTTCGTAAACCACAATTACATAGCTAATCACACTTCGTGAATCTACACTCAAACACAAGTAAGATCTGAAAAGGAAAAAGGATAGATTAGGCCGTAATTCATTCATAATTGGAGTTTAATGACTTTGTAATGAGCTAAGTTGCAGTAAAATCAGTAGTTTAATTATGCTAAAGTCTTTGAGCCATTTAGATGTAGATATTCGAATTATATCAATGAATGTTTAGGCTGTTAAAACCATGCTCGTGTGGCTAGTTTACTTATAAACCAAGGCTCAGATCTGAGTAAGTTTTAAAAAGGGAAATAACTAGATAATGAAACAGCTTACTTAGAACAAGATTTGTGACGATAAGAAGTTTAGCTCATAATGAAACCAGTGGTATAATCTCAACTGTGTATAAACCACCTTAGTCTTAGATAATCCCTAGGTAATTAGTTTAACTGTTCTTCAAGCCTTATGTATAATTGAACTGTTTAGCTTAAAATTTTCAACTATGTAAATAACTCAGGGGTTAGTGTAAGCTCATTGGTAAAGGTCAAGAATTAGAGATAGTCTTTTAATTCAAGTCTTGTGTACGGTAGATAGTTGACTCATGATTAATGTTGATAATTCGTGTACTGATTTTCTTTATTGATAAATAAAAGTGCAAGTTGATTTTTGTGTTAACTCCAAATGTTTATGCTTGTCTTTAGTCATTCACTTGTATTATTATTACTCCTATTTGGTCTGGGCCTGATTAGTGGCGTGGGCCTGGACCAAGTTCATACGACTGCTGGGCTAGCAATTGAAAGCCCATGTCAGGTCCAGTTTTCTAAAGACCTGGACCTACTTATAATGTATTGAAGCTCACTCCGGAGATCTAGGCCCAATAACAACAAAATTGACGGGCCTGGAATATTTTGTAACAAAATTGGATAAGGGAAAAATGTAGAAAAGTATAGTTAAACAATAGGGTTGGACTTAAAAATGTAATTGGGATGAGCCTCGCACAACACTAAAATAGCGGGGCCCCCTTTAGTAATGAAATAACCTATTTAATAGACCCGGGAAGGCTACTAGCAAACTCCATAGCCTCACCTAAAACAATTAAAAGCCGATAGACCTTTTAGGGAACGATTTAATATACGTTTCCTATGAACGAGTGTTCACTTGGTGCAACTCAAATCTTAAATCCCGGCAAAGCCGAGATGTACCAAAGGTCACAGGCGTACTGGTTGCGGTATGACTCGAGGTGCATTTTTGCGATGCCACAATTCTGTAAAATATTAAAGTAAAAGCACATACATATTGTTAAAATCGATAATGAGTCAAACAAAAGTCAAGAACGATGATTGAGTGACCGTGCTAAAACCACGGAATCCGGGAATGCCTAACACCTTCTCCCGGGTTAACAGAGTTCCTTATCGAGATCTTTGTTTCGCGGACTTTAATAAAAGAGTCAACTTCCTAGGATTTGAGATTAATCGGTGACTTGGGACACCATTATCTTCCCAAGTGGCGACTCAGATAATTTAACAAAAATCCCGAACCAATTGTCCTTTAAATGGAAAAACTCCTTCCTCTTTGTTATTATATCTGTCTCGGGTATTTTAGCATCGAGGTATACCCTACGTATTCTTTCCGAACGGATCGATACAAGAGCCTCTATTCAGGCATACCTAAATGTGGGGTAGTAAAAAGGGAGGTGTGACAGCTCTGGCGAATCTGCTGGGGATCCCAACCTTCGGTTTCAGGGTTTAAGAACTCGAGCTCCTTAGAATTGCCGTTCTTGATATTATTTGACTTCGTTATATGATTTGAACAACATGCTATATGTTTTACCGCTTTGATATTACGTGGATTATATATAAAATTGTGCCAAAAACCCTTCTCTTCTTCACCCCCGGGGATGTGCTTACTGGTTAAGACTCCCCTTTCTGTTAAGTTACACCAAAATTAAGAAACAGAGGCCATATAAGTTACAAAGCCGATTGAATCCGCGAGTCACAGGTACGTAGCCCCCTCCTCGATTCGAGTTGTCCGCTCGGGTACACGGTCTAGCACTCTATGAGACTATAAGATATTGAACATAGGTCCAAGACGATTATTTGCATCATATCTGACTTAAGGGACTCAACACAGTGGTTGGGTCCGTCTAGGACAGGTGACCCTGTATTTAAAAAGACCGAGCATATTATGTGTTGCATTTTATTGTCCTCGATCGTTATGCGGACCGGCAAAATTCCCAAGGATAGAAAAGTGTTGAAAAGAAAAGAGAGAAATTGGAACTAATGAAAAAAGAGAGTGTATTCGGAAAATTTGAAAATTCGAAAAAAATGGTTTTTGAAATAATTGGTCAACTAATCTGACCGAACTACGCAGGTTTGATTCTTGCCATTAGGCGGGATACGTAGGCAACCTTTGAACGGGTCCAACCACATATTTTAGAAAAAGACCAAAAAGATTTTCTTTTCAAATAATCGGAGTGATTGCTATTTTTGGAAATGGCCAAATGTTCCAAAAGGACGACTGAAGGCTATTTTGGCAAAAATGGCCACTTCGAGAGTCATGTCTCTTTCAAAAATGAAAATTTGCATTGAAATAAAAAGATTTTTCTCTTTTTTCTAAATAAAATCGCCTTAATAAATGTGCAGGATGAGCACAATACTGAATGAACCTTTTGCCTTAATAAATAAAATCCCTTTGGAGCTGAGACTATGGTGACACGACATGGGAATAGAGAGTCAAAATTGGATCAAAGGCTACTTAAAGGATCTCACGGGGTTATTGGACATAATTCCCCGAGGCGACATAATCAGGGCACTGGTCACTTATTGGGATCCTGCACAAAATGTACTGCATCTTTCGGACTTTGAACTCACACCCACTCTGGAGGAGATTGCTTTCTACATAGGGAAGAACGAGGTCCCCTTGAAAGGAAAATACCCGGTATCCTCAAGAGCAGTAACGGTGCATCACTTCTTGGATTCTTTGAAAATTGCTAGGAATGTCCACAACGAGGATTTAGCCAACGGATTTTGCTCCCTGAACTTCATTTATAGCAGATATAGACATGTCGAGGGTTTTAACGACTCCACGAACAAGCTGTGTAGCAAGTCCAATCGAGCAAAGTGGGAGGAGCATCGACGGTTTGCTTTCTTAGTGGCATTTCTCGGAGTTATCATATTTCCGAGAAAAGATGGGCACATCGATATAAAGGTTGCCGGGGTAGCAATCACTTTGGTAGTACAAGACAATTGTACTTTAGCTCCAATGATTTTAGCAGACATCTACCATGCCTTGACTGCATGCAAAGCAGGGGCCAACTTCTTTGAGGGATGCAACTTGATTATGCAAATATGGTTGATTGAACATCTATGCCATCATCCTTCGTTCTCAAGCTATGGGCCGACTGGAAGAACGTGCCTTGAAGAATTTTACAGGAGAACAATAGAAGTTAAATTGCTAGACGGAGTAAAGGATTGGATTTCACATCTACGATCATTGACTGACGGCCAGATTGATTGGACATATGATTGGTTACCTCTCGACGAGGTGACTTATATGCCGACAGAAAGGTCACACTTCTTGATCATGGGTTTAAAAAGTATCCAGCCTTATGCCCCGTACAGAGCACTGCGACAGCTTGGTAGATGTCAAGTCATAACAAAGGATGGTGACCTTAGTTCACAAGTTACAGAGATTAGTCCGGATGGGCAATTCCCGGAAGCAAATGTCCGTCAGATTTGGAATGAATGTCAGAACTTGAAGGTAGATACTTGTCTGCAGAACAGAGCTCAAGGTGAAGTGTCGTCCGGGTATTTCGCATGGTATCGACGGGGTACTGAGCATGACAGACCTTCGAAAAACCTCACTTGCAAGATGTGGTGGAGCAATCTAAAGAAAATAGGAATTGGGCAGCGAAAGAAAGTGAATATAAGGCCAAAATCAGCTTGCTGGAAGAACAATTGAGAAATCTCCAGTTTGAGAGCGGTTTGCAAGCAGCATCCGACGAAGGAGAGAAAAAGCAGCTGAAGAAAGAAAATGAAATATTGAAGGCTCAGGTTGCTAAAATGAAAATTGCATCCGAGACCCCTTTTTGCTTAGCCCGAGATGAGAAATTGATTGAAACTCTTCGGCGCAAGGTGAATGACTACAGCTTCGACTTAGACAAAGCAGAAAAGGAGTTAGTCAGGGCTCGAAAGCAAATGACCAGAGATGCTGAGGAAAGAGCCAAGTTGTTTCAGCAGCTCCAGGATAAGCATGGGTTTGAGGTAGCTCGACTAAGAAAGAAGATTGTTACATCCACTGTCAAAAATAACAAGGTCATCAAAGATCTCGAAGAAGAAAGAGAACATTGTTACACGACTATGGCTCGATTAGAGTTTGAGCTACAACAAATACAAAAGGAGAACCAACGCACTTTAGATGCTCGCACCAAAC
This sequence comes from Nicotiana noctiflora, assembly GCA_032618575.1. Lineage (NCBI taxonomy): Eukaryota > Viridiplantae > Streptophyta > Magnoliopsida > Solanales > Solanaceae > Nicotiana > Nicotiana noctiflora. Next base: position 118,259 of record JASVEL010003021.1, read on the forward strand.
AGATCAGCCGATTACTTCAAGAGAAAGGGGTTATTCGAGAGAAAATTGTTCATATTGCTCAGTACATCACCCGGAAGAGCCAGCTATGTGAAGACATGTCCCGGGGAACATTTGTGTCAGCAGTGAAGTTCTTTGTGCAGCAAGTCATGTCTGACCTGGATAGGCTCCAAAAGGGATTAGCATATAGGCCCGCGGCAAGACCGAATGATGTCTCTTGCGGGCACTAGGAGCATTAATGTATTCTTAGGGCATGCATTCTGTATTTTTATTCCTTTGCATTAGTAATACAACACTATCTTGTAAACCAATGTTTTGAACTATCAATGAAAATCAAGAGTTGTTGTCAATTCTTTTGCTTTATGTCAATTCTTTATTTTTCGATAGGCAAATAAATAGGAACGCGAATCAATAAAGAAAAGAAAAAAAGAGAGAGAAAAAGAAAAATAAAAGGAAAAGAAAAAGAAGAAAAAAAATAGAAAAAAAGAGAGGAAAAGAGAAAAGAATAAAAAAAGAGAATGATGAGATTGGTTCAAAATAAAAGGCCGGGATGATGCATGACGATCAAAGGCAAAATGTGATTATTCCAAATCGTTGCATCTTATCTCTTTATATGCTAACCACTAACGAGTGTTGCTGTTTATGAGATCCAGATTCTAGTTGGCAACTGGCATTCTGGCTACTCATCCCTACAACACAAGATCTAATAAAATGACAAAGGCCGTGTCACAAGAAATTGAAGCAACAGTCATGGATCCCGTCCAGGAGGAGGAAGTTGTGGACGTGACAGGGATGAAGGAAGAGATGTACAAACTTAAACAGCAGATGGCTGAGATGTACCAGGCTTGGTCGAGGGGTCAACCCTTGCCTACTTATCATGCTAACCCCGCATACATCCCTCCAACCAATCCCAACCCTGAGCCACCCACTATAAACTCGTCCTCTACATATCCCGACTATCATCACTATTATGCCTCCACTTCTCAAGTACCACCACCACTGTAAAAACAAGTGCCACCCCAGCCACCCCAGGTTGCCCCGGTATCTGTAGCACCTCCACCTGCCGCCTTGCATAAGTCATCCAGTGAACCGTTGTTCCATGTACAAGACACCCACTACTACCCACCTGAACCAACCTTTCAGCAGCATGAATCTCACACTCCATTGATGGAGGAAATCGAAGAGAAACCTGACAAGAATGCAGAACAGGAGGAGATGGCCAGAAAAATGAAGAGTTTAGAGCATGCCTTTCGTAACATGCAAGGGTTAGGGGGACAAGTAAGTGTGGTCTACAAAGACCTATGTCTGTTTCCAGAAGTGCAACGTCCTGTCGGATTCATGTTGCCGAAGTTTGACATGTATAGTGGACACGAAGATCCGGTGGCCCATCTTAGGGGATACTGCAGCAAAATGCGGGGCGCAGGGGGAAGAGATGAGCTTTTGATGGCATACTTCAGCCAAAGTTTGAGTGGTTCCGCATTGGAATGGTACACACGCCAAGATCACACCAGATGGTTTATCTGCGATGATCTTGCGCAAGCATTCGTGAATCATTTTCAGTACAATTTGGAAATCATACCGGATAGGTTGTCACTGACTAAAATGGAAAAGAAACCCGGTGAGAGCTTTAGAGAATACGGCTTTAGATAGAGAGAGCAAGCGGCGAGGGTGGATCCACCGATGAAAGAAAGTGAAATGGTGGACTGTTTATTGCAGGCTTTAGAGCCTGCCTATTACGGACATCTAGTGTCTGTCATTGGAAATTTTTTTAATGAAGTTGTAAAAATGGGGAGTTTCGTGGAAGAAGGATTGAAAACTAACAAGATTATGAGTTTTTTAGCAATCAAGGCCACAAATCAGGCCATTCAGACAAGGAGTGGAGGAACCATTGGGAAGAATAAGAAAGAGGAAGTGTCAGTTGTGGAGAGCAAACCCTGGAACCGTAGCCAATACCATCACCCACCTAGACCATATCAGCCATACAACCCACCAACCCTATATAACCCACCAACATCATACCACCCACCTTCACCATACTATCCACCTACTACCCTACACTACTATAATCCACAAGCCCAAACTTATCCACCACCACCACAGGTATGGCGAGCCCAGGCTCCGCTCACACACAAAATGCCTACCCCTCTTCTAGAAATTACAGAAACCCGAACAAACCCAACTTCAGGCTCGACCTGGAGATGTGGAACAAGAATCAGGCGAAGAAAACATTCACCCCGCTGGGGGAATCCTATACTAGCCTCTATCACCGATTGAAGGAATTGGGAATGTTGAGCCCAATCGAGTCAAAACTTCCGAACCCACCTCAAAAGAATATTGATCAGTCGGTCAGGTGCGAGTATTGCTCTGGAGCACCGGGACATGACACTGAGAAATGTTGGCATTTGAAGAACGCTATTCAAGAGCTCATTGATAGCCGGAGGATTGAGATACAGGCTCCGAATGCACCAAACATTACTCAGAACCCATTGCCGGCTCATCATGAAGCACATATGATAGAGTTGGCACAAGAGGAGAGCAGCCGGAAGCCATCCCAGTCGGTCATGATGATAAAGGCCAGTAGCAAAACAGAGAAGGAAATTGAGAAAGGAAAAGTGATAGGTGAAGAACCAGTGAAAAAGCAACCCGCTGTGGAAACTTTGAAAGTTGTACTGCCAGGTGTGAAACCAGTGTTAACAGTGAAAGGTGCAAGCATAAAATCAGTAATTATAAGGCCAGTGGTACAAATGCCGGGGGTAGATACCAAGACTGTACCTTGGAACTACAACAAGGTGGCAGTAGTGTACAAAGGGAAAGAAGTGACTGAAGAGATTAACGAGATGCACGATCTAACTCGGTCCGGGAGGTGTTTTGCCCCGGAAGAGTTAAGGAAAATGAAGGTGGTGAAAGAGAGTCATTTGAAGAAGCCTGTGTCTGAAGAAGAAGCAGAAGAGTTCCTCAAGAAGATAAAATCTCAGGATTACTCCATAGTGGAACAGTTGAGGAAGACACCTGCACAGATCTCTTTGCTCTCATTGTTGATCCATTCGGAAGAACAAAGAAAAGCACTGATGAAGATATTGAATGAGGCACATGTCCCTAAGAAGATCTCGGTTTGTCATCTCGAAAAGATTACCAACAAGATCTTTGAATTTAACAAGATTACATTCTCAGACAGTGAATTGCCCATTGAGGGGACTAAACATAATAGGGCGCTTTATCTCACAGTGAAAGCGAGGAGTCAGTAGTCACTCGGGTGTTGATAGATAATGGCTCAAGTGCAAACATTTGCCCGCTGTCGACTCTTGGATAACTGAATATCAATCATGACAGAATCCGAAGAAACAGTGTGAATGTAAGAGGATTTGATGGAGGAAGTAAGAACACTTTGGGGGATATCGTCTTGGAGGTTACCATCGGGCCTGTGGACTTTACGATGGAGTTTCAGGTGTTAGACATTGCTGTGTCTTACTATCTATTGCTGGGTTGACCATGGATCCATGCAGCCAAAGCCGTGCCATCATCCTTGCACCAGATGGTCAAGTTTGAGTGAGAGCAACAAGAGGTCGTAGTGCATGGAGAGGGAGACACCTGCAATGTCATAATGCCATTTGATGATGTTGATGGAGACAAAGGTCCTTGGGTATACCAGGTGACAGATACTATAACAGTGAACAGGATTGCTGAGGGTGAAAGACTGCCAATCCCTACAGTGGCACCTGCCGCTGTAATGGTAGCCCGGGAAATGCTTAAAAATGGATTCACGCCAGGGAAAGGGCTAGGGAAAGCTTTGCAAGGAATAACCCAACCAGTTCAGCTGCCAGTGAACAAAGACACCTTCGGCTTGGGATTCAAACCCACCTATGCCGACATCCAAAAAGCCCAGAAAACCAAAAAATAAAAAAACTGGACCCTTCGAAAACCCATCCCCAAACTGTCCGACACCTTTGCCAAGCCTGGTACGAAACATCTGACATCTGCTACGTCTAGGTATGTTGAGACCAGACCTGATGAGGAGCTCTTGATGAGGTTCTAAATGTTATTTGGGGATGTGAACATGGTAGAAATGGGAGAGGGTACTTGCAGGATGGACGTTCAGTTCGTGGGATCTGGTGTTATGCTCAACAACTGGGAAGCCACTCCTTTCCCAATCAGGAAGGAGTCTTGGTAGTTAGCTCTTGAAAATTCATCATCATCCCCGAAAAAAGCAATTTTACTTTCTGTAGTCCCCCATCCCCCATGGAAATCAAAATGTACCCAAAACTTTGTTCATCTTTGAGATATCAATGAAATGCAGTTTTCTTCTTTCTTCATTTTTTGCCTTATTTTTTATCTTTTCTTTTGTACAGTTCCATATGTGCTGATTCTGATGACATGTCATGCATGAAGAATTTTTGGCCCAGCTCTGACAATCAAATTATCATACAAGAAATTGAGAACGATAGTGAGATAGAATATGAGGATGAGGAAACCCTGGAGGAAATAAGTAAGGACCTGAACCAGTATGAGGAAAACCCCAAACCGAACTTGAGTGAGACAGAATCCATCAATTTGGGGAGCGAAGATAATGTCTGGGAGACGAAAGTCAGTGTCCATTTGGAAACCTCATCAGAGAAGCTTTAGTAAAGTTGATGCATGAATTGCTTGGTCCTATGATGACATGCCCGGACTCAGCACTGATTTGGTGGTACACAAGTTGCCTATTTATCCCGAATGCCGGCCGGTAAAACAAAAGTTGAGAAAGTTCAAAACGGACATCAGCGTGAAGATAAAAGAAGAGGTGAATAAGCAGTTTGAGGCAAAGGTCATGCGAGTTACCAAGTACCCCACCTGGTTGGCGAATGTTGTGCCAGTCCCAAAGAAAGATGGATAATCCAGGGTGTGCGTGGACTACAGAGACCTTAACAAAGCCAGTCCAAAGGATGATTTCCCATTGCTGAACATCCACATATTGATCGACAATTGCGCCAAGCATGAGATCGGTTCATTTGTAGATTGTTATGCCGGTTATCACCAGATCTTAATGGACGGAGAAGATGCTGAGAAAACTGCTTTCATTACACCTTGGGGAACATATTGCTATAGGGTGATGCCGTTTGGATTAAAGAATGCCGGAGCTACTTATATGAGGGCAATGACCACAATGTTCCATGACATGGTGCATCGAGAAATCGAAGTGTATGTAGACGATGTCATCATAAAGTCCAAGAAGCAACATGATCATGTGAGAGATTTAAGGAAGTTTTTCCAGAGGCTCCAGAGGTACAACCTCAAACTCAATCCTGCAAAATGCGCTTTTGGAGTGCCCTCAGAGAAGTTGTTGGGGTTCATAGTAAGTCGGCGGGGTATTAAACTAGATCCATCAAAGATCAAAGCTATCCAGAGTCTACCTCCGCCGAAGAACAAGAAGGAAGTAATGAGCTTATTGGGAAGGCTGAATTATATTAGCCGGTTCATTGCTCAGTTGACATCAACGTGCGAGCCGATCTTCAAGTTGTTAAAGAAAGATGTAGCAGTGAAATGGACCGACGAATGTCAGGAAGCTTTCGACAAAATCAAGGAATATTTAGCAAATCCTCCAGTGCTAGTTCCTCCAGAGCCGTGAAGACCTTTGATCTTGTATCTGACAGTGCTCAACAGTTGTTTTGGTTGTGTGCTAGGGCAGCACGATGAGATGGGCAAGAAAGAGCAGGCTATATATTACCTTAGTAAGAAATTCACATCTTACCAGGTAAAGTATACGCAGTTAGAAAGAACTTGTTGTGCATTGACTTGGGTGGCCCAGAAGCTGAAGCATTATTTGTCAGCATATATCACGTACCTGATATCACGGTTGGATCCTCTGAAGTACATATTCCAGAAGTCCATGCCTACAGGAAGACTTGCTAAATGGCAGATTCTACTCACAGAATTTGACATTATTTATGTAACTCGCACGTCGATGAAGGCGCAGGCAATTGCGGATCACTTGGCAGAAAATTCCGTGGATGATGAATATGAGACGTTAAAGACATATTTTCCAGATGAGGAGGCAATGAATGTCGAAGATATAGAACAGGGTGAAAGACCAGGATGGAAGATGTATTTCGACGGAGCCGTCAACAGTAAGGGAGTTGGTATCAGAGCAGTACTCATCTTAAAAATGGGTCAACATTATCCCGTCACCTCTCAGCTTCGGTTTTTCTGCACCACCAATATGGCCGAATATGAAGCGTGTATCTTGGGATTGAGAATGGCGATAGATATGGGTGTTCAAGAGATTTTGGTCATGGGTGACTCGGATATTTTGATACACCAAATCCAGGGAGAATGGGAAACAAGGGATTTGAAATTGATACCTTACCGGCATTGTTTGCATGAGTTGTCCCAAAGATTCCAGTCCATAGAATTCAAACATATCCCAAGAATGCACAACGAAGTTGCAGATGCTCTGGCCACACTGTCCTCCATGTTACATCCGATCAGAATGCTTACTGTTTTGCTGTGGAAGAAGTATTGGATGGAGAACCATGGTATCATGACATTAGGGAATACCTGAAGGCAGGCAAATACCGGAGCAGGCCATCGGAGATCAGAAAAGAGCTATCAGACTCTTGGCTAATGGCCTTTTCCTCAGTGGAGGAATCATATATAAGAGAACACCAGACCTGGGATTGTTGAGGTGTGTGGATGCGCAACAAGCTGATGAGATTATGATTGAGGTGCATGCTGGAGCCTGTGGACCCCATATGAGCGGGTATATCTTAGCAAAGAAGATACTGAGAGCCGGGTCTTATTGGCTCACCATGGAGCGAGACTGTATCAGGTATGTGAGGAAATGCCACCAATGCCAAGTACACGGAGCTCTAATTCACTCCCCACCTTATGAACTGCATACGATGTCTGCACCCTGGCCATTTGTTGCCTGGGGCATGGATGTTATCGGACCAATAGAGCCAGCAGCTTCTAATGGGCACAGATTCATTTTGGTCGCGATTGATTACTTCACTAAGTGGGTTGAGGCAAATACATTCAAGGCGGTGACAAAGAAAGCTGTCGTGGATTTTGTGCATGAAAATATCATATGCCGGTTCGGAATTCCCAAGGTAATCATCACAGATAATGGGGCCAATCTGAACAGTCACCTCATGACGGAAGTTTGCCAGAGATTTAAGATCACACATCGCAATTCCACTCCATATAGGCCAAAGGCAATTGGGGCAGTAGAAGCTGCAAACAAGAATATAAAGAAGATCCTCAGGAAAATGGTGGAGGAATCCAGACAACTGCATGAGAAGCTACCTTTCGCTCTTACGCGTTATCGCACAACAGTGCGCACTTCTATCAGCGCCACACCTTATTCATTGGTGTATAGGATAGAGACTGTTATACCCGCGGAAATAGAGATACTGTCATTGCGAATCATAGATGAAGCTGGAATAGATGACGAAGAATGGGTAAAAGCCCAACTGGAACAATTAAGTCTAATCGACGAGAAGAGGTTGGCCGTAGTTTGCCATGGGCAGTTATTTTAACAGAGAATGGCCAGAATATACAATACGAAGGTGCGTCCTAGGAAGTTTGAAGTTGGACAACTCGTATTGAGGCGTATCTTACCGCATTGGGCCGAAGCAAAGGGCAAATTTGTGCCAAACTGGTAGGGACCATTTGTGGTATCTCGGGTGTTGTCTTATGGGGCATTATATTTGACAGACATTGAAGGGAAGTGCGCAGAGACTGCTATCAATTCAGATGCGGTCAAAAGATACTATGTATGACTCATTTTCAATTGTATGATTGTATTTTGTTGTGATTTTGGAATTGAAATGACGAAAGCATTTATTTCTCTATCCAAACACTTTTCCCATTGACATCCCCTTTGAGCCATGTTCGATATATTCTTTCATACCCCTCTCTCGGAATTGCTTACGGCACAATAAAGAAAATGAAAAAAAATTGAAAATGAAAAATGAAAAAAAAAGAAGAGGAAATGAATGAAAAGAAAAGAAAAGAAAAAGACAAAGAAATCGGCAAAAAGTCAAAAAGAAATTCATTAATTGATGATGTAGTAATGAACTATGTTTGACTTGATCCCGAAAGGGTACGTAGGCAGCCTCATCGAGGTTCAGTCACAATAAAGAAAAAATCCAAAAAATCCCCCACATATTGAAACTGGGGCACAAGTTATGTTTTATAATTTCGAGAGTTGTAAATATTTTAAACCCTCGTAAAATTTTGAGCCTTTATACCTTTCTTTCTTAACCCATCCAAAAGCCACGTTACAGTCCAAAGAAAGACCTTCTGATCAATTCCAAGAGAATAACAAACGCAATGAAGAAAAAAGGAGACATTGGACAACACCCGTGGTATAAAAAACAAAAGACAAAAAGAAAAAAAATGAAAAAAATGAAAAAATGAGAGAGTCTCATCGGTGAAAACCTTAACCGTCACCGTGAGGCGACTGTGAGGTAGAGAGAAATAAAATGAGAGAGCCTTGTCAGTGAAAACCTTTAATGGCACTGCAGGGCGATTGTGAGGCCGAGAGAGAATAAATGAGAGAGTCTTATTGGTGAAAACCTTTCGAGGCACCATAGGGCGACCGTGAGGATTACCATGAAAAGAGAAAAGGCAACAAAAAATAGTATCGGTTTGGGTTGAGAACAATCCGGAGTCAGAATAATAAGGTTGAATGAACTGGGTTGGAGTTTAAATACATGGCATGGTCAGCAGAATCAGCCAACATACCCAGATAAGGTCTACCACTTCTCCGAAGCACCCTTAACCTCTTTCATTTTTCTGCATTTCATTGTTTGCATTTTTTGAGAGCTAACTACAAGCTCCGGTGATAAGATGCTGAAATAACACTGGATCAGAAAAGAAAAGGAAAAGAGGCGGGGAGGAAATAAAGAAGTTTGGCGAATCCGAAAGAAAAGAAAATAAAAAGTGAAAAACAAGGGAATATTTTTTCTGCAAATCTTTAATTTTCATGCATCAGGTGCCCACCTGGATAACAAGGGAATATTTTCCGTAATTTTTAATTTCAAGTATCAGGCGCCCACCTGGATAACAAGGGAATATTTTTTCTGCAAATCTTTAATTTTCATGCATCAGGCGCCCACCTAGATAACAAGGGAACATTTTTCTGCAAATTTTTAATTTCATGCATCAGACGCCCACCTGGATAACAAGGGAATATTTTTCTGCAAATTTTTAATTTCATGCATCACGCGCCCACCTGGATAACAAGGGAATATTTTTCTGCAAAATTTAATTTCATGCATCAGGCGCCCACCTGGATAACAAGGGAATACTTTTCTGCAAAATTTTAATTTCTTGCATCAGGCGCCCACCTGGATAACAAGGGAATATTTTTCTGCAAATCTTTAATTTTCATGCATCAGGCGCCCACCTGGATAACAAGGGAATACTTTTTCGCAATTTTATTTCTGCAACTCTGTTTGTGTTAGCTAACATGAGTAACACCGTAACCTGAAAAAGCCCATACTGGGGCAGAAGAAAAAGTTTGTTGTTTTGTTTTGTTTTGAGCAGGCATCGGCTGGAGAGCAAGAAGTATCATTGAAAATCAAAAAAAAAAGAGGAAGCAAGAAAAAGAAAATCAACAAAAAAGAGAGTCAGCATCATAGAAAATCAAAGAAAAGAGACAAAGAAGAGCAAACAGGAAGCTAGATAGGAACAATAGTAATCGTAGAATCATAGCTTAGAATAGCTTCTTCATTTTACATTTCACCCCCGGTGTAGTAAGGAGTAAGTCAGCAAATCTCAACATTGTCAATGCAACAGTGAGTTTGGTGGTTTTTAACTGCCAGACCTTCCCGAACTACATTGACCTGATTCCTGTTTAGCCCAGGATATGCAGGCAACCTCTAAAGTAGGGTGCGGTCAAAAGGTTTTCCAAAATACTTTCACGGAATATGCCAACATGCAAAAGTCTCTCATTACTGCTCACTTGTCTTTGCACTGAAACTCTTCGTGTTCCCGAGCAAAGAGGGACAGCTGTGAGCACATGATTTTTGCACTAGGCAAACAAAATTCCAAAATGAAAATTAAATAATATTTTTTGAGTGTAATTGCATGTCTTGTTTGAAATTGAATGCATTTTATGTGTTTAATTAGTTAAAAATAGAAAAATCAAAAAAATTGGTTCAATACATGCATTTTGAATTAAGTAGTCAAAAGAAAATCAAGAAAAGAGCATTAATAGTGGAAATTAGAAAAAAAAGTAAAAAATTGCCAAAAAATATTAGAAAATTAGTGCAAGTAGAGAATTGAATAATTTAAATAATACAAAAGAAAAAGAAAACAAAAATACAAAAGAAAGTGCATAAAAATAATTAAAACAATCAGAAAATACAAAAAAATACATTGGGTTTAATTGTTTTGGGCCAAAAGGAATGGAATTGAATGGCCCAAACACTTTTGCCTAAAAGAAATCCGGTCCAAGCAACCAAGAGATTTGATGTCAGCCGTTCATCAGGTTTAATCTAACGGCTGAGAATCAATCCTGAGTTTTTGTTTAATTGAGAGATATGACTCAATCTCAGCCGTCCATCAGATTGAAATCCAACAGCTGAGACAAATAAGCGGAATTAATTAGTTAATTATGTAAATAGGATTGATCTGAGCCGTCCGTTCAGATGATCTGAGGTTCGATGGCTTTAGCCTCATTAGCAACCAAACGACACCGTTTAAGTAACGCTCCTAATGACCGTTGATCTTCATCAGAATCAACGGTCCAGATTTCCTCAACCCCCTTGCCTATAAAAGGCTTCTGTCTGAAGAGAGACGTCCATTTTTCAAACCATCCCAACCCTAGCCGCCTCTAAATCTCTCTTCTCTATCTCCGTCTTCGTCCTCATCCATTGCTTAACCCTAGCCAGCCATGAAGGCCACCACCTCCCACGGTGGTCTCCGGCCATCCTCTCACCTCTCCTCTCTATTCTTCTTCTTCTCCACCTCAAACAACCTTCAAACCCTAGAAAACCCTAGAACAAACCTTCATTCTTGATAAGCCGATCACCAGAATCTACCTCCGGTGACCACCAAACAACGAGAATCCCTTCCAAACCAATGCCAAAAGGACCGTCTTGGTCCGATCTATCCAACCATACCACTCACCTCCCTCGAATCTCTTCGGAGCTCTTCGAATATCCAAAACAAAGTCATCGGAACCCTAACTCCGGCGACTCAAAAACTCAAACCCTTCAAAGATCCAACCTTTTACCCTCCCCAAACACCCCACACGAACCAAAAAACCAAAAAGACTTCACCTTGAAGTCTAAAAGAAAAACCAGAAAGAAAAAGTGAGAAAAAACGAAAGAAAAGAAACAAAAGGTGTGGAAAAGACTGAAAAACGCGAGAAGAGTCAAAGGGGAAAACTCAGGGGACAGTCCCTGCTAAGCTAAGTGCCCTATTTCCCTTCTCTGCTTCTTTTATCTGTTTATTATTTATGTTTTCCCTCTGTTTTATTACTTTGTCTTGATATTTCTATCTGTTTTCTTTTCTTTAGATCTTGAGATCCTGTGTTGTTTGTTTCTTTGACTCAAAGATCCTGTTAGTACTAGGGTTTTCTGTTCGTTATCTTTCTGCTTTGTTTCTCTGATTCAAAGAGCATGTTAGTATTAGGGTTTTTGTTCATCTTGTTCGTTTTGTTTTGATTCGGTTCTTCTGTTCTGTCTATCATGTTCTTTCTTTCAAGGCTGCAACAACATGTCTATTCTGCTCTTTTGGTGATTCTTTGTTTGGATTTTTGTTTTGACTTGGAGACTTGACTTGAATATCTCTCTTTTGTCTTTGTCTTCGGTCTTTTGTTAGTAATTAGTTCCTCTAGTTTTGTTGGTCTTCGACATTTCCTTTACATGTTTAAGCTTTAACTCTTAGTCTGCATTTCTCCATCTTTATTAGCTCTCAATAAGTTTTAATGAGCCTTCTCTTCTGGTCTTTTTCATGTTTAGTTATAGTGTTAGGACTAACTGTTAGTCTCATATTTGAGTTTGTTCTACTTCATCTTTTCCCCTACATCTCCTGATCAAAACCATGATTTGACTCTAATAGTTGGTCTATACCACCTCTTCTATTCCTAGAAGCATGTTAATCTGATTCACTTCTTTCTCTGCTACTTGGCATGTTAGATGTTAGGATTCTTCTTCACTGCTTTCCCATGACTCTTTTTATGCTTAATTCTTATATACCAAAGTTAGCATTAGTACTTATTCTGTGATTCTTAGGTCTGATTAAGCCAATACCTCATCTCTTACTGATTGTTTATTAGAGTTTAACTCCTATGTGTGTCTATGCCATGAACCATTAAAGTTGTGAAGTTTTTTCAACTGTCATCTGACCTGAGCTCGTAGTAACTAAGTCTAAATTGATATGGGTTGACACTTTGTCACATGAAATTGGATAATGTTAATTGATTAACTAAGATTCAACCATATCAAATTTCCCTTTCTGAGTTTTGGTTGATTGATGCACATTGTTTGACCTTGTGTGGCTATGTGTGCAATACATGTTTAAAATGACTGAGTTTTCAGTAGTTCTTGTTAGCATGAGCATGTGTTTAACATTCATTAACTTTAGAGGAGTGGTTATAGCTGCTAGTGCTAGGTTCCCTAAAAAATGGTTAGTTGTGAAATAGGTCTAAGACTGAAAATCAAACAAACATAGTTATTAGGTAATAAGTGACTAAAATAATGGTCAATTTTACAAATTGACCAACTCTACAAGGTCCAAACACACTGGTCCACCTCAAAAAGGGCTAGTTGTGCAAAATTGGTTAAGTCTGCAAATGCAGACTCACCAAGGCTCATTTGAGCCCTGAATCTCAGGTGGCTAGGTCTGCAAAGGCCTTAGCCCAGCCTGTGATCAGTTAAAAGGCTAGATTATGCAAAAGATTGGCTAAGTCTGCAAGTTTAGACTTGTCAAGGCTCATTTTGAGCCCTGAACCACTAGTGGTTAAGCCTGCAAAGGCTTTGGGCCCAACTGGGTTCAGCAAATGGGTTCAATTACCCAAGCCAAGTCTCAACTTGAGACTGACTAAGTTATAAATAGGGTAAATGCAGCAATAAAGCAGGCTAGTCCTGCAATTAGTTTTAAATATGAAATAAAAGGTGTTAATTAACTGAAAATGAAACAAAAAGAGGCTAAGTTTTAAATAATAGAACTGGCTAGTCCTTAAATGCCAATGCAAGGACTGGCCATAGGTTAAATAAGTCCTAAGTGCTAAATACCTGACCTAAGTAGGTTGGGTAAAACAGCTAAATCATTAAGGACATAAAGAGAAACCAAAAGGTAAAATGGTGAATTGTATAGAACATATAGGGTTAAGGGAGTCATTTGTACCCCTGATTTCTGTAATTTTGTAGAAGTTTAAGGGTATAATGGTCTCCCTAAAAAGGGAAATCTGTAAAAATCTTTAACCCTTAGGGATACCTTGGTAAAAAGCCTCAAAAGGAATCTTTTAGAACCTTCCAGCACATGCTGGAAGGGATTTGGTAACTGAAATAGGGGCTTTAGTGTAAGTTTAATAATTTTAAGAGGGGGAGAAGTGGGATTTAATCCCATTCTTTCTCCCCAAGTCATCAGCCCTTCTCACACCTATAAATACTCCTGAAAAGAGTGAATTAAGAGCTGGCTTTTGAAGAAAAAAGTTCAGAGAAAAACATATTAATAGCTAGTCACTGTTTTAGGCTCATTTGTGTGGATCTTCTGATCGAGCTTCGTTTGGATTTCTGTGTGCTGTTTCTGTGGTCTTTGTTTGCTAATATTCAAGCTCCCACTATTGCATTGCTGCCTGAGTCTATTGCTGTGCTTATTGCTTACCCCTTAGTACTCATTGGCTTTTCTACTTGTTGATCCAGGTACTCTTCTGTCCAGAATGAAGCTTATAATGACTTGTTGAATGAAATGAAGCTCTAGATTTAGAATTAATTTGATATTTTGCATCCTTGTAATCATTCTTTCATTAGCTGTTTAATCTTAGATCTGTAGTGATAATATAGGATGTAGTAGCAGGAAAACAAACAAAAACATTGTAATAGTATAATAGTGGGTAGTGTAGTGTAGCTAGTATGTCTCGCCTAGTTTAAATAGGTAAACCCTAAAATATAAGTAAACTAATCATAATTTCAAATCTCTAATCACTCATTCACAGTAGTTTCGTAAACCACAATTACATAGCTAATCACACTTCGTGAATCTACACTCAAACACAAGTACGATCTGAAAAGGAAAAAGGATAGATTAGGCCGTAATTCATTCATAATTGGAGTTTAATGACTTTGTAATGAGCTAAGTTGCAGTAAAATCAGTAGTTTAATTATGCTAAAGTCTTTGAGCCATTTAGATGTAGATATTCGAATTATATCAATGAATGTTTAGGCTGTTAAAACCATGCTCGTGTGGCTAGTTCACTTATAAACCAAGGCTCGGATCTCAGTAAGTTTTAAAAAGGGAAATAACTAGATAATGAAACAGCTTACTTAGAACCAGATTTGTGACGATAAGAAGTTTAGCTCATAATGAAACCAGTGGTATAATCTCAACTGTGTATAAACCACCTTAGTCTTAGATAATCCCTAGGTAATTAGTTTAACTGTTCTTCAAGCCTTATGTATAATTGAACTGTTTTGCTTAAATTTTTCAACTATGTAAATAACTCAGGGGTTAGTGTAAACTCATTGGTAAAGGTCAAGAATTAGAGATAGTCTTTTAATTCAAGTCTTGTGTACGGTAGATAGTTGACTCATGATTAATGTTGATAATTCGTGTACTGATTTTCTTTATTAATAAATAAAAGTGCAAGTTGATTTTTTTGTTTACTCCAAATGTTTATGTTTGTCTTCAGTCATTCACTTGTATCATTATTACTCTTATTTGGTCTGGGCCTGATTAGTGGCGTGGGCCTGGACCATGTTCATACGACTATTGGGCTAGCAATTGAAAGCCCAGGTCGGGTCCAGTTTTCTAAAGACCTGGACCTACTTATAATGTATTGAAGCTCACTCCGGAGATCTAGGCCCAATAACAACAAAATTGACGGGCCTTGAATATTTGGTAACAAAATTGGATAAGGGAAAAACATATGTAGAAAAGTACAATAGGATTGGACCTTAAAAATGTATTTGGGATGAGCCTCGCACAACACTAAAATAGCGGGGCCCTCTTTAGTAATGAAATAATCTATTTAATAGACCCGGGAAGGCTACTAGCAAACTCCATAGCCTCACCCAAAACAATTAAAAGCCGATAGACCTTTTAGGGCACGATTTAATATACTTTCCCTATGAACGAGTGTGCACTTGGTGCAACTCAAATCTTAAATCCCGGCAAAGCCGAGATGTACCAAAGGTCACAGGCGTACTGGTTGCGGTGTGACTCGAGTTGCGTTTTCGCGATGCCGCAATTCTGTAAAATATTAAAGTAAAAGCACATACATATTGTTAAAATTGATGATGAGTCAAACAAAAGTCAATAACGATGATTGAGCGACCGTGCTAAAACCATGGAATCCGGGAATGCCTAACACCTTCTCCCGGGTTACTAGTGTTTCTTATCCAGATCTTTGTTTCGCGGACTTTAATAAAAGAGTCAACTTCCTCGGATTCGGGATTAACCGGTGACTTGGGACACCATTATCTTCCCAAGTGGCGACTATGATAATTTAACAAAAATCCCGAACCGATTGTCCTTTAAATGGAAAAACTCCTTTCTCTTTGTTATTACATCCGTCTCGGGTATTTTAGCATCGAGGTATACCCTGCATATTCTTTCCAAATGGATTGATACAAGAGCCTCTATTCAGGCATACCTAAATATGCGGTAGTAAAAAGGGAGGTGTGATAGACAAAAACCAATAATTCATTCTCATGGGTGGCATAGCGTCGCTCTACATCTTTTAGCTTCTGACTCTCGTACGCTATAAGGTTCACTTCTTGCATTAATACCCTACTAAGAGCATAGTCAGATGCATCCGTTTGTACCTTGAACAGCTTGGCCAAACTTGGGAGAGCCAAGACGAGACTACTTGACATAGCCGCCTTTAATGCGTTGAAGGTCTCCGCTCTCCTTGGTCCCCAATCCCAAGGTGTGTCCTTCTTGAGAATTTCTATCAATGGAACTACGATAAGGGAGTTTCTCTTCACAAACCGCCGTTAGAAGTTTCATAGGCCAAGGAATGCCCTCAAGGCATGGACATCCTTAGGCGGCGGCCAATCTGTGATGGCCTGAATCTTCTGTTGGTCTATTTTGATGTGTCCTTCCTTAATGACATGTCCGAGGAAGTCAATTTTCTTTTGGGAAAATGCACATTTGGACAGCTTCGCATGTAGTTCATGCTCCAGCAAACGAGCTGGGACCTTCCACAAATGAACTACGTGTTCTTCCAACGTTTGGCTATATACAATAATGGTTATCCAAGTAGACCACCACGAATTCGTCAATGTACTCTCGGAAATCTTGGTTCATCAAGGTGCAAAATATGGCTGGAGCATTAGTTAAGCCGAACGGCATGACCAGGAAGTCGTATGACCCATATCTTGTTACACAAATCATCCTGTGCTAATCACCGTCTGCAATCCGGACTTGCCAGTAACCTATCTTGAGGTCTATCTTTGTGAACACCGTCGCACCACCCTGTCTATCAAACAAGTCTACCATTAAAGGAATATGGTACTTGTTCTTTATTGTGATATTGTTTAAAGTTCGATCGTCCACACAGAATCGCAGGCTGCCATAACGTTTCTTTTGGAATAGAAAAGGGGACCCATATGGGGACTTTGAGGGTACAATGATCCCTGTATCTAGAATTTTTCGTGAATTATCTCTAAAGCTCAGTGAGTTCAGGTTGTGACATTCTGTAAGGCACCCAGGCAAGTGGCTTCACGCCCGATACGAACTCAATTTTATGGTCTATAGTGCGCCTAGGCGGGAGCCGCTTTGGCATGTCTTGTGGTATGACATCTTCAAACTCCAGTAGTAACTCCTTCATGGGTTCAGGAATGGGATCTAGGGAGCATTTTATATCTTCAATGCAGAGGGTTGCCAGAAATGTAGGCTCATTCCTTTTGACCCCCCTCTTCAGTTGCAAGACCGAGATGTTCTCAATGACCATCTTCATGGGAAGGCACAGGATAATGCAAGGCTTGGCCCTGTTGGTTCCCATCATCAATAGCATATCTGCAAATGGTACAACATGGTGTTGGTTTGCCTTAGGAATTCCAGCCTAACGGTCAACTCAAATTTATCTATGATCATCCACTCTTAGGTTGAATTTTCCTTCGTAAGGGCTAAGCTTTACCAGTACCTCTTTGGATATTCCATCCACTGGCTGGGGAGGTGACTTGATAGCCTTGAAAACACCTTTAACTTTCCCTACAACCAGTCCAAGGCACTCCACCTGAGTCGAGGCTAAGTAGTTGTGGGTAGCACCTGTGTCTATCATAGCCCGAATGGGCTTGCCATTCACCTTCATCTCGATGAACATTAAGGTCCTCTCTTGTTTGGGAGGAGTTTCTTCATTCGCCTTCTTTTTCCATTTTTCATGACTGGATGTGGGTCCTTCTTCTCACGGATACCCGCATTGGTCTCCGCTAATGCCTTAGAGATGGAACCAACAATTGCATTGAAGGCACCTACTGGTTCAGTCTGGTCCGCATCGTTTGAGTCATCATCCATCCCATCATCATTAGCCTGATGGGCATTCATATGTGCATGTGGGCATTCATTGTTCCAATGTGGTCTACCGCAATGATGGCATCCTAAAGGAGGCTTTCTCCCCCAATCATTATTGTTTGAAGTAGCACTATTGCTGCCTGAGGAGGGAGCTCTAGATTTGTTTGAGTTCTGATCTTCCCCACTTTTGCAAGGACAACCATTGCTAGGCCGGCCCCCTTTGAAACCTTCTCGGGCAGGCGGCTGAGGCCTATCCTTTCGAGCTTCCATTTGATAGTCCCCAAGGCATTCAGCTGCTTGGATTGCCTTGAGAAGGGTATCTACCATTTGTCTCTGTAGCTCCACACTGGCATAAGGTTTCAACTCTCCCATGAAGGTAAAGAATTTTTCCTTGTCCCCAATGTCGCATATGCTTAGCATGAGTGCAGAGGATTCTCGCACATAGTCTCGCACTGATTTGTCTGGCGGAGCACCGGTAGTTTTCTCCTTACATTGTATTCAACATTCTCGAGAAATAACTGCAGGCATATGGCTGCCTTCAGTTTTTCCCATATCTCGAGAGCATCTTCACCGGCCATGATGGCTTCATACTTCACCCGCCACCAGAGTTTAGCATCACCATGAAGATACATGGCAGCAATTGCTACCTTCTTAGCTTCCTCCAGATTCCCAACAACATCGAAATACTGTTCGACATGAAAGATAAAGTTTTCCACTTCCTTAGAATTCCTAGCTCCACTATATTTCTTTGGCTCGGGAATTTTCAGTTTCTTTATTGTGGAATCGGAGTTTATAGCACCTCCAATTTGGTTTCCACCTCTTCGAAGTAGGCCCTGTAAAGCATCACTAACAACATTGAGCTGGTCTGTTAATTTGTCAATAGTTTATTGCGTGGCTGTCACCTTTTCTACCTCTTGTGCCCTGTGGGCTAAATCCTCGGTGTGCTCCTGTTGGAGCCACTCAAATTTCTCAAAACTTTTGGCTAGCTCTGTGGGTGCCGTCTGCCGGTCTCCCTCAGAGTCGCGACTAATGTTTTTGACGTCAACTTCAACCTGAAGCACCCTACGATCCAGGTTGTCCAACCTTTACAGTAGGCTGGTTCTTAGTTCAGGCACCGTATCGACAATAGGCCACAATATCTCAACCGTCCCTTCGAGAGCCACAATGCGGTCCCCATAATTCACCATGGTAAAAAATGGCGGTAACGTCTATACATTAACTTGTCCGATATCGAGCCTAGGATCTGATACCAAATGTTACGTGGTGCCTTCTTGAGATTATTTTGAAGGGAGGCGTAAGGCTAAGCAACTGATGTTTGTGCAGTTATTGTCCGCCAACTGAGGTCCTCGCCGTACGCTAGACTAGATTGTCAGTGACGTACGGTAAAATCAATGTCTAGAGAAATTGAGAGAACAGAAATTAGAATTGAGATTTAAAAAAAAACTTGATTATATTAATAAAAGCTATTACAGAAAAGCAACGCGGTGTTGAAGAGGAGAGACACCAGTACAGAGAATTGCTTGCTTGCTAGAAAGTTTTGATTGCTTGATCCCCCTAATAATGTTTAAAAAAATAAACTGAAGCTACACGACTAGACTTGAATAAGCTAGAGAAACAAAATGTAAGTTTATGAAATAAAACTACTCTATATTTACAATGAAAATGACTTAGTTTTCTAAAAGACAGCAACAAGTCCGTTTTCAGCAGCATTGTCTTTGGCATCATGGTTTTCGCGCGCGGCGTTGTTGGAATCTGCTTGTGGCTGGGCACTAGCGAGGGATATCGGTGGGGTGATAGAGGCACCTGCACGCTTGTCACTTGGCGTGGCCAAGACCACGGGGCCGTCCATGGTGCTAGGCATTGGGAGGCTTGCTAGGATGCCACGGGGCGCGCCCAAGGGATCATGGGTCATGGCTGGAAAGACGCCCATGACATTACACACAGAGCCAAGGCAAAGAAAATCATTTCAACACACTGAACCAAAGTGAAGAAAATCATGCTAACACACAGAAGCAGAGTAAAGAGAATCAAGTTAAAACATAGAAGAAGAGTAAAGAGAATCAAGCTAACACACAGAAACAAGTAAAGAAAATCATGCTAACACAAAGAAACTGTAAGGCCCCAGAAAATTTCGCTAAGTAATATAGGATTTTGTGGTGCCACGTAGGCTAATTATTATATTTTGTGTGCTATGAACATGATGGACATCAATTAGACTTGATAAATATGAGTATGAGTCTTATGGTAAGTGATATGAGGTCCAAATGGAAGCCCAAGTGTAAGCCAAATGGGAAAATTATCGAAATACGCCAAAATTCCAAATGGATTCGCACATAGCTCCACTTCAAAGGATCATATATAATTATCTATAAGTTTTTATTTTGTGAATAGCATATCAAATGAAAGCCCTTTGAGTCTAGTTTCCAACGCTTCAAACCGTTCGTCATTTGGACATTCCTACACAAAGTTATGATCAAATTACCAAAGGCTGGAAAATGCGATCGTGTGTCAGGTCAAATCTGCGGTCCGCATGTTCATTCCGCGGTCCGCATGTTCGTTATGCGGTCCGCATTTTGACCGCAGATTGAACCAGTGTAGCTCATTTTTGGCTGCCGATTTTGCGGTGCATTTTGTGGCCCGCATGTCCATTCTGCGGTGCATTCTGCGATAGCAGAATTGACATCGCAGGGTTATTCTTCTAATTTTTATAACCCGACCCCATTTCAATATATAGGCTTTGGGGTTCATTTTGGGGTCATTTCTTATTGATTTTAGAGAGAGGTGAGAGTATTTTAGAGAGAGAAGGAGGAACCCAACATCCAAATCATCCAAATCTTGCATCAATCTTCAAGAATCAAGAACCCAATAGCAAGTTCTTCATCTAAGAGGTAAGATTCTATACCCTAGGGTTTAATTTCGAGTTTGGTGTATAAGATGAGTTATTGAGGTATGATTCTTGGGTTTATTAGTATTGTGTATACATGCATGTACAACTTAGGTTTATGGGAAGATTGTTTAACTTAAATAACTAAAGATTGGGTTAGGGAATGAAGGAAGTCTTAAAAAGGGGTTCGAAATCAAGATGCTCAACTAGTGTTTGATAAATTGTTCAAATGAGCTAGTTTCATGAATATCTTTCTAATATGTGTTTAATTTTGTTATGTTTCATAGTAGATTGGAATTGCTAGAGTTTTTGGAGTGTTGTAGTAACTTAAGGAAAGCTCAATCGAGGTATGTATGGCTAACTTTGATTCTTGTGAAATCGCCCTTATGTGTGCAATTCGTTTGGCATGTGTTAATTTGAGAGATTGTGTGTAATTTGTTGATTTTGTTGTTGGGTATCTAATTGATGTTAAACTACATGTGGTGTGGTATGAAATATGAATTGAAAGATAACAAGGGAATTGGAATTGGTGAAGAATTGTGAATAATGGTTATGATGGCCTTTATGGCACCTTGTGGAAAAGAAACGAAACACTTGAGAATTGGTTTATTGTGGAAAGAGACGAAGCACTTGAATTGTGGAAAATTGTTGAACATACTTGTGTGAATATTTTTGATTATGGAAATATTGTAACTTGGTTGTGATATTGGCTTGATAAGTAATTGAGAACATGGAACAATGTGCAAGTTGCTTATTTGAACCTGTTGAAATTGTGTGTAGTACCTTATCTGCTGTTTGAAATTGTTGTGTTTTAAACTCTAAGGCGGGGTCGTGTTGCGCGCCGCAACGTGAGGAAATAAGGTGTGGGTTGGGGTGATAAGGGTGGCCGAGGTAATAAGGGTGGTCGGGGGCAATAAGGATGGAAAGCGATCGAAATCGCTATTGAAAATTGATACAAAAATCAATGATGTGAAATTGTGAAAGGAGACAGCAGGAGAGTTTGCAACCTGGGGAGGCACTGATTGCCCCTATGTTTGACTACTTGCAATTTATGTGGTTGATTGGTTGTTGTTCTATTTGTTTACCTTGAACGTGTTTGTGTTGAGGCTTATCTGAAATGAGTAAAAGGTGGAAAACATGGTTGGCTGGCTTGATTAGTTTTGATGTAATTTAATGGCTTGAGTTTACTTGGGACAAAGTTTGTCCATACATACCAGTACAATTCCAGTGTACTGACGTCCCTTTTGCCGGGGACGCTACATTCGTATTATGATTGTAGGTGAATCGATAGCAGGTACTTCAGCTCATCGGCAGTAGCATCCTTCATTATCCACTGCCCGTTTTGGTGAGCCCCTTTCCTTTCGGGGCCCTACGTGGCTCATGCCACTCTTGTTTAGACTTTTTTTTGATTTTGTGTAAGGTATAGCCGGAGCCTTGTTACCGGCAAGTATTGTATCGTCCTTTGTATCCTAGAGGTTCCGTAGACATGTAAACTGTGGGATTCGAGGCTCATGTATATATTATGTTGGGCGTTGTAAAAACTGTAAACTTGTTAATGAATCACTCGCATGGTTATGTTTGTATATTGTGAAATCAGTTATAATTGGTAAGGTATTTGGTTAATGAGAAATAATCAACACATGGGTAACACGTGGGAATGAAAGGCACCCAGGTCCGCTTGACTGGGGCTACCTAGGTCAGGCGCCGGTCATGTCCCTCGATTTGGGGCGTGACAAACTTGGTATCAGAGCCTAAGGTTTTTAAGTGTCCTAGTATGTCTCGGAGCCGTGTCTAGTAGCGCCCTTCTTATCGGTGTGTTGTCGACCATATCATATAAGTTGGGGGCTGCACGGGCATTTAGGAATTTACCCATTTCTTTGATATTCCAGATCGTGCGATATGGCTCAAGATATGGAGCTAATTTCCTCTCTAAGTATTACCCTCAATATTGGCAATTTTGATACCATAATATGTGAATTTGAAGCATGTAAGGTGAGATTTATCTCACCATTGAGTCCAAGTGGATCACCCAAGGACTTGTTAGAAGAATGTGATGAGCCATGGAGTGATTGGTAGAACTTGTTGTTTAGGAGAGTACCCTTGTTCCCACTAATGTCACTGCACCACCAGATCATGTAGTATATCATCAATATGTACGGCTAAAACCCCGTCTCTTAGAAATTAAGCTTCCATGGTGTCCGCGTAAATGTTGCAGGTTTAAAATATAATTTATGTAGTACCCGTTTTGTTATGTTAAGCGAATTATTACTGTGAAAATATATGTGGGAGGTACTTCTTCATTTGTTTAATATATTATTCTTGGAAGATGAGGATATGTAAAGAATGTGAACTATGTGCTAAAATGTCTTGACTTCAAGTCAAGTTTGAATTGATATTTTGATGCCAAATTTTGTGAGAAAACTTGTTATGGTTGATTCTTCCAAAATGTTGTTATGTGTACCAAAGGTATTTGTTTGATTGCGTCTAGTCATTGGTAATGTATAAAGATGTTTGGAAATGAAGTAAGTGACTGTGGAAATGTGGTAAGACTAGATGTTGGACTCTAGCTGTATTTGATACTTTACATGAATTGGTGTTGTGACCCGATTTTGTGAAAGATGCATTCCAATATGATCAATGTGCTATTATTGACAACTTAAAATGGGTGCAAGGGGTATGAATCACGTATTGAAATGTGAAGGCCTTAAATTGAAATTGAAGCAGCATATATTAAATAAAACTGTGTGAAGTCCTATTTGCATAGAGATGTTGAAATAAGTCAAATGTTTTTGAGAAATAGAGTATAGACAATGTGTCAAGAACTCAAAATGAAATTGTACCTGGCAATATATGTGACATGAGAAAATATGAAACGGATTATGATGTTGATGTGAAATATGCGGAAATGATGTGAAATGTGGGGAAGAAGAGACTGTGTTATGGAATGTGGCCTAGTGCCAAGACTGATGTGATAATTATGGCCCCAAGAGCCGACGGACAAATACACGAGAAAATGGCATGATTCTTTAATTTGATAATGTGGTGATCATTTAAAGTGTTTGATTCGTAATTGTGATTTCCTTATTATTGTATGAAGCGTATAGGTGAATAATTTTATATGTGAACCCTATGGAAGGGCTATGAAATGCAACCTAGAGGTATGGAAATTATGTAAAAAAAAAAAAAAAAAAAAACTATGTGATCCGTTTTATTTGGTAATGTGGCGATTGTTTAAACTTTTTGTTAAACCCTTATAATTTCCTTGTCCTTGCATAGATATGTTCTTAAAAAGAATCTAAATTACAAAACAGTTCATGCACATGCACGTACTCTTTAAATGAGACGTATTATTTACAAAGTCTCCCTATCAGAGTTCTATTGTTTACAACCTCCTATGGAATTGAGTTGTATAATTATGTTCCAGAATTGAGTTATAGCACTATTGATACTTCCTACTTGCTTTTTCTAAATTCTTAACAAAGGACTATTCCCGATGAATTTCTTTTAGAAACGCCTCATTTAAATTGACAACATCTGCTCACTTGTGCCTATACATGCACCATCGTAAAGTTTGTACATGTGGTGTCAAGTTCCATGCAAAGAATCCAAGATTTGTGATCCTTCTCGAGTCACTCTTTTACTTAGTTGTGTGTGTCTTATATGGCTTGATCATTCAATCTACACTCTTACGAGTATCATCATGAGACCCTTTCACTATCTAGTAACATATATGCACATCTCAGCGCCTATCATATGAGTTCATATCAATCAAAATGGTCACCGTGTGCATAAAGTCTCTCTGGAAAAAAAAAAATTGAGATCCTCATATCCCCATCATAGATATCTTGTGTCGCCATGGTTTTTGTGCCCACTAGGAACATCCCGCAGTAAGTAGCTCACTCTGTCCTAGTATTGTGGTTGCTCGTGGCATGGTCATGTATTGCAGTGGGGAGTTAATATAGTAGAAGTGTGTCCAGCTTATAACCAATGATTATTTTCTGATTATGTCTCCACAATATGTTAAATTTATTCCTTCTTTAGTGAATTCATTTTGCTAGTTCCTTACACATGTACGACAACCATAAAATAACATGTCCTTCTATGTATCACTATGACACTTCCTTTTTCAAGTCAAAACCTATAGAGATCTCATCATGAACATCTGCAAACCTTCAGGGATTATTGTGCACTGTCTTATTGAGTTTGGTTTTCTTCACACCCTCAACTTCTAGAATCTTGGACTATGCCGTTATCATGTGTGGAGAGTTTTACTACTCTTGGTATATCACCTTCTTGGCTAGATATGAGTGTTATTTGCCTTCTCCCTGGAGCGTCGTGTTAACTATTAGAACCATCTAACCAATTCATGCTTTTGTCCCAATATCAAAATTTCCTAGCTATTGAGTTTCACTCGTGAAAGGTTGAGATTAGATGACTTCGGATTTTTGTACATATCATGAACATGTTGATTTGAATGAAAAACAATGGTCGTAGTTTTTAGTTTCCTCGTATATGATCAATTACCAAGAAGTGTTAAGTTGTCTAGAATATGGTAATCTCATAAGCGTTCAATTCTTTTCATCCTTATAGGCTTGTGGCATAGATTTTGTGTGTCAAGTAATGTTAAGAGTGTAATTCAACTTCGTGTATTTTGAATCCCATATCACATTCAAGGTGCTAGAGTATTCCTATTCGGGGTCGACGGATTTTTCCTACACTTTAGGAAATGAGTGGTTCACGTGCTTGAGTATTCCTCCTTTATGGTTCCTATTTCCCATGTACTACTTACTCTTATTCGTCATTTGTGTATTAATTGAGGTAGTCATAATGATTAACCATGTTAGTATTGTTAGTAGTAACATTTTCTGTCTCTTAGTATACAACCTCATATAGTACTCTACCCGGTGCATTAATGGATTCTTGAAGAACTCCAGCCTAATCTTGAACTCTGTTGTTCCTCGTTGGATTAGATCCATTGGGTATTGTAAGTTCAGACAAGTCAAATATAAAGCTTTATAGTGTGATCACATATATATTGGATAGATAAAGTTATGGTGAGTTTATGGTATCACATCTTAGGGTAACTATTAAGGGTCATCAAGGGTTTAGTGTAAGTGTACCCCTAAATGTTATGTGAGTTGATAATAAATGTAACATGACTGTATTACACATTAGGTTGCAATAGGTGTATGATATTCCCCATAACTGTTCCTCATGTACTTTGTGTTTCCATATGCTTATGTCTAAGAAGATAGTGATAAAGAAATGTGGGTATGAATTGACTTGATTGAACTATATAATCATGGTAATATCCTATATGATGCACTGCTAGCAAGACTCATGATGGCTTGACTTCATATCGACCGTTGATTGAAATGAAATTATATTCTTGTTGATGAACACCTTTGCGATTACATTAATGGCTGGTAAGGACTATTATGAACACATGATTGTTTGTTTACTATGAACTGACATCCTTGATGGTATGATGCCAAGTTATGGAATTGTGGGTTATTGTTGTTATCATGAATTGCAATATCCAGTGGAGTGTAAATTGTACAGTGGAAGTTATAAAAAGGTAAAGTCAATGGATAGTTATCTCATGCAAGATGTTTATCTGTCATCCTTATTATGTATGTTTGGGAGTTGATATTATTTTTGAGAAGGTGTTATGATAATGCTTGTAAGTCGATAATGTCGCGTAGAAGGATAAATGTGTCGTGGAAGGAAAGTACTTTCGTTTGATTGAATACCAGTTAGTTTTGACTTGGAATGTACCATATAGGTATTTTGATGTAAAACTGTGCAGTCCATGTTCCGGTATCCATATGTTAATGTAGTTCTTATAATACTGGGACTAGGATTGTGAATATATACATTGTGGTGCTATGTACAGTTGTGGATGTGTGGTTAAGAAGATTTTGGTGATTCTCTGGCAGGTGGATAGGCCTAGTTACAAAGGAAACTCTGCCGAAATTTCTGAAAAATTTAGGAGTTAGTGAAAATTTTGAGACTGAAAGTAGGTTAGAAAAGAGATGTATGATGTTAAAGTGTTTGGGAAATACTATACACCTCATTCGAGGACGAATGATCCTAAGGGGGGGAGAATGTAAGGCCCCAGAAAATTTCGCTAAGTAATATAGGATTCTGTGGTGCCACGTAGGCTAATTATTATATTTTGTGTGCTATGATAATGATGGACATCAATTAGACTTGATAAATATGAGTATGAGTCTTATGGTAAGTGATATGAGGTCCAAATGGAAGCCCAAGTGTAAGCCAAATGGGAAAATTATCGAAATACGCCAAAATTCCAAATGGATTCGCACATAGCTCCACTTCAAAGGATCATATATAATTATGTATAAGTTTTTATGTTGTGAATAGCATATCAAATGAAAGCCCTTTGAGTCTAGTTTCCAACGCTTCAAACCGTTCGTCATTTGGACATTCCTACACAAAGTTATGATCAAATTACCAAAGGCTGGAAAATGCGATCGTGTGTCAGGTCAAATCTGCGGTCCGCATGTTCATTCCGCGGTCCGCATGTTCGTTATGCGGTCCGCATTTTGACCGCAGATTGAACCAGTGTAGCTCATTTTTGGCTGCCGATTTTGCGGTGCATTTTGCGGCCCGCATGTCCATTCTGCGGTGCATTCTTGACATCGCAGGGTTATTCTTCTAATTTTTATAACCCGACCCCATTTCAATATATAGGCTTTGGGGTTCATTTTGGGGTCATTTCTTATTGATTTTAGAGAGAGGTGAGAGTATTTTAGAGAGATAAGGAGGAACCCAACATCCAAATCATCCAAATCTTGCATCAATCTTCAAGAATCAAGAACCCAATAGCAAGTTCTTCATCTAAGAGGTAAGATTCTATACCCTAGGGTTTAATTTCGAGTTTGGTGTATAAGATGAGTTATTGAGGTATGATTCTTGGGTTTATTAGTATCGTGTATACATGCATGTACAACTTAGGTTTATGGGAAGATTGTTTAACTTAAATAACTAAAGATTGGGTTAGGGAATGAAGGAAGTCTTAAAAAGGGGGTTCGAAATCAAGATGCTCAACTAGTGTTTGATAAATTGTTCAAATGAGCTAGTTTCATGAATATCTTTCTAATATGTGTTTAATTTTGTTATGTTTCATAGTAGATTGGAATTGCTAGAGTTTTTGGAGTGTTGTAGTAACTTAAGGAAAGCTCAATCGAGGTATGTATGGCTAACTTTGATTCTTGTGAAATCGCCCTTATGTGTGCAATTCGTTTGGCATGTGTTAATTTGAGAGATTGTGTGTAATTTGTTGATTTTGTTGTTGGGTATCTAATTGATGTTAAACTACATGTGGTGTGGTATGAAATATGAATTGAAAGATAACAAGGGAATTGGAATTGGTGAAGAATTGTGAATAATGGTTATGATGGCCTTTATGGCACCTTGTGGAAAAGTAACGAAACACTTGAGAATTGGTTTATTGTGGAAAGAGACGAAGCACTTGAATTGTGGAAAATTGTTGAACATACTTGTGTGAATATTTTTGATTATGGAAATATTGTAACTTGGTTGTGATATTGGCTTGATAAGTAATTGAGAACATGGAATAATGTGCAAGTTGCTTATTTGAACTTGTTGAAATTGTGTGTAGTACCTTATCTGCTGTTTGAAATTGTTGTGTTTTAAACCGTAAGGCGGGGTCGTGTTGCGCGCCGCAACGTGAGGAAATAAGGTGTGGGTTGGGGTGATAAGGGTGGCCGAGGTAATAAGGGTGGTCGGGGGCAATAAGGATGGAAAGCGATCGAAATCGCTATTGAAAATTGATACAAAAATCAATGATGTGAAATTGTGAAAGGAGACAAGCAGGAGAGTTTGCAACCTGGGGGCACTGATTGCCCCTATGTTTGACTACTTGCAATTTATGTGGTTGATTGGTTGTTGTTCTATTTGTTTACCTTGAACGTGTTTGTGTTGAGGCTTATCTGAAATGAGTAAAAGGTGGAAAACATGGTTGGCTGGCTTGATTAGTTTTGATGTAATTTAATGGCTTGAGTTTACTTGGGACAAAGTTTGTCCATACATACCAGTACAATTCAAGTGTACCGACGTCCCTTTTGCCGGGGACGCTACATTCGTATTATGATTGTAGGTGAATCAGTAGCAGGTACTTCAGCTCATCGGCAGTAGCATCCTTCATCTTCCACTGCCCGTTTTGGTGAGCCCCTTTCCTTTTGGGGCCCTACGTGGCTCATGCCACTTTTGTTTAGACTTTATTTTGATTTTGTGTAAGGTATAGCTGGAGCCTTGTTATCGGCAAGTATTGTATCGTCCTTTGTATCCTAGAGGTTCCGTAGACATGTAAATTGTGGGATTCGAGGCTCATGTATATATTATGTTGGGCGTTGTAAAAACTGTAAACTTGTTAATGAATCACTCGCATGGTTATGTTTGTATATTGTGAAATCAGTTATAATTGGTAAGGTATTTGGTTAATGAGAAATAATCAACACGGGGGTAACACGTGGGAATGAAAGGCACCCAGGTCCGCTTGACTGGGCTACCTAGTCAGGCGCCGGTCATGTCCCTCGATTTGGGGCGTGACAGAAACAAGTAAAGGAAATCATGCTAACACACAGAAACAAGTAAAGAAAAATCTTTAAAATTAGGGTTTTTAACAAAGTTGAGTTAAAAAGCAGTAGAAACATAGAATTGGTCAATATAAATAATTAATCATAAAGAAATCGGTTGAAACAAGTAAAGATAGAACTCAGAGAAAACCCTAGTTTTCAAAGAAAGTAAAAACGGTTTAGAATAGAGGATCTTTAAGAAGAAAACTCGAGAATAAGCAAGTCATAGAAAGAAACTAGCTTAAAGCATGAAAATAACATAGATCTGAGAGATCGAGAAAAATTTAGGGTTTCAAAAGGAAACCTAAGTAGAAATCGAAAGAACTTGTTGTAACTTTATAAATCGTAACACATATGGTGTGATTTTACCCAAAATAACATTAGAGAAGCATCAAACAATTGAATCAGAAGCTCTAGGTCCAAATCGACATGGCTTAGGACGCTTGAGGGCCTTAGAGATGATGAGCAAGGTGGTGGATTGACCATTGGAGGCTTGGGGTTGAGAGAGAGTCATCAGAGTTGATCGAAGAAGGAGGTAAGTGGAAGAGTCTAGGGTTAGGTTTGAGAGAAGAGTGAAGACAAGAAAGCAGCTGAAATTGGCACCTTTGGAAAAATGACTTAGGGTTAGGGGTCGTTAGGAAATAAAAAAGAAAAGGGGATAATGGCCGTTGATTTAAAGGATCAACGGCCAGGATTCATGATGGCTTGGGTCGGGTGGGAGTATTGGGTCATGGGTCAGGTTAATTGACTAGGAGATTGGGCTGGTAATTGGTCCGATTTTGGCTAAAATTGAAAGCCAATTTTGGCTATGATTTAAATAGTCATTTTCCCCTATTTAATTTATAAAAAATAATAGATAATTTTTGAAAAATAATTTAAGGTGCCAAAATGATTTATAATATATAATTAATTATTTAAAAATATAGGGTCCAATTTTATGCATATAAAATATAATTATATCTTAAAATGGGCTAAAATTACAATTATACGCAATTTAGCATAAGAATAATAGGTATAATTGTAAAAATACCTAAAAATTACATTAGCAATATTTTGGAACAAATATAGAAACCAAATAAATTAGTTATCAAAATAATAATTTTGGAAATAATTATTGGAGATTTTATGGATATAAGGAGAGAAAATAAATTAATTTAAACCTTTAAATTATGGGAAAAATAACGAAATCCTTGTGCATGCTTATATAAGCTATTTTGAAGGTTTTTATGCATATTTAAAATATACAAGAAAAAATTGGGTATCAACAACTGCCCCTCTTTACCCGGGAAGGGTGAAAGAGTTTTGGGGTATAGAAATGATGGCCAATTTCGACCGGATGGGATGATTTGAAAGACAGAATTCGAGCTCCAATTTTTGAGTTGCTTACATATCCCTAGTTTTACAAGAATCAGGCCATGTGTAGTTCTAGATTCACATGCGGAGTATGCCGATGAATTTTTTGTAAGAACAGACACAAGATGTGGAAATGGCTGTGATGAGCGTTTAAGGCTTGGGACGGTTGAAGGGAATTGGAGCGAGATTGCTCTTGCTAGGGTAGCAGTTGCTTACTGGTTACCTAAACATACAATATGCTACAAAACATATTTGTGAAAATTTAAACATGATGCAAATTCCCTTTGGGCAATGAAGGTTGTCTTCGGACGGTTAAAGATGACGTCCTTGGACCATGATGTCTTGGGCCATGAATTGTTTGATAAGGGATTCGTAGGCCATGAGATGATATTCTCGAACCATGAAATGGTGCCAATGAACAAAGACTCCTTTGAATAATGAAATGCAAATTTGAGAGATCCTCGAGCCATGGCATGATGTCTTCAGGCTATGAGGATGGTGCCCTTAGACTATGACACCCTTGGATAGATTGGCAATGTTTCAGCCCATGATATGCAATAATATGACATAACAAGACAAGGCTCAGTCTTGCAAAATGGAGGTCAGAGATAGTAGTATAAATATAGCAACATTTGTGCAAAAAGGGACATTGTTTAGTCCCGTGCAAGTGGGGAGTGATCGCTGCCAACTCAACGCTATGCGAATGTAGGAAGAGCGAGTCACAATGGCTTTTACCCGACTAGTGGTTCGGGATCGAAGTTCCACATGGAGCTAGTAGTGGAGTTGTATTGTCTGTCTAGCCTAGAGATGCGTTTGTGCTTCTAATTGCACTTCAAACATTTTTGGGTTTCTATATTTATAACTACTATTATGAACTAAGGATTAAAACTAAATTATGCTAAGGGAATGTTGCTAAGTTGTAAATAATGGGAGAAAGGCACTAGGGTCATGGCATTACGTAGGTGGCTAATTAACGGGTAGACGCTACTAAGGATAGACTAACATATTAGGGGCTTATGCTATAACCGTTGCACAATTGTACCCACTCTCACTCTTCTCAGTAGAGAGAGTGATTTTGCCCAATTGACTCTCTCGAGACAAATTGGGTAGGCCAATTAGACCAAAAAACTAGGGTTCAAGTAGGGTGATTACTCTCTCGAGATTTAACCTGTTAATTGGGACTACCAATTCTCATAGGTTCATCCCAATTCCTTGTTGGGTCAATTTTGGGGTCATGGTCTCTCTTTCTTGAGAAGAGTTAAACCCACAGAGTTAGAATCAATGTTTGCAATCACCAATCATTAATTAAAATATAAAGTCAACCCAAATAACAAATACCCAATATCAATATATCATTAGAATGCAATACCCATCAATTACCCACACTAAGGTTGAGCCATAACCCTAGCTTATGTGATTTAGCTACCCATAATTAAATAAGAAATAGAAGAAATAAATAAGAAACTAAACATATTAATTAATTAATAAGTAGAATCTTCAATAATAAAGAGCAAAACTGCCAAAAATAGGCTACAATATTCTGTCTCACAAGCTCAACTGCATTCAGAGCATAAAACTTCACCTACAAATGGTAAAATATTCTATTTATACTAGGTTGGAAAAACTAGACAAAAATATCCCTGTGGGGTCAGCGCGGACCTCGGAAAAAAAGACTGTGGCCGCGTTGGGTCTTGGACTCATAATTTCAGCTCTCTGAAGTTGAGGACTGCGGACTGCATAAGAATGCATCGTGTTCGCTGTGAGTGTTGGCGCTGTCACACATAAGTGAACGCGGACCGCATTGCTTGAAATGGCTAAAATGTTAGCTCTCTGAATCTTGTTCGCGCGGACCGCACAAAAGTGTAGCGCGGCCGCGTGGCTTTGGTCTCTAAATTTCTAGTCTCTGAATCTCATTTGTGCGGACCACGCAAAAGTGTAGCGCGGTCGCGTGTCTTGCATCTTGATGATTCCAAGTCTCTGAATCTTATTTATGTGGGCTATCCAAATGTGTAGTGCGGCCACGTGGCTTGCAGATTGATGATGCCAAGTCTCTGAATCTCCTAGTGTGGCCGCATACACTCTTGCATGGTCTACACTAGGCTTTCTTTTCCTTATTTCACTTAGTTTTGACACTTGAGCACGTTTCACTCTATTTTGAGCTGATCTTTGAAATTTGTCACTTTGTCGCTCAAACCTGCAATCAATCATAACTTGTAAGAATTTTGGGACTATTTTGTGACAAATTTGTAACCAAAGCAATAGAAAGGGGTATAAACATGGTAAAATACTAACTTATCAACCCCCCAAACTTAAACCTTTGCTTGTCCTCGAGCAAACAAAATAAGACCAACTCCTAAAGGAAAATCCAAGTAATTCTAGCTACCCTAAAGCAACCTCAACAATCATCAATTGGGACTAACAATTGCTCTCAATATGAATGCATCATTAACACATTTAACCTTTGAAAACTTTGGATCAAGTGTGACACAAGAGCATCAAAAGTTGACACATTTCATCAAATAACTTCTCTCAAGTACTTTGGTCATTGTGGAATCCAAACTCACAGATCCTCAACTCTCCCTAAGTAAGCCTCACCTTTTAAAGTATTGACACACAAACCGAGGTTGATAGAATTTCACTCATCTCTCTCAAAAAGAAGGTCACAAGTCCGGCTCTAGCTACCATATGCTTGCCCCTTATGTAAGTATCCACTAATGTAGGTTCCCTTCGACTTAAGATCCTATAGGGCTTTTGTGGAGTCAAATGTAAAGGCTTTAGGGTAAGGGTAGGACATGTTTTTCTTCAAGTGGATTCAATCTCCCCTTAAGAACTTCTTTTGATTCATTTTGGCATAACTCTTTTGAGTATTTCACTTCTTTACAAGGGGTTAGAGAGACGCATAATCACTCTTTCTTATGCAATTCAAAAAAAATTCTCCTTTTCTACTTTTTCCATACCTTTTCACCTTTGTGTTACTTGAATCCCTTTTCATTCTTGTTCACATTGGATATTTTTTTCTTTATTTTCTTTTTCTTTTCTTGCTTTTTCATTTCCTTCCTTTTTTTTTTTTTGCTTTTGTACCTTACTACCACTTTGTATCCTTTCTCGTCTCTCCCTCCCAGCTTAGTCATTTTCCATTACTCAAGGAAAGATTTGGGAGCCAAGAGAGGGTATTATTTAGAATGGGTATATTCTTGTAGCATTGGTTCTTGAAAGAAAGAGGTTCAAGACTCAAAAGGGTTAACTAGGGATCATTTCATTGGTAGGTCATGGAATTGTTCAACTTAACATTTGGATCAGGGAAACCCTATAATCACTTCTCAAGTCAAGTTTCATCTATGATTTCGCCTCAACAAACATTCAGCGCAAGTTCTAGACCATTGGCTCGGGACTTGGACTCACAATTCGATTTCTCACCACACATGCTAGGGGATTGCTAAGGACATCGAGTCGATGGCCCACAATGACCTTAGTTATGATTTAAGCACACAATGGTCCGGAAAGACCACATGATGATTGTTTGGTCAACACAAGAGTCTCAAAGCCACAACTTTCACTGTCCTAAATTACATCTTTGACCATGGGATCAAAGGCAAATGTGCTAGGCCCAAAGAAGCTTTCCTTGAGGTACCCTTAACTATAATTATCAAAAACAAAAGAAAAATCAAAGAAACAGACTCAAACCCTTAAGATGATTCTCACCCCATAAATCACCGGGAAGTGCTATCCGGTTCATACAATACTCCACCCTTGGAAAGAATCGTGGCCTTAAAAAAACCAAGGGCTTACTGGAAGCGTCAAAAACAAACAAGAGTCTACGAGCCTAACTATAAAGCTAAAAACAAAAATATTTTGCGAAAATAGAAAATATAATGAATATGTACGATAAGGGAGTAGAATATACAACGGGGGATGAATATATACAGAAATGTAACTTTGTATACAACCCAAAAGAGAGAATAAAAAGTAAAAGAAATGTGGCTAAAGTGTAAAGTTATACATCCCAACAATAGAAAATCAAAATAAAGCATAAACTATTAATCTGTATATACAGTCATCCATGGATAATAAAAAAGTAGGGCGCACCCCACGATAAAAATTGGCATTATCCCCAATGCCAACTACCAAAATAAGCATCAAATCAAAGTAAATGATATAGAGGCTCCCTAGGCCTGGTCCGTCTGCATGGGATCATTAGTGGTCCCTAAGTCCTCCGTTTGTGAGGGAGACTCAGACTGGCTCCCGGCCTCATGCTGCTCAACTGTTGAGACTGGGGCATGCTCCTGGACTAGCTGGATGCTAGGTGTAGCATGTGGCAAACTGGAAGGGGTCTCCTGCGGGACTGCCACCTCAATCACTTCATCAGTTGTACTGGGGAGCTTCCTTTTCTTCCTAGGTTGCCTGGGTGTCTACTCCTGCTGCGCCTCTACTATTGGTGCTGTTAGATCTGGGGCAGGGTCCCCGAATAACAAGTCTAAAGGCATCTGATCTGCCAATGGCTTGTCTGCATCTATCATGCGCTGCTTTACCGACTTCCTTAGAAGCTCATGTTTTCCTCAGCTTCCTGTGCTCCTTATCAAGCTCCTTCAGAGCCTTTCCGTGTGACTCCATAGTAGTAGTCAAAGTGGCATGTGTCTTCATAATCTTTTCCTGATTTTCTAGGAGCTTTTTCAAAGTCTCCTTAATGGATTGAGGAATATGGGTTTGTTGAGGTACTGCCTGGGTCGGAATAGTGGAGGACAAAGTGGACAACTTGGAAGTCGCGATTGACATCCAGTTGTTCAAGATAGCCAAGGACTAACTCAATTGATGGGCAGTTGTAAGGCCCCGTAAAATTTTTGTGCATAAAACCTAGTAGATGTGGTGTCATGGTCCGAATGATGTGTTAGGAATGCGTAGAATTCTTCGCGGCGAGCTTGCGAGCCGCGGTTCGAACCCTTGGTAGTGATTTAAGTTTCAAAAATGTAGAGAAATAATTTTTCCGAAAAATGTCAATCGGCGGTGCACTTTTGCGACCGCAGAATCAATATGCGGTCCGCATAGTGACCGCAAATCGTTCCAGAGAGTTGCCCAAAATTGTGTCCAATGTGCGGTCGATATGCGATCGCATGTCAATCTGCGGTGCACTTTTGCGACCGCGGAATCGACATGCGGTCCGCATAGTGACCGCAAATCGTTCCAGAGCCTGCGTAATTTTTGAGCCATTCTGCGGCCACTATGCGGACCGCATGTTGATTCTGCGGTCGCATAGTGACCGCATATTTGACCCCGGCCCAGTTTTTGTAACATTTTGACCCGATCTCTTCTTTAATATAACACACCTCTTCTTCATTTTTATCATATCATCTCACCAAAAATTAGAGAGAGAAGAGAGGGTTTTTAGAGAGAGAAGTTCTTCATCTTCAAAGATTGTTCCAACTACTTAATTCCAAGGGATTCTAGGGCAAGGATTCAACTTCCTCAATATTTTCAAGGTAAAAACCCTAACTATTTTCTTTGATTTTCAGTTTTAATTGGGTAAAGAGAGGTTTGCATATAATAGCTTTTGAAAATAGAATTTTTACACTCATGCATGATTATTGAACTTGATTTCTAGTAAAAAGAAGTGGGTAGAAGTAAGAGTCTTCAAGAACAAGGTTGGCAAGAATAGGATATCTTGGGTAAGCATAAAGTAGAAAGTTAACGGAAGAAAAATCATCACCAGGTATGTATGGCTAATTTTGATTCTTGTGAAATCGCCCTTATGTGTAAAATTGTTTGGCATGTGTTGATTTGAGAAATTGTATGTGATTAATTGATGTTGTTGTTGGATATTCAAAGTTGTTGTTGAACTATGAGTGTTGTGGTAAGAAATATGAACCGAAAGGTAAATGAGAGTTGAATTGGGTAAAGAATTTGTGAATAATGATTATGATGGCCTATATGGCACCTTGTGGAAAAGAAATCGAAACACTTGAGAATTGGTTTATTGTGGAAAGAGATGAAACACTTGAATTATGGAAAATTGTTGAATATACATGTGTGAATATTATTGAATGTGGAAACATTGTAACTTGGTTGTGATATTGGCTTGAGAAGTAATTGAGAACATGAAACAATGTGCAAGTTGCTTATTTGAACTTGTTGAAATTGTGTGTAGTACCTTATCTGCTGTTTGAAATTGTTGTGTTTTCAACTGTAAGGCGGGGTCGTGTCGCGCGCCGCGACGTGGTGAAATAAGGTTTGGGTTGGGGTGATAAGGGTGGCCGAGGTAATAAGGGTGGTCAGGGGCAATAAGGATGGAAAGCGATCGAAATCGCTATTGAAAATTGATACATAAATCAATAATGTGAAATTGTGAAAGGAGACAGCAGGAGAGTTTGCAACCTGTGGGGCACTGATTGCCCCTTTGTTTGACTACTTGTGTTTTACGTGATTGATTGGTTATTGTTAAATTGGTTGATCGTGGAAAGTGCTTTGTGTGAGAATTATTTGAAATGAGGAAAATGTGGAAACATGGTTGGTTGGCTTAATTGATTGTTGATGTAATTTAATGGCTTGAGTTTACTTGGGACAAAGTTTGTCCATACATACCAGTACAATTTAAGTGTACTGACGTCCCTTTTGCCGGGGGCGCTACATTCGTGTCATGATTGTAGGTGGATCGGTAGCAGGCACTTCAGCTCGTCGGCAGTAGTATTCTTCTCCTTCCACTGCCCGTCTTGGTGAGCCCCTTTCTTCCTCGGGGCCTTGTGTGGTTCTTGCCACTTCGGTTTGGATTTCATTTTGGTTTTGAAAGGTATAGCCGGAGCCTTGTTACCGGCAAGTATTGTATTTCCCTTTTGTATCCTAGAGGCTCTGTAGACATGTAAACTGTGGGACTCCAGTCTTATATATATAAGGTGTTATGTCGGGCGTTGTAAAAGTTGAAATCTTGTTAATGAATCACTCGTATCATTTTATTTGTTTAATGTGAAATCAATTATGATTAGTAATATATTTGGTTAATGAGAAACAGTCATCACAGGGGTAACGCGTGGGAATGAAAGGCACCCAGGTCCGCTTGACTGGGGCAACCCGGTCAGAGGCGCCGGTCATGTCCCTCGATTTGGGGCGTGACAAACTTGGTATCAGAGCTTAAGGTTTTAAAGTGTCCTAGGATGTCTCGGAGCCGTGTCTAGTAGTGCCCTTCTTATAGGTGTGTTGTCGACCACATCATATAGGTAGGGGGCTACACGGGCATTTAGGAATTTACCTACTTCTTTGTTAATCTATATCGTGCGGTAAAATGCAATGTGGAGATACCTGTGTCTAATTCGTGCCTTGTTCCCAAATTTTCAGAATATGGCACCTAAGAAGAAGGCTAGACTCGGCCTTAGGGCCAATGCCGGCCAAGTGCAGCCGTTAATCATGTACCCGATGCCGTGGGAGAGAATGACCCACCAGCCCCGAATTTGCCCGGCCCATCTGTTCAAAACCCAAGTGTCCCTATTTCAGCCGCGGCGGAGGATGCCACCATTCCTCCTGCCAGTGTTCCTGACTCGGATACAGTTCCCGCTTCGGGCTCCGGTATTTCTAATGAAGAACTTAGGGGAGCCATCCATATGTTAACACGGTTAGTGGCCGCCAGGCCCGGAGATCCCATGATGCCCTCGCATCCTCCGGCGGACGAGGAGATTCCTTTGGCTCCGCAGTCCACCGGTTCTTGCGATTGGCCCCTCCGGAATTTTCAGGCACCGATCCGAGGCTGACCCACCGGAATTCCTTGATGAGATCTACAAGACCCTTAGAGTAATGAAGGCTACGGATATAGAGGGGGTAGAGTTGGCCTCTTACAGACTGAAGGGAGCGGCACGTTCATGGTTTGAAATGTGGGAGGATTCCCGTGAGGAAGGGGGCCCTCCGGCCGGATGGGATGAGTTCGTGGATGCATTTATGGACCACTTCTTACCTGCCGAGGCAATGGCAGCCCGTGCCACTGAGTTCGAGGTTCTCAAACAGGGCAGTATGAGTGTTTGGGAGTATCACACGGAGTTCGTAAGGTTGTCCAAGTACGCTCCTCATTTAGTGTCGACCATGGATGCCCGGGTTCGACGGTTTGTTCGGGGCCTTAGCCCTTTGGTGGTGAATGAGGCCGCCACAGCAGCTTTACACTCAGATATGAACTATGGGAGGATTGTGGGGTTCGCTCGGGCCACAGAGGCTAGGAAGTTGAAGATTCATGCGGAAAGAGAGAGTAGCAGCAGGGCCCGGTCAATAGGTCATTCAGGGAGATCACTTCCAGGGAGGGGGTCATCAGGGCCATCCCAGTCATATGCTCGGTCCTCCGCGAGTGCACCGCCATCCGTGCACAGTCATCAGCAGGGCAGTTACTCGAGACCCGGTTCGGACAGCAGGAGGTCTCGTCAGTCTGGTCGTCCTGGGGTGAGATCCCAGCAGCGAGGGAGACCTACATGCCCCAAGTGTGGGAGATTTCATACGGAAACTTGCTACCTTGACCTTCCGGTGTGCTTCGGGTGCGGGGTGAGAGGTCATATTCGGCGGGACCGCCGTGCACCCCGTCGGGGTATAGGTAGGGGATCCGCTCGGTCATCCGGTTCTTCGACTGCTACATCATCGGCGCGTACTCCAGCAGAGCAGCAGGGCGTGGTGCGGCTAGGGGTGGAGCTCGGGGTAGGGGTGGACCTAGCCGATTCTATGCGTTGAGTGGCCGCCAAAATGCCGAGGCTTCTCCAGATGTTGTTACAGGTATCATGTCTGTTCGGACTATTGATTGCTATGCCCTTATTGATCCAGGGTCCTCCTTGTCTTATGTTACTCCATTCATTGCTTCAAGTTTTGGGATAGAACCCGAACAGCTTCATGAGCCGTTCTCTGTGTCGACACCTATTGGTGATTCTATTACAAGCCTCACGAGTCTATAGGAATTGTGTTGTTACGGTGGGTGGTCGTGATACCACAACCGATCTTATTGATCTTGGGATGGTAGATTTTGATGTTATTATGGGGATGGATTGGCTCTATTCGTGCTTTGCCAAACTTGACTGTCGAACGAGAGTTATGAGGCTCGAGTTCCCTAACGAGCCAATTATTGAATGGAGAGGAAATGGTGTAGTGCCAAGGGGTAGGTTTATTTCCTACCTTAAGGCTTCGAAGATGATTAAGAAGGGGTGTATCTATCACCTGGTTCGGGTAACGGACACCACCTCGGAGGTGCCTACCCTCGAGTCCGTGCCAATTGTGAATGAATTTCCTGAAGTGTTTCCAGATGAGCTTCCAGGCATCCCGCCGGATAGGGAGATTGATTTCGGGATCGATGTAATGCCAGATACTCAGCCAATATCCATTCCACCATACAGAATGGCGCCAGCAGAGTTAAGGGAGTTAAAGGAGCAGCTGACGGATTTATTAGAGAAAGGGTTCATACGACCGAGCGTGTCGCCGTGGGGTGCTCCGGTTCTCTTTGTCGAAAGAAGGATGGGTCACTTCGAATGTGTATTGATTATCGGCAGCTCAACAAAGTCACCATCAAGAATAAATATCCTTTGCCTCGAGTGGATGATCCGTTTGACCAATTGCAGGGAGCGAGGTTCTTCTCAAAGATTGATTTACGGTCTGGGTACCACCAGTTGAAAATCAGGGAGCAGGATATTCCTAAGACCGCCTTCAGAACTCGTTATGGTCACTTCGAGTTCTTGGTCATGTCTTTTGGGCTAACCAACGCCCCAGCAGCTTTCATGGACCTTATGAATCGGGTTTTCAAGCCATTCCTAGATTCCTTTGTGATTGTATTCATTGACGATATTCTCATCTACTCTCGGAGCGGGGAAGATCATGCCGTTCACCTCAGAGCAGCATTGCAGACCCTTCTTCAGCATCAATTGTATGCCAAGTTCTCAAAATGTGAGTTTTGGTTGGAGTCCGTAGCTTTTCTAGGGAATGTTATTTCCAGTGAGGGAATTATGGTGGATCCTCAGAAGATTGCGGCAGTGAAAGATTGGCCTAGACCCACGACCCCGACAGAGATTCGCAGCTTTTTGGGTCTGGCAGGGTACTATCGGAGGTTTGTAGAGCGATTCTCAACCCTCGCCTCCCCATTGACTAAATTGACGCAGAAAGCAGTTAAGTTCCAGTGGTCCGAAGCATGTGAGAAAAGTTTCCAAGAACTGAAGTCAAGATTGACCTCGGCACCAGTATTGGCCTTGCCAGAAGGCAGAGAGGGATTTGTAGTCTATTGTGATGCCTCCAGAGTCGGTTTGGGATGTGTATTGATGCAGCACGGAAAGGTCATATCTTACGCTTCCAGGGCAACTCAAGAATTACGAGAAGAATTATCCGACGCATGATTTGGAACTTGCAGCTGTTGTGTTTGCTTTGAAAATATGGCGGCACTATCTTTATGGAGTTCATGTAGATGTGTTTTCAGACCACAAGAGCCTCCAGTATTTGTTCAAGCAGAAAGAGCTGAATCTAAGACAGCGGCGGTGGTTAGAATTACTCAAGGACTATGATATGGACATATTGTACCATCCAGGGAAAGCAAATGTGGTAGCTGACGCTCTTAGTCGGAAATCCATGGGTAGTTTGGCTCATTTGGGTGTAGATCAGAGACACCTGGCTCGAGAGGTTTACCAATTATCCAGTTTGGGGGTTCGTATTTCGGCGTCGGACGAGGGGGATATTTTGGTGCATAATGGAGCAGAATCATCATTGGTCGCGGAAATCAAG
This sequence comes from Nicotiana noctiflora, assembly GCA_032618575.1. Classification (NCBI taxonomy): domain Eukaryota; kingdom Viridiplantae; phylum Streptophyta; class Magnoliopsida; order Solanales; family Solanaceae; genus Nicotiana; species Nicotiana noctiflora. Next base: position 159,488 of record JASVEL010003021.1, read on the forward strand.
GAAAAACAATTCATGGATCCAGCATTGGTTCGGGTGAAGGAAGCAGTCATGAATGACAAGACCTCAGCATTTGTACTCCAGCAGCGAAGATAGTGTATTGCGGTGTCAAGATAGGCTATGTGTTCCGGATGTGGACGAGCTTCGGGGAAAGGGTAATGGCAGAGGCTCATATTTCCAGGTATTCGGTACACCCAGGTTCCACGAAAATGTATCACGATCTCAAGGAGAATTATTGGTGGAACGGTATGAAAAGGGATGTAGCAAGCTTTGTAGCTAAATGTCCGAACTGTCAACAAGTGAAGGCCGAGCATCAACGGCCTGGTGGATTAACTCAGCTTATAGAAATACCAAGGTGGAAATGGGAGATGATCAATATGGATTTCGTGGTGGGGTTACCTCGCACTCGGCGTAAGTTTGACTCAATATGGGTGGTAGTAGATCGACTCACCAAATCAGCTCACTTCCTGCCTGTCAAGTCCACTAATACTGCGGAGCAATATGCAAGATTGTACATCAAAGAGGTAGTAAGGCTTCATGGCACTCCACTTTCTATCATCTCGGATCGCGGGGCTCAGTTCACCGCTAACTTTTGGAAGAAGTTTCAGCAAGGTTTGGGAACTCAGGTGAATCTCAGCACAGCTTTCCATCCACAGACCGATGGACAGGCCGAGCGGACCATTCAGACGCTCGAAGATATGTTGCGGGCTTGTGTCTTAGATTTTAAAGGTAATTGGGATGAACACTTGCCACTGATAGAATTTGCTTACAATAACAGCTATCATGCTAGCATTCAAATGGCCCCGTTTGAGGCATTGTACGGGAGATTTGAGGTAGGTGTAGCAGAATTGCTAGGGCCAGATATGGTGTACGAAGCTATGGAAAAGGTCAAAGTTATTCAGGAGAGAATGAAAACAGCACAGAGTCGTCAAAAGTCCTATGCAGACGTTCGTCGAAGGGATTTGGAGTTTCAAGTCGATGATTGGGTGCTCTTGAGGGTATCTCCTATGAAGGGAGTCATGCGATTCGGAAAGAAAGGGAAATTGAGTCCTAGGTATGTCGGGCCATATCGGATCGTTCAAAGGATTGGTCAAGTTGCTTATAGGCTAGAGTTGCCTCCCGAGATGTCATCAGTGCACCCGGTATTCCACGTGTCCATGTTGAAGAAAGTGATTGGAGATCCATCCACCATCATGCCAGTCGAAGCTATAGAGGTTAATGAAGATTTGTCATATGAAGAAGTTCCGGTTGCCATTCTTGATAGGCAAGTCCGTAAGTTGAGAAATAAGGAAGTTGCCTCTGTTAAAGTATTGTGGCGAAGTCAACAAGTAGAGGAGGCCACATGGGAAGCAGAAAAAGAGATGAAAGAAAAGTACCCCCATTTGTTTGATCAAGCCTAGAAGAAATTAGGTGACCCTCCTACTCCTAGTAGCTGTCATCTTGCCTAAGTTGTTTCCCTCTTAGTATTAGTAAGTCTCCTTTAATTGTAATGAGTTAGATGTGTTGTTACCTTGGGTCACTTGAACCGTTCTTGATAAATGAAAGCCTTATAAAGATTTACGTGTTTAATAAACAACTAATAGTAAGTGTAGATTGGTAATGATTTGTTAAGCGTACATGGTGTGTTAAAATGGTTAAATAAGGTAAGAATTCATTGAAGTGACTAGTTTATGTGCATTCGTTGAGGTAAGAAGGTGTATACCAGTTGTGAATAGTGTTATTGTTGTATATTGTTGTTTGGTGATGTGTTTCGGGGGCCCTCCTGACAGGTGGATATGTCCATAATACAAAGGAAACTCTGGCGAAATTTTTCTAAAATATAAGAGTTAGTCAAAATTTTGAGGGTTGCATATCATGTCTTTCAAAACCAACTCATTTATTTCAAAATCCTCATTCGAGGACGAATGATCTTAAGGGGGGAGGATGTAAGGCCCCGTGAAATATTTGTGCATAAAACCTAGTAGATGTGGTGTCATGGTCCGAATGATGTGTTAGGAATGCGTAGAATTCTTCGCGGCGAGCTTGCGAGCCGCGGTTCGGACCCTTGGTAGTGATTTAAGTTTCAAAATGTAGAATAAAATTTTTTCCAGAATAAAATGTCAATCTGCGGTGCACTTTTGCGACCGCAGAATCAATATGCGGTCCGCATAGTGACCGCAAATCGTTCGAGAGAGTTGCCCAAAATTGTGTCCAATGTGCGGTCGATATGCGATCGCATGTCAATCTGCGGTGCACTTTTGCGACCGCGGAATCGACATGCGGTCCGCATAGTGACCGCAAATCGTTCCAGAGCCTGCGTAATTTTTGAGCCATTCTGCGGCCACTATGCGGACCGCATGTTGATTCTGCGGTCGCATAGTGACCGCATATTTGACCCCGGCCCAGATTTTTGTAACATTTTGACCCGATCTCTTCTTTAATATAACACACCTCTTCTTCATTTTTATCATATCATCTCACCAAAAATTAGAGAGAGAAGAGAGGGTTTTTAGAGAGAGAAGTTCTTCATCTTCAAAGATTGTTCCAACTACTTAATTCCAAGGGATTCTAGGGCAAGGATTCAACTTCCCCAATATTTTCAAGGTAAAAACCCTAACTATTTTCTTTGATTTTCAGTTTTAATTGGGTAAAGAGAGGTTTGCATATAATAGCTTTTGAAAATAGAATTTTTACACTCATGCATGATTATTGAACTTGATTTCTAGTAAAAAGAAGTGGGTAGAAGTAAGAGTCTTCAAGAACAAGGTTGGCAAGAATAGGATATCTTGGGTAAGCATAAAGTAGAAAGTTAACGGAAGAAAAATCATCACCAGGTATGTATGGCTAATTTTGATTCTTGTGAAATCGCCCTTATGTGTAAAATTGTTTGGCATGTGTTGATTTGAGAAATTGTATGTGATTAATTGATGTTGTTGTTGGATATTCAAAGTTGTTGTTGAACTATGAGTGTTGTGGTAAGAAATATGAACCGAAAGGTAAATGAGAGTTGAATTGGGTAAAGAATTTGTGAATAATGATTATGATGGCCTATATGGCACCTTGTGGAAAAGAAATCGAAACACTTGAGAATTGGTTTATTGTGGAAAGAGATGAAACACTTGAATTATGGAAAATTGTTGAATATACATGTGTGAATATTATTGAATGTGGAAACATTGTAACTTGGTTGTGATATTGGCTTGAGAAGTAATTGAGAACATGAAACAATGTGCAAGTTGCTTATTTGAACTTGTTGAAATTGTGTGTAGTACCTTATCTGCTGTTTGAAATTGTTGTGTTTTCAACTGTAAGGCGGGGTCGTGTCGCGCGCCGCGGCGTGGTGAAATAAGGTTTGGGTTGGGGTGATAAGGGTGGCCGAGGTAATAAGGGTGGTCAGGGGCAATAAGGATGGAAAGCGATCGAAATCGCTATTGAAAATTGATACATAAATCAATAATGTGAAATTGTGAAAGGAGACGGCAGGAGAGTTTGCAACCTGTGGGGCACTGATTGCCCCTTTGTTTGACTACTTGTGTTTTACGTGATTGATTGGTTATTGTTAAATTGGTTGATCGTGGAAAGTGCTTTGTGTGAGAATTATTTGAAATGAGGAAAATGTGGAAACATGGTTGGTTGGCTTAATTGATTGTTGATGTAATTTAATGGCTTGAGTTTACTTGGGACAAAGTTTGTCCATACATACCAGTACAATTTAAGTGTACTGACGTCCCTTTTGCCGGGGCGCTACATTCGTGTCATGATTGTAGGTGGATCAGTAGCAGGCACTTCAGCTCGTCGGCGGTAGTATTCTTCTCCTTCCACTGCCCGTCTTGGTGAGCCCCTTTCTTCCTCGGGGCCTTGTGTGGTTCTTGCCACTTCGGTTTGGATTTCATTTTGGTTTTGAAAGGTATAGCCGGAGCCTTGTTACCGGCAAGTATTGTATTTCCCTTTTGTATCCTAGAGGCTGTGTAGACATGTAAACTGTGGGACTCCAGTCTTATATATATAAGGTGTTATGTCGGGCGTTGTAAAAGTTGAAATCTTGTTAATGAATCACTCGTATCATTTTATTTGTTTAATGTGAAATCAATTATGATTAGTAATATATTTGGTTAATGAGAAACAGTCATCACAGGGGTAACGCGTGGGAATGAAAGGCACCCAGGTCCGCTTGACTGGGGCAACCCGGTCAGGCGCCGGTCATGTCCCTCGATTTGGGGCGTGACAGCAGTGAAGGGATGAGTCTTTGAAGATGGCACCCCTGGGCCCCCTGAAGTAATGGGACTAGCAGAAGAGGATGGTCCTGCAGGCAAGTCTTTAACTGTAGTGGCAACAGGCTCGGTGGAAGGCTCGACATCAACTAGCTCCTCAGACTGTCCAGTTGGGACAAAGGCAGGTGGCTTGTAGTTCTTGGATTTAGGGTTGTCTAAGCCCTGCATGTTGTACCAAGAGTAAGGGGCCACATGCTTAGTCTTGATGTCATACCTTTTCTTCTCGACCTCTAAAATACATAGAAAGGTTATTGGGAAAAGGGTAGTTCTGGTCATGCTCCCGTCCCACAGAAGAAATCACCCTAGACATCACATTACCCATATTGATAGGATACCCGGCCATAATAGATACAACAAGAACAGACCGGGTAAGTGGAATGGTATCATGGGTAGAAAGGTCAAACCGAATGCATACAAATGTCAATCACCCTCGAGCCTCAAAGTTGAAGGTGTTCTGGAATATTTTCTTCCCCATTTGTAGCCACTATGGCACAGTACCTGGGATAGCTAAGAACTGAGCCAACCAAGGACGGACTTCCTTCCCCATCCTTAACTTTGCTAGATAAAGTGGCTCATCATCATTTTTGAAGGTACCATCATACAACACTACTTTGTCTCTCACTTTGATTGCCTTAGTATCTTATACAATGTGAGCTACGTTAGAGTAAAATTCCCTAACCATATGCTCTTTTGCATCTATGCACTTCTTTGAGAAAAACTCCCAGCCATGTCTAGTTCGGAACTCCGTTTGCACATTCGGGTTATGGGGTAAAATGTCAGTGTCAATAAAACTTCTCTCCGGTATCAATTTCCTCACTGGCCACCACTCCTTAAACTTGTGAAATGCCACTTGACTGACAAATCGATCTTCCCAAACTTGAGGATTTTTAGTTCTATCAATACCCCCAATATGAGGCTCACCTCCCTCATCTTTGCTTGCACTCTCCCCAGATAATGAAGCCGTGGGGGAGGTGGAGTATTTCTCACTACCGGCTATGGACTCGTAAGAAGAATCCGAGACTACATTCACTAGTTTTTGGAAGTGGGTGATGGTGCAGGGGTATCAACTAGGTGGAGGGGGTTGGTTATGTGAGTTGGGAATGAATCTGAGGAGATGCTTTTAGAGGGCACATACCACTCCCCGACGAATGAGAAGTAGCCTTATTAGTAGCTTTTTTCAATTTGTGGGTCTTTTTTATGTTTTCTCGAGCCTGGGGAGTGAGTTTGGCGATTCTCTTGCCTTTACCTCCTCGGGAGGAACCACCTCTCTTGGGTTGTTGCCGCCCTTTTGTCTAACCATGATCTGCAAAAAAGACGCATCTAACATTGTTAGTTTAAGCACATGCAGTGAAACAAGTGAATGACATAGGAACAAGACACAATTTATTGCAGAACATAGTGGCAGAACAGTATGTTGTACTTAGCATCATAGACCGCACAAAACAAGGACGCGTCTGTGTTGGAGGCACCGCGGGCCGCGCTAGAGTGATCGTTGTCCATGCTGTGCAAAGGCCTCCAAAACATGCTCTCCTAATCTCCCATTGTGTACTGCACAGAACAAGGATGTGGCCGTGGTGGTCCAGCATGAGCCGCACAAAAGTGCAATGCGGTTGCGCTAGAAATAATTTAATTGCAACAGAAGAACTCCGCGGACCGTGCGAAAATGAAACGCGGACCGCGTTGAGCTAGGGTTAGGGACTAAGTTAGGGTTTCATGTTTTCTTGTATTTTTGTTCAATTTTTGACTCCTACTTGTTCCTACTCGGTTACCCAATCCATAAGCAGATTTAACACACAAAAACTAGCAAGCAATCTAACCTAAACTAGTAATTCAAAGAAAAATGGGAAGAAAAAGAGAAGTTACACTACTAGGAATCAAATGAGATGAAATCTAAGGAATTAATTATCCATGAGTGCATGAGATGTTACTAGGTTGATGAAGGATGAGAGCAATTAATCCAATCAAGCAAGAAGAATGAGCTCCAAAACTGATGAATAGTAAAATTAGGGTTCTGGGGTGTCAAAGTGCGCAAGGGTGAAATGAGACCCTTGGTTTCTATTTATTGACACCTAGTGGGGCCCGTACTCACCTACTAGCGCGACTTTGAAAAAGTGACCGCGGACCGTGCTGGGTTTTTGTCATGCAGCCTTGCACTAAGCATCCCACATGGACCGTATCAAAATGCACCACGATCGCGTGAAATACTTCAGAGAGCACCATAATTCAGGCTTGTTAATGCAGACAGTGAAAGAATGCATTGCCGCCACGCTTCAAACTTCAGAGACTTTGGAAACATGGCTCATGCCAGCGCGGACCGTGCAAAAATGCACCGCAGTCCCACTGGCAAACTTCTGAGACTGCAATTTCTTTCCTTTTGTTTTGCACTGCTTCAACACAATCCCTGCAACATCTCACAAACAATTAGCTAAAAATCCTAAGATACAAAGAAATTCAAAGAGAAAGAAAAAGTCATGGGTTGCCTCCCAAGAAGCGCATGATTTAACGTTGCGGCACGACGAATGTTACCATCATAGCATTTCAAATAAATGAGTGCCACCACATGGCTGTCATCAAGTTGCCTCAAATAATGTTTGAAACGTTACCCATTGACCCGGAATACTTCACCTTTCTTGTTCTTAAGATCAAAAGCACCAAAAGGAGACACACATACCACTTCAAATGGCCCACTCCACTTTGACTTGAGCTTTTTCGAAAATAACCTCAACGGGAGTTGAAAAGAAGAACCATATCCCCAACCTTGAACTCTTTACCCCGAGCATATTTGTCATGAAGATTCTTCATCTTGTACTTATATAAGGACGAGCTGGAGTAGGCATGAAATCTAAACTCATCAAGCTCATTTAGTTGCTCAACATGGAGATTTGCCGCTACATCTCATTCCAAGTTCAACTTCCTCAAGGCCCACATAGCCTTGTGCTCCAATTCTACCGGAAGATGGAAAGCTTTTCCAAATACCAATCAGTGGGGGAACATACCAATTGGGGTCTTATAAGTCATCCAGTATGCCTATAGAGCGTCATAAAACTTTTTCGACCAATCGGTTCTATTAGCATTAACCGTCTTGGACAAGATACTATTTATTTCATGGCTGGAGACTTCCACTTGACCACTAGCTTGAGGATGATAGGGGGTGGTCACTTTGTGATTTGCTCCATGCTTAGCAAGCAATGAATCGAGAGCCTTGTTGCAAAAGTTGGACCCACATCACTAATGATAGCATGATGAGTGCCAAACTTTGTGAAGATACTCTTTTTCAAAAATGCCACAACACTTCGGGATTCCTTGTTGGGCAAAGCAATGACATCAACCCACTTCAAGACATAATCCATCGCCATGAGAATGTAAGTGTTCCATAAGAGCTCACAAACGGACCCATGAAATCGACGCCCCAAACATAAATAATATCCACCTTGAGAATCGTATCAAGAGGCATCTCATCTCTTTTGAAATTCCACTGGCTCTTTGGCATGCATCACATCTCTTTACCAAATCACTAGCATCCTTAAATAAAGTTGGCCAATAGAAATCGCAACTAAAAACCTTTGATGCTGTCCTTACCCCTCCATTATGGCCACCATAGGTAGAGGACTGGCAAGCCTCCAATATGCTCAATTGTTCCCCTTCCGGGACATATCTTCTTATCACATAATCCCTGCAAATTTTAAACAAGTACAACTTATACCAATAAAAATCCAAACTATGCTGTTTGAGTTTCTTCGTTTGGTTGGAAGAGAGCTCACACGGGACAATTCCAGTGACAATGTAGTTGGTGATGTCTACGAACCATGGAATGTCACACCTAGGCATGGAAAGAAGTTGCTCGTCGGGGAATGCATCATTTATTTCAAGTCCATCACTTGGCCTCCCTTCTTCCTCCAACCGGGACAAATGGTCCGCAACTTGATTTTTAGTTCCCTTCCGGTCCACTATTTCTAAGTCGAATTCTTGAAGGAGTAGGACCCATATCATCAATCTTGCCTTGGAATACTTCTTGGACATCAAATATCTATGGGCGACATGGACTTATCAACTTTAATTCCTCGCTTCGAGATTTGTGACCCAACATTATACCTTCTTCTACCATAAAATGGCATCCCAACTGAGAATGAGGTTAGTTTTTTCACATCTAGACAAGACCCTATCCAAATTTACCAAGCATTCCTCAAACGAATCCCCAACCAAGCGGAAGTGATCCATGAAGACCTCCAAGATATCCTCCGCCATGTCGGTGAAAATAGCCATCATGCAACGTTGGAAGGTCACCGGAGCATTTCATAGTCCAAATGGCATTCTCAAGAAAGCGAACGTGCCATAAGGACATGTAAAGGTCATCTTCTCTTGGTCCTCCGGGGAAACTATAATTTTATTGTACCCCGAGTAACCATCTAGAAAACAATAGAAATCTCAGCCCGCAAGATGATCGAGCATTTGGTTAAGGAATGGTAATGGGAAATGATCTTTTCTTGTTACCTTGTTAAGCTTCCTGTAATCCATACAACCTCTCTAACCCGTAACCATCCGAGTCAGAATAAGCTCATTGTTGGCATTGGTTACTACGGTCATCCCACCTTTCTTTGGCACACATTGGACTAGAGAGGTCCATGAGTTATCGGAGATTGGATAAACCACACCGGCGTCAAGCCACTTGATAACCTGTTTCTTTGCCATTTCTTGCATCACCTCATTTAGTATTCTTAGATGTTCAAGTGAAGGCCTTGTATCCTTCTCCAATATGATTTTATGCATGCAAAAGTCGGGGCATATTCCCCAAATATCGACCAATGTCCATCAAATCGCCTTTTTGCGCTTTTGAAGAACCACCAAAGTGGTGTTAACCTGCAAGTTAGTTAAGCAAGATGAAAGAATAATAGGTAAAGTTGAATTTGAACCCAAGAATTCATACCTGAGGTGTGGAGGAAGGGGCTTCAACTCCAACACTGGTGGCTCCTCAATCGATGGCTTTGTTGGTGGAGTTTTGCGATTTTCAAGATCCAATGATAACTTTCTAGGATCATATGAATATGAACCCATACCATGCAATACATTCACGCACTCCACTCTACTGGCATCTTCATTGACATCCATGTTAATAAGCACAACCTTAATAGGATCTTCAATATTTATCATGGAACTTGTGTCATCCAGTATCACAGTTGTGACAATGTCCACAAATAAACACACCTCTGTGCTATTGGGTTGTCTTCTTGATTTGCAAACATGGAATACCACCTTCTCATCTCCCACATGGAATGTCAACTCACCCACTTCAACATCAACCAATGCCTTCCACGTAGCTAGGAAAGGTCTTCCAAGAATAATCGGCACTTCAAAGTCCACCTCACAGTCCAATATGACAAAGTCGGCTGGCAATATGAATTTATCAACACGAATAGGAACATCATCAATTATGCCCAAGGGTCGCTTCATCGATCGATCCGCTATTTGAAGTCTCATTAAAGTTAACCTAGGTGGTATGTTTCCCAAAGTTTTGAAAACGATTAAGGCATCAAGTTAATGCTAGCTCCCAAGTCACACCTTTGGCAAAATCCCCACTACTAATAGTGAAAGGGATGGTAAAAGCTCCAGGGTCTTCAAGTTTTGGAGCCATAGAATGCACTATAGAACTCACTTGATGCGTCATTTTAAATGTTTCACACTCCATCGACCTCTTCTAGTTAGAAAATCCTTCATAAACTTTACGTACCCCGACATTTGTTCAAGTGCCTCCACCAACGACACATTGATAGTAAGACTCTTCATCATTTCAATAAAAATTTTGAATTGACTATCACCTTTTTGCTTTTCTAACCACTGACGGTAAGGTGGTGGCGGCCTAGGAAAGGGTGCCTTAGCCTTGGGCACCACCGATTCAGGTGTATCAAAAACATATTCCCTAGACGGGTTCACGACATCTTGCATCTCCACCCCGACCTCATCATTAATATCAATCTGCACATCATTGGTTACATTTGGTTCAACCACATCTTCAACATTCAAAGGCACTTTATCATCATACAACTCAACTTTGTCACTCACAACTTGATTTTCATTCGAGGCATGCACATCACCGCCTCTTCCACTTCTTGTTGTAACTGCCATCACATGATTGTTACCTCCCTTCGGGTTCACTAGCGTATCACTTAGTAGAGCACCCTCAGGTTGAGTATTCAACGATTGAGAGATTTGGCCAAGTTGCACCTCTAAATTCCGAATAGAAGTGTTATGAAAAGCCAATTGAGCATCAGAGTCTTAGTTTTTCTTCATCATTTGTTCGGACATCATCTCTATTCTCCCCATATCACTACCTGAAGAACTAGACCCTTGAGATTGAAAGGGAGGTGGATTGTTCGGCTGTTGGTACATGGGGGCCTTTGAAAGCCTTGCCCCTAGTTGCCTTGATTTTCGCTATTATTCCACATTCCTTGATTATTGTTGTTGTTACTCCAATTGTTATTGTTCCCATTCCAATTTCCTTGATTGTTACCTTGGTTACTCTAATTGTTGTTTTGATTGTTGTTGTTCCAATTGCCACTACTTTGTTGTTGGTTGTTATTGTTCCAATTACCGCCGCCTTAATAATTGCCCAAATTTCCTTGGGGATGCCATTGTTGATTCCCTTGATTTCCTCTATTCCCTTGGTAGTTATTGAAATATTGATATTCTTCGGTTTGCTCATCATAGCATTCATTCAAATAACCACCACCATCATTGTTGTTGTCAAATTGCTCATAATTTCCTTGAGGTTATTGTTGCACTATTTGCCTTCTTTTCAACATAGAAACGCCTTCTACTACATTGACTTGGCGAGGGTTTTGGACTTGTTGCAATTGCGCCTTTTCCAATTGATTCATAGTTGTTGTAATCTCGGTAATAGCTTGGCCATAATCATGCAATTGCTTGTGCAGATGGATAAGCGTAGGGTCACATTGGGGCACATTTGCTCGACTTTACCATACTAAAAAGGAGTCAGCCATTTTATCAAGTACATCACATGCCTCTTAGTAAGAAAGTTTCATGAAGTTCCCTCCGGCTAGTTGGTTCACAATGCACTGATTCGTGGTGTTGATGCTCCGATAAAAAGTTTGTTGTATCACTGACTCGATCATGTCGTTATTAGGGCACTCCTTCACCATTATTCATATATTTCCCATATCTCGTGCAAAGGTTCTATTGGTTCTTGCTTAAAGCCAAGAATTCATCAAAAAGAGCCGCCATATGAGTTGGAAAAAGAACTTGGCAATAGATTTGTCCGCCAATTCATCCTATCTGGTGATAGAATGATTGGGAAGCCTTCCTAACCAATCCAACATTTTACCCCGAAGAGAGAACGTCAAAAGCCTCAATCTCAATGCATCCTTGGATACGTTTGTTTTCTTGCTACCCTAACATGTATCAACAAAACCCTTCATATGCTTGTATGCATTTTGATCGGAGGCTCCCGTAAAATACCATCTTTGATCGAGCAAGGTCAACATGACATTTGTGATTTGAAAGTGAAAATGTTGGCTTATGTTTAGTCAACAATGGCATGATGAAAATGTTGGTTTATGTTTAGTCAACAATGGCATGCCAATCGGAAGAGTTGGTAGAAAGAGTTGGTATAGATGCTAGGAGGAAGCTTCCTCCTTTGATGTCACCCATGACATCAAGAGATGGTAGTTTGATGTCACCAATGACATCAAGAGGAGGTCCTTACCTCTATAAATAGTTGCACTCTTTCATTTGTAAAAACCATCCCAAAAACAATACAATATATGTTTGTGAGTAGAGTGTTAATAGAGAAATTCTCTAAGTGTAAATGGGAAATCTCCCATTCCTTTGTAAATAATAGAAAGGCAATTGTTCTCTGGTGGACGTAGGATTATTTTGATTCGAACCATGTTAAATCTTATGTTCTTTCTTTTACGTTTCCGCTAATAATTGGTATCAGAGCGACATGATTCATAACGATCCAAGGAGGAAGAACAAGCAAAGATGAGTTCCATGAAGTTTGAAATTGACAGATTCAGTGAACGTAACAACTTCAATATTTGAAAGATCCAGATGATGGCGTTACTGCGGAGGGAAGGTTCATCCATGCTATTGACGAAAAGTATCCTAAGGATATATCAGCTCCTGACAAGGAGAAGATTGAAAGGGATGCATTGAGTGCAATCCAACTATCCCTTGCTCCTAACGTGCTTTGTGAAGTGAGTACAGGTACCGAAGAGACGGCCAAAGAGTTATGGGAAAAGCTAGAAGGGCTATATCATGACCGATTAGTGACAACAAGGATGTTGTTATAACAACATCTTCACACATTTAAGATAGGGTCAAGCACTTTTTTACAAGATCATTAGATGCATTCAATAAACTTGTTATGGACTTGCAGATTGCGGGAATTAAAAGAGAGGAGGAGACGCTTGCATGTGCTTTGCTATTTTCATTGACTTTAGGATATCATGATATTGAGAATTCATTAATGTATAGCAAGGATCCTATCAAGCTTGAGCAAGTGCGTCATGTACTTAACTCAAGTGATGTGCGAAGGCACATCGAAGGAGACAGAGATGACCAGGCAAGTTAGCTCTTTGTGAGAGGACGAACTAGCCAATAGGAAAAGAGCAGATCAAAGTACAGATTAAAGTCTCGTGTGAACAAGAAGAATACAGAGTGTTGGGGTTGTGGCAAGAAGGGGCACTTTGAATGAGATTGCCCAATGTCAAAGTCCAACGAAAAGGCGAGTGCATCTACAGTTGAACAGGTACATGATTTTGATAATGATTGTGTACTAACAACATCGTGTAATAATTGCAATTATGGAAACAAATGGGTGTTAGACTCTGCTTGTACTCTGCATATGACATTCCAAAAAGACTGGTTTAGAAGTTATGAGAAAAGTGGAGGAACTGTAGTAATGGGCAATAATGCAACTTATGCAATATGATTGGCATTGGCTCAGTTCGAGTTCGCTACCATGATGGAGTTGTGAGGACTATTACACAAGTCCATCATGTTCCTGATCTGAAGAAGAATTTGATCTCCTTGGCTACTCTGGATGAACAAGGCTTCAGATACATGAGCGAAGCAGAAACTATGAAGGTGACTAAAGGCTCTTTAGTCATGCTGAAAGGCAAGCTGGAGAATGGCCTTTACACATTGGCCGGAAGAACCATTGTTGGCTCTGCAAATGCATCTACAGTGCAATTATCTAATGATGACAAGGCAAGATTGTGGCACATGAGACTGGGTCATATGAGCGCACGTGGACTGGAGATGCTGAGCAATCGTAACCTTTTGGAAGGTGAGAAGATCAACACACTTGACTTCTGTGAGCACTACATTCTAGGGAAGCAGAAGAAAGTCAGCTTCAGCACTGGAAAACACAATACAAGAGGAGTGGTAGACTACATCCATTCAGATTTATTGGGTCCCTCTAAACTTCCATCGAAGGGCGGAAAGAGGTATCTTCTCACTTTTATTGATGATTTCTCACGAAAGGTTTGGATGCATTTTTTGAAGGCAAAAAGTGATGCTTTTGAAGCATTTAAAGAGTGGAATATTTTTGTTGAAAATCAAATGGAGCGGAAAATCAAGTATCTTCGTACGGATAACGGCTTGGAGTTTTGCAATGAAGAGTTTAATGAATTATGCAATGTTCATGGGATCTCAAGACATAGGACTGGCAAGCATACCCTGCAGCAAAATGGAGTTGCCGAGAAAATGAACCGAACTCTTCTTAAAAAGGCTCGTTGTATGCTCACACAAGCCAAAATGTCCAAAGTATATAGGGCTGAAGAAATTCACACTGCTGCACATATTGTCAATCGATCTCCAGCATCGGCAATTGACTTTAAGACTCCGAATAAGGTATGGTCAGGTGAACCCTCTAACTATTCATACTTACGAGTATTTGGGTGTCCAACTTATTATCACGTTAATGAAGGAAAGCTTGAACCAAGGGCTAACAAGGCCATATTCGTAGGGTATGTGGACGGAGTAAAAGGATACAAAATTTAGTGTTTGTATTTACTCAAATTTATAGTTAGTAGAGATGTCACTTTCAATGAATCCTCTATACTTGATCCTCGTAAAGTTTCTGTGGAGTTTTTAGGAAACAAGAACAACGAGCAGGGGGAGCCTTCGGTGGAGCTTGCCAAGAAAAAAGATCAAGAGACTCTAGTTAAAGATGAGTTGGAAGATGTATACCTTGAAGAACTTGTTGTCAATGAACCATACACAATTGCGAAGGGAGGGGAGAAGAGGCAGACACGAGAACTGGAACGCCTTATAAATCAAGCAAACTTGATTGCATATGCATTCATAGCTGCATAAGAAGGGAGTAAGGATCTGGAGCCCTCCTCGTACTGAAGCAACTTCATGCAAGGATGCTACATAATGGCAGTTAGCTATGATGGAAAAGATGGAGTCTCTTCACAAGAATCAGACACGGGTCTTAGTGAAAAGACAAAAGGGGAAGAGGACAGTTGGATGCAAGTGGATCTACAGAAAGAACGAGGGAATTCCTGAAGTGGAAGATGCTAGGTTTAAGGCGAGATTGGTTGCAATAGGTTTCAGTCAGAAGGAGGGAATTGACCACAATGAAATTTTCTCTCCAGTCGTGAAGCATAGCTCAATTCGCGTGCTACTAGCATTGGTTGCATAATTTGACTTGGAGCTTCAACAACTTGATGTCAAAACTGCTTTCTTACACGGTGATCTAGAAGAGACAATCTATATGGATCAGCCTAAAGGTTTCCTAGCTGAGGGAAAAGAAGATCACGTATGCCAACTAAAGAAGTGTTTGCATGGTTTGAAGCAATCCCCTAGACAGTGGTATAAGAGGTTTGATGCATTCATGACTACACATGAATTCTCAAGGAGTGCATTTGATAACTGTATGTATCACAAGAAGATTTCTGGTAACTCAATGATTTATTTATTGTTGTATGTTGATGATATACTTATTGCTGCTAACAACATTACAGAGATAAATGCTTTGAAGAAATTGTTGAGTAAGGAATTAGACATGAAGGATATATGAGCTGCAAAGAAAATCCTTGGTATGGAGATTTCAAGAGAAGATGGTGTTGTACATCTTTCTCAGAAGAGGTATATTGAAATGATTCTCGAGAGATTCAATATGCATACGTGCAAGCCTGTAAGTACACCATTAGCTCCTCATTTTAAACTTTTAGAGTTACAAATGTCTCAGTCCGAGGGTTAGGTGGAGCAAATGTCAAAGATTCGTTATGCCAGTGCAATTGGTGGCATTATGTATGCTATGGTAGGCACACGTCCAGATATTGCTGAATCTGTAAATGTGGTAAGTAGATACATGTCCGGCCCAGGAAATAGGTATTGGGAAGTTGTCAAATGGATATTGAGATATCTCAAGGGAGATTCTAGTGTTGGTCGGACTTTTCGAAAAAGTGGTGGAGGTATTTCAATTCTCGGTTATGTGGATTCTGACTATGCAGGAGATCTTGATAGAAGAAGGTCCACAACTGGATACATCTTTACCCTCGTTAGCAGTGTCGTTAGTTGGAAGTCGACTCTTCAGTCGATTGTCGCTTTGTCTACAATAGAAGCAGAATACATGGCAGCACTGGAGGCGGTGAAGGAAGCTATCTGGTTAAAAGGTTTAGTAACAGAATTGAGATTGGTTCGGCTGGAATCAACTCTTAGATGTGATAGTCAGAGTGCTATCCATCTAATGAAAAATCAAAGATTTCATGAGCGCACTAAACACATTGATGTCACATTTCATTTCCTTCGAGATGTTGATGAGGAGGGAAATATCAAGGTCATGAAGGTTATCACAGACGATAATGCTGCAGATATGTTGACCAAGATAGTCTCCACGCTAAGTTTGCACACTGCAAAGACTTGGCGAGGGTGTGCATCAACTGATACAACTCCGAAGAAAACAGTTGTTAGGTGGAGGTGGCATGTTCAACCATGGTTTGATTCTTCTTGTTTCTTACCACCGGATTGCCCAGTAAGCTTAGAAGTTTTGGCCAAAGTTGTTCACATGCATGCTTTAAACGTAAAACATGGTGGAGATTGAAAATGTTGGTTTATGTTTAGTCAACAATTGCATGCTGAAAATATTGGTTTATGTTTAGTCAACAATGACATGCCAATTAGAAGAGTTGGTGGAAAGAGTTGGTATAGATGCTAGGAGGAAGCTTCCTCCTTTGATGTCACCCATGACATCAAGAGAAGGTAGTTTGATGTCACCAATGATATCAAGAGGAGGTCCTTACCTCTATAAATAGATGCACTCTTTCATTAGTAAAAACCATCCTCAAAACAATACAATATATTGTTGTGTGTAGAGAGTTAAGAGAGAAATTCTCTTAAGTGTAATTGGGAAATCTCCCCTTCTTTTGTAAATAATAGAAAGGCAATTGTTCTCTGGTGGACGTAGGATTATTTTGATCCGAACCACGTTAAATCTTGTGTTCTTTCTTTTACGTTTCCGCTAACAATTTAGAATTATTTTGATCCGAACCATATTAAATCTTGTTTTCTTTCTTTTACGTTTCCGCTGACAGAAACTTCCTCGCCCAGATTCAGGGAGGAACAATAGCACTGGCATACCCTTGATTAGGAAGAACTCTTGGGACCACTCTTGGCGATGATAGAGGAGGGCCTGGAATATTTTCATTCGGATTAGCATTTGCATTGGTATTTCTACCTCTGCATGGAGCTTGAGGTATTGGATGCTTATCCTGATCAACATGTTCAACCTCCTCCCCCACCATGGAATTTCCAAGAGGGTCATTTGCATTGAAAGCCATTTGTACCTGATTGATCGACACACACAAAATTAGTAAATAAGAAGAAAAGAGAAGCAAAACGCAAAACTAGCAAAATCGATAGTCAACACTGTAAGATCCACGACAACGGCGCCAAAAAGTGATCACTGCCGACTCAACAATAATTGAATATAGGAAGAGCAGGTCGCAACAACTTTTACCCGAATAGTGGTTCGGGATCAAATTTGCACAAGGAGCTAGTAGTGGAGTTGTATTGTTTCTGTAGCCTAGAGTTGCATTTGTGCTTCTAATTTCACTTCAAACATTTTTGGGTTTTTATATTTATAACTACTATTATGAACTAAGGATTAAAACTAAATTATGCTAAGGGAATGCTGCTAAGATATAATTAATGGGAGAAAGGTACTAGGGTCATGGCATTACCTAGGTGGCTAATTAACATGTAGATGCTACTAAGGATAGACTGACATATTTGGTGCTTATGCTATAACCGTTGCACAATTGTACCCACTATCACACCTCTTGGTAGAGAGAGTGATTTTGCTCAATTGACTCTCTCGAGACCTATTGGGTAGGCCAATTAGACCAAGCAACTAGAGTTCAAGTAAGGTGATTACTCTCTCGAGATTTAACCCGTTAATTGGGACTACTATTTCTCATGAGTCCATCCCAATTCCTTGTTGGGTCAATTTTGGGGTCATGCTCTCTCTTTCTCAAGAAGAGTTAAATCCACAAAGTTAGAATCAGTATTTGCAACCATCAATCCTTAATTAAAACATAAAGTCGACCCAAATAACAAATACCCAATATCAATCTATCATTAGAATGCAACACCCATTAATTACCCACACTAGGGTTGAGCCACAACCCTAGCTTATGGGATTTAGCTACACATAATTAAAAAAGAAATAGATGAAATAGATGAAACTAAACATAATAATTAATTACTAAGTAGAATCTTCAATAATAAAGAGTAAAAGTGCCAAAACTGGCTACAATATTCAGTCTCACAAGCTTAGTTGCATTTAGAGCATAAAACTTCACCTAAATATGGTAAAATATTCTATTTATACTAGGCTGGAAAAATAGGATAAAAATACCCCCACGGGGTCAGCGCGGACCGCACAGAAGGACTGCAGCCGCGCTGGCTCTTGGACTCATAATTTTAGCTCTCTAAAGTTGAAGACATTAGACCACACAAGAATGCATCGCGGCCACAGTGGGTGTTGGTGCGGTCCCACATAAGTGAACGCGAAGCACATTGCTTGAAATGGCCGTAACGTTAGATCTCTGAATCTTGTTAGCCGGAACGCACAAAAGTGTAGTGCGGCCGCGTATGTATGGTCTCCAAATTTCTAGTCTCTAAATCTCATTTGTGTGGACCGCACAAAAGTGTAGTCCGTCCGCGTCGCTTGCAGCTTGATAATGCCAAGTCTCTAAATATCATTTGTGCGGGCCACGCAAAAGTGTAGCACAACCACGTGGCTAGAAGCTTGATTATGCCAAGTCTCTAAATCTCCAAGTGCGGATGCATTCACTCTTGCGCGTTCCGCACTAGGCCTTATTTTCCCTTTTTCACTTAGTTTTGACACTTGAACAGGTTTCACTCAGTTTTGAGCTGATCTTTAACATTTGTCACTTTGTCGCTCAAATCGGCAATCAAGCACAACTTGTAAGCATTTTGGGACTATTTTGTGGCAATTTGTAACCAAAGATATAGAAAGTAGGGGTATAAACATGGTAAAATCCTAACTTATCAGGGAGGCAAGGATTATCATAATGCAAATGAGGAGGCAAAGATTAGTTTCATGCAAATATGGAGTCAAGGATTAGACTCATATAGGAATGGAGATAGAGCTTAGTCTTATGCAAAGAGAAGGCAAATATTGAGGTAAAGCTTAACCTCATGCAACATGCAGGGCTTAGTCCCATGCAAATGGAAGGCAGGTTTAGCCTTATGGAAATACGGAGTCAGGGCTTAGCCTCATGCAAAATGCGGGATAGAGCTTAGTCCCATGCAAATATGGAGTCAAGGATTAGAGTCGTGAAAATATGGAGTCAACGATTAGACTCATGCAAATGCGAAGTCTGGGCTTAGACTCATGCAAATATGGAGTCAAGGATTAGACTCATGCAAATGCAGAGTCATGGCTTAGACTCATGCAGGATTGGAGATAGAGCTTAGTCTCATGCAAAGAGAAGGCAAATATAGAGGTAGAGCTTAACCTCATGCAAGATGTGAGACAAGGCTTAGTCCCATTCAAATGGAAGGCAGATCTTAGCCTTATTCAAATATGGAGGCATGGCTTAGCCTCATGCAAAATGCGGACATGGCTTAGCCCCATGCAAATATGGAGTCAACGATTAGACTTATGCAAATGTGGAGTCAGG
The DNA here is from genome assembly GCA_032618575.1 of Nicotiana noctiflora. Lineage (NCBI taxonomy): Eukaryota > Viridiplantae > Streptophyta > Magnoliopsida > Solanales > Solanaceae > Nicotiana > Nicotiana noctiflora. The sequence goes on from JASVEL010003021.1 coordinate 178,911, forward strand.
GCTTAGACTCATGCAAATATGGAGTCAAGGATTAGACTCATGCATATGTGGAGCCAGGGCTTAGACTCATGCATGATAGAGACAAAACTTAGACTCATGCAAAGAGAAGGCAAATATAGAGGTAGATCTTAACCTCATACAAGATGTAGGACTTGGCTTAGACCCATGCGAATGGAAGGAAGTGCTTAGCTTTTATAAAAATATATAGGCATGGCTTAGATCATGGAAAATGCGGGATAGGGCTTAGACCCATGCAAATATGGAGTCAGAGATTGGAGTCATGCAAAGAGAGAATAGCAAATAAGGGTAGAGTATGTCTTAGCTTAGAGGTATATTCGATGTCTGACAACCGGATGGATGATCTATTTGCTCTGTATGCGAATGCTAACTTCAAATGTGCGTGAATTAAAAAAAATTACAAGTTTCATGAGGGGAGGTTGGTTCTTGCTTTGCCTACAGGCCTTGCTCTGCTTCGCTTTGGATGCCCACTTCGAGTTCCCCAGGGTAGCACCTTACTGTTATAAAAATAGATTTTTTGAAAAATATGCATTCATTTGTAAACTAAAATTGTTTTGGAAGAGTATTGATATATCATGTAACTTTTGATGAACTAGCGACTGTGACCCATTTCAAAGTCTTTGAAGCTTCTTATGTCAGAATTTTGAGGGTGCTCCTCAAAACTCTACCCTAGTTTGGTAGATGATTTTTAGACGTTTTTTTATGGTGGACCTTGTATAATATTCTTCAAAATTTTGAGAATCATTCTCAAAATTCTACCCTAAATTTTGACTGATTACTGGCTTCTTGACACGCGTCGGTGTTGGTTGGACTTGCTCCGAAATTTTGAGGACCCTCCTCAATATTCTGCCTCAGTTTCTGATTTTTTTGGGGGCGAGGGGGGGGGAATGAAAATTTTATGGCCGAACCCATAAGGCTACCTACGTATCCCCTCTTAAACAAACAAGAATCAGGTTAAGCGTAGTTCAATTATATCAGAAAGAAATGTGAAATTATCCAGGCATAGTATCTCTTGACTGTATCAGAATTGATTGGTTTTGGCTAGATCTCTCCATCCATCTCTGCAAGTATGAGTGCTTCTCCTATTAGTACTCTATGAACCATATACGGACCTTGACAGTTGGGAGAGAGTTTCCCTTTGGCTTTATTTTGGTGTTGAAAAATATTCTTCAATACCAGTTGTCCTGGTGCGAACTGCCTTGGTTTGACCCTTTTGTTGAAATCTATGGACATTCTATTCTGATAGAGTTGGCCAAGGTATACTGCGTTCATTCTCTTTCCGTCTATAAGGGCCAATTGTTCATAGCGACTTCTCACGCAGTCTGCATCACTGAGTTTAGCTTCATGTATGACTCTCAAAGAAGGAATATCTATCTCGGTTAGGATGACAACCTCGGTACCATAAATCAACATGTATGGGGTTTCCCCGGTCGACGTAAAAACTGTGGTACGGTAATCTAACAGAGCAATGGGTAACTTTTCATGCCACTCCTTGTGATTCTCTACCATTTCCCTTAGTATCTTCTTAATGTTCTTACTGATGGATTCTATGGCTCCATTAATCTGAGGTCTGTAGGCGGTGGAATTCTTGTACTTGATTTTAAAGGTTTCACATATAGATTTCATTAGATCACTGTTGAGGTTGGCGGCGTTGTTAGTGATAATAGACTCAGGACCGAATCGACAGACAATTTTGTGAATTGGTTACAGCTTTGTAAAATGCAGCTTCTACTAATTTTGTGAATTAGTCAATGGCTACCGGAATAAAATGATGCACGGTTGAAGTAGTGGACTCAAACGGACCAATAACATACATTCCCTAAGCGACGAATGGCCAAGGTGAGCTTGTTGTATTGAGCTCGTTCGGTGGTAGTTTTATCATGTCATCATGTACTTGACATTGAAAGCATTTGCGAATATACTGAATACAATCCGTATCCATGGTCATCCAAATGTAACTCGCCTTGAGTATCTTCTTGGCCATAACAAAACAATTCATATGCGGACCGCCGGTCCCATCGTGCATATCATCTAGTAGCGTAGAAGCTTCCCTTGCATCAACATACCTTGGCAAACCCAAATCCAGAGTTCTTCTGTACAAGTTCCCTCCGCCGTGGAATAAGTGAGTTGACAATCTCCAGAGCATGTGTTTTTGAATGTGATTTGGATGCTCCAGGTATTCTCCTTTTGATAGGTACTCCTTGATGCCATGGAACCAAGGCTTTCCATCGACTTCTTCCTCAATATGAGCACAATATTCCATATGATTATAGATCCTTACCGTAATGGAATTAATATAGTTCTTATCTGGATGTTGTATCATTGATGACAAAGTGGCTAATGCGTCGACGAACTCATTCTAAATTCTAGGCACATGTCAAAATTCTATCTTCATGAACCTTCTTTTCAATTCCTACTTGGTGTAGATATATGGCAGTATCTTGGAATTCTTGGTAGCCCATTCACCTTGCACCTGGTGCACAAGCAAATCACCAACAACTCCTGGATGTTCATGTCGACTACCATGTTGAGCCCTAGTATGTAGGCTTCATACTCGGCCATGTTCTTGGTGTAGGGAAATCTGAGTTTAGCATATTCTGGATAATGGTGATCGGTTTCTGATACCAAGACTGCTCCAATGCCTGCTCCTTTGAAATTTGCGTCTCCATTGAACAACATTTTCCAACCATCATATGCTTCTGTAATACCTTCTTCTACGAATGATACTTCTTCATAAGAAAAATACATTTTCAATGGTTCGTATTCCCCTCTCACCATATTTTCAGCAAGGTGATGTGCCAACACTTGTCCCTTGACCACCTTTTGAGTTACATAGATGATATCGAACTCACTCAATGGTATCTGCCATTTAGCCAGCTTCCCCGTAGGCACGGGCTTCTAAAATATGTACTACAGAGGATCCATCCTTGATAAGTGGTATGTAGTGTATGCACATAAATAATGCCTCAACTTCTGGGTTGTCCAGGTCAAAGCACATCATGAGCGTTCAAGCAGAGAATATTGTGCTTCATAAGGTGTGAATTTCTTACTCAGGTAATATATTGATTGCTCCTTTCTTCATGTCTCATCATACTGTCCCAAATCACATCCAAAGGCTCCATCTAACACGAATAGATAAAGTAGCAAAGTTCGTCCTAGTTCTGGCAGGATCAGAATCAGTGGTGTGGACAAGTATTCCTTGATCTTGTCAAAAGCTTTATGACAATCTTCGGTCCAACTTGTCTCAGCATCTTGATGATGGGTTCACATATTACGCTGGAATGCGCTATGAATTGACTGATGTAGTTGAGCTGCCCTAGGAAGCTCATCACGTCCTTCTTGATTTTGGGTGGTGGTAATTACCTAATAGCTTTGACCTTAGTCAGATCTAGCTCGATCCCAGTAACTTTCATGTTGGAACCCTGAATGCACACTTTGCGGGGTTCAACTTCAAATTATACCACCTGACCCTATCAAAGAACTTCCTCAAGTTTGCTATTTGATCTGTGGCTCTTTTGGATTTGATAATGATGTTATCTATATACACCTCTATTTGTTTGTGTATCATATCATGGAAAATGGTTGTCATGACTCTTATATAAGTGGCCGTAGTGTTCTTCAGACTGAATGTCATCATTTTGTCACATTATACTCCCTAAGGCGTGATAAAAGCTATTTTATCGGAATCTTCCTCATCCATCCATATCTGGTGATAACCTGCGAAGCAATCACAAAGGATTGGAGTTCATGCTTGGCACAGTTATCGATGAGGATATGTACGTTTGGCAGTGGGAAATCATCTTTGGGACTTCCTTTGTTTAAGTCCAGATAATCAAAATAGACCCTGACCTACCCTCTTTCTTTGGAAATAGCACGATGTTAGCTAACCAGGTTGGGTATTCAACTACCCTGAGAACTTTGGCTTTGATTTTCTTGGTAACTTCCTCCTTGATTTTAAAACTCATGTCTGGCTTGAATGTTCTGAGTTTCTGCTTGACTGGCGGGCACATGTGATTGGTAGGCAACTTGTGAGCTACTATAGATGTGCTCAAACCGATCATATATTCATATGAACATGCAAAGATATCTTCATATTCCTTTAGAGAATGGATGTATTCTTCCTTCTTTGTTGGTGAAAAGTGAATGCTGATGAGGGTCTCCTTGACGGTCTCGGCGTCTCCCAAATTTACTGCTTTTGTTTTGTCCAAGTTGGTTTAGGCTTGTTCCCTAAATTCTCAACTTCCCTGACACCTTCCTCAGGTATCTTATCTTCTTCCTCTGAATCACTATTCTCATGTTGTGTTGCCTTATTACATGTCACAGTCACTGGTTCATTAGGAAAAGTAATAATAACACAAGGGACTCGGCGGACTTGGGATGGTATGACGGTCCAGTTTATGAGAATAGCTCCCTTTTCTACAGTTTGAATGGAGAGGCCTTCTTCCTTCTCCTCCTCAATTATGCCACTACAATTTATATCCTCATCTTCCAAGAACAAGTCCTTCAGCCCAGCTAGTGCTTTTTCTTCAGCAGTTTCCCATATTGTGTCTGCCTGATGGAAAGCTTGTTCCAAATGGGGTATCAGTTGCTCAAAAGGGTAATACATTCCACATCATGGAGGCTACTATTCTGTGTACTCCTGCGATATATACTGGTATCCGAGCCGAAATATGGTACCATAATTTTTCAGTTGTATCGGCTTGGAGATACCTGGAGATTCTTTCCTAACCCTTTGCTGGGTTCATATCTGGACCATGCTAGTATGCTTTCTATTTTTTTACTCCACCACTTATCCTTCTCGACGGCATTGACCTGTTCAATGTGATGATAGGTTTCCCCTCCTAGCCTCCTTTTGTGGCCGCAATGGTTCAACTACTGTGGATGGGATTGCTCTCGTCTCCATGAATGATTACCTCCTCATAGTTTCATTTTAATTTTACAACTTGATGTAGTATGGAGGGCACGACTCTAGCAACATGCATGGTCAGCCCAACAAAAGATTATACGAGGATGGTATGTCAAGCACTTGGAATTCAACGTTGAACCAAGTTGGTCCCATCTGTAAGGAAAGATTGATTTCCCCAATTGTGGCCCTTTGGGACTCATCGAAAGCCTTCACACTCATGCTTCCAGTCCGTATTTTATGGAAACCTTTATCTCACATTTTCAGGGTGTCCAACGTACAAATGTTTAGATTCGAACCTCCATCAACCAGGACCTTGGCAATAAACTTGTCTTCAAATTGTACTGTAATGTACAATGCTCGATTGTGATTCAGACATTCGGGCTGAAGCTCATCATCGTTGAAGATAATCTTATGGCTCTCCAACACCTGACCGACCATGTTGGCCATTTTTCCACCGGTGATATTATTGGGTACATAAGCCTCGCTCAGTACTTTTATCAAGGGATTCTTGTGTGCCTCTGAATTCTGTAGTAGTGACATGATAGATATCTGAGTAGGGACTTTGTTCAGATGATCAACAACATACTACTCTTTTGCATGTACTGTCCTCCACAAGTCATCCAGTCCGGTCTCAATGACAGGCTGCCTAGCAGTGGCATCCTCACTTGAACCTCCAAGGTATTCAGGTGTGTAGACTCTTCTAGTTCCGGTAATCCCTTGTGCAGTGTCATGTTCCTCTATCTTAGCCTTTATTTTTCACCGAGCCTCAACGACATAATCCCAGGGTATTACTTTTGAGTTGAATGGGGGTGTGGTTGACACCGTCACAGTAAAAGGTGTGACCACTTCTACTTCAAATGAGTGGAAGTGGCTGCGGGCGGAGCTACTTCCACCTCGAATGGAACTGATGCACTTACCTCAATGTCAATAGGTGCCTGAGTCTGAACCACGATAGGAGTGAGTGTAACTGCAACCTTAAAGTCACCACTCTCTCAGATAAGTCCGATTGAACCCTCGAGGTCCCATTCTTTATTAGTTTCTATGACATGTACACCGTCACCTCTGTGATTAGGGAAAGGACTGTTATGGACATTAGTTCCATCTTCCTTTGCTTGTATGACTTTGTTGTCAATGAGTGTATGAATCTTATCCTTTAATGTTCGGCACTCGCAGTGGTGTGCCCTTTCATACCGGAGTGGTATGCACATGTTTTGTTCGGATTAACCCATTGGGATGGATTTTCTAGTGCCACAGTAGGAATAAGAGTAACGTAACTATCACACCACCTTTTTACTCACCACTCTGAAGGATAGTGTATAAGGGAGTTTTTTCACGTTGAGTGACATTATTCGAAATAAGATTATTTATTCAATTCAGAGTCGCCACTTGGGATGTTTATTTTCTGGTGTCCCAAGTTACCGTTTATTTTGAAATCCCAAAACAAGGAAAATTTGACTTTTGTTTTGAAGTCTGCGAACCAGAAATTCTGAATAAGGAATTATGTTAACCCGAGGAAAGGTGTTAGGCACCCCCAGATTCCGTGGTTCTAGCACGGTTGCTTAAACTATTACAATTGGCCTATTATCTGGTTTTCAAACATGTTTAGCCTATGGAATATTTTAAACTATTACCCAATTTTAATTAATTTTAAAAAGATTTTAACATCATCTAAAATATGTCTTTGGACCGCGTCACATGAAATGCACCTGCAATGCAAAACCCATTTTTTTATTAAGATTTGGATTTAGGTTACATGAGATGTACACATGAATTTAGGAGAGTAATATTATTAAAAGACGCGCTTAAAGAAACTAAGCATTTTTGTCTTTGCGAGTACCATGAGAATGTGCTAAATGGCATGCCTCGATTCTAATTTTAAAGGATGTTCGAACTAAAGTTTTTGGGCCACAAATTATATTTTACTCTAATTGTTCAAATGAGTTGGAAGGATAAGAATGGTAGAGATAATACAATTAATCTACCAAGGAACGAAATGGAATCGGATCTTGAGTGCTTAAAGGAGTGCAAGCTTAAATAGCCAAATAAAAATAAGATCTTGTTCACTTGTTAAGTTGCCAAAACAGAATTCAATAACCACAATTCTTATATGTTTCTTTTTTAGCCATCATACACATCAAACTAAATATAATAGAAATTATTTGTCAACTAGCATGGAACAAACAGGTAAAACAAAACATCTCATAAGGAATCAAACACAATGATAATAACCAAGAAAAGTAACACTATACCAGCTAATCGTACAATGCAACAAAAAGTTGAACCGACAGTTTCATTAGGGCAAGGTGACAGAATAATGTGAAAGTTAAAAAAAACAAGGATAAACTAACAAAATTTTATGAAATTTGCTCCTGTTATGCTTTTCTCTTTAAGGAATTTATTTCATAGCCTTATCGTTTCTGCTGTGTCAAATGTGAACCTTTGCATTGAAAGCATTCTTGTTCATTACTAATAAATTAACAAAAATAAAAGTATTAAAACAAGTTGACACGGTCGAACATGGATTTGATTAACTTCAGAAGAGGAATTTCAATTATAAAAACCACAAACACATGGATCCATACTAATTACATGAACAATTATTTATGGCGGCCGAAAATTTAGACATGCGAAAAATTTCAGCTACACAGCCAAAACAAATTTAGAATAATTCTTTGACCAGGCTTCAAGGCATTCCTAGCATTCACTAATATCCAACTTAAATCTTCAAGTTTTAACATTTAAGCCAAACAAATTAGACTGAGAGGAATCTAGTAGCCAACCACAATGAACCCACAAAATTCAAACCTAGATTGAGCAAACAGTTCGAGTATTACAAAGTGGGTAATCACATACCTAGCGGCAAGTGAGATAAACTTCAAAAATTTAATACACTAAAGATGGAGCTCAGCCGCGATAGACAAGCAACCAGGACATGAAAGTAGACAACCTTTCCATAACTCAAGTAGCATAAAATTCAAAATTTAACAAGAATGGCGATGACGAACAGAGACGACGAACAACCACCGGAAACGCGAACGACATCATAAATCTCAAGCCAAACTTGACATCAATTAAACTCCATCCCTAACATGCAAAAATCAAATGAAAGGAAAACTAATTTTTGTTTTTTCTGGTTTCTGAAGCTAAAGGAACAAATCTAGGAGAACTTGCCCTCCTTTTATTATATATAGAAGAAGAACTAAAATCTGAAATTAGAAGGTGACAAACCCAACAACCAAAACCTAAATTTTGTCCGTTCAACCTCTCACTGTTTGTGTAATTTTACCTTTTAGAGAAAGAAATGGTGGTTGGGATTAGGGCAAAGGGCCGGGTCAGGCGGGTTTGAGCTTCGGTTGTGGAAATTGTGCAGAAGAATCACACTCTGGCCATTGTATTTGCTCTTTGTGGTGGCCCAATATTAAAACCATCATTTTCTTTTTTTTTCTTTAATTAAAAACATAAATTAATTTTAATTGTAAGATTGAACTGATTATTTAACTATAAAGTTTATAAATATTAATTGATCCTAAATTTAAAGAGAAAAATCAAAAATCCCAAATTTCAAAGCTAAGAATGTAAAAATGAACCCTTTTTTGTGATTTTCATTTTTTAATAAAGCCATTAATAAAATTCTACAAAAAATCCTATAAAAATGCAAAAATTAGAAAAAAAAAATTCTGATATTTTATGGGAGTAACTCGTATAGGAAAAAAATCACGTGCTCACAGCTTCCCCTCTTTGCTTGGAAACACGAAGAGTTTTCTGGCAAAGATAAAGTGAGCGGATATGAGCGATTTTTGCCCGTTTGAATACCCCGTGGGAAGCATTTTTGAAAGATTGGACCTAGCTCTACTTCCTAGGCTGGCTACATATTCTTGGATGTAAAGGATTCAGGTTAGTGTAGTTCAGAAGTGAGCGAGAGGATGGAGTTGCTGAGATAGAGAGCTGGTTGAGGTGCCATTCCGTCGAGGTTCCGGTCCGCGGTCCTGATGTTACATCAAAAATCAAACATGAAAAAGACTAACTAAGCCTGTAACCTATGAGTTACAAGATTCCTATCTATAAGTCTACTGAAGCTTGATCTTGAGTCTTAAGTGGTTCTTCATGCAGACTTTGGATGTGAACCTTGATACTTGTTAGTTGTAGGTGCTAGTTTATTCTTCTTCAACTTTTTGGATCAAGACTAGGCATGTAGTGCTTATTACTTCAACCATATCTTGAGCATCCCCATCTTTCATTAACTTCTGCATTCGGATTAACTCCTTGTCTTTCTTTTTTTCTTTATTGTGACCTACTTCTATTGAACACCTCGGACTGTTGACTCGCATTCTTGCCGCGAGCTTCTCTTGTTGCTAACTTGAATTGTTTTCTCTTTCCAAGTTGATGCTTGATTGCTGAACTTGAACCGTCTTCCTTTGAACATTACTGCTTTCCTTTGAAATTTGAATTGTCTTCCCTTGTTCTCCAGGCGGGCGCCTGATTCCCGAAACTTTCTGTGTTTCCTTATTTTCCATGTGGGTTCCTGCAACCAAAATAAACAAAAACAAATGAAATTTTCTGCCCCAGTTTGCACTAGGAAGATTTGTGAGTTATTAGAAAAATTGTAAAACCACTTATACTACTAATAAAATGATGAGATTAAACTTGAGGCTAGACTAGGTTGTGTATCTCCTGCGAGTAAAACCAAAAACTTTGACTAGAAAATATGTCTGCTAAAATAAAACCTAAATGAACCTAACTAGGAAGTGCATCTCCTGAGTGTGAATTTAAATGACCAAGGCTAGGAAGTGCGTCTCCTAGGGGTGAAAACTTTAGTGACTAAAACTAGGAAGTGCGTCTCTTATGAATGAACTCTCAATTTAGGAAATGTGTCTGCTATGGGTAAAACTTCATTGAACCAAACTAGGAAGTGCGTCTCCTACAGGTGTATCTTCAATAACTCAAACTAGGAAGTGCGTCTCCTAAAAGAAAAACTTGAAATTTAGGAAGTGCATCTCCTACAAGTGTAAATGGACATAGAAAGTGTGTCTCCTATGGGTAAAATCTCAATGACTCAAACTAGGAAGTGCGTCTCGTATGGGTAAATGCTCAACAACGCAAACTAGGAAGCACATCTTCTATGGGTAAAATCTTAATGACTCAAACTAGGAAGTACGTCTCCTATGGGTAAAATATCAATGACTCGACCTAGGAAGTGCATATCCTATGAGTAGAATCGCAATGACTTAAACCAGGAAGTGCATCTTCTATGGGTGGAATCTCAATGACTCAAACTAGAAAGTGTCTCTTATGGGTAGAATCTCAATGACTCAAACTAGGAAGTGTGTCTCCTATGAATGAACTCCTAATTTAGGAAGTGCGTCTCCTATGGGTAAAACATCAATGATTCAAACTAGGAAGTGCGTCTCCTAGGGGTGAAATTGCAATGGTTCAAGCTAGGAAGTGTGTCTCCTAGGAATAAACTTAAATGATCCAAAACTAGAAAGTGTGTATCCTAGGGGTGAAACTCAATTTAGGAAGTGCGTCTCCTAAATAGTATAACCTAAAATACCTAGACTAGGATGTGCATCTCCTAGAGATGAAACTTCAGTGAACCAGACTAGGAAGTGCGTCTCCTAAATAGTATAACCTAAAACACCTAGACTAGGAAGTGCATCTCCTAGAGGTGAAACTTCAATGAACAAGACTAGGAAGTGCGTCTCCTATGAATTAACTCTCAATTTAGGAAGTGCATCTCCTATATGTGAAACTTTAATGACTCAAACTAGGAAGTGTGTCTCGTATTAATGAACTCTTAATTTAGGAAGTGCGTCTCCTATGGGTGAAACTTCAGGACTCAAATTAGGAAGTGCATCTCCTAGGGGTGAAATTAGAATGATTCAAGCTGGGAAATGCGTCTCCTGGGAATAAATTTAAATGATCCAAAACTAGGAAGTGCGTCTCCTTAAAAGTGTAACCTAAAAAACCTAGACTAGGAAGTGTGTCTCCTAGAGGTGAAACTTCAATGAACTAGATTGGGAAGTGCGTCTCCTAAATGGTAAAACAAAATATGACTTGAAAACACAGACTATGAAGTGTTTCTCCTAGGGCTAATGTATGACCTTCTCAATAGCCTTTGCGTAAGTGACATTGGGGCATTACACCTGAAAAGTTATAGCTTTCCAGCTTTAATATGAATATAGCTTCCGTCCCTCTTTCAAACAAAGAAACTTGTGAGTTTAAACATGTTGGTTCGTTTGTGGCCTTGACTTTGCGGTGACTGCTCCTTCACTTGCCATGATAACTTTGATTTCACCTTGAAAGACATTGCTTGCTTAGTGACTAACCAATTTCTCTGTCACCCTTATCACAAAAAAGTACCTTTTCTCCATTCAGACCCAATACCCTCTATCTGTTGCATTGCTAATGAACTGACTTTTATCAAACCTTTGTGTTTCACATGAATCCCGAAACACGTCAATTGCCACCCACTCAGTGCGTATGCTATTCTTTCTTAACTTAAACCATTGGCATTGGAATTGAGGTCTATTGCTCCTACACTTGACACAAAGACTGATTCTCACTCGAGGACCTTTCTTGCTCGTCACTGGTTTACCACCCTTTATCGATCCTATCTCAGGGAATAACTTTGATCTTTTCACCGTAACCCTTCATCTATTACATTGTTCATGAATTGATATATACCAAGTCTTTGCATTTCACAAGGGTACCAAAGTGTGTTGATTGTTTCTAAATTAGTGCGTTGTCTGTTCTTTCCTAACTTATGACACTTTGATATGTTCACCAGATCCTGTTTTGCGAAATTGGAAAGCTGGTGGCAAATTTTGAAGTCATTTCTCACTTGTTCTGACCAAACAGACTTAGGAAGAGGAAGTAAACATGACAAAAGGAACAGAGTAGAGGACAATGGAAAGAGATGATTCCTAATAAGAAAACTACAAAATAGAAACCTATCGAATATGGATACCAACTCTAATGACCATGACCTGCACCTGCGGCATATTCTTTTAAGATGTTCAGCTCTTGTCGTACCCTTGTTACCATGAAACTGGGCTTCAATGCTCTGCTTATCCTGTCTGATTCACAGTCCTGATTCGACATGTAGTGACCAACGGGTTTTTACCATCAAGCATCTCTCATTTTGGTCTTTCTCTTAACTCACAGTTGCCTTATGGTGCCCGTGAAGGTTTTCACCAATAAGACTCTCTCATTTTTTATTTCTCTCAGTTCTTGTCGCCTTACGGTGCCGTGAGGGTTTTCGTCAGTATGACTCTCTCACTTTCATTATTTTCTTGCTTGGACCGGAGTGTTGCCCCTGACATAAATCACCTCTCATTGCTCGACTTGGCATTTCTTGAAGACTAATCAAGAGGTTTTTCTTTGGACCGTAATGTGGGATTTTGGACAGGGTTAAAAAAAAGGGTATCAAAGGCTCAAAGTAATTCAAATGGGTTCAAAATTACAACTTTCGGAATCATATTTCTTAAAACAACCACAACTTCTGCCCCAGCTTTTTGCTTGGGAACTTTTGGATTTTTATTTTGATGGGACCCAACCCTGAGGCTGTCTACATATCCTTAAAAGGAATCAGATCGAACATAGTTCACGTCATAGGAATCACCTTGTTTTTTTTGTTGTACTTTTTTCTTTTTTTTTTTTCTTTTCTTTACTTTTTTCCCATTTTTCTTTCTTTTTTTCTTATCCTTATTTTTTACGCCTGTGTTTCTGATCTTTGCTGCTTATATGAAAGATGGGTACAACAACAACAACAACAACAACAACCCAGTATAATCCCACTTAGTGGGGTCTGGGGAGGGTAGTGTGTACGCAGACCTTACCCCTACCCTAGGGTAGAGAGGCTGTTTCCAAATAGACCCCCGGCATCCTTCCCTCCAAGAACTTCCCACCTTGCTCTTGGGGAGACTCGAACTCACAACCTCTCGGTTGGAAGTGGGGGTTGCTTACCATCAGAGCAACCCCTCTTGTCTTATATGAAAGATGGGTAATGAAAGAAAAGAAACAAGGCTCAAAAGGGTAACAAAGGACAAAGTGTTTAGATAGCAGAATAAAATGTCTTCGTCATTCCAATCTTCAAAGCATACCAAATACAAACAACACAATTAAACAAGCAAAGAAAAACATTTGTAACATCTTTTGATTGTACCAGACTTGATAACTGTACCCATACATTCAACTTCTACATCTGTTGAATACAAAGTGCCATTGGACAATACTCTCACTCTCCTTACCACGAACGACCCTTGTCAATTTGGGATAAACCTGCCATTAGCTTCAAGCTGATGCAACATGATGTATTTCAATAGCGTTGTTTTATGTTCTATTTGCCCAGTTTCACGTGGTTCGGGCTTCAACTGATATCAAAGTTCCTTTACTTATGTCCCTCAAAAGGTTTGAACAACAAACAAACAAACAAAACTAGGGTTACAACCCTGGAACAACCCTAGACAACACTAAACGAGTTACTACTAAAAAAACTAACTAGGCAAAATAAAATGATAGAAAGGTTTGAATCAAAAGACAATATCCGGATTACAACCCTGAATATAACCCGGACAAAAGAAATGACAACAAAATAAACAACCAAGACTCCTCTCTAGCTATACATGAGATGGAGCGCCTTTCCAATTACCAAGTTGACATCTTAGCCACTGAGTTCAACATTAACATTGGTGGAACCTTCACAAGTCTTCATCTCATTGTCCTTAGCAAATGCTTTTGGGTCCCTTTAGTCAGCTCGTTCTTATGATCAACTTCCAGAACCGAGAGTGACAGCGCTGATATCTTTGCAGCAAGTGGCCTTCCGAGGATCTTAGAATAGTTTTTATATTTCTTTTCCCCACAAATCATGTCCTTTATATGTGTCTCGTTGTGAACAGGTAATAGACTTTGGCTATTATCTGTTGCATTTGGATTTTGCACGGTAATGTCCCCTACATAAATAAGCTTCTAGATTGCTCCTTTCAGATGCCAACACTCTTTATGTCATGCCCCAGGGCATCTAAGCAATATGCACACCTTTTTAGAAAAATCAAACTTCTTTGGAAGAGGTTTTGGCAGTTTTAACTGAATCAGCTTCAACATGTCCAATTTCATTAGCCTCTGAAACAGACTGGCATATGACTCTCCTAATGGAATGGATGTTTTCTTTCTCTGCAACCTCTCATTCTTAAATGCTTGATTGGGCTGGAAACATGATCCAGGAGGGTTTCAGTAGGCTTGTGGGGGTGGGTAAGACATATGTAGACGTGGTGTGGGCCATTACGGGCCTTGTGGATGTAGAGCATAGGGTGGTGCATTGTGGATGGGGTATCGAGAAAGTGATGTATGATTTTGGGGGTTCTGTGGAGAGAAGTAGCAGTAAGAAGGATGACAAGGATATCCACAGGGTCGATATTGAGGCTAAAAGTGTTTAACATGAATGCCCACTGGATCCTATCATTTGCGGGGCTCAGCAACGTCTTTTCTATCAATGGGAGGATGTCCTGAACAACTTAACTGTTCCATATGAGCTAAAAGTCCCTAAAACGTTTCTTGGGTTTCTTTTCCATCCGAGATAGTTAGGAGCGGCCTCAGACAATGTCTATATTTTACTGGAAGTGTCCCAAAAAATCTTGAGCCATGTCGCCCAATGTAGGCCACATACCGACATCTTGACGATTATGCCATTCCAAAGATGCCCCAGTCAAGATCTTATTGTAATATGCCATCAACCAGTCATCTTTCTCTCCAACACTTCTCATTTCACTTCAATAGACCCTCAGGTGAGCTACCGAATCTCCACACCCATCATACAAGTTAAATTTTGGCACTTTGAACCCCGCGGGCAGGCGAACGTCAGGGGACACATACAGTTCTTTGTAATCCATTCTACCCTGGTCTCTCATCCCTTGCATGTTCTTTAAAAAATTTTCTACACCTTTCAGCTTCATGGATATCTCACCTTACCTACTTTTCTTATAACCTTTTCATTTTCAACATGAGGCTCGTCCCTCAGGCCCTGTTTGTATGAGTAGGTACCCTTGTGGTCACTCTCTAAGGGGTAATATTGGGCATCATGAGCTTGGATGTAAGCGGGTGGATTTAAAGATTATAGAGGATCATCTGGCATTATATCCGCTGCTTGGGTAAGTGCGACATCTAGGAAGCTAGGTAGTGGGAGGGGGGTGGTGCCTTCCCAGTCATCCAAGCCTGATACATATCAGCCAAATGTTGTCTCACCGTCTTTACCTCTTCAACCAACCCATTGTCATGTTCAACCATCTGCTTTCGGGCACCGGTATCAGCCAACTCAGTTCTATTGTTGTCTGCCATTTCCTTTTGACTGTGTTGTGGAGAGGAGTTACTACTTCGAGAACCACAAATCAACCACCTTTCTGCTATAAGTTATCAAAAGGAACAAAATGGGGTCATCTCTGTCATGACCCAAGATCCACTAAGTGTCATGATGGCGCCGGACACTGCTGTTAGGCAAGCCAATTAAATTACCGATTTAAATTCCTCTTTTAAAATACATCAAATTCTCGAAATTTCCTTCCATTTTCATAAATAAGAGGTTTTTGCTTCAATTCAAATCGACGATAACAATTAAATTAAATCTTTCAAAAACTATCCCAAAACCCGATGTCACAAGTGCATGAACGAATACTAATAAGTGAAATAAAATGCAACCTCTATCCAGAACACAGTGAACAGGAAATAAATAATTAAATTACAGAAAGGAACTACACTAGCTGTGGGTCGTCTCACAAGTTGCAGCTCACCTAGTCCCAGAGTTATCCATGATGCTACGCCAGTAGGCTGCTAGAAATGTATATGTACCTGTGCAACAAAAATACACAGAAGTGTAGTATAAGTACGTAATCAACGTGTACTCAGTGAATATCCCACCTAATCCCGAAGGGGTAGAGACGAGATGGCCAACTTTGATACTCACTGGAGGTCAATTATCAATATTCTGTAAGTGTGTGAATAATCATGGACTTATGTAGAAGTCCTAACTATGAAGCCAAATAAACAGCTAAACACCTTCAACAATAAATCAATGGCTTCCAAAGTCTATTTTTCATTATTTTTATCGATTTATATCAAGACATATAGGGACAATTCCACACGTTTGCAACTATTAAATAACAGATAAACATGCGCAAATCACACCGAGGCGACGACCCGCTCCAACAGGAATGTAAATTGTACACTGCCGAGGGTCGAGCTTTACGAACTATAGATGCATCTATTTTCACCGAGGCATTCGGCCTGTTCCATAAATAAACACATATCCTGCTCGTGGATCATCCAAGCGATGCATGCACACATAAAATACATGCTCAAGTAGGAAATTAAGAGCTCATCAAGGATAGTCCTCCAAATAACAATTTTCTCTTTTTAACATTTCGGGGAAATTACTATTAAATCTTTTTTTAAATTCCTTTACAAATTTAAGGTGATCTAAACAATTCAAACTATCAATGAGTTCACAGTAATCCAAGTATAACATGTTTTCGAGTCCTAGACGATCCGGACAATAGCATAATAGTTGCTACGCACGGACTCTCGTCACCTCATGTGTGCGTAGCCCCCACAAATAGGAGAACATGACCATTTTTATTCACCTATGGGGTAATTTTTCCCTCACAAAACTAGAAAAGAGACTCACGTCGCTATGAAGACCCATAACCGGCATTCTACATTCCTCCAAAGGCTTGAACTGACGTACAATGCTCCCAATACTAACCAATGATTATTTAAATCCATTAATATATGCTAAGGTATTCATTATAATCTAATTTATAACAATTTCCAATCCCGAACAAAAATTTGACCAAAACACCCTCGGGCCCACATGCCCGAAAATCCAAAATTCTTCGATGATAAAGTTTACCCATGTGACGACCCAAAGGGTCATCACCTGCTTTCCTCATTTTTCCTACACTTTTGAGGCCTTGAAAACCTTATTCTATGTTGCCTCGATTTACGTGCACGATCCGAGCATGTAGCCGGAAAGATCTTGTGATAGAAAATATGAATTCTATGAGAAATTTGAAGAAAAATGATATTAATATTGATATAGTTGACTTCGGTCAACGTTTTTGGTAAATGGACCCGGACCCAAGATCGGACGGTCCCGAAAGGTCCGCAGGAAAATATGGGACTTGGACATGCGTCCGGAGTCGAATTCTGAGGCCTAGAACCCAAGTTATGAATTTTTCTGTGAAATTGTTTTTGTTGTAATTATTAAAGGAAAATGAATTAAATGACCATGGTATCGGGCTCGTATTTTGGTTTCGACGCCCGGTACAAGTCTTAAATATTATATATGTGCTTTCTGCAAAGTTTGGTGACATTTGGATGTCGTTTGATATGTTTTGGACCTTGAGTTCCAAGTTTGAAAGTTTTGAAAACCAAAGGTATGAAAATCATGAACTTGAGGCTTGACTTGATTAAAACGATGTTATATTGGCGATGTGATCGCGCGAGCAAGTTTGAAATATGTTTTTGATGTTGTGTACATGTTTTGTTGGGAGCCCGGGGGGCTCGGGTAAAGATTTGGTAGGCCGTTGGTTCAAATTCTGAATTTTTACACTGCTGGTTTTTCACCCAGCTGTTGGCTTCTCAAATGCGAAGATTTTCTCGCAATTGCGAGAAGTCCCAGACTGGCCTTGGTTCGCAAATGCGGACCATACTTCGCAAATGCGAAGTTGGTAGGGTTGAGCATTGCTTCGCAAATGCGAAGTCTACCTCGCAAATGCGAGGCCTTCAGTGTTAAGCCTGGCTTCGCAAATGGGAAGCATTTAATTTGTCGCAAATGCGAAGGCCCCTTGATCCAGCCTTGTTCGCAAATGCGAAGATTATGTCGCAAATGCGACCATGTCAGTCCCCAACTCTGTAGCGTTCGCAATTGCGAACAAATGTTCGCAATTGCGATATCCGCAGCTGTGCAATTTTATACTTAAACGAAATTTTCAGTTCTTTCTTCATTCTTTCAAAAACCCACACACCACACACGACCTCTCAAGAGCAAATTCACCCCAAAGCAATTGTAAGTCACTTTTTACTTAATTCTTTCAATTCCTAACAACACTAAACATGTTTTTCAATAGAAATCAAAGGTTTTCATGGTAGAAATCCATGTTTTTGGGTAGAACCTCGATTTTTCATGAATTGGGCAATTGGACCTCGAATTGAGGTCCAATTTTGAAACAAATCATATATTTGAACTCGTGGGGGAATGGGTAACCGGATTTCGGTCCGAACCCCGAGTTCCGACCACGTGGGGCCAGGGGCGTTTTGGGAAATTTTGGGGTAAACTTTGAGAAAACCATTTTTAAGCATTCAAACCAAGTTAATTAGTATTTATTAATATAATGGAATCAATTGTGGTTAGATTTGAGCTAGTTGAAAGCAGAAATTCGGGGAAAAAGCTATAATTGAAGAGTAATTTGGACTTCAAGGCTAGAGGTAAGTGTTTGTTCTATCCTAGCTTGAGGGAATAGGATTATGTGCTATGTGTTATGTGATCGAGTGCGGTGTATAGGCTGTGGTGACAAGCATCCATACACTGGCGTCTTGCATGACCGTGAGTCGTTGTTAATACTTGTTGTGAGACATACTTAAAGATAAATTGTTGAACCCTTGCTGGGTTGTAGAATTGTTATTGTTCTCCCTTGCCGGGACTTGTTTTGATGTGAGATATTGATTGCCCTTGCCGTGAGTTTGTTGTGATGGTTATTGTGTCCCTTTCCGGGACGGTTCATGATTTATTGTTTTAATTCTCTGCCCTTAACTATGATTGTTATTTGGGTGAGAAAGAGTGATAATGCACGAAGGGTGATATCGTGCCTTGATTTATTGATTATGCACGAAGGTTAATGTCGTGCCTTGATTTATTAATTATGCACGAAGGTTAATACCGTGCCTTGATTTATTGATTTTTCACGAAGGTTAATGTCGTGCCATGTTATTGATTATGCACGAAGGATCATGCCGTGCCTTGTTATTGAACCATGTACAAAGGATCATGCCGTACCATGGATGTGAGGATGAGAGTAAAAGCACGAAGGGTGATACCGTGCACTTTATTTGCTTATTTGGTGAGAATGAGAGTAAAAACACGAAGGGTGATGCCGTGCAACTATTTGCTATTCCTTGACTTGATATTACCTGTTTTCCATTATACTTGTTTTTCCTTGTTGATTTAATAACTGTTGTTAACTGTTGAGTTCCTTTGTGTTATTCCTTGTTGAGTTGTTACTTGATTATTTCTCGTTATCTTGTGGTGTATATATATATAGAACTGCACAGGTTTATGTGGGTGTCTGGTCCTAGGCTTGTCACTACTTCGCCGGGATAGGCCAGGCACTTACCAGCACATGGGGTCGGTTGTGCTGATACTACACTTCTGTGCATTTTTGCACAGGTACAGGTTTCGATCAGGAGCAGCGGTAGATCTTTTGCGTGGGAGTTGAGCATCTTGAGACCGAGGTAGCTTGCAGGCGTCCGCAGGCCCGGCGTCTCTTCCTTTTATTTATGTTACTAGCTGTAGTCTCTTTGTTCCGAGACAAACAAATTATGTTATTTTCTTTCAGACCTTTATGTGTAGTATTCAGTAGTAGTTCTTGGGTCGAGGATTTCAGTATTGTTTTACCTTGAAACTGCTTATCTCTATTTTATAAAGTCTTCCGCATTTACTTCATTAAGGTTATGGTTTTGGTTGATAAATTGAATATGAAATATTGCTAAAAAAAAGGATAGTGTGAATAAAGTGGCTTGCCTAGCTACCACGAGTAGGCGCCATCACGATCCCGATGTTGGGGGAAAATCCGGGTCGTGACAAGTTGGTATCAGAGCTCTAGGTTACATAGGTCTCGCCACTCACGAACAAGCTTAGTAGAGTTTGAGAGGTAGGTACGGAGACGTCTGTACTTGTCCTCCAGAGTCTATTGAGTTAGGAAAGAGTCTCTCGTTTGTTCTTTCTTGTCGTGCGACTTGTTCCTCAAATACTGATTGAATTTCTATTCTGTCCTTTCGTAGATGGTGAGGACACGCGCTTCTTCGTCCGCTGACCAGCAGCCCGAGCCCCAGGCAGCTCCCGTGAGGGGCAGGGGCCAAGGCCGTATCAGAGGCCGTGGTAGGGGTAGAAGCTCAGCCCCCTGCAGCTACTCCAGAGGTGGAGCCTCATATTGAGATTGACGAGGAGGTTCCAGTCCCAGCAGCTCCAGTGGGCCCAGCTCAGGTCCCAGGAGAGGCTTTATTTGCCCCGGATCTTCAGGAGGCTTTGGTCAGAATAGCGGGGTTTATGGACAGCATTGCCAGAGCGGGCTTATTATCAGTTGCACCAGCCGCTTCTCAAGCTGGAGGAGGGGCCCAGACTCCTATTGCTCGTACTCTGGAGCCAGTAGCTCCTCAGCCTCAGGCACCAGTGGTTCAACCAGTTGTGGCCACTCAGTCAGGTACCACAGCTCAGGCAGGAGATGGAGCGGCCATGACTTCTGATTCTTTATGGAGACTTGATCGGTTCTCCAAGCTGTTTATCACTACCTTCAACGGTGCCACATCAGACGATCCTCAGGATTTCTTATTTAGTTGCCATGAGATTCTCAAGACTATGGGGATAGTAGAGTCCAATGGAGTTGACTTCTGTACATTCAGGCTTTCAGGATCCGCGAAGACTTGGTGGAGGGATTATTGTTTGACTCGACCAACAGGGTCCCCGGCTTTATCATGGGATCAGTTTGCAGAGTTATTTTTGGAGAAGTTTCTCCCTGTTACCCAGCGGGAAGCACTTCGGAGGTAGTTTGAGTGCCTCCAGCAGGGTTCTATGACTGTTACCCGGTATGAGACAAGGTTTGTTGATCTGGCACGACATGCAGTTGTGATACTCCCCTCAGATCGGGAGAGGGTCCACAGGTTTATAGTGGGCTTAATTAGCCAATTAGACTCCAGATGGCTTTGGGAGTGGGGAATGATATATCATTTCAGGAGGCAGCTAATGCGGCACGTAGAGTTGAGATGGCTCTTGCTCGGGGAGGTGGTTATTCTTCAGACAAGAGGCCTCGTTATTCAGGCAGGTTTAGTGGTACTTCTTCTGGTGGTAGAGAATCTTTTGACAGAGTCCAGTCTTCCGGGCCTTTCCATTCCGCCCTTCGGGCTTCACAGGGTGGACCAGGTGATCGTGGGTTTCGTGGGCAGTATTCAGATCAGTCTCCTATTAATGCTCCAACCTCTTCAGAGTGTTCGTGGAGGCCATTTAGGTCGTCAGGGCCAGCGGCCCCAGCAGCCTAAGAGTTGCTACGGTTGTGGTGACCTAGGTCATCTTGTCAGATTCTGCCCTCGAGCGATGGCCAACACTCAGCAGCGGGGCCCTTGTCCCATGATTCAGGCCCCAGCTGACCTTCAGCCTGCCCAGCCAGCCAGAGGCGGGGGTAGAGATCATAGAGATGGAGGTCGAGACCGTAGAGGTGGAGACCGTCCAGCTAGAGGTAGGGGTCAGCCAGTTGATGACCGTCCTAGGGATGTAGCTCAGAGGGGAGGTTCTGATCCTCAATTTTATGCCTTACCAGCCAGGCCAGAGGCAAAGGCATCAGATGCCGTGATTACAGGTACCATTCTTGTTTGTGGCAGAGGTGCTTCAGTATTATTTGACCCTGGGTCTACATATTCATATGTGTCTTCCTACTTTGCACCGTATTTGGCCGTGCCCAGCTATGCTCTAGAAATTCCAGTTTATGTGTCTACACCAGTGGGCGACTCCATTGTAGTCGACCGGGTGCATCGTTCGTGCACAATTATCTTTGGGGGTCTTGAGACCCGTGTTGATCTGTTGGTATTAGACATGGTGGATTTTAATGTCATATTGGGGATGGACTGGTTGTCCCCATACCATGCTATTCAAGATTGTCATGCCAAGACTGTGACATTGGCCTTGCCAGAATCACCCCGACTAGAGTGGAAAGGTACCTCAAGCCACTCCGTTCAAACTGTTATTTCCTATGTTAAGGCTCGACGCATTGTCGAGAAGGGGTGTCTAGCTTATCTAGCTTATGTTCGTGATTCCAGCGCAGATGTTCCTTCCATTGAGTCAGTCCCTATTGTACGGGAGTTTCCTGAGGTTTTCCCTTCAGACCTGCCGGGCATGCCACCCGACAGGGATATTGATTTCTGTATTGATCTGGCACCGGGCACTCGGCCCATCTCTATTCCACCCTATCGTATGGCCCCGCCGGAGCTAAAAGAGTTGAAAGATCAGTTGCAGGACCTTCTTGAGAAGGGCTTTATCAGGCCCAGTGTTTCCCCCTGGGGAGCACCTGTGTTGTTTCTGAAGAAGAAAGATGGCTCGATGCGGATGTGTATTGACAACTGGTAATTGAACAAAGTGACAATAAAGAATAAGTATCCACTGCCGAAGATTGATGATTTGTTTGACTAGCTCCACGGGGCGAGGGTGTTCTCAAAAATAGACTTGAGGTCAGGCTACCATCAGTTGAAGATCAGGGTGGCTGACATTCCTAAGACAGCCTTTCGCACTAGATATGGGCATTATGAGTTCATGGTCAGGTCCTTCGGGTTGACCAATGCCCCAGTAGCATTCATGGAGTTGATAAATCGGGTGTTATGGCCTTACTTAGATCTGTTCATGATAGTCTTTATAGATGACATCCTGGTATACTCTCGCAGCCAGGAAGAGCACGAGCAGCACCTCAGAGTGGTTCTTCAGACTCTGAAGGATAATCAGCTATATGCCAAATTTTCGAAATGTGAGTTCTGGTTGAGTTCGGTGGCATTTCTGGGCCACATTGTGTTAGTGGAAGGTATTCAGGTGGACCCAAAGAAGATAGAGGCAGTCCAGAATTAGCCTCGACCAGCTTCAGTGACTGAGATCCAGAGTTTTTTGGGATTAGCCGGTTACTACCGTCGATTTGTAGAGGGGTTTTCTTCTATTGCAGCCCCGATGACCAGGTTGACCTAGAAGGGTACCGAATTCCAGTGGTCAGAGGAGTGTGAGGCGAGCTTTCAGAAGCTCAAGACAGCCTTGACTACAACACCAGTGCTGATACTACCTATGGGTGCGGGGCCTTATATAGTTTATCGTGACGCATCTCGTACGGGGCTTGGATCGGTATTGATGCGGGATGGTAAGGTTATCGCTTATACTTCGAGACGACTAAAAATACGTGAGAAGAATTATCCGGTTCATGATCTTGAGTTAGCGGCGGTGGTTCATGCCTTAAAAATGCGGAGGCATTATCTATATGGTGTGACGTGTGAGGTGTACACTGATCACAAGAGCCTACAGTACTTGTTCAAGCAAAAGGAGTTGAATCTACGACAACGGAGATGGTTAGAGTTGCTGAAAGACTATAATGTTACTATCCTATACCACCCAGGTAAGGCCAATGTGGTGGCCGATGCATTGAGTAGAAAGTCTGCCAGCATGGGTAGTCTTGCATTCATTCCGGTCAGTCAGAGACCATTTGCTCTAGATGTCCAGGCCTTAGCCTACCGGTTCGTGAGATTAGACGTTTCTGAGCCTAGCAGGGTGTTAGCCTGCACGGTCGCTCATTCATCTCTATTAGAGCGGATCCGTGAGAGGCAATTTGATGATCCTCATTTGCATGACTTGAGAGATACAGTACAGCGGGGAGGTGCCACGAAGGTAAATCTAGATGATGATGGGGTATTGAGATTGCAGGGTCGAGTTTGTGTGCCCAATGTTGAAGGGATTCGAGAGTTGACTTAGCAGAGGCCCACAGTTCGTGGTATTCTATTCACCCGGGCGCCGTGAAGATGTACCAGGACTTACGACAACACTATTGGTGGCGCAGGATGAAGAAAGATATCGTTGCGTATGTCGCTCGGTGTCTAAATTATCAGCAGGTGAAATATGAGCACCAGAGGCCTGGTGGTGTATTCAAGAGAATCGAAATTCCCGAGTGGAAATGGGAGAGGATCACTATGGACTTCATTACTGGACTTCCTATGACTCGGAGGAAATTTGATGCTATTTGGGTCATTGTTGATAGGCTGACCAAGTCAGCACGCTTCATTCCAGTATCTGTCTCCTACTCATCAGAGAGGTTAGTAGAGATTTACATTAGGGAGATTGTTCAACTTCACGGGGTGCCGATACCTATTATCTCTGATCGGGTTATGCAGTTTACCTCGCGGTTCTGGAGAGCGGTCCAGCAGGAGTTAGGCACCCAGGTTTAGCTGAGTACAGCTTTTCATCCTTAGACGGATGGTCAGTCCGAGAGGACTATTCAGATTCTAAAGGACTTGCTTCGAGCCTGTGTCATTGATTTTAGAGGCTCGTGGGACCAGTTTCTGCCATTAGCAGAGTTCGCCTACAATAACAGCTACTAGTCCAGCATCCAGATGGCCCCGTATGAGGCATTGTATGGTAGGCGATGTTGATCTCCAGTCGGATGGTTTGAGCCGGGAGAGGCTCGGTTGTTGATTACAGACTTAGTTCAGGAGGCCTTGGATAAGGTCAAGACTATCCAGGAGAGATTGCATTCAGCTTAGTCCAGACAGAACACTTATGCGGATCGTAAGGTTTGAGATGTAGATTTCATGGTTGGTGAGCAAGTATTGCTCCGAGTGTCGCCTATGAAGGGCGTGATGAGGTTCGGGAAGAAGGGCAAGCTCAGCTCTAGGTATATTGGTCCATTTGAGATTCTAGACCAAGTGGGAGGGGTGTCTTACAGACTAGCTCTGTCGCCTAGCTTATCAGCCGTGCATCCAGTTTTTCATGTATCTATGCTTCGGAGATACCACGGTGATTCCACACATCTGTTAGACTTCAGTACTGTCCAATTGGACAATGATCTATCCTACGAGGAGGAGCCGGTGGCCATTCTAGACCGGCGGGTTCGACAGTTGAGGTCGAAGAGTTATCCTTCTGTGCGTGTTCAGTGGAGAGGTCGGCCTCCTGAGGCATCGACCTGGGAGTCCGAGTCTAATATGCGGAGCCGCTACCCACATTTGTTCCCCGACTCAGGTACTTCCTTCTCTTGTCCGTTCGAGGACGAACAATTGTTTTAGAGGTGGAGGATGTGACGACCCAAAGGGTCATCACCTGTTTTCCTCATTTGTCCTACACTTTCGAGGCCTTGAAAACCTCATTCTATGTTGCCTCGATTTACGTGCACGATCCGGGCATGTAGCCGGAAAGATCTTGTAATAGAAAATATGAATTCTATGAGAAATTTGATGAAAAATGATATTAGTATTGATATAGTTGACTTCGGTCAACATTTTTGGTAAACGGACCCGGACTTAAGATCGGACGGTCCCGAAAGGTCCGCAGGAAAATATGGGACTTGGACATGCGTCCGGAGTCGAATTCTGAGGCCTAGAGCCCAAGTTATGAATTTTCTGTGAAATTGTTTTTGTTGTAATTATTAAAGGATAATGAATTAAATGACCATGGTATCGGGCTCGTATTTTGGTTCCGACGCCCGGTACAAGTATTAAATATTATATATGTGCTTTCTACAAAGTTTGGTGACATTTGGATGTCGTTTGATATGTTTTGGACCTTGAGTTCCAAGTTTGAAAGTTTTGGAAACCAAAGGTATGAAAATCATGAACTTGAGGCTTGATTTGACTAAAACAATGTTATATTGGCGATGTGATCGCGCGAGCAAGTTTGAAATGTGTTTTTGATGTTGTGTACATGTTTGGTTGGGAGCCCGGGGGGCTCGGGTAAAGATTTGGTAGGCCGTTGGTTCAAATTCTGAATTTTTACATTGCTGGTTTTTCACCGAGCTATTGGCTTCGCAAATGCGAAGATTTTCTCGCAATTGTGAGAAGTCCCAGACTAGCCTTGGTTCGCAAATGCGAACCGTACTTCGCAAATGCGAAGTTGGCAGGGTTGAGCATTGCTTCGCAAATGCGAAGTCTACCTCGCAAATACGAGGCCTTCAGTGTTAAGCCCGGCTTCGGAAATGCGAAGCATTTGTCGCAAATGCGAAGGCCCCTTGATCCAGCCTTGTTCGCAAATGCGAACATTATGTCGAAAATGCGACCATGTCAGTACCCAGCTCTGTAGCATTTGTAATTGTGAACAAATGTTCGCAATTGCGAAATCCGCAGCTGTGCAATTTTATACTTAAACGAAATTTTCAGTTCTTTCTTCATTCTTTCAAAAACCCACACACCACACACGACCTCTCAAGAGCAAATTCACCCCAAAGCAATTGTAAGTCACTTTTTACTTAATTCTTTCAATTCCTAACAACATTAAACATGTTTTTCAATAGAAATCAAAGGTTTTCATGGTAGAAATCCATGTTTTTGGGTAGAACCGAGGTTTTTCATGAATTGGGCAATTGGACCTCGAATTGAGGTCCGATATTGAAAAAAATCATATATTTGAACTCATGGGGGAATGGGTAACCGGATTTTGGTCTGAACCCCGAGTTCCGACCACGTGGGGACAGGGGCATTTTGGGAAATTATGGGCTAAACTTTGAGAAAACCATTTTTAAGCATTCAAACCAAGTTAATTAGTATTTATTAATATAATGGAATCAATTGTGGTTAGATTCGAGCTAGTTGAAAGCGGAAATTCGGGGAAAAAGCTATAATTGAAGAGTAATTTGGACTTCAAGGATAGAGGTAAGTGTTTTTTCTATCCTAGCTTGAGGGAATAGGATTATGTGCTATGTGCTATGTGATCGAGTGCGGTGTATGGGCTGTGGTGACGATCATCCATACTCTGGCATCTTGCATGACCGTGAGTCGTTGTTAATACTTGTGTGATACATACTTAAAGATAAATTGTTGAACCCTTGCCGGGTTGTAGAATTGTTATTGTTCTCCCTTGCCAGGACTTGTTGTGAATTGAGATATTGATTGTGCTTGCCGGGACTTTGTTGTGATGGTTATTGTGTCCCTTGCCTGGACGGTTCATGATTTATTGTTTTCATTCTCTGCCCTTAACTGTGATTGTTATTTGGGTGAGAAAGAGTGATAATGCACGAAGGGTGATGCCGTGCCTTGATATATTGATTAAGCACAAAGGTTAATGCCCTACCTTGATTTATTGATTTTGCACGAAGGTTAATGCCGTGCCATGTTATTGATTATGCAAGAAGGATCATGTCATGCCTTGTTATTGAATCGTGTACGAAGGATCATGCCGTACCATGGATGTGAGGATGAGAGTAAAAGAACGAAGGGTGATACCGTGCACTTTATTTGCTTATTTGGTGAGAATGAGAGTAAAAACACGAAGGGTGATGCCGTGCAACTATTTGCTATTCCTTGACTTGATATTACCTGTTTTCCATTATACTTGTTTTTCCTTGTTGATTTAATAACTGTTGTTAACTGTTGAGTTCCTTTGTGTTATTCCTTGTTGAGTTGTTACTTGATTATTTCTCGTTATCTTGTGGTGTACATATATATAGAACTGCACGGGTTTATGTGGGTGTCTGGTCCTAGGCTTGTCGCTACTTCGCCGAGATAGGCCAGGCACTTACCAGCACATGGGTTTGGATTGTGCTGATACTGCACTTCTGTGCGTTTTTTCACATGTCCAGGTTTCGATCAGGAGCAGCAGTAGTAGATCTTTTGCGTGGGAGTTGAGCATCTTGAGACCGAGGTAGCTTGCAGGCGTCTGCAGGCCCGGCGTCTCTTCCTTTTATTTATGTTACTAGCTGTAGTCTCTTTGTTCTGAGACAAACAGATTATGTTATTTCTTTCAGACCTTTATGTGTAGTATTCTGTAGTAGTTCGTGAGTTGGTGACTACATGTCTTGGGTAGAGGATTTCAGTATTGTTTTACCTTGAAACTGGTTATCTCTATTTTATAAAGTCTTCCGCATTTACTTAATTAAGGTTATGGTTTTGGTTGATAAATTGAATATGAAATATTGCTAAAAACAGGATAGTGTGAATAAAGTGGCTTGCCTAGCTACCATGAGTAGGCGCCATCACGATCCCGATGTTGGGGGAAAATCTGGGTCGTGACAACCCATGACCTTAGGAACTCAAATATATAATTTTCTCCTAATTCCACACTGAAAATTCGTGGTAAAAATCAAATAATAAAATATTTCTAGGTCTTCCTCTAACCCTCAAATTTCTACCTATTTTCATGCTAAAATCTATACATTATTGATGTATATACCCAAAACTAGAAGAGATCACTTACCTCGTGTTTGGTGATGAAAATGGCTTTCCAAATTTGTTCCAAAGTTAGCTCCTATGGAAGAAATTAAGTGAAAAATGACCCAAGTCCGATTTTTAAAGAAATCTCCCTGCCTCCAGCAGTTTCTGCTTTTGCGAAAACATTTCTGCTTTTGCGGTTCCGCTTCTGCGAAAACTTGCGATAATTTCCGTGTTTGTGGAAAAACTCCCGCTTCTGCGGTAGATTTCTGCTTTTGCGGTTTTGACAGTATCGACACTTTTCTCGGCACGGAAACGAGTATAACTTCCTCATACGATGTCCAAATTTGGTAATTCTTTTTTCTATGGCTCCGAAATTACGATAAAGATCTAATGGTTTAATTAAAAATTAATTTGGAGCTAATTTGATTAATATGGTACCCTTTATGTCCAAAGAAACGACGTTGAAACATTAAATAAGAGCGCAACACAACCCAAAACACACCTGAGGCACCTGGGACCCCAACCAATAACATCAACCAGTCCCAAAATGCATTACAGACTTGCTCGAGGCCTCAAATCACATCAAACAATGCTAATATCGTGAACCAACCTCCAATCCAAGCTTTATGAACTTTAGAACTTCCAACGTCTACTCTCGATGCTT
Organism: Nicotiana noctiflora; assembly: GCA_032618575.1. Lineage (NCBI taxonomy): Eukaryota > Viridiplantae > Streptophyta > Magnoliopsida > Solanales > Solanaceae > Nicotiana > Nicotiana noctiflora. The sequence continues at coordinate 207,632 of JASVEL010003021.1, forward strand.
AAACCTATCAAATCATGTCTGATTGACCTTAAATTTTGCACACAATTCATTTGACATTACGAACCTACTACAGGTTTCTAAATCGGATTCCGACCACAATATCAAAAGTCTACTTTCGGTCAAACTTCTCCAAAACCTTCAAATTTCTATCTTTAGCCAAACAGCTTCAAAATGACCTACGGACCTCCGAATTCACTTCTGATCGCGCTCCCAGCTCCCCAATCACCATATGAGGCTACTCCTAGTTTCGGAATCCAAAACGGACATAAATAACACTTAAATGCACTTTAAGCCAAACTGATGCAATTTCTTCTAAAATCCTAACTTCCACAATAGGCGCCAAAATGCTCCCGGGTCATCCAAAACCCGATCCGGGCATACGCCCAAGTCCGCAATCATAATACAAACTTGTTGGAACATTCGGATCCTAATTCCGAGGTCATTTGCTCAAAATTCTAATCCCAGTTCATTTCTTTAATTTTAAGCTTTCAAAATGAGAATTTTCCATCCAATTTAACTATGAACTTACCGAAATTCAATTCCAACCACGCGTACACGTCTATATACCTAAAATGAAGCTGCTCATAGCCTTAGGCTGCTGAACGACACATTAGAGCTCAAAACGACCGGTTGGGTCATTACGTTCTCTCCCACTTAAACATACGCCCGTCCTCGAACGTGCTGAAAACTATACCGAAGTAGTCTGAAATCATTGTTTAGCACCTTATGCACCTTTCTATGCTACCACAACTTAGTTGAGTACATTAGCTCGATAAATTCTGAAGATACTCCCCTTTTTTCGGGCAACTAAGCCTTAGAGCCCAATTCCAATATCCAGAATTCTATGCTAGGCCTATTTTCATCATAGGATCACCAAATCATTCACCACACGTTGTACCCAACATGACTGCATAACTTTATAGGACCACAATAACATTTTCTGATCAACTTAGCCGAAATTCAATGAATTAGATGCTCCCATTGTACCTTATGACCTACATAGGTCTTGCTGTAACCTTTATAACACTAACATGGTGGAAGATATAACAGCCGAATCAACAAATCATTGAGTCTATTCCTCTGACAAGAATCATTACCACATTCTGAACCAAATAATGATCTTTGCTCCTTAATATACTTCGTATAATCAGATTGCACTGATCCTAAGTTCGATAATCTCGTCTCACCCAATATGAACTGCTCGGGCAATAAGCCACTTCGGACACAATCATGAGTCTAATATGATGCCACAATGTGCCAATAGGCTACCGATTAGGATATGATACAAGAGGAAAATGAACTCTGAAATTGAGATCTAATTACCCCACTCGCGAATCATATATGCAACGCGAGCTAACAACTTATACGAGTTTTCCTCAGAAAATAGGAGATAGAACACATAAAAGAAACTAGGGGAAAACTGTATGGAACATCCAACTATTGTTGCGCGAAACCCGATCAAAAGAACATAACTATGGCGGGGTGCCACCCGATCCACACAATATAACCATCACAATATAACCATGGCGGCGTGACACCCGATCTACATGTACAACTCACATAAGGAGATACACATCGAGCTAAATTGCTCACCACATAAAAATACTGAATATTGGTCATAAACACGCTGAGGTGAATAATACCATCCCCGAGGAAACATATAGCACTATAGGCTACAAAACTCAAGCATAACTGATGTGCGATATATGATCTGAATCTCAAGAGCCATCCTGCTCATATAACATTAGTGCTACACGAAACCTCAACACATAAGAAATTTAAGCTATTTCACAACTCATACGGCCCAATACATCATTATCTAGAATAGCTGATGACAGAATAACACCCCGACTGTTCCCCCATAAGGAACGCTCGCTGAAATGAACACAAAACTGGCCTGATATAAAGCCCTATTCACATACAAATCAATCGACTAATCTCAAGCCGATTTCTGATTGCACCAACTTGGCTAATAACCTTTCAAAGGTTCATAGTAACTCTTTCTTACCCATAACATATAAGAACATCCATTATAACAAGAGCAACCTCCCCCATTCATATCCCAATAAACATGAGTTCCCTCCAGGCCTAAATTCTCAAATCGATGATATTACCAAAATTCGCATACTTGGTTTAAATCTCTAATCAATCAAGTGACTACATGCTACACATATACAATCTTCCTATGGGACACGCTCCCACTTCCTTCCAAATTAACTAACGGGTCTGCACATCCAAACCACCGGCTGCACCAGTGCTGAAAAGCGATCAAGAATTCTTAACTAGGACACAAAGCCTTTCTCACAAATCACCGATCCCAGGTGATAGTGACGACAACACCAACTCACTCAAAATACTGAAACTCACTTCCTGCTCATCCGAGCTCTTGATATCATAGTCATTACCAAGCTGTAACCTTGATCCTCACTTCACATTCTATACCTCTCACTGCACCCAGCATGCCGATACATGATAGACACAATTTCCATCACAACCCTGGAACCACTGATAAACTAATACTTCATCATATAAAACTTTTTTATTTAACTCACTTCAGGAGAACTATAGCGAGATACAGGCGAATTCTCATCACCGTTGAGTATACCAATCTCTAGTGGTCCAAGCCACCATAACCCTTCCGGGATTCATCTACTCATAACAGGCTATAACAGAAGAAAACTTCTGAATAACATCAATCACTGTGGCCGACAAGCATCACACGCACCACCACACTTCACATGCATGACTTGATCACACTGGATGAACTGATCACCACTACCAATATGCCAAGTTAACCATGGCTAATCAATCTATTTACTTCCACTAAATCCTTGATTGCCTTAGAAGTAATACTTCTTCATTCAACAAATAACATACTCCATCTGCACATTTACTGAATGACCTTGAATCACGAGACCATGTTGTCTCGAATCCCACAAACCATTTTATATTTATGAATTTCTACTTCAAAAGCCAACCATCATGAAATTTTGTGCCACTTCTCATAAGCTGCTTTCCAAGCTTGATCCTTAATTATGCCCATAAACTCGACATTATTAGGCACCACAGTTTACCTCTTGAATTTACTAGGACCATTACGAAGAGGCACCCGCTCTAACTTGGTCCCGAATATAATCGGCTACATAGATCTCATAACATAGGAGCACTCTCTCCGCGAGGAACCCGGCAAAATCACTTTCTCTGAAACCTGCATCTATACGAGGCATAAATCCCGAACATTTTTCTAGTCCGAACATAAGAGAATAAGGCCAACCATAGCATTCTTCCAATGATTCATTTGCTTGAATTACCACTTATGATCTTTTCTTATAGTTGGAATAACCCATTAATATGCTAATAACCAGAAATCACGCAAGTAGTAAACCATACAACCCAATTCTAAGCGGTGGGACTCTCCCACTTAGCTTGAAGCCATCATTTCATAATTCTAGAGTTTGCCCGATCGATCTCCTTGTCGAACAACCAATAAAATTCCTCGTAGAAGCTTCGCCAACCACACGACCACTAACCTGCTCATGGGGAATAACTCACCTAGGGGAATCACCTCCCGACATCTTCCCACGCCGCTGCACGGGGCACATTCACTATGACGTCAATAGCCCATACTTCATATCATACCCACAGGTTTCAATCAGAAATCCTTAAAATCCCCAATTCGATCAAAACTCTCCTTAAGTTGCGTAGTCTTCTTAGTACCAAGCCTGTATGCAACCCCCGCCACTTTCCCACTTTGGCAAAACTCGTCTCCTTAATCGGTCACTCGACCTTGCTTCTCATACTCGTCTTTTTAGAAAATTTTAAATGCCCCCCTGACGCCTCCCACATGTCTTTCCTTATACTTTGCAGCTCAATTGTTGCATCAAATAAAACCTATCTTCGTGGCTCTTGACCCACAATAGCTACTAATCTTCATGCCTTTCTGAAGGTCATCTTTATCGATCCATCAACATTAGAAATTCTGATTCAATCTTGAACCATTGCACCATGCGACAACTGACAGTCGTATCTCCAATACTATTTCACAATATCTTGCCATAAAGGCGAATTGTAGGTGATTATAACATCAACAAACTTGGTACGTTCCAATAGGACCACGACACCCCATCATAGAAGGAAGCTCCACCACGCTTGCAATTACCATGTCCCATTACTTTCACTAGCCTATATTTGACCATTCTTAATCCGACCGCCTTTTCCTCTCTTGGAAATAAAATACTGAATCCCTTGATTACATATTATGTAAACCTCCATTCAATTCATCCACCGCCCCGACACGTGGCCAAACATCCTACCATCACAATAACACTGCGGAAATAATCGCTCATAAGCATCATGGCAACTTGTGCCTAGCCTCAATGCTCTTAGTAGACTTTTTACTGAACTGAACAATAGAATATCCTCCCATAAAGCGACTATGATAGTACAATCAATTATATCAGGGAAATCATCCCGCACCACCTTTGTAGTGCCATTTTTATTATTCAAATTCTCGATTTCTAGCAAACGCTCGTGTCGCGTAAGACTGAGAAGGAAGGAATAAAAGGCATAAGCCCCAAAGAAATTGAACCGCACGATAAGGAAATCAAGAAGGGAAGCACTCCTAACAGCCATATAGCCTCCCGGGGATAAGTACAGACTTCTCCGTACCGACCGCGAAACTCTACTACACTTGTTCATGACTCGTGAGACCGGGAACCTAGTGCTCTGATACCATATTGTCACGACCCAAAATCCACTAATGGTCGTGATGGCGCCGGACACCGCTGTAAGGGAAGCCAATTAAATTACCGATTAGTAATCCTCTTTTAAAATATATCAAATCAATAAATTTTCTTCCATCTTTATAAATAAGAGGTTTTGCTTCACTTCATATCGATGATAACAAATAAATCAAATTGTTCAAAAACCATCCCATAACCTAGTGTCACAAGTGTATGAGAAACTACTGGTAAGTGAAATAAAATGCAACCTCTGTCCGGAATACATTGGACATGAAATAAATAATTAAAGTACAGAAAGGAACTACACTAGCGGCAGGTCATCTCGCAAGTTGCAGCTCACCTAGTCCCAAAGTTATCCATATTGCTACACTAGTAGGCTTCTAGAAGTGTATATGTATGTGCAACAAAAATGCACAGAATTATAGTATGGGTACGTAATCAACGTGTACTCAGTGAGTATCCCATCAAATTTCGAAGGGATAGAGACGAGATTGCCAACTTCGACACTCACTAGAGGTTAATTATCAATATTCTTTAAGCGTGTGAATAATCATGGACTTTTGTAGAAGTCCTAACTGTGAAACCAAATAAACAGGTAAACACCTTCAACAATAAATCAAGGGCTTCTAACGTCTATTCTTCATAATTTTTATTGATTTATATCAAGCCATATAGGGCCAATTCCACACTTTTGCAACTATTAAATAATAGATAAACATGCGCAAATCACCGTGGCGACGACCCACTCCAACATGAATGTAAACAGTGCACTATCGAAAGTCGAGCGGCATGAACCATAGATGCATCTATTTTCACCTTGGCGTTCGGCCCGTTCCATAAATAAACACATATCTTGCTCACGAATCACCCAAGTGACGCAGGCACACATAAAATACATGCTCAAGTAGGAAATTAAGAGCTTATCGAGGATAATCTTCCAAATAAACAATTTTCTCTTTTTAACATTTCAGGGAAATTACTATTAAATCTTTTTTTAAATTCCTTTACCAATTTAAAGTGATCTAAGCAACTCAAACTATTAATGAGTTCACAGTAATACAAGTCTATATACCTAAAATGAAGCTGCTCATGGCCTTGGACTACTAAACGACGCATTAGAGTTCAAAATGATCAGTTGGGTCATTACAATCCCATTAACGTTAGGGCATTTAACAGCAAAAATATCACATTGCGTGCAATGCACCTAGACACAGTTATCGATTTCTAAAATGATTTCGAGGGTATGGAGGTCATTTTATATCATCCCAATTTGTTCATTTCAATCATTTATTTTCTCTGCTTTTCTAGCACCTCTTAGCTTGCCTAATTTCTTTCGTTTCTCTCCCTCTTCTTTTTTTAATCATCACTCTTTTCTTTCTCTCATATCTCATATCTCACATCCCACAATTTCACCTCCTTTTTGTTTCCTTCTTCTTTCCTGTTTTTCTTTTCCTTTAATTTTTCTTTTATAAATAAAAAAATAATTTGATCGAACCCTATGTAGGTTGCTTACGTATCATGACCTCGCATGAATCATATCTTTGCGTAGTCCTGGAAGAACAGGAATAAAGTAAACAAACTGACATTTTTTCTTTCTTATTTTTTTTACCTTAATGACTAGCTTTGATGGGAAAAAAAGAGAAATTAAAGAAACAAATATTTTTTTCCTTTTTTTTGTGAATTTTCGAGATTAAATGTTCTACAACTCAAGCAAATATTTTTCTTCTCTTTTTCTACTTTTTGAAACAAACACCCTATGAGAGATTATTTAGGAAAACCTACAAGAAAAATATTTTTTTGATTTTTTGTTTTTTTAGGGGGGAAATCTTAACAATAAACCAAAGAAAAATATTTTGAATTTTCATTTGATACAACAAAGCCATGTTTCGGAACTATCAATGAAAAAAATAAAATAAAATATTTTTGAATTTCAATTTTGATTGCTTAAAGAATAACTTCTAATAATAAACAAAAGATAAAGTATTTTCTATGTACAATATCCTAAAGTTCTAATGAAAATAATTTTTTTTACTTTTTATTAATTTCCAAAGAAGAACATCAAAGTAAAATCTTTTTTTATTTGATTGACACCTTAAAGAAAGCTTTTAAAGAATTACTAAAAGATGATTCTCTTTTTTTTGTTTTTGAATTTTGGCCCCAATATACTAAAAGAAACATAAAAATAATTCATTTAAAGTCCTAGATATTACTTGGCTAAAGGAAAAACAGCCTCAATTTTTTTAAACAATTTCTAGAATTAGTATTTCTAAGGAAAACTTATAGCGGAAATACAAAATGCAATATTTGTTTTTTGGGTTTTTTGAGTTACAAAACATTTTTTCAGATGCAAAATACAATAACAAAACTCGACATTACTATATAAAACTAAAAAAGTAAAAGACGACATAAAAATAAAATAAAAATCTCCTCAAGCAACTTCTGAATGTTGTGGCCCTGGGGTATCTGTCATGCTCAAACTCCGGTAAGTAAATCCCCACCAGTATGAGAAAACGTAAACCAGCACTATGTGAGACAATAACATTCCCTATTAGACACATGCAAGATATGGTTGCAATTTTTTTTTTACAAAAATGGGTTATTTGGCCAAAAGGTGGCTAGAAGTACAAAATTTAGCTAAGACCCTGCAAAACCAAGAAACTAAGATTCACTAGGAAGACCGGACCCTATGTGAGTTGCCTACGTATCACGCCCCGAAAGTCGAGAATCGGGTATGCGTAGTGCGGCCAGATTGGATATTGTTGAGAATTAAAAAAATAACTAATCTATAGAAAACACATTTTTTGATTTTTTTTTTAAAAATGATGAAACAAGCAAAAAAATTTGGATTTTTTTTCCTTTTTTTTTATTTAATGCTGAAAAAGTGCAAAATCTTTTTGAACTTTTTTTTCATTTTCAATTTTTTTTGTTCTTTTTTAAAAAGATAAAGCGTGAAAGAAAATTATAATTAAGCCTCGCTTGCTTCATTTTCAGACTTCACCCTCTTTTTTTCTCGTTTTTCTTTTTCATTTCCCTCAATTATTCTTTGTCCGCCAAATGACCCTTTTACCCTTGAAGAAATGCAACATGTAGCACAAAAGATGCATCAAGATGGTCCTTTTCATTTCGGGTACACGTGTCCTAGACAGACCCAACCCCTATGTCGAGTCTCCAAAGTCAAATGCAAATGATGCAAACAAACGTTCCTACTAGGGATCCGACACGAGGCTGAGTTATTCTAGGTTCAAAACCAGTGTTTGTTGTACTAGACATGGCTTACCCGAGCGGACAGCTCGAGCCGAAGGGGAGGCAGCGTACCGGGAATAAAGAAGCTTCACCAGCTTAGCAACTTATCCGACCCTCATTCTAAAATGGGATTGGACTTTAAACAGAAGAGAAGTCACACGAAGTGCACCCTTCCCAATGATGTAGAAGACTCAGAGAGAAGATGGGTTTCAAGGAGTTTATATACAATTCACAAAATATCAAAGCGGTAATAGCATTATGCACATTAGGCCCAAACATGTAACAAAAATCAGATAAACCCAAATATAACAATTGTTTTAAGCTCGATTCTGAACTTTGAACCAAAAGTTCTGGGTTCGTGTCCCTAGTAGAGTCGCCAGAGCTGTCACACCTCCTTTTTACTCACCACCCCAAAAGATAGTGTATAAGGGATTTTTTTCACTTTAAGTGACATTATTCGAAATAGAATTAATTACTCAATTCAGAGACGCCACTTGAGATAGTTTATTTTCTGGTGTCTGAAGTCAACAATTTATTTTGAAATCCCAAATCAAGGAAAATTTGACTTTTGTTTTGAAGTATGCGAACCAAAAATTCTGAATAAGGAATTCTGTTAATCCAAGGGAAGGCGTTAGGCGCCCCCAGATTTCGTTGTTCTAGCACGATCACTTAAACTATTACAATTGGCCTATTATTATTTTAAAACATGTTTTAGCCTATGGTATATTTTAAACTATTAACCACTTTTAATTAATTTTAAAAAGATTTTAACGTCATATAAAATATGTCTTTGGACCGCGTCTCAAGAAATGCACCCGCAATACGAAACACCTTTTATTCAATGTTATTAAGATTTAGATTAGGGTCACATGAAATGCACACCCGAGTTTAGGAAAGTAATATTATTAAAAATGCGCCTAAAACAACTATACATTTTTAGTTTTGTTAGGGCCATAAAAATTTGCTAAATGGCACGCCTTGATTCTAATTTTAAAGGATGTTCGAACAAAATTTTTGAGGGCCATAAATTATATTTTACTCTAATTGTTCAAATGAATTGGAAGGGTAAGAACGCCAGAGATGACACAAATATTCCACTAAGGAAAGAAATGGAATCTGATCTTGAGTGCTTAAACGAATGGAAGCTTAAATAGTCAAATAAAAATAAGATCTTGTTTAAGTTGCTAAAACAGAATTTAATACCCACAATTCTTATATTTTTCTTTTTTAGCCATTATACACATCAAACTAAAAATAATGGAAATTATTTGTCAACTACCATGGAACAAACAGGTAAAACAAAACTTCTCATAAGTTAATCGTACAATGCAATAAAAGGTTGAACCGACAGTTTCATTACGGTAAGATATCAAAATAATGTGAAGTTCAAAAATACAATGATAAACTAATAAAATTTTATTAAATTTGCTCTTGTTATGCTTTTCTCTTTAAGGAATTTATTTAATAGCCTTATCGTTTCTGCTGTGTTAAATGTGAACCTTTGCATTGAAAGCATTATTGTTCGTTACTAATGCATGGGGTCGAATTGGACGCGATTGATGAAAGTCGAGCACGCCTTCCTCCATGGCCACTAAAGTCAAATATACCTCTCTTCACACCCATACGACGGAAAGGAGTACGCCTCTAACAATAAAAGCGCACAAACAAACTCGCCCGTACGAGCGTCTGTCCCCTCCGCCCGTTTATATTTCTATAACGACAATAGTCCTAGAATAAAGTGATATTCTGATGAGGGAGCTTTCCTTCTATATAAGGAGAGGCCTCCCTCATTTCTAAGGCAGGTGTTATTTTCATCAAAAATACAACTTCTAACTATCATTCTCTCTCTGTATTATCTCTCTCTCAGTGATCAGTTTTGGTAACCCATTAAGTTTCATTATAATCTCACCAAAGTAAATAACACACGATATATAGATCTATCCTTGGGTTTATTACCGTTGATTCCAATTTACCCTTTCATAATCTTTAATTGTCCCTAACTCATAAAGCAATCGATAGCTTTTGGGTCAAACAATTTGGCGTCGTTTGTCGGGATTTCGAGAATCAAACCTGTAGTATACACCCGAAGGATCAGATCACTAGATAAAACCTAAAAATGGCCGAAAACAACACCCAGTCCAAATCTATAACGGAAGTCACCACCAACCTCCTGAGTTCCCTGAACGAGGTCGGTGGTAGTGCTGCCATCAACACCCCCCTGATATCACACGTGAGGCAGAAGCCTCACCGTCCCTCTCCGGGAATCTTGCAACCTTGAAGGAAAAAGATACCTCCACATCCGCTACAAAAGAAGCACCCCCGGCGGTCAGGAAGTTACTAGAAGAATGAATTACAAGCGCCCTGAGCGGCCTAGTGGAAAAACCACCACGAAGTCATGAAAAAGCAGCACCAAGAACAAGTATCACCGCCACAGCAGGCGAGCAAGAGGAAACGCGGACTAACAACCAACCCGTCGAAATGAAAATGCATGACGACACATTAACGTCCATTTTGAGAAAAATGGAAGAAATGGAGAGCGAAAACAAGGCCCTCTGTGACCAAATGAAGGAGCATCAGGATAGGGTCGACAAGATCCTCGGAGCGCCCAAACAGCTGCCCAAACGTGACGTAGGGAGATTCGTAGAATAACTTTACTCCGAGGAGACCGCCCCTTACACCATCCCGAAAACTTTCAAGTTGCCTCCTTATCTGAGAGTATACGATAGGACCACCGACCCTAAAGACCATCTCATCCATTATGTCACCACTGTGAAAGGTAACGACTTGTCCAAGGAACATGTACCATCTGTGCTACTGAAGAAGTTCAGCGAGACCCTGACCAGAGGAGCCCTGACATGGTATTCTCAACTGCCCGCCAAAGCAATCTCAACCTTCGAAGAAATGGCAGACAATTTCTTCAATGCGCACTCGGGCGCTAAAAAGGCAGAAGCGCGGGTAAAAAAATCTTCGCCATAAGACAATCATAGGCGGGGACTTCCTCGCCAGATTCAATAGGGTAAGGATGAGCCTACCAAACGTATCAAAGGGCATGGCGGTAGCCGCTTTCCAGAACGGACTCAGCAGGGACGGCTCCAGAGCAACCAAGAAACTACTAAGCCGACTCATGAAATATCCCCCCACAACTTGGGATGAGATCCATAACATCTACTGCACCGAGGTACGAGCAGACGAAGAGGAGCTTAATGGACCAACCTGATGACTGACATCCATACACCCAGACATAAGGATAGATCAACATCATGAGGGACGTCGAGAACTCCCCCCTCGCCCTAATAAAGAACAATATAACCCTGCATGTGGTCTCCTCTTCCACCCCCTCGTCATGTAGACGCACTACAACGTCATCTCGCCTCGCTCAGAAAGGAAAGAGGTACGCCCCATTACTTTCATCACATAACTTTTGTGTTTCACCTTCAGAGATTGTGTACGCACTGGAAAAGCTCAGTACCAAGGTGCAGTGGCCTCAGAAAATGAAATCGGACCCTGCCACGAGAAAATCAAACATTCTGTGTGAATTCCACCAAGAACGAGGACACAAGACCGAAGACTGCATAGGTCTATGATAGGAAGTCGTCAGGATGCTAAACCAAAGATACCTAAAGAAGCTGCTCAGCGACAAGGGGAAGGCCAATTTTGCACGCGGGCGAGAGCAGTCCCGCGGACCGCCAAAGCCACCCTCCCCGACGCGTACGGTAAACATGATCGTCGGAGACGGAACTGGCGTTGCTATCAATCAATATCAAATTTGCCAACACATACAGACTGAAGAGAAATAGAACGATGACCTCGAAGGAAGTATCACCTTCGATAAGTCTGATGCCGATGGTTTGTGTTTTCCCCATTATGATGCTTTAGTTGTCGCTTTATGTATTGCTGATTCGGACGTCAGGAGAGTCATGATCGATGGGACACGAGGACAGGATAACCCCCCGTTGTATAACTCTAACTAGTTTTAACAATACAGTGGAACACACGTCAAGAGAAGTGACTTTACCCATCCTCATGGGGGGAGTCACCTTGGAGACCACCTTCCACGTAATGAACCAAGAGACGACATACAATGTCATCATCAGGCGCCCATGGATACATGCCATGCGAGTGGTCCTCTCAAGCTTATACAAAGTGGTTAAGTTCCCTACTCCATGGGGAATATTCAGCATCAAGGATGAACTGCCCACAGCGCAAGAATGTTATAAGGTAACACAAGACTGCGCCCACTCCTGACAACTGAGCGGGGCAAGTGCGGATGCATAACAATCAGTCATGTCGGGGACCAAAGCGGACCCGATGACCGATGCCGTCAAAGACCCAGACATTGTGGAGGCCTGTAAGTCCACAATCGAAGACCTTAATTTGGTTCAGCTAGATCATCACAACCCCAAAAGGAAAGCATACATCGGCCACGGGCTCACCGACCCGGGTAAGTACCATGAATTTTTTTACTAACCATGCAGACACATTTGCTTTCTCCCATGCAGACATGCCAGGAATCTCGCCAGACATCGTCACCCACAAGCTCAACGTTGATCCGCTACATCCACCAGTAAAACAGATCACGAGAAAGTTCAACACCACAATCAATGAGGCAGTCCGCGAGGAAATAGATATACTACTCGCCAACGGATCTATCAAGGAGTCAAAATATCCACAATGGGTCACCAATGTAGTAATGGTCAAAAAGAAGAACGAAAAATGGAGAATGTGTGTAGACTTCACCGACCTGAACAAGACCTGCCCCAAAGATTCCTTCCCCCTCCCTCACATCGACCAACTGATCGATGCCACCGCCGGGCATGAACTACTAAGCTTCTTGGACGCATATTCTGGTTATAACTAGATCTTAATGGCCAAGGAGGATCAAGAAAAGACAACGTTCATCACACACCACGGTACCTATTGTTATAGGATGATGCCCTTTGGGCTCCAGAACGCAGGGGCCACATATCAAAGGCTGGTCACTAAGATGTTCAAGGAACAACTCCGAAAATCATGGAGGTTTACATCGACGACATGCTAGTGAAGTCCGTTAGAAAGAAAGACCACATCGACCACTTGCGAGAGGCCTTCGAAATACTGAAAAAGTATGGGATGAAACTGAACCCCGAGAAATGCGCCTTTGGCGTGGCGTCAGGAAAGTTTTTAGGTTTTCTTGTATCCCAAAGGGGGATCGAAGTCAATCCTGACCAAATCAAGGAGATCACTTCAATACCCGAAACGCTCAACAGCAAGAAATAGGTCCAGAAATTCACAGGTCGGATAGCCGCCCTCTCCCGCGTCATCTCCCGATCCTCAGACAAATGCCACAAATTCTTCAGCGTGTTGAGAAAAGACAACAGATTCCACTGGAATGACGAATGCGTCAAAGCCCTACAAGGGCTAAAAGCATATCTATCATCACCATCGCTGCTGTCGAAAGTGAAACCAGGTGAGCCTCTACTGACGTACCTAGCCGTATCGGAAGTCGCGGTCAGCGTAGTACTGGTTCGTGAAGAAAAAGGTATGCAATCACCTATCTATTAGATTAGCAAAACCCTAGTAGATGCCAAAACTCGATACCCACACCTCGAAAAATTGGCTTTGGCACTGGTCACGACTTCCAAAAAGCTAAGACCCTATTTCCAATGCCATCCCATCAAAGTAGTGACCACTTTCCCTCTGAGAAGCATCTTGCACAAGCCCGAACTATCGGGCCGGCTTGCCAGATGGGCCATAGAGCTTAGCGAGCATGATGTAACCTATATTCCCAGGACCCCCATGAAGTCACAAGCCCTCGCTGACTTCGTGGCCGATTTCAGTGTCATACTATTGCCAGAGGTGGAAAAGGAAGCCCTACAGGCCGCCTCGAACACTGACCCCTGGACCCTCTACACCGATGGGGCCGCAAACACCTCAAGATCTGGACTAGGAGTCATCCTCGAAGTCCCCACGGGCGAAATCATTTGCCAGTCCATACGATGCCCCGATATGACTAACAATGAGGCAGAATATGAAGTCGTCATTGCAGGTATAAAATTAGCCATCAGGTACGGAGCCCGCCCACTCGTCCTGCACTGTGATTCAAAACTCGTGTGAATCAAGTCACCAGGACTTATCAGATCAAGGAACAAAGGACATAGATATATCAAGCAGAAATCCACAAGCTAATGGCACAGATCGATGAATGCCGCTTCGAACAGGTTCCTATAGCGCATAACGCCAAAGCGGACGGACTGGCAAAGCTGGCCGCTACCGCCAAAAACCTAAACAAAGAAAGAACCGTCACCCTTCTTCACTGAGCAATCGACCATACTGAGGTACTTTCCCTACACCTAACTTGAGACTGGCGCAACCAATTTGTATCGTACATGCAGGATGGAAATCTACCACTCGACAAAAAAGCAAAAAAGCTTCGCATGCAGGCAGCAAGGTACTGCATGATAAACAACAACCTCTACAAGAGAACTTTTGGAGGACCCCTGGCTAAGTGCCTAGGTCCCAACCAAACAACGCATGTATTAGAGGAGTTTTACCAAGGCCATTGCGGTGCTCATACAGGAAATCGAGCACTCGTGCGATGCCTGGTACGGGTAGGGTACTACTGGCCCACCATGAAAAAAGACGCTGCAAAATATGTACGCCAGTGCGAGAAATGCCAAAAGTTCGAACCTTTAATACATCAACCAGGGGAACCCCTCCATTCAGTCACTTCACCATGGCCCTTCATCAAATGGGGAATGGACATAATAGGACCACTACCCGTCGGGCGAGGAAAGGTACGCTTTTTACTAGTTTTAACTGACTATTTCTCCAAGTGGGTGGAAACAGGTGCCTACATCCAGATTCGTGAGCAAGAAGTCATCGCCTTCATCTAGAAAAATATTATATGTCGCTTCGACATCCCCAAAGAAATAACCTGCGACAATGGATGATAGTTCGTAGGGCAAAAAACAATCGACTTCTTCAACAAATGGCGTATCAAAAGAATACTTTCAATGCCATATCATCCTGCCGCCAATGTCCAAGCGGAGTCATCCAACAAAACCATACTGAATATATTGAAAAAGAAACTTGAAGACGCCAAAGGACTATGGCCTGAGTTATTGCCAGAAGTAATATGGGCGCACAAGACTAGCCGTAAATCCTCCACAGGAGAAACTCCTTACTAGTTTACGAAACTGATCACGTCATACCAGTGGAGATCGGTGAGCCAAGTCTAAGGTACTCAAACACGAGCAGAGAGGAGAACGACATAAATCGACTCCAAGACCTTGATGAAGCTGAAGAAAGAAGGGAAATGGCCCAGATCAGGCTGGTGGCCCAAAAAAAGCAGATCGAAAGATACTACAACAAGAGAGCAAAAATCCAACCACTCAAAGTAGGCGACTACGTGCAAAAAGCCAAGACACTAGCATCCAAAGACCCTAACTAAGGAAAGTTGGACACCAATTGGGACGGACCCTACAAAATTACTGCAACAGCAGACAAGGGTTCCTTCCGACTAGAGACCATGAACGGGAAAATGCTCCAAAACAACTGGAACATCTCCCACCTCAAGCACTTCCATTTCTAGAAAGAGTATCCCTAAAGTCGTACTCTTTTTCCCCATCCGAGTTTTGTCCCAATTGGGTTTTCTCGGAGATATTTTTAACGAGGCGACGAAGGAGATGCTCGGGAGTGCTTAAAGGCTTAAATTTAATATACCAGGCGAACCGACAATCAACACGAATGGCATATCACAGGGACTAAGGCTACGGCCATCTCCAATGTATGAAAGGCTACGGCCATCTCCAATGTATGAAAGGCTACGGCCATCTCCAATGTATGAAAGGCTACGGCCATCTCTAATGTATGAAAGGCTACGACCATCTCCAATGTATGAAAGGCTACGGCCATCTCCAATGTATGAAAGGCTACGGCCGTCTCCAATGTATAAAAGGCTACGACCATCTCCAATGTATGAAAGGGTACGACCATCTCCAATGTATGAAAGGCTACAACCATCTCCAATGTATGAAAGGCTACGGTCATCTCCGATAAACAAAGGCCATGGGAACCCATAAACACAAAAAGGCTAAGGCCCTAACAGCGTACGAGAAGACTACGGTCATCTCCGATAAACAAAAGGCCACGGCCACCCATAAATGCAAAAGGCTAACGTCCTAAAAGCGTAAGAGAAGACTACGGTCATCTCCGATAAACAAAAGTCCATGGCTACCCATAAACGCAAAAGGCTAAGGCCCTAACAACGTAAGAGAAGACTACAGCCATCTTTGATAAACAAAAGGCCACGACCACCCATAAACGCAAAAGGCTAAGGACCTAACAGCGTAAGAGAAGACTACGGTCATCTCCGATAAACAAAAGGCTACGGCCACCCATAAACGCAAAAGGCTAAGGCCCTAACAGCGTAAGGGAAGACTACGGTCATCTCCGATAAACAAAAGTCCACGGCCCTCCATAAAATGCAAAAGGCTAAGGCCCTAACAGCGTATGAGAAGACTACAGTCATCTCCGATAACCAAAAGGCCATGGCCGCCCATGAATGCAAAAGTCTAAGTCCCTAATGGCGTATAAAAAGACTACGGTCATCTCCAACAAACAAAAGTCTACGACCATCCACAAGCACAGGAGGCCACGACCACTCCTGAATGCGTAAACAGCCAAGGGAAAAATAATAGACGCATAAAAACATAACATCAGTCGTGACCGGAGTAGATCCAACCTAACTACGACAAATTAACTCAATAAAAAGCAACACCATGCAACAAATACGCAAAAAGGAAATTGCCAATGAAGACATAAAAAAACAACAATTCCCATGTATCATTATAAATGATTCACAGATTACTACGTCTCATCGATGACAAAAAAAAAGAGAAAAAGTTTAATCTAACTACCCTGGCTCCCGCTATCCTCCGCCGCACCGGCCGTGCCGTCAACACCGTCCCCACCGCACTCGGTCCGGAATGCCAAAGAAATCCAGGACCCCGTGCCTAACTGGTTTACATCCGCAAAAATATCCGGAGAGTCAGGATTGTACCCACAAGCTTCGTGCGCAACCCTAACAAGACGATGCTGATTTTCAACCTCTACCTCAGTGGCTCTACCAACAGCCAGTAGAATACAGTCTTCCTCGCCTCGGCATACACCCACATGCTATGAGCTTTGCGGGACACATCACCAAATGGATCAACCACCTCCACCTACTGAGGAGCGACCACCTCGGTCGTTATAGTCCCGAGCTCAGCAGATAGGGCATCAACCCTGGCACGCAACTCCGCTGCCTCCGCCATCCCTACACGGCCCAGTTCCAACTCTCCCTTCTTTTGTTGGAGGAGACTCTCCAGCTCAGTGTTTCGAGCCACAACATCCATTAGGTCTGCATCCCCTTTTTCTAGCTGGGTGGTGCGGTTCCGCAGTTGATCCTCCGCTTGCTCCAACCCCTCACAGAAAACATGAAATTGAGGGTCATGGGTATAAAGGTCCATCGGCGTCTTATGCTTACCACGGACCTCCCTGTATTTCTTTGCCGCCTTCCTAAGGGCGGCGCTCTTCTTCCGCTCCCACCGGCCTCGCTCTACTTCTAAGATGAGTGTCCGAGAGAAAGACAAAGAAAAGACATAATTCAAAATGGCACACGCCTCAAGGCTCATGATAGAATAACAAAAAACAATGACAAAATATTACCTGAAAGGCATCGCCAATAACTCGATGAGATAAATTCCTGTCGCTTATGACCTTCAAAGACACGGTTTCAGCAGCCCAGCATAACAAAGACATATCCACTGTGGTCTGCTCACTATCCAGCAACAGGTTGTATCCCATAGGAATCACGAGCCGACGGGTAGGTCCCATCGTCGCCATATCCATCCGGGTGTAGTCTTCTCGCGGCACGTCCGCGGAAGCAGGAGCCTGTTCGGGAGCAGTCCCTTCCTCATCAGTAGCCAGCCCGGTGATAGCCGGCGTACTGTCATCCTCAACATGAGGAGAAGCGGTATCGCTCGCAACTTCCATCAAGAGGTCCGCCCTCTTCAGTCGAATTGAGTCGCCCATAAAGACCAACCTCGATTCAGGGCGGTGAGTGATTGCCTTCCTCTGTTCCACGACCACGCCTTTACCAAGAAGTAGTCGACGCCTCTTTCGCTCCAACGGCTCATCGTCCTCAGAAGCCTCATCTTCAAAAAGAGGAGATGGAGGCAAGGGGCCCTCTCTAAGCGTTGGTTCTTTCACCGACTCGACTATGGGACGAGAAGTACCAGGGACGTCCTCGGAAGTAGGCTCCCGAATCACGGCCTTGCCTTCAGAACAAACGGCGTCGTAAACATCCACACTAGATGCTTCCATATCCGCTTGGTTGCCCTCAGGTCGAGTGGCCTCAGGAGCGATCCCACTTACATGAACTACATGTTCAAAGCCAGAATCTGCAGACGAGGAAGCAGCAGCTCAACGTCTCCTCCTCCGCGATGCACTCTGGGATGCCAGCATAGTTGTAAAAGGAAAGATGCGTCAGAAAGCACGGCGTCAAAAAAATATATGGTCGCCAAACCTAAAACTAGTACAATACCTGGAAGGCCATATCTTGTGGTGAATGCCACCAACGTTCTACACTCCTCCGTAAATGGGATCAACCGCCCCACCCATGCTCTAATATCCGGCACAAACCTCTACCATGGCCCCGGCCTCTGACAGTGGCAGCAGGGGGTGCGTGTGCCTGATCCTCGCGAGTAGCACGTGTCCTCACCATCTGTGAGAGAATAGAAAGCAGAAATTTAGATTTGGTGCCAAAAATATTGCACGACAAGGAATCCAAAAGAAATGAAGAGTTTCCTAAACAGTTACATAGACTCTCGTAGATAAATACAGACGTCTCCGTATCAATCAACAAGACTCTAAGTAATCGGTCTGTGTCCCATGACTCCTATGAACCTAGAGCTCTGATACCAAATTGTCACGACCCTAGTTCACCAATCGTTAACCTGTCATGACGGCACCCAGTCCTTGCGACTAGGTAAGCCTAACACGATGCGGAATATACAAATTTATGAATATTAAACAAGAACAATTAGAGGAAAATGATATAAAAGGAATGTAATCAGTGCTGCTTGGCACATACACTCATGAACTACACCATATGGCATACCACCAAGACCCGAAATCCCACGGGTAAAGCAGACTAAAAAGGGAAAGTACAATTGTGGCTCTATACATCAAGAGTATCTATAAAAACAACGAAATGAGGGAAAATACTACTATAACTATCAGAATAGAAGGAGGGCCTCCGGATCCGCGGATGTAGCAGATCATACCTTGAGGTCTCCAAATGTGCTACTGAATCACCTAGTGTGAGCCTGTCCTGATGTACCTGAATCTGCACAATAAAAGTGTGCAGAAGAGTAGCATGAGTATACCACGGCAGTACTCAGTAAATGCCAAGCCTAACCTCGATGGAGTAGTGACGAGGAAGGTCAGGGCCCTACCGAGAGAATAATAACATAATGATCAAAACAGTAATAAACAGGAACGAGTAAGAATGAATTTGAAATACCAACAATAAAGTAATTACTACAACCGACTACAATTAGCTAACTACAAGCAACCAACACAACATAAACTCAAACCAGCAAGTCCAGGACCTGTGGGAATTGAACCCAAAGTCCCACTCTATATATAACAACCCAGGAGCTACAGGAATTTAACCCGCAGCCCCAATACCAGTATCTCTGGCTCTCCGGGAATCGAACCCGCAGCCCGTGTCTTAATATCTCAGGATGTGTCTCAATATCTCAGGACCTCCGGGAATTGAACCCGAAGTCCATATCTCAATAAATATATCAAATAACTCCGGGTCTCCGGGAATCGAAACCGCAGCCCTGGGATCTCCGGAAATCGAACCCGCAGTCCACAAACAATACCACTCCGAGTCTTTGGGAATCGAACCCACAGCCCTGGGATCTCCAGGAATCGAACCCGCAGTCCACCCACATAAACAATAAAAGAAACGCACAGAGAAAATATAACATGCTTAACTACAACTTTACCAAAACCAGTACCAACAATTATCAAGAAGTTCAAGTAAGACAATTAGGCAATTAGACAGATAAATCCTATCTAATCATGATTTTCTAACGAATATCAGGTAAATGTCACAATTTAATCAACTAAGAGCAGGAATATCATGAATTTGGACAATTCAAGTAAAGTGAGCTCCAACAATCTGCGCATGTACACGCCCGTCACCTCGCGTACAAGGCATTTAAATTATCACATAACATCCTAGGGGTGAAGGTTCCCCACACGAGGTTAGACAAGCCACTTACCTCGACTCCGGTACAAAACCGCTAAGAGACAACTCTCTTTCCGCAAATATCGGCCTCCACAGGTGTAGTATCTGATAAAAATCAATAGAATTACATTAAAATAGGCGAATTGGGCATTATCCAATCGAAACAATTCAAAATACACCAAAAACCACAAGTTGCCAAAACCCGACTTTTGGTACGCTTCTCAGAAAATTACGAAAGTTATATATTTGAGTTCCTTATATCAACACGAGTCCATGCATATAAAATTTATCAAAATCGGACTCTGTTTGCCCATTCAAATCAATGATTCTCTATAGTTTAGGCATAGGGATAAAATCCCCCATTAATCCTCCATTAACAGTGAAATACTCAAGGATTTCATGATAAAATAACGAAATTAGTCCAAGAAACTTACCCTCGATGATTACCCGATGATATTCCACCGATTTCCCGTCAATATCTTCTCTTAGGACTCAAAAATGGAGGTTTTGTGTAAATGGGTCGCGGATGAACTATTCTGGTTTTTCATATATCTGACTGGACGTTTACCCATCACGTTCGCGTCCGTCCCCACGCGTCTGCGAAGCTTGGCCAGAACTGACCCTTTGCGAATGCGACACGTTTCACGCGTTCGCGATGAAGAAAATCCTCAGCCTTCAAATTTGAACTACGCAAACGCGACACGCCCATCGCGAACGCGATGCTTCTCAAACCCCCACCTACGTGAATGCGACCTTCAGAATTTGAACGCGATGACAATCTAGACCAGACCTTCGCGAACGCGACTCAGGCCTCGCGAACGCGAAGGCCAATGCCCTGCTGCACTGCTGCTGCAATTTTTTGCAGTTTTCATGATTCAAAACTGCCCGGATGATGGTCCGAATTCATCCCGAGGCACCCGGGACCCCAACGAAAACCACTAACATACTCCAAAATACGATACGAACTTGTTCCAATCATAAAAACATGTCCTTAAAAACAGAAAACATCGAATTATAGCGGATTCAAGCCTAAGTTTTCATCTAAACTTCCGAAATCAACATTCAATCAACAACCCGACCAAACGACATCCGAATGACCTGAAAATTTGCAGACATATCCAAAATCACATAACGAAGCTACAAAAATTGTAGGAATTCCATTCTGACCCCTGGATCAGAATCTCACCGATCGTTCGGATTCGCCAAAATTTCAAACTTCGGCATTTCAAGCCTAATTGAGCTACGGATCTCCAAAATACATTCCGAACGCGCTCCCAACCCCGAAATCACCTAACGGAGCTAATGGAACCATCGGATTTCCGTTCCGAGGTCGTCTTAACACTGTTCCAAATACGGGCCATTTTTTCAAGTATAAAGCTCCTATTAGGGACTAAGTGTCCCAAAACACTCCAAATTCCTGAACCGACCCTCCCGGCAAACCACAATAGCAGAAATAAACTTAGTAGAATAGTTAAATTGGGGATCGGGGCGTAAATTTCAAAAAGGACCGGCCTGGTCGTTACATATAGCATTTAATAGGATCAGACTTCAAAAATAATCGGACGAGCCTCGTAAAAAGAAAATACGCGGGGCCCCCATATTAATATTAATAATTGATTGATTCGGGGAGACCGTCTAGAGAATTTCATAGTCTTTCTTAAAGGATAATAAGCCGTTAGTCGTTATAGGCACGATTTAAAATATACATTTCTTAATACGAGTGCACATTTAATGTGACTCAAATCTTAAATCCCGACGAAGCTAAAACGTATTATAGTCACAGGCGTACTGGTTGCGGTGAGACTCGAAATGCATTTTCGCGACGTCGCAAGCCATTAAAATATAAAAAAAAACAAAACACTCACATTTTATAAAAGCATATAACGAAATCTAAAAAAGTCAAAAACGACAGTTGAGCGACCGTGCTAATACCACGGAATCCGGGAGTGCCTAACACCTTCTCCCGGGTTAACATAATTCCTTTTCCAGATTTCTAGTTTCGCGGACTATTTAAACAGAGTCAATTTCCTCGGATTCGGGATTAACCGGTGACTTGGGACACCATTATCTTCCCAGGTGTCGACTCTGAAACTCTAAATAAAATTCCATTCCGATTGTCCTTAAAGTGAAAAAACTCGTTCCTCGTTGTTATTATTATATCCTTTTCCGGATGTATTAGTAATTAATGAGGTATACCTTATTCCTTTCCAGGAAAAAAGAGATAGTAAAAAGGGAGGTGTGACACCAGCAGGCTGATAGTTGCCATAAAAGAAGTAGTAAAATATTAAGTAAAAAATCGAGTCTAGGTACAAAAATACTCTAATTTTGGAAAGGATTCAGTAAGGCAAAACAGGAAATGAAATCAGTTAACCTTAACAGGCGAGTGAAATCAGAATTTCATAAAGGAAAACTTGGAAATCTGTCACAAGTTTGAAGAACAGTGAAAGTAGGAAACTCAACATATAAATAGGGTCCACAAACATTATACATGCAAGGCCAAGCATGTTGGCAAAAGGATATAGCATACAATAGTAGCACAAAATTCAGTAGATAGCAACATTCGAATCATGATAGTCCAGTAGATCAAGTCACATTAAATTGGTAGTAAAGAAAACATAGAATATCAAAGGCATGCGAAGATCTCCCAGTAGCAGGTGAGGAAAACCCCTTTTGAAAAATTAAGTTTTCGAGCATAATCAAATTTTAGAGTTGATAGAAAACTAGAGTCAGAAGAATCACCCAAAGGAATAAGAGATTTTGAAATAAAGAACTTCAAATCGAGTCATGTATTTATGCTAACAGTCTCAAACCCAAACCATAGGGCTTTCAACAATAATAGAGTTTTGAAAGATGGATGAACAAACTAATAAAACAATACTCAAGCAAACAAGCATTCGTCTAATAAACAGTCAAAAGAAATTAGGGCTTTTAGCGTGCAAACTCATATAGAAGAACTATATGAGAAAATATAGCAAAACATGTCAAAAATCAGAGAAAAGTTTTAAAATAACTTAACGAAAACCCTAATCGGAAAAGATAAGGGGTTTTGAAAGTAGAGTTTTAAAAAGAAACTTCGAGAAAACGTTTAGAGGTCCAAAGCAAACATAGATCTGAAGAAGATCTAAAGAAATCAAAAGAACCTTAGAGGTTAGGGTTTCAGAAGATCCCCAAGTGATGAGAAAGGCCTTGAAAACCATCGATCTAAGCAGGAAAGTCAATAGTCTGACTCGAATGGCCATGGCTGGCCGGATAAAAGTCAGAGACGGCCGGGAACGGCCATGAACTGAAATCGAATAAAGCCTGGACCAAGATCTTTAATGATCTGGCCTTGAGACCATAAGAACAAACACACAGAATCCATAGAAGGCTGCCAGCCTTCAAATTACCATAGGAGGCCATATATTAGGGAGGTATTATAGGTGTAGTTTGATGGCGGCGGCTAGGGTTTGTAGGAGTTTCAAACAAAATTGAGAGGGAAGAGGATTCAAGGGCTACAGAAGGTAAGAAATGATTTGGGTTTAGGGGTTAGTTTGGGTTAAAAAAGGAAAGGGCAACCGATTGCCAGTGATATAAATAAAAGGGCAACCGATTGCCATTGATCTAAATGATCAACGGCTGAGATTTAAAAGGTTAGGTGGGGATTGGGTATGATTCGGTTTAATTGGGTCGAGGGTCGGGTATAAATAGGAATTGGTCTGAGGTAATTGGGTTTAAATTGGGGGTTCAATTCAGGCTATAACTGACATATTATTGGGCTAGAATTTAAATAGCTAATTTTCCCTTTTAATTATATATAAAATAATAAATTAATTCTTGGAAATAAATTAAAATAACTAAGATAATTTATAACACAGAATTATCAATTTAAAAATATTGTACTTAATCTTTATAGATATAAACGCAATATAATCTTAAAAGGGGCTAAAATTGAAATTATATGCAATTTAGCTTTAAAAACTACTAAATAAACTTGTTAAAATGTGCAAAATAATATTTTTATATTTTAGTGTAAATATGAGACTCCAATAAATGAATCACAAAAATATTAATGTTGGGAATTATTATTGGATTTTTATAAATAAAATAGGGGAATAAATTGGTTAATAAATATTATAAAAATTAAAAAAAATAATAAAACATCGGGACATACTTATATATGCATACATACGCTATTTTGAAAGTATTTTGCATAATAAAAATATGCAGGAAAAAATTGGGTATCAACAATGGTAAGAGCCTAAAAGATATCCCCAGCAAAGTTGCCATGTTATTGCGCCCCCTTTCCCTTTCTGTACGCGGGGAGGAAGTTGGGGTTTCGACATTCAAGGGGTGTAATAACTTTTTTCCTCTTGGGAATTGGGTATTTGAAGAGTTGCCACCTAACGGATTATGGTGCGTTAAGGCACTTAGAGCGATTAACTCTTGAGTTGGTTTGCATTACCAGAGATTAAGGTAAGGGCTCGAGATAACCTCGAGGGGAAGGTGTTAGGCACCCCTTTGGTCCACAACTGTTGGTCTCGAACTTATATTTACAAATTAGTCCATACAAATAGTTGAATCAAATAAGTTGTAAATCTCATTGAACAAGTCAAGTAAGGAAATAAAGGTTTGAACAAATTATATAAAACAAAGTTTTAAATAAGGAAAGGATTTTGGGTGAGGAAGGGTCTTAGGTTGTTTATCCTATAGGATCACTCCACACAATGTCCGGTAAACACTCTTCAATGAGGGGCTACACATGACATTAACGCGTAGTCATCATATCTCATGTATACCCTTCTCATCCCTTTATTGGTCATGTAAAGCGAGTGTTGGTTACTGATTCATATTGCGTAATGCTACCCGTCCCTTATTTGTTTTCCTGGGGGGGAGTTAGGACCTCTACCTATAGGTGGTTCTAGACATACCCCTAAGGTTTTAAAAGCAAAAATTTTAGGCGACAATCAAAAACATATAGGACTTTCACATAATGGGAGCAAGTAAAAAGCTCAAAATTCCTCCTCAAACAAACATACATGCAGCATGACTCAGACACAAGTAAGGTCTTTATTAATCAAAGTCCTCAAGCAAGATTTCTGAGTGATTATGCAAAATAAACCACTTCCAGTTACAGAATTCATAACCTATTAGATGCCTAGAACATCTTCTTTAAAAGCCTATTAAAATTCATAGACGTTGAGTGGCAGAAATAACTTCAGAGAAATGCAGGTTTTGAAAACGCCTTAAGGCTTGCCTATATGCAGTACTGTGTTTATCTTAATGCAGAAACAAACAAGTTTCGAAATAGTCCCTTTAAATACCTATTGGCAGCATATCTAATGAGATTACAACAATTTTGAAAGGACTAGTTTTAGAAATGGAATCGCTTAATAAAGCCATTTTTAAGAAATAAACTAAGCGAATGAAATCTACTTATTAGGCTAATTAGGTTTTCAGAAATAATTGTGAATAGAAATCCCTATAGGCATGGTATCTAGGCATATTACTGGTTTTAGTCAATTTGCAGTAACATGTGAAAGACTTACTGAATCGGAGTAATGTCCTATAGGCATGGTATCTATACATGAATTGATTTAAAACATGATGACTTTAAACCTAGAAACTTGGTTTCTATCATACCAAATGCAAGATTTATAAACATGGTTTATATCTAATGCGAACGACGTTAAAAGTGAAGTCCTTATATGTATGATTTCTACTATAATGCAAACGAAATTGAAAGTGGAACCCTATAGGCATGATTCTATTATGAAAATGCAATCAGATATAACAAGAATAAGAAACCTATAGACATGTTTTCTATTGAGTGAAGCAGGAAGATTTGAAATAAATCCTAAGAGCGGGATTTCTACCCGTGTTACCCCACAAAGTATACATCTACCCACCCTTTTACTAAATAATCTAAATTTCTGCTTAAAAATTATTACAGGCCAATAAATGAATTACATAAGTGAAGTAAAAAATCAAGAAGCTATTCTATATATATCCTACAATCAGGCCCATGTTTCCCAAAGCCTCTAATGGTCTTTCAAACCTCATTTCCATAGACAAATCAGAGTCTACGTGCATCAAAGTTCCCTAAGGGTCTTAAGGACCTCGGGCAATGCTTACACCTAGACTTAGTATCCATGCATTGAACTAGTGCAGTATGGAAAGGCCAACCTCAGTATGAAAGAGTTCAGAGGGTTCTCAAGAGGATCTCAAGGCAGCACACATACTATGGGGGCAGAACTTATTAACTAAGATAGAGTGAAAGTGCGGGATACAGGTTGAAGGCAGTTTATTAAAGACTAGACATAAAAGTCTATTTGAAAGAAGTTAGTAAAGTAATAGAGATTGTTTGAAAATATTGGAATGATAAACTAGATCGGGAACTCATGATAGGATCACACACAGAATCCAAATGAGTTTAATAGTCACAAAAGGAGTCATTGGGCTTAAGGATACACATGTATTTGACTGGAAACATCTAAACTTGGAAAGGGTATTTGGACTGGTTTGGACATGCTCAGCAATAATTGAAACTGGCATAATCACAAACTAATAAGGAAGAATATAAACACATAGGGGGTATAGGGATTTGGGACTCATAATAGTGGTAATCACATAGTTGGTTAAAAATAATTATCCAGGCATGATTCAATCACACAAGGGAGTAAATGAATTTAAAGGGATGGGAGTCATACTAGCATACCTAACTATAAACTTCACAACAGAACCACAAGTAAAAGCAGGCTAGAAATAAATGAAACTGAAACAAGAAGAGAAATATGTTGTTGTTGTTGAGGCTTTAAATTAACTAGGACATAGTAGTGAAGATAGAAGTAAGAAGAATGAAGGCAGCAAAGAGAACCGATGGTTAGCCTTGCTTATAGCCGGCTAACAGTAGCAAAATAACACAAGGAAGAAGGGAGAACAGAGATTTTAAATAAGATAGGAGTTTTTTGAAAACCAAGTGTTCGTGTGCATTTGTGTTTGTGAAAGAATAAGGGTTTTTATAGTTGAAAGTATAGTGAAATAAAGTAGAAATCATAGTAGTACACTAATATAAGAACTCAGAATCAATCAATTGGAGAATCAAGGAAGTACTCGCTTAAGTTAATGGAATCAAGATCAAACGGAAAGATTCGGTACCGTATAAGTCAAGAAGAAAAATTAGTGCATGATTAAATAAGGAAGGAGTCAAGGTTCAGTAGGCATAGAGTAGTCAATTAGGACTAAATTCAGAAAAATCCCAACTAAGGAAAGGCTCAGTAAAATAGAATACCACAACAGATAAGGTAATGAAATCAGTTAATTCAAATAGACGAGTAGAATTATAGGGCTTTGAAGGAAAATCATTCAATTACCAAAAGTTAAGGAAAATCAGAATCAATTATGGGGAGTCATGACTCTGCATATTTCAACATAATATATATATATATATATATATATATATATATATATATATATATATATATATATATATATATATATATATAGAGAGAGAGAGAGAGAGAGAGAGAGAGAGAGAGAGAGAGAGAGATGGCAAACAAGCAAGGTCAATCATATAGGCAGAAAGAAATAAAAACGAGAAAACACAATAATATATAGGTGATATAAGTAGGCTAAAGATTCAACAGGACATATTTGAAGCATGGTGACCATGAGAGATAAATAAGAGCAAGGCAAAGAAAATGTGATGACCCGACCCGTCATCATGTGAGTTATCACCCTGTTTTCCCCGTTATATGCCTGTTAATGTTGCAATATGCATGTTGGGTAAGTTTGAGTCAATCCGGGTCGAGTTTGGTTGGAAATGAGACAAATAGTATCTTAGAAGAAGGAATAGTTGAGAAAAGTCAGTTGGATGTTGACTTGTGAGTTAGAGAGCTAGGAATCGAATTCTGATGATTCGGTCAGCTCCGGGGGGTCATTTATGAGCTAGGAGAGCGATCGGAAGTGAATTTGGAGGTCCGGTGTAGTTTTAGGCTTGAATTGGCAAAAGTTGAATATATCCGATCGATAGGTGAGATTTTGATCCGGGAGTCGGAATGGAATTCCGAAAGTTGCAGTAGCTTCGTTAGGTGATTTTGGACGTGCCTGCAAAATTTCAGGTCATTCGGAGGTCGTTTGATTGGGTTTTTGAGCGAATGTCGGTTATGGAAGTTTCAATGGAAGCTTAGGCTTGATTTCGATGTTTTTCCGTGTTAAAGGATGTGTTTTTATCATTGGAACAAGTTCGTATAGTGCTATGGAGTATGTTTGTGGTTTTCGTCGGGGTCCTGGGGGACCCGGGGTGGTTTCGGGAGGTTAAACGGAGGAATTTCAGAGATTTTGCACGTCTGGCTTTTTAAGCTTCTGGTATTTTCGCTTCTGTGGGTGGGGGACCACAGAAGCGGAAGTGTAGGGGCGGAAATATTCTCGCAGGAGAGAGATTTGGCTAAGTTGGGAAGTTCCGAAGAAGCGGCCAAGGAGGCGCAGGGGCGGGCTCACAAAAGCGAGCCCATTATCGCAGGAGCGGAGGAGGCCAGGCCGGGGAGCTTCGTAGAAGCGGATCCCAGTCCGCTTATGCAGTCTCGCAGGTGCGAGACCTGGACCGCAAAAGTGGAACTGGGCGGCTTGGTGTGGAATCGCAGAAGCGACAGGACGACCACAGAAGCGGACTCGCAGGTGCGAGTCCAGAGCTGCAGAAGTGGAAATCGCGCCTCTGATAAGAAAAACAGAAGGTGTAAAATTTCTTAAGTCATAAAACATTAGGGCTCAGTATTAAGAAGCGAATTGGGCGATTTTGACGGGAAATTGCTGGGAGTTCATCGGGTTATCATCGGAGGTGAGTTTTATTGTTCAATTACGTGTTTTTATCTTGAAATCCTCCTCTATTTTACTGAAATTGGATGAATTTATGGGGTAATTTAGCCTAAGCCAGGGCTTTCGTAAAATATCGATTTGAGTGGGCAAACGGAGTCCGATTTTGGAAAACTTTATATGCATAGACTCGTGTTGAGACGAGGATTCTGAATATATAAATTTTGTAATTTTTCGAGAAGCGTACCAAAAGTTGAGTTTTGACAACTTTTTGGGTTTTGGTGCAAATTGAGTTATTTCGAATGGTTTGTGTCTAATTAGCCTATATTGATGTATTCTCATTTATTCTGAGCAGATTCGGCATCCGTGGAGATTGATTTGTGAGGCAAGCGCAAGGCGGACTGAGGCTTCTAGCGGATCGAGGTGAGTGGTGATAGTAATTGATGTACTGAGGGTTTGAAACCCCGTACTAGCACTTCACAGTGCTATGTTGAGATGATACGCGCGTGGTGACATTGGGAATGGGGAATTGGACTTGGTATTTTCCGACTAATAGTGTATTGTGTATTGTGACTGAGAATGGGATGATAACTGTGTAATTGGGCTAGTAGTCATATTCGGGGCCTTGTGCCGATCTATAGAGCATTAGGGGACCTGTAGAGTTAGGTGACCCCTATATCATGTTGGAAACTTACACTCAGCCGTAAAATTAGTTGTATAGCATATCGTGGGCCAGTACTAGATGTGTACTGTGAGAGATAGACTACTTAGGGTGGAAATTCCCTGATTTAGCTGAGTGAGCCTGAAAGGCCAATTTTATATTGACTGGGACAGGGTCGAGGACCCATTATGAGGTATTATATATATATATATATACCTGCATTGGATCGGACTGCACGCCGCAGTAATGTATATGTAGATCGGACTGCACGCTGCAGTAATATATACCAGTGGGACGGACTGCACGCCTCAATATTATTGCACTTGGGCTGTAGGAGCCCCTTCGGAGTCCGAGTCTGCACACATTCTCAGTGTGCACTGGAGTATATTATGGGATCGAGCTGCACGCCGCAGCAGTATAGTTATATATGTATATAGATATATTGGATCGCACTGCACGCCGCAGTAATATATGTGTGAATCGGGTTGCACGCCGCAGCATCATAGCACTTGGGCCTAGGGGGCCCTCTGAAGTCTGTATACACCCCCAGTGAGCGCCGTCGATGTTAAATGGAGCGGGCTGCACGCCGCAGCGGTATATGTATTGGAGCGTGCTGCACGCCGCAGCATTATACTTATTCATATCCATATGCATATTTAAATACTTATACATTATAGACATATGTATATATCTACATACGTTGAGTTAGTTGTACACCGTAGCGGTACGAGTGAGGATTTGGTCAGTGTGAGACATTGTTGAGATAGATGTGGACTGGAGATCAGAGTACTCATTGTAGTGATGACTTACCTGTGGGGGTTTGCCTTAGAACTGTTTAGTAATAGTACAGGAGTTCTTATTTTCTGTTATTGTTTATTATTATTATTCACTGAGTTGAAATATACTCACTCCACTCCTATGCACTTTTTGTGCAGATTCACAGGTGCCAGAGAGCAGTTGAGTTGTTGCAGCTGCTTACTCATATCTACTTTGCGAAGACTACGTGGTTGCTGCCGGCGTCCGCAGAACCTGTCTTCTCCTTCCTTATCATTTTGTTGCTTTCATTTTGCTTAGACTTGTTTATTTAGGGTGTTTATTCTGTAGAGGCTCAGACTTGTGACAACATAATTTGGTTGGGACCGTATTTTGTCTGTCCTTACTATTACGTTTATCATTTTGATATGAACACTTGCTATTTAAGTTTAACTTGATTATCTGGAATTAATAATAGGCTGGTTTAAGGGATAATATGGTTGGGCTTGCCTAGCATTGTGTTGGGTGCCATCACGACCAGGGTTGGGGTCGTGACAAGTTGGTATCAGAGCCTAGGTTAACAGGTCTCGCGAGTCATGAGCCGGTTTAGTAGAGTTTCGTGGATCGGTACGAGGACGCATGTACTTATCCTCGGGAGGCTGTAAACCTTTAGGAAAGTTTCAATTCTTGGAATTCTTGTCGTGCGATTACTTTTTACTTGAACTGAACTTTGACATTTTATTCTCTCGCAGATGGCAAGAACTCGAGCTTCCGGACGAGGTGGACAACCACCACTACCACCTGCTAGAGGCCGTGGACGCGGTCGTGGTCGTGGCGGAGGTAGGACAGCTGATGCAGTACCAGCTGACCCACAGCCTCCAGTTGCTGAGGCTCCAGCAGCGCCAGTTCAGGCACCAGCTGTGCCCATTGTCATTCCGGGTCTACAAGATACCCTGACTCAAATACTGGCAGTTTGCACTAGCCTGGCACAGGCGGTTTCAGTTACTACCGCAGCAGCTGCATCAGGGACCGGGGGTGGTCATCAGACCCCCGCAGCACGCACTCCAGATCCAGCAGTGCAGGGCCTGCAGACACCAGAGGCTCCTCCAGTTCATCATGTGGTTCCAGTTCAGCCAGCAGATCAGGTTCTGGGGGACAGGGTCCCAGCTATGATGGACGATGAGCAGCGTCATCTCGAGAGGTTCACCAGGTTATCTCCTCCAGTGTTCACTAGTGCTCCGGGCAAGGATGCCCAAGGTTTTCTAGACAAGTACCGTCGGATATTTCGTATAGCAGGGATCTTGGAGTCCAGGGGTGTATCCTTCACTACCTTTCAGTTCCAGGGGCCAGCCTTCGCTTCCTGGGAGGCTTATGAGCGCCGCAGGCCAGTAGGGGCAACACCACTATCATGTCCAGAGTTCTCCACTATGTTCTTGGAGAAGTGGGTGCCTCGATCTCAGAGAGAGGAGATGCGTAGGCAGTTTGAGGGTCTCCGCCAGGGAGACATGTCAGTGTCAGAGTACGAGATCAGATTTACAGAGTTGTCTAGATATGCACCGTGCCTGGTTCCCACCGACAGAGAGAGGATTGGACGCTTTGTTGACGGCCTCATTTATCACATCCGTATTCTGATGACCCGAGAGAGGGTTTTGAGCCGTACTTTTGAGGATGCTGTGGATATTGCTTGCGACATAGAGACAGATCGTCACAGGGAGCGGGATGAGAGGGAGGCCAAGAGGCCTCGAGGTTCAGCTAGTTCCAGTGGCACTCAGACCAGAGGCCAGAGTCAGCAGAGCCGAGGTCGCTCTTTCGGATCTTCGCAGTCGGGTCGCTCAGATCGCCGTAGGTGGTCTTCTAGCCAGGGTTATCAGGATTCGCACCAGAGTCAGCTATCTCTCAGCGCCATGCCAGCTCAGAGTTCTTCATAGGCCCCATCTGCTCAGGGTTCTTCTCGGCCTAGTTCATCAGCTGGCCACTCCAGCGCCATGGGTCCTTATCAGTCTCAGCCCCCAACACCGGGGAGTTGCTACGAGTGCGGAGAGTTTGGGCACATCCGTAGAGAGTGTCCCCATCTTGTTTCCAGGTCTTATCAGCAGAGGGGATAGCCCTCGTCATCTTGTCCTTCTACTTCAGCACCCGCTCCACCAGCTAGGGGTGAGGGTTAGTCAGCTAGGGGTGAGGGTCAGTCAGCTAGGGGTCGCCCTCGAGGGGGAGGCCGATCAGGCGGGCAGGCTAGATGCTATGCTCTTCAGGGCCGATCTGAGGCCGTTACTTCTGATGCTGTCATTACAGGTATTATTTCAGTCTGCCACAGAGATGCCTCAGTGTTGTTTGATCCCGGATCTACTTATTCTTATGTGTCTACATATTTTTCTCCTCATTTGGGCACGACCCGAGGGTGTCTTGAGTTGCCAGTGCATTTATCTACCCTGGTAGGGGATACTATTGTTATGGACCATGTATACCGGTCCTGTCTGGTCACTATTGGGGGTCTGGAGACCCGAGTGGACCTATTGCTTCTCAGCATGATTGATTTTGATGTTATATTGGGCATAGACTGGTTATCTCCATGTCATGCTATTCTGGACTGTCAAGCTAAGACAGTCACCTTGGCTATGCCGGGCATTCAGAGGATCGAGTGGCGAGGCACCACTGATTATGTACCCAGCATGGTAATATCTTTCCTCAAGGCCCAACGAATGGTTGGGAAGGGATGTCTCTCTTATCTGGCATTTGTGCGGGAGGTCGAGGCTCAGACTCCCAGTATTTATTCTGTTCCCAGACTTTCCTGATGTGTTTCCCTCAAACCTGTCGGGCATGCCGACGGACAGGGATATTGATTTCGGGATCGATTTGGTGCTAGGCACTCAGCCTATTTCTATTCCTCCATATTGGATGGCACCAACTGAGCTGAAGGAATTGAAGGAGCAGCTCTAGGAACTCCTAGATAAGGGGTTCATTCGGCCGAGTGTGTCACCGTGGGGTGCACCGGTCCTGTTTGATAAGAAGAAAGATGTCTCTATGAGGATGTGTATTGACTACAGGCAGCTGAACAAAGTAACAGTGAAGAATAAGTATCCTCAACCTCGTATTGATGATTTATTTGATCAGCTCCATGGAGCTAGGGTATTTTCGAAGATTGATCTTCGTTCAGGCTACCATCAGTTGAAGATTAGAGAGTCCGACATTATGAAGACTGCATTCAGGACCCGATATGGTCACTATGAGTTCCTTGTGATGTCTTTTGGGTTGACCAACGCCCCAGCAGCATTTATACATCTGATGAACAGTGTGTTCAGGCCCTATCTGGATTCATTTGTGATTGTGTTCATTGATGACATTCTAGTCTACTCTCGTAGCCAGGAGGAGCATGCTCAGCACTTGAGTATTGTGTTGCAGAGATTGAGAGAGGAGAAGCTGTATGCCAAGTTCTCCAAGTGTGAGTTCTGGCTTGAGTCTGTGGCATTCTTAGGACACGTGGTGTCCCGTGATGGTATTCAGGTAGATCCGAGGAAGGTAGAGGCAGTGTAGAGTTGGCCCAGACCGACCGCAGTTACTGAGATCTATAGCTTTCTGGGATTATGAGGGTATTATCGCTGATTCATTCATGGGTTCTCTTCTATTGCTTCACCCTTGACTAGATTGACTCAGAAGGGTGTTCCTTTCATATGGTCCGAGGAGTGCGAGGAGAGCTTTCAGAAGCACAAGACAGCACTGACCACAGCTC
This sequence comes from Nicotiana noctiflora, assembly GCA_032618575.1. NCBI lineage: Eukaryota > Viridiplantae > Streptophyta > Magnoliopsida > Solanales > Solanaceae > Nicotiana > Nicotiana noctiflora. The sequence continues at coordinate 241,828 of JASVEL010003021.1, forward strand.
CAGTCTTGATACTGCCATCAGCTTCAGATCCTTATACTGTGTATTGTGATTCCTCGGGAGTTGGCATTGGTTGTGTGTTGATGCAGGAGGGTAGGGTCATTGCTTATGCTTCTCGTCAGTTGAAGCCCCATGAGAAGAACTACCCTGTTCATGATTTGGAGCTAGCAGCCATAGTTCACGCTCTGAAGATTTGGAGGCATTACCTATATGGTGTCTCATGTGAGGTATACACGGATCATTGCAGTCTTCAGCACTTATTCAGACAAAATGACCTTAATTTGAGGCAGCGGAGGTGGCTGGAGTTGCGTAAGGATTATGACATCACTATCTTGTATCATCCGTGGAAGGCCAATGTTATGGCCGATGCTTTGAGTCGGAAGGCGGTCAGTATGGGCAGCCTAGCTTTCATCCCAGTTGGGGAGAGGCCATTTGCTTATGACATTCAGGCCCTAGCCAATCGGCTAGTGAGGTTGGATATTTCAGAGCCGAGTCGAGTGTTGGCTTGTGTTGTTTCTCGATCTTCCTTATATGATTACATCAGGGAGCGACAGTATGATGACCCACATTTGCTTGTCCTTAAGGACAGAGTGCTACACAATGATTCTAGGGATGTGACTATCGACAGTGATGGTGTTCTGAGGATGCATGGGCTTATATACGTGCCCAATGTTGATTGCTTGCGGGAGTTGATACTAGAGGAGGCACACAGTTCGCGGTACTCTATTCACCCAGGTGCCGCGAAGATGTACCAAGACTTGAGACAGCACTACTAGTGGAGGAGGATGAAGATGTATATTGTTAGGCATGTAGCCAAGTGCCTTAACTGCCAGCAGGTCAAGTATGAGCATCAGAGACCGGGCGGTGTCCTTCAGCGTATGGTTATTCCCGAGTGGAAATGGGAGAGGATCATCATGGATTTTTTTACTGGGCTCCCTCGGACTTCGAGGAAGTTTGATTCTGTGTGGGTGATTGTTGATCGGTTGACAAAGTCCGCACATTTCATCCCAGTTTGTACTACCTACTCATCGGAGCGGTTGGCAGCGATCTTTATTCGGGAGATTGTCAGGTTGCATGGGGTCCCAGTGTCTATTATATCTGACAGAGGCACTCAGTTCACTTCTCGGTTTTGGAGAGCATTTCAGCGAGAGATGGGTACGCGGGTTGAGTTGAGCACCGCATTTCACCCCCAGACAGACGGGAAGTCTGAGCGCACTATTCAGATCCTGGAGGATAAGTTGCGAGCGTGTGTGATTGACTTTGGTGGTTCGTGGGATGAGTTCTTGCCACTTTCTGAGTTTTCCTACAACAACAGTTATCAGTCGAGTATTCAGATGGCCCCGTACGAGGCGTTGTATGGCAGACGGTGTAGATCTCCCGTGGGATAGTTTGAGCCTGGTGAGGATAGATTGATAGGGACTGAATTAGTTCAGGATGCTCTGGATAGAGTGAAGTTGATCCAGGAGAGGCATCGCACAGCACAGTCTCGCCAGAAGAGTTATGCAGAACGTAGGGTTCGAGAGATGTCTTTCATGGTTGGTGATAGAGTATTGCTGAAGGTTTCACCCATGAAGGGTTTCATGAGGTTCGGGAAGAAGGGGTTTTGACATCCAATTTTGCCCCTCCTTTCTTCCGAAATATTTCTTTGAGCTTCCTATACCATAATTCCTTAAATAGGTGTTTGTTTATTTAAGCTAATATACTATGTATTTAAACTACTACTTTTATATCACTTACTATTGTAGTAACGTTATAATTATTATTATTTTGAGCAATTTATTATTATTATTATTATTATTATTATTATTATTATTATTATTATTATTATTATTATTATTATTATTATTATTATTATTATCCTTATTGTTTTTTGCGAAAAGTGCGTTGCTTCTGTTTAGTTAATCAAATAATAATATTTTTGTAGTCTTACACTTTATAAATATTTATTTTATACATTTTAAATACTAGCAACAATAATATTATTAAGTCATTTTAATTGATTTAAATAATTTACTTAATATTAATATGATAATATTACATAGCATCTTATAATGTGGCCAAAAGAACTAGTCACGTACAGTTAGAAGAATGAAAGGATTTAAAATCAAAAGATAAGCTAAAAAGCTTACTGTTTTCGCCTATTCAAAATAAAATTGACCATCTAAATAGTTTAAACCCAAATCAACATCTCAAGCCCAACACAGTAAGAACCCTCTAGATCTCTAATCTCAGCCCTTTAATTTTATCCAACGGCTTATGTTATTTTTACACAATCAACTATAGAAGACAATTCCCCTCCTCATTTCTTTAGCGGAAGCGGCGCCCTGTACCTTTAATCCAATCTTATTTCATGTCTAAGGCAGAGATTGTTGCACCATTTTTGTGAAACTATTGTGCTATCTCTTTCACCATTTTAAATGCCAATATTGGTCAAATGAAACCCGTGACAAAAGAGCCAATCCCCTCTTTAAAATATCTGATTTTCAGTACAAATTGAAGATTTGATTTCAATTTCAAACGGCTATTTCGACAGTTTCACCTCCCAATCCCGCCAGAGAAACCCAAGGTTTCGCCTATATATATCGCATTTTGGTTAGCTTGGAGGGGAAGAGGGTTCAGCCGCCCACTTTTACCCCAAAGTCAAGAGTTTTTTTTAGCCACCTCTATTAATGCATCGTTAAAGGTAGAGAGTTTGGAGTCTGAGTTCAATAGTGCCTCTAAGACCCCCGCCTCAGTTTGCTGCCCGCAAAAAGGTCAGCAATTTCATTTCTCTTTTCTAATTTGGCAGTTTCGAATGTGTTTAGACTCTGTACATTTCATGAAAGTAGCTTTAGTCCCTCTTGCATTCCTCTTTTTTTATTTAATGTGTTTTGTTGATATCATGTTTAAGTGGCATTCTGTATATTTTAGTTATCATGCTTTGGGATTTTGATTTTTCTTTTTTTTTTCTTTTTTTTTGCTTATGAGTTAATCATATCCTCAAGAAAAGTTATGTGATAGCAAACAGTCATGCATATAGATTTAAGAATTTTATTTTAATCGGGATAATTCGATAATGTTTGTTTTGTCGCGGTCCACATACTAAATGGCATACCTATAATTCCTATTAATCCATCTATACCTCTACATGATGAGATTTAAGTTTGGTTTGAAATAGCTTGTAATGAAATGGATGCTCACAGATCTCTCTGAAATATTAACATATGTTTTGCTCATTTGAGAGTGATTTTAAGGAAGTGCGAACATGTCTTTGACTATTTATATAGGGGATCGAGTCTCATTAAATTACAGAATATTCCTATAAGATGTTACTAAGGGGTACTGCTTTAATATTGTTGCATTTGTTTCTGTTAGCAAAGTTATGGTTCTTTGGGATTATGGATAGCTTGATATACGACTGGTTCGGTAAAAGCATATGATTATGTCTTGTTTGATTTCCTTTTCTCGTTCTGTTATAAAACTGAATATGCTCTTTTACGGATTGATAATTAAAATGGACTTGAAGATAAATTTATGTTGATTGCATACCCGTCAACTTATGACATAGATGAACTAATTAATGTATAAGTCTTCGTTAGGATACCGATTTTAAGATAATCAAGTTCTAGCTAAACGTCATATGAAATTTAAATGTGCTTTTGTATCAATGACAGAAGGCAGGCTTATATTTTTCTTTTCATCATTAAAAATATGTGCTTTTCAGTTTATGTAAATTTTGTTACCATTGATTGAGGAAGCTTTAAACAAGAATAATACTTAACTTAAAGAGTCTGTTTGCACTTTGATAATGGAAAGATGTGAAGTTCGGTGGTATAGAATTCCAAAGTATAGTTCACGAGTTGTTATAATTTGAATAATTGTGTAGTTTCATTTGTTTTGGTTTTCGTTTGTCCTGGTTTCTTTATGCACACTTAAAGAATCCAATTCCTCTTCTAATTCTTATTTTGTTCCCTTCTTTGCATGTACACTTTGGAGCAAATGGAGTCTTAATTCGGGACTCTCACAGACTCACAGTAGAGTCTCATGGAGACTCACCGCCTCCACTGCCTCCACATGGAGTCATTGCATACCATCTCCCTTCTAGCATCCAATAGCAAGAAAACAAGTGAATCGCTTGGGATAGCAGCTTTTATTTTTACTTACTCTGTCTGGTGTTGTTTATCTGCGTGATTTTTTATTTAAAAACTATGATTGACCATTTAACATTATAATTTTTAGTTTTTGGCAAAGTATTTAGTTTGAGAAAGGACTTAAAAGAATTCGTTTCATATGGGCATGTCTTAATAAGTCAAAAAAAAAAAAAAAACTTTGGAATACTTTTCTTTCCAAAAAAAACGTGAGCTTTTTTTTTTTAAAGTGGCATTGGGAGGTTTTTTCTAAGTTATAGAGTCAACGCTTATGGACTTATATCGCATTTGGAGTTAAACAAAATCATGTGTTTCAGCGTTTAATTTTAAAGGTCGTTTTTTTTTATCTGTATTGCATATCCATTCAGTTATTTAGGCATTTTGGTATTTTCAAAGTGAATTATTTAGTTGCGCTCCAAATACTTTCAACTAATTAACCTAAGTTTGGCCGGTTAACTGTAATTAACGGATCATATAGGGTGCCTTAATAACCTTCCCTATAGGATTAGTTAGAACCCTTACCCATAATCTTAAAGGTTAAGTAGGCCATAAAATAGAGTTAACTTTAAGCACTACTTAGCTAAAATTGGTGTCCTAATTCACCGTTAAAATAATTAGGTGGCGACTCTCTTTAATTAATTAAATCCGTTGAATTACCCAATATGTTATACTCTAGTTTGGCCCGTGTTAAAATGGGGTATAACAAGGGGAAGCTTAGTCCCAGGTACATTGGTCCTTTTGAGATACTCAGGAGGGTTGGAGAGGTGGAATATGAGTTGGCCTTGCCACCCAGCTTGTCTAGTGTTCATCCAGTATTCCATGTGTCTATGCTCCGGAAGTACATCGGGGATCCGTCTCACATATTAGACTTCAGTACCATTCAGATCGATGGTGATCTATCTTATGATGTGGAGCCAGTGGCTATTTTGGGTAGACAGGTTCGAAAGTTGAGGTCTAAGGAGATTGCTTCAGTCAAGGTGCAGTGGAGAGGTCGAGCAGGAGATGCGGAGCAGATATCCTCACCAATTTAAGTCTCCAGGTATGTTTCTTGACCCGCTCGAGGACGAGCGTTTTCTTAAGTTGGAGAGAATGTGATGACCCGGCCCATCATTATGTGAGTTATCACCCCGTTATCCTCGTTATATGCCTGTTAATGTTGCAATATGCATGTTGGGTAAGTTTGAGTCAATCCGGGTCGAGTTTGGTTGGAAATGAGACAAATAGTCTCTTAGAAGAAGAAATAGTTGAGAAAAGTCAGCTGGATGTTGACTTGTGAGTTAGAGAGCTCAAAATCGAATTCTGATAATTCGGTCAGCTCCGGGAGGTCATTTATGAGCTAGGAGAGCGATCGAAAGTGAATTTGGAGGTTCGGTGTAGTTTTAGGCTTGAATTGGCTAAAGTTGAATTTTGGCGATATCTGATCGATAGGTGAGATTTTGATCCGGGAGTCTGAATGGAATTCCGACAGTTGCAATAGCTCCGTTAGGTGATTTTGGTTGTGCCTGGAAAATTCCAGGTCATTCGGAGGTCGTTTGGTCGGGTTTTTGAGCGAATGTCGGTTGTGGAAGTTTGGATTGAAGCTTAGGCTTGAATTGCTTGAATTCGATGTTTTTCCGTGTTAAAGGATGTGTTTTTATCATTGGAACAAGTTTGTATAGTGCTATGGAGTATGTTTGTGGGTTTTGTCGGGGTCTCGGGGGACCCGGGGTGGTTTCGGGAGGTTAAACGGAGGAATTTCAGGGATTTTGCAGGTCTGGATTTTTAAGCTTCTGGTATTTTCGTTTCTGCAGGTGGGGGACCGCAGATGCGGAAGCGTATGGGAGGAAATATTTTCGCAGGAGCGAGATTTGGCTAAGTTGGGAAGTTCCGCAGAAGCGGCCAAGGAGGCGCAGTGGCGGGCTCACAGAAGCGAGCCCATTATCGCAGGAGCGGAGGAGGCCAGGCCGGGGAGCTTCGTAGAAGCGGAGCCCAGTCCGCTTATGCGGTCTCGCAGGTGCGAGACCTGGACCGCAGAAGCGGAATTGGGCGGCTTGGTGTGGAATCGCAGAAGCGGCAGGACGACCGCAGAAGCGGACTCGCAGGTGCGAGTCCAGAGCCGCAGAAGCGGAAATCGCGCCTGTGATAAGAAAAATAGAAGGTGTAAAATTTCATATGTCATAAAACATTAGGGCTCGGTATTAAGAGGCAAATTGGGCGATTTTGATGGGAAATAGCTGGGTGTTTATCGGGTTATCATCGGAGGTGAGTTTTATGGTTCAATTACGTGTTTTTATCTTGAAATCCTCCTCTATTTTACTGAAATTGGATGAAATTATGGGGGAATTTAGCCTAAGCCGGGGCTTTGGTAAAATGTCAATTTGAATGGGCAAACAGAGTCCGATTTTGGAAAACTTTATATGCATAGACTCGTGTTGAGACGAGGATTCTGAATATGTAACTTTCGTAATTTTTCAAGAAGCGTACCAAAAGTTAGGTTTTGACAACTTTGTGGGTTTTGGTGCAAATTGAGTTATTTCGAATGGGTTGCATCTAATTAGCCTATATTGATGTAGGCTAATTCTCATTGATTTTGAGCAGATTCGGCATCTGAGGAGATTGATTTGCGTGGCAAGCACAAGGCGGACTAAGTCTTCTACCGGATCGAGGTGAGTGGTGATAGTAAATGATGTACTAAGGGTTTGAAACCCCGTACTAGCACTTCACAGTGCTATGTTGGGATGAGACGCGCGTCTTGTGACGGGCGTGGTGACATTGAGATTGGGGAATTGGACTTGGTCCTTTCTGACTAATAGTGTATTGTGTATTGTGACTGAGAATGAGATTATAAGTGTGTAATTGGGCTAGTAGCCATGTTTGGGGCCTTGTCCCGATCTGTAGAGCATTAGGGGACCTGTAGAGCTAGGTGACCCCTATATCATGTTGGAAACTTACACTCAGACGTAAAATTAGTTGTATAGCATATCGTGGGCCAGTACTAGATGTGTACTGTGGAGATAGACTACTTAGGGTAGAAATTCCCTGATTTAGCTGAGTGGGCCTGAAAGGCCAATACTATACTGACTGGGACAGGGTCGAGGACCCATTATGAGGTATTATATATATATATATATACCTGCATTGGATCTGACTGTACGCCACAGTGATGTATATGTGGATCGGACTGCACGCCGCAGTAATACATACCAGTGGGACGGACTGCACGCTGCAGTATTAATGCGCTTGGGCTGTAGGAGCCCCTTCGGAGTCTGAGTCTGCACACATTCTCAGTGAGCGCTAGAGTATATTGTGGGATCGGGCTGCATGCCGCAACGATATATATATATATATATATATATATATATATATATATATATATATATATATATATATATATTGGATCGGACTGCATGCCGCAGTAATATATGTGTGGATCGGGCTGCATGCCGCAGCATCATAGCGCTTGGGCCTAGGGAGTCCCTCTTAAGTCTGTATACACCCCCAGTGAGCGCCGTCGACGTAAAATAGAGCGGGCTGCGCGCCGCAGCGGTATATGTATTGGAGCGGGCTGCACGCCGCAGCATTATACTTATTCATATCCATATACATGTTTAAATACTTATACATTATAGACATATGTATATATCTACATACATTGAGTTGGCTGTACACCGTAGCGGTACGAGTGAGGATTTGGTCAGTGTGAGACCTTGTTGAGATAGATGTGGACTGGAGATTAGAGTACTCACTGTAGTGATGACTTACCTGTGGGGGTTTGCCTTAGAACTGTTTAGTAATAGTACATGAGTTCTTATTTTCAGTTATTGTTTAATATTATTACTCACTGAGTTGAAATATACTCACTCCACTCCCCTGCACTTTTTGTGCAGATTCAAGGTGCCGTAGAGCAGTTGAGCTGTCGCAGCTGCTTACTCATATCTACTTTTGTGGAGACTACGAGGTAGCTGCCGGCGTCTACAGAACTTGTCATCTCCTTCCTTATCATTTTGTTGCTTTCATTTTGCTTAGACTTGTTTGTTTAGGATGTTTATTCTGTAGAGACTCAGACTTGTGACACCACGATTTGGTTGGGATCGTATTTTGTCTGTCCTTACTATTACGTTTATCATTTTGATATGAACATTTGCTATTTAAGTTTAACATGATTATCTGGAATTAATAATTGGCTGGTTTAAGCGATAACATGGTCGGGCTTGCCTAGCATTGTGTTGGGCGCCATCACGACCAGGGTTGGGGTCGTGACAGAAAATCATGCTAACACACAGAGCCAAGGCAAAAACTGATGCTAACACACGAAACCAAAGTGAAGAAAATCATGCTAACACACAGAAGCGGAGTAAAGAGAACCAAGCTAACACACAGAAGTACAGTAACGAGAATCAAGTTAACACACAGAAACAAGTAAAGAAAATCATGCTAACACACAAAAATAAGTAAAGAAAATCATGCTAACGCATAAAAACAAGTAAAGAAAAATCTTTAAAAATTAGGGCTTTTAACAGAGTTGAGTTAAAAGCAATAGGAACATAGAATCGGTCAAGATAAATAAGGGAAAAAAGTTTAATCATAAAGAAATTGATTGAAATAGGTGTAGAAAGAACTCCGAGAAAACCCTAGTTTTTGAAGAAAGTAAAAACGGTTTAGAATAGAGGATTTTTCAAAAGAAAACTCGAGAATAAGCAAATCATATAAGGAAAAGCTTAAAGCATGAAAATAAAGATCTAAAAGAGTTAGGGTTTCAAAAGGAAACCTAAGTAGTGTCACACCTCCTTTTTACTACCTTTTTATGTTTAATCCCCGATCAAGAGAATAAGGTATACCTCGATATTATGAATACCCCGGGAAGGATATAATAACAACGAGGAAGGAGTTTTTTCAAATAAAGGACAATCGGTTTGGAATTTTATTTACAGTTTCAGAGTCGCCACTTGGGAAAATAATGGTGTCCCAAGTCACCGATTAATCCCGAATCCGAGGAAATTGACTCTATTTTTATCAGTCTGCGCAACGAGAAATCCGAATAAGGAATTCTGTTAACCCGGGAGAAGGTGTTAGGCACTCCCAGATTCCGTGGTTTTTGCACGGTCGCTCAACTGTCATTCTTGGTTTTATATGATTTATTACATGCCTTTTAACAATATGTACGTGTTTCAACTTGAATATTTTACGAATTGCGACGTCGCGAAAATGTATTTTGGGTCACACCGCAACCAGTACGACTATGACCTTTAACACGCTTCGGCTTCGCCGGGATTTACGATTTGAGTCACATCAGATGTGCACTCGTATTAGGGAAAGTATATTTTAAGTCGCGCCTAAATCGTCTATTGGCTTCTTTAATCTTTTGGAAAGGTCGTGAAATTATATAAAAATCTTCCCGTGTCTAAAATATATAACTTATTTGTTTATTTGGGGGCCCCGCTGTCTTGTTTTCAATGCGAGGCTCGTCCCATTTTAGTTTTATAGTCTGATTCTAATATGTATATACTATGTTTTCTATTTTTGGTTTTTCCCCTAGTTCATTGTTTTCAGAATTTAAGTCCAAGCCTTATTTTTATTTACACGGGGCCTGGACTTTGGGCTTATATTTGAAACGCATCAATTTACATTCTTGGGTACTGAAAACCCAGGAACATGCTGAAATATATTCAGCAGAAGCCCAATAACGTTTTCACATAATTCTGGGCCTTCGCAGTTTATTAGGCCCAGATCACACATAATTAAATAAGATCAATGGAAATCAGAACTCACAGAAGAATATTCAGAAGATAATGGAACTTAAACTATTTTTATTCAATGAAGAGAAAGGAAACACGGAATTACAATAATAATCTCAAACTTTAAATGACCAGTGTGAATAAAGTCTAATTAACAGGCTGTTTTTGTTTTATGTTCGACAGCTATTTTAAAACTATTGATTCCAATTGCTTAGTATCTAAAGCTAATCAGTATCATTATTTGATAACATGCCAATCTCGATTACTTGCAAAATGAAGAGAATTACAGAATATATTTAAACATTAAACTATATTAACTATGTGATATATGACTTCATACAAGAATATCATTTAACTGCAGTAATTTGTTTACTACTAACGTTGTTCAGATTAATCTAATTAATACCGATTTAAGCTAACTACTTCATGTTAATGTCGTTAGTTATCTAATTGTATGCAGGTTTACTTTTGTATCTGATTAATTGTTCACTTATTCTAATTAACTAGGCGATTACTACTATACTATGCTACTTACTACACTATTACATTATTCCCAGTTTATCCGTATCTCATATGATTCAATTAAAATACTTCCTACAAAAATTACAATTCCAACTAAGTCATAATCTAACTACAAAAGCCAAATCCAAAAATCATTAACAGATATTGTAACAAATTCGAATCGTTTATTTCTTCAACTTTCAATTCCGACTGCAATTACATGAGGTTCAAGCTGTGTACCTGATTTAGCAATAGAAACCAATGACTCTAAGGGAGATGATGGCAGGAAATAAGCAGGTAGATCACATCGAGTAATGCAACAGCAATGGAAGAGAATGAATCACAACAACACGAATGAATATAGCGATCAATTTTGTATCCCAGAAATATCAGATCAATATCCAGCAGAAGACCAGTAGAAAAAACCAGTAAAACAGCAAGAGATTTCCTACAGCTTCAGAATATAGCTTCGACTAACCCTGGCAAAAATGTTCTATGTATCTATAATAGTATATCTCTGAATTTGATCAAAAATCCAGTCCTTCATCAGGCTCTAACATGGTCTATTTATAGGTTGGATTGGTGAAAATTTTGGGGGTAAATTTGAAAAGTTATTTCTAATTCCCTCCCTTGAATTCTTTCAACTGTTACACTTCAATACCCATTTCAGATTTGAATTTGCCTTCCAGCATGTGCTGGAAGGTTCTATTTGATTCTTTTTGGGGTGTATTACTTGTATACCCTCACTTGCTAAGGTTATTTACTGATTTGCCTTTTATTTGGGTCTATTATATCCTTAGTTTTGTACAATATTGCAGAAATACTAGGCCTAAATGTCTTAAATGTCCTTATAGGCTCTATTAAATCCACAATTATGCCATTTTCTATTCCTATTATACCCTTAATGGCAACTGTTATTTACTCGACCTTATCCAGGTCCAGGTGTTCTGTTTTAGCTCTTATTTAATTACTGGCCAGTATTTATAAGTCATTTAAGACTTAGCCGGATTTAGATTTAAGTCTTATTATTACAAGATTGGCCATTTTCAGAACTAGCCATTTAGATTTAAGCCTAAAGAATCATAGAGTTGGCCAGTTTCAATACTGACCACTCTATTACTTATTTCAATTGTTACCATTTTTAAGTTATTTTCATTTCTAACCAATTAACATAATTAACATACTTTCAGAATTAGCCAATTATCTAATTACTTATCTATTACAGCTATAACAATTATCCCCTAAAGCATAATAAGACTAATTGTAGTCTAAAACAAACTTATCACAAACATAGCATTTTATATCAATTTGTACACATAGCCACAAATCAGAAATCATTTAGCATCTAACCAAAACTCAGAGAGAAATTTGAATATGGTTGAATTTCAATTTAACAACTCACAACTCAGATTCAGGCGTAGTATAAAAAATTTGACATAAAGAGATATATTCAGAATATTTTCATGATCAAACTCACAAAAACCTTAAAAGGGATCGAGCATATTCAATCAAGTGTAATAGACAGGATTATCAAAGAGACCAATGAAGCATGATACCAAAAGAGAAACAGAGTTATAACAGAAAGCATATCAAAGAAAGAAGCTAAACTAAACATGCAACAAATTAATCAAAGAAAATAGATTTAAGCACAGAAAAGCATGTTGAATAAATTAAACAAAAATAAAGAGATGGAGAGGGGACTTAGCTTGCAGGATTGGTCTCCTGAGCTTTTCCCTATATTTCTTTTCTTTTTCTTGTTCTTTTTCTTTTTTTTTTCTTTTTTTTTCTTTCTTTTTCCATTTTCTTCTCAAACTTCGAATTTGAAGTCTTTTATTGTCTTTACCAACAGAGATGGGTTCAGGGGTGTTAAAGAGAGGGTTTTGATTTAGGGTTTGGTTTTGAGTCGGCCGGAGTTAGGGTTCCGGCGACTATTTTTTTGATATTCGAGAAGTTAGGGTGAGATTCGGGGGAAATGGTTTTCATGGGGTGGTAGATCAGGAGATGGTGGTTTTATGGTGTTAATTTGGGAGCCGGTGTCATAGATTTGTGGTCACCGGAGAAGAAATCCGGTGACCGGATTTTCAAGAAATTGGGGGTTTCTGGGTTTTCTTGGTTGTCTATGGTGTTATGGGGTAGAGAAGCAGGATAGGAGTGGTTTTGGGCTTGAGGGTGGCCGGAGACTGCCGTGAAGAGTGGCCAGACTCCATGGCCGGCGAGTTTGAGAAGAAGAAGAAGACGAAGCACAGGGCGGCTAGGGTTATAGGAAAATGGCCAGGCCTTATATACATGTTGCGTTTGATCGGTTCCTGACCGTTGGATCATTGATGATCAATGCCCAGGATTGAATGTTCAGAAATGATGCCGTCTGATTAAAAACAAGGGTTAGCTCCTCTTCGTCATATCTGAGTGAATTGATGGCTCAGATTTGATCAACAAAAACCTTATTGAATTGATTAATTTCCGGATTGATTCTCAGCCATTGGATTAGATAAATGGACGACTAAGATCATTGTTACTTAAAGACTGGACCGGCTCTTCTTATTTGATTTGGGCCAATTGCATCTGGGCCTGTACAAATGGCCCAGATGTATATTTTTTGTATTGTTTCATGTATTTATTATTTTTAATGAATTTTCTTGTTGTATTTTATCTTCTATTTTTATATTCTTTTTCAATTATTCAAATTCTTTTTATTTCCTATTTTCTCTAATTTTTCTGACATTTTTTGACATTGTTTGCTATTTTTCTTTATTTTCCGGAATATACTTTTATGTTTGCTAATTTTTTTTTTAATTCCTTTAATTGTGATATTTATACTTAACCTATTTTTTAAAATTTTCTAATTTTCATTTTTAATTTGTTCACACACACAAATGCATCTTATTTCAAACAGACATGTAATTGCACATAAAAAATACTATTTATTTAATTTTTGGATTTATTGCTTAGGGCAAAAATCACGTGCTCACAGCTGCCCCTCTTTGCTCGGGAACACGAAGAGTTTCAGTGCAAAGACAAGTGAGCAGTAATGAGAGATTTTTGCCCACTAGCATATTCCGTGAGAATCATTTTTGAAAACCCTTTTGACCGCACCCTGCTTCAGAGGTTGCCTACATATCCTGGGCTAAGCAGGAATCAGTTCAGTGTAATTCGGGAAGGTTTGGTAGTTTAAAACTACCAAGACTTTGCTGTTGCATTGCTATTGCTATGACTACTGACCTACTCCTTATTACACCAGGGGTGAAAAGTGTAAAATGAAGAAGCTATTCTAAGTTATAATGCTACGAATTACAATTGTTCCTATCTATTTCTTGTCTTCTTATTCTTCTTTGTCTCTATTTCCTTGATTTTCTGTGCTATCATCCTTCTTTTTTGTTGATTTTTCTTTTCTTGCTTTCTTTCTTTCTTTTTTATGATTTTCGATGGTACTCCTTGCCTTCAAGTTGATACCTGCTTAAAACAAAACAAAACAACAAAACTTTTTCCTCTGCCACATTGTGGCCTTTTTTCATGTTACGGTGTTACTCATGTTAGCTAACACAAACAAATTTGCAGAAATTAAAAATTACAGAAAATATTCCCTTGTTATACAGGTGGGCGCCTGAACAGAAATTAAAAATTGCAGAAATGTATTCCCTTGTTATACAGGTGGGCGCCTGAACAAAAATTAAAAATTGCAGAAATATATTCCCTTGTTATATAGGTGCGCGCCTGATGCATGAAATGCGAATGCAAACAAATATTCCCTTGTTATCCAGGTGGGCGCCTGATGCATGAAATGCGAATGCAGAAAAATATTCCCTTGTTATCCAGGTGGGCGCCTGATGCATGAAATGCGAATGCAGAAAAATATTCCCTTGTTATCCAGGTGGGTGCCTGATGCATGAAATGCGAATGCAGAAAAGTATTCCCTTGTTATCCAGGTGGGCGCCTGATGCATGAAATGCGAATGCAAAAAAGTATTCCCTTTTTATCCAGGTGGGCGCCTGATGCATGAAATGTAAATGCAGAAAAGTATTCCCTCAGTTTGATAACTGGGGTGTGAATTTAGAAAGATGATACCTTCCCGTTATTTTTGGTATTTTCTTGCTTGATTGAGTGATTCCTCCTCTATGGATTCCTCCTTTTATTGCTGAACTTTCTTTTTCATGTTTTTTCTTCTTTTCACATTGGTCACATTCACTTTAAAGTGATTAGTGACAATTTGTTCATGTCTAAATCACAAAACAAATCTTATTAGTTGTAAACTGCTGGCAATTGGCATTTGCTGCTCCTGCCTTTCATTTCCTTCCTCTTTTTTTGCTTGACTCTTTTTTTTTGCATTTTCCTTGCTTTTCTCCTCCTTTTTTTTCTTTAGCTCTGATCACCGTCCTTCTTTATTTCCTCTTTCCCTTCTCTCTCTTTTTTTTTTCTTTTTCGATCCAGCGTTATTTCACCTCTTATCATGAGAAGCTGGTAGTTAGCTTTCAATGGACAAATTGGTTTCTTAATCAATGAAATGCAGAAACAAATGAATTTCAAAACGGGGTAAGGGTGATTTCGAGGAGTGACATAACTTATCTGGGTATGTTGGCTGATTCCTTTGACCATGCCATGTATTTAAACTCCGACCCAGTCTGTTCAATCAAATTGCCATTATTTCAACTCCAACATTCCTTCAACCCAAACCTATCTTATTTTTTGTTGTTTTCCTTTTTCAAAACAGTCCTCACAATCGCCTTATGGTGCCGTTAAAGGTTTTCACCAACAAGACTCTCTCATTTATTTCTCTCAAAACTCACCATCGCCTTACAGTGCCGGTAAAGGTTTTCACTGATAAGACTCTCTCATTTTATTTCTCTCAGCCTCACCATCGCCTCACGATGCCGGTTAAGGTTTTCACCGATGAAACTCTCTCATTTTTATTTTATTTTATTTTATTTTATTTTTGAACCACTGATATTGTCCACGCCATGTTCTCCTTTATTCTCGTTGTATTGTTATTTTCTTGAAATTGATTAGAAGGTCTTTCTTTGGACTGTAGTGTGGCTTTTGGATGGGTTAAGAAAGAATGATATAAAGGCTCAATTTATAAGGGTTTAAAAATATTTACAACTCTCGGAATTATAAAACATAACTTCTGCCCAGTTTCAATATGTGGGGAATTTCTTTTGGGATTTTGCTTTATTGTGACTGAACCTCAGTGAGGCTGCCTACGTACCCTTTCGGGATCAAGTCAGACATAGTTCAAACTACGCCATTAATTCATGGTTTTGTTTGACTTTTTCCCGATTTCTTTGTCTTTTCTTTTGTTTGCATTTTGTTTTTGCTCTTTTTTTATCATTCTTCATTTTTCTACTTTTCTCTTGTATCATAAACAATTCCGAGAGAGGGGTATGAAAGAATAGATCGAACAAGGCTCAACGGGGATGTCAATGGATAAAGTGTTTGGATAGAGAATAAAGTGCCTTCATCATTTCAATTCAAAAATCACAACAAATACAATTATACAAATGAGAAGAATCATACATAATATCTCTTGACTGCATCTGAATTGATAGAAGTCTCTACGCATTTTCCTTCGACATCTGTCAGATATAGGGCTTCATTGGACAACACCCGTGATACCATGAACGGTCCTTGCCAGTTTGGTGCAAATTTGCCTTTCGCTTCAGCCCAATGCGGCAAGATACGCCTCAGTACCAATTGTCCTACTTCAAATTTCCGAGGACGTACCTTCTTATTATATGCTCTAGCCATTCTCCGTTGATATAATTTCCCATGGCAAACTGCTGCTAACCTCTTCTCATCAATCAGATTCAATTGTTCCAACCGGGCTTTTATCCATTCATCATCATCGATCTAAGCTTCAGCTATGATTCGAATGGATGGTATCTCAATTTCTGCGTGTATAATAGCCTCTGTTCCATACACTAATGAATAGGGTGTGGCACCAATCGAAGTACGTACTGTTGTGCGATAATCCATAAGAGCGAAAGGTAACTTCTCATGCCATTGTCTAGACTCTTCCACCATATTCCTGAGAATCTTCTTTATATTCTTATTTTCAACTTCTACCGCTCCATTTGCCTTTGGTCTGTAAGGTGTAGAGTTACGATGCAGAATTTTAAATTTCTGACATGCTTCCGCCATGAGGTGACTGTTCAGATTTGCCCCATTGTCTGTGATAATTACTTTAGGAATTCTGAATCAGCATATGATATTTTCATGCACGAAATCCACCACGGCCTTCTTCGTTACTGCCTTGAATGTTTTTACCTCCACCCATTTGGTAAAATAGTCAATCACGACCAAGATAAATTTGTGTCCATTAGAAGCTGCAGGCTCTATTGGTTCGATGACATCCATGCCCCAGGCAACAAATGGCCAAGGTGCAGACATCGTATGCAATTCATAAGGTGGGGAATGAATCAAATCTCCATGTACTTGACATTGGTGGCATTTCTTCACATACCTAATACAGTCTCGTTCAATGGTGAGCCAATAATATCCTTATCTCAATATCATCTTTGCTAAAACATACCCGCTCATATGAGGTCCGCAAGCTCCCGCATGTACCTCAATCATAATCAATTCGGCTTGTTGCGCATCTACACATCTCAGTAAACCCAATTCTGGTGTTCTTTTATATACAATCCTTCCACTGAGGAAAAAGCCATTTTCTAAGCGTCTTACAGCCCTCTTCTGGTCTCCAGTGGATTGTTCTGGGTACTTTCATGTCTTCAAGTATTCCTTGATATCATGATACCACGGTTCTCCATCTAGCTCTCCTTCCACAGCAAAACAATAAGCATTTTGATGATACACCTGTATCTGAAGTAGATCTATATAGGCTTTATCCGAATGATGTAACATAGAGGATAATATAGCCAGAGCATCTGCTACTTCATTGTGCATTCTTGGGATGTGTTTGAACTCTATAGATTGAAATCTCTGGGATAGTTCATGTAGACAATGCCGATAAGGTATCAATTTCAAATCTCTTGTCTCTCATTCTCCCTGAATTTGATGTATCAAAAGATCCGAGTCACCCATGACCAAAATCTCCTGAACACCCATATCTATTGCCATCCTCAATCCCAATATACACGCTTCATATTCGGCCATATTATTTGGTACAAAAAAATCAAAGCTGAGCGGTAACGGGATAGTGCTGACCCGTCTCTGAAATAAGTACTGCTCCAATTCCAACTCCTTTACTGTTAACGGCTCCGTCGAAGTACATTCTCCAACCTGGCTTGCCAATTTTCTCTATGTCTTTAACATTCATTGCCTCTTCATCCGGAAAATATGTCTTTAATGGCTCATATTCATCATCCACGGGATTCTCTGCTAGATGATCTGCAACTGCTTGTGCCTTCATTGCCGTACGTGTTACATAAATGATGTCAAATTCTGTGAGCAGAATCTACCATTTAGCAAGTCTTCATGTAGGTTTGGGCTTCCGAAATATATACTTCAGAGGATCTCGTAAGATGTGAACTTTTTACTGAGGTAATATATAGCATGTTCTTTCTTTCCAGTCTCATAATGCTGCCCCAGTACACATCCAAAAGAGTTGTCTAGCACTGTCAAATACAAGATCAAAGGTCTTCCCGGTTCTGGAGGAACAAACACTGGAGGATTAGCCAAATATTCTTTAATCTTATCGAAGGCTTCTTGACATTCATCAGTCCACTTCACCGTTGCATCTTTCTTCAACAATTTGAAAATAGGCTCACATATTGATGTTAGCTGAGCAATGAACCTGCTAATATAGTTCAGCCTGCCTAGTACGCTCATTACTTCCTTTTTGTTCTTCGGCGGAGGCAAATTCTGAATTGCTTTTATTTTTTATAGATCTAATTCAATGCCTCGCCAGCTTTCTATAAATCCCAATAGCTTCCCTGAAGGCACCCCGAAAGCACATTTTGCTGGATTGAGCTTAAGATTATATCTTCGGAGCCTCTGAAAAAACTTCCTCAAGTCTTTGACATGATCATTATTTTTTGGACTTTATGATGACATCATCCAAATACACTTCTATTTCTCGGTGTATCATATCATGAAACATAGTGGTCATTGCCCTCATATAAGTAGCTCCGGCATTCTTCAACCCAAACGGCATCACTCTATAACAGTATGTTCCCTAAGGCGTGATAAAGGCTGTCTTCTCTGCATCTTCCTCGTCCATTAGGATCTGATGATAACCCGCATAAAAATCTACAAAGGAGCCAATTTCATGCTTGGCAAAATTGTCAATCGGTATATGGATATTCAGCAATGGAAAATCATCCTTTGGACTAGCCTTATTAAGGTCTCTGTAGTCAACACACACCCTGGTTTTTCCATCTTTCTTCGGAACTGGCACAACATTTGCTAACTAGGTGGGGTATTTAGTAACTCGTATGACTTCGCCTCAATCTTTTTATTAACCTCTTCTTTTATTTTCACGCTGATGTCTGTTTTGAACTTTCTCAATTTCTATTTTACCGGCCGGCATGTTGGATAAATGGGCAATTTATGTACCATCGGATCAGTGCTGAGTCCGGGTATGTCATCATAGGACCAGGCAAATATGTCCTTGTATTCATGTAATAGGACCAGGAAAATATGTCCTTGGGACGTCCGTGGATCCACGCGGCCAAAGCTGTCCCATTCAAATTTTACCATCTAGTGCAGGGAAGATGGTACAGCTTTGGCCGCGTGGATCCACGGACGTCCCAATAATAGATTATAAGAAACAGTGACATCTAATACTTGGAACTCCATGGTAAAGTCCACTGGTCCAATAGTGACTTCCAGCATAATGTCTCCTAAAGTATTTTTTCTTCCTCCGTCAAAGCCCCGTACACTCACACTGTTTCGACGGATTCTATCAGGATTAATCTTCAGTTTTCCCAGAGTTGAGAGTGGACAAATGTTTGCACTTGACCCGTTGTCTACTAGGCCCCGAGTGACCACAGATTCTTTGCTTTTGACGGTGAGATAAAGTGCTTTGTTGTGTTCCGTCCTTTCAAGTGGCAATTCATTATCCGAGAATGTTATCTTGTTTGTCTCAAAAAAAAAATTGTGATATTTTCAAGATGGCAAACTGAGATTTTCTCGGGGACATGTGCTTCATCCAGAATCTTCAATAACGCCTTCATGTGCTCTTCTGAATGGATCAACAATGAAAGAAATGAAATTTGTGCAGGCATCTTTCTCAGCTGCTCTACTATCGAATAGTCTTGAGCTTTCATCTTTTTCGAAAACTCTTCTGCTTCTTCTTCAGAAACTGCTTTCTTCACATGATTCTCCTTCACCACTTTCTTTTTCCTTAACTCTTCTGGGGCAAAGCATCGCCTGGAACGAGTTAGGCCATGTGTTTCATTGACCTCTCCAGTAACCTTCTTTCCCTTATACATCATTGTGACTTTATTGTAGTTCCACGGTATGGCTTTAGTATCTACCACTGGCATTTGCACCACCGGTTTTATGACTATAGGCTCCATGAATGCTCCTTTTACTATCAACAGTGGTTTAGCTCCTGGCACCACTATTTTCATAATTTCAATCACTAGCGACTTTTTCACTGGTAACTCGGCTGTCGCTTTCTCTTTCTCAACCTATTTTTCCACTTTGCTATTGGCTTTTATCATCATCACCGATTGGGACGGTTTCTTGCTACTTTCTCCTTGTTCTAACTCTATCATGTGCGTCTCATGATGAGCTGGTAATGGATTCTGCGTAATATTAGGAGTTTCTAGAGTCTGTACCTCGATCCTCCTAGTGTCAATGAGCTCTTGTATAGAAGATTTCAAGTGCCAACACTTTTCAGTATCGTGCCCCGGCGCCCCGGAGCAATACTCACATCTGACTGACTGGTCAATGTTTCTGGGTGGTGGGTTTGGAAGTTTTGCCTCAATTGGGCTTAGCATCCCCAACTCCTTCAGGCAATGATAAAGACTGGTGTAAGACTCCCCCAGTGGAGTGAATGTTTTCTTTGTTTGGGCTCTGTTTCTCACTTCCGGATCTGGACGGAAGCTGGGTCTATTTGGATTTTTATATGTTCTGGAAGGTGGGTAGGTGTTATGTGTGTGGTAGACATTTTGTGGGGTTTGGGCTCGCCATACATATGGAGGCGGTGGGTAATGTTGAGCATGTGGGATGGAATAATGTGGAGTAGTGGATGGATAATATGGTGGAAGTGGGTTGTAAGGTGCTGGTGGGTATGATTGGTATGGACAAGGTGGGTGATGGTATGTATTTTGGCCCTGAAACCACGGGTCTACTTTCAACAACTGCAACCTCTTCCTTCTTTTTTTTACCGATAGATCCCCCATTTTTGATTTGTATCGCCTGGTTCATGGCCTTAATAGCCGAAAAACTCATGATTTTATTGGTTTTCAATCCTTCTTCTACGAAACTCCCCATTTTCACCACTTCAATAAAGGTTTTACCAATAGCTGATACCAGATGACCATAGTAAGTAGGCTCTAAGGCCTGTAGAAAACAATCCACCATTTCTGTTTCCTTCATAGGAGGGTCCACTCGTGCCGCTTGTTCCCTCCATCTAAAGACGTACTCCTGGAAACTTTCCTCGGGCTTCTTTTCTATCTTTGTTAGTGACAGCCTGTGCGGAATTATCTCCAAATTGTACTGGAAGTGGTTAGCAAATGACTGAGCTAGATCATCCCATATGAACCATCTGGTGTGATCCTGACGTGTATACTACTCCAGCGCAGAACCACTCAAACTCTGGCTAAAATAAGCCATCAACAATTCATCTCTTCCCCCTGCACCACGCATCTTGCTACAATAACCCCTTAGATGGGCTACCGGATCCCCGTGTCCATCGTACATGTCGAACTTAGGTAGCTTGAATCCAACTGGGAGCTGCACTTCTGGGAACAAACACAAATCTTTATATGCGATGCTCACTTGGCCTCCTAGCCCTTGTATGTTACGGAAAGATTGTTCTAAACTTATCATCTTCCACGCTATTTCTTCTTGCTCCAAGTTCCTCACGGGCTTTTCTTCCGTTATATCCATAAGTGGGGTATAGGAGTCATGTTGTCTAAATGTTGGCTCCGGCAGATAGTAATGCGTGTCTTGCACCTGGAACACTAGTTCACTTGACGATTTATGCATAGCAACAGGTGGTGGTGCCACATATACCGGAGCGACCTGTGGTGGTTGAGGTGGAACCTGTTTGGATAGTGGTGGTGGTGCATGTGAAGTTGTGGCATAGTAGTGTTGGTAATTTGGGTACGTGGAGGATGAGTTCATGGTAGGTGGTTCGGGATTAGGATTTGCAGGAGGGACATATGCTGGATTGGCTGGATATGTGGGTAAAGGTTAACCCCTGGACCAGGCTTGGTACATTTCCGACATTTGCTGCTTTAGCTTATACATTTCCTCTTTCATACTTGCAACATCCACAACCTCTTCTTCCTGTACTGGGTCCATGATAGTAGGTTCAATCTCTTGAGTCACAGCCTTAGACATAGCATTTGATCGTGTGTTGTAATGATGATGTGCGAGAATGCCAGTTGCCAGCTGAAATCTGATACGCATCAACAACAACACTTGTTCATAGTTAGTTCATAAAGGGGTAAAATGTAACTATTAAAAATTACAACTTTTGCCCTTGATCATTATGCATCATTCCGGCATTTATTCCTTTTTGAATCAACATTCATATCTTCTTTTTCATTCTCTTTTCCATTCATCTCCTTTTTCTCTCTTTTTCTTATTTATTTATTCTTTCCTCTCTTTGTTTTTTCTTTTTTTTTTCTTCTTTTTCTTCTTTCTATTTTTTTTCATTTTCAATTTTGCTTTTCGTTCCTACATATTTGCCTATCGCCCAGACAATTGGTATAAAGGGGAAAAAGAATGATAACAACTTCTTTTGAACTTCTTCATTGATACTCAAAAACATTGATTACAAAATGATGTTGTGCTACTAATGCAAAAGGAATATAGATACAAAATGCATGCCCTATGAGTACATTAATGCTCCTAATGCCCGCGAGACATTGTTCGGTCTTGCTGCGGGCCTATATGCCAATCCACTTTGGAGTTTATCTAGGTGAGACATGACTTGCTTTACAAAGAACTTTACGGCTGATGCGAATGTTGCCTGGGACATATCTTCACACAATTGGCATTTTCTGGTGATTTACTTGAGTAATATTGACGATTCTTTCTCGAATGACCCCTTTTTCTTGAAGCAGCCTGCTGATCTGTTTGGCACGAGCGTCTAAGGTTTGTTGGTTCTCTTTCCGTAGTTGTTGCAACTCAAATTCTAATCGAGCCATAGCCGTGTAACAATGCTCTCTTTCTTCTTCAAACTCTTTTATTATCTTGCTACTTTTGATTGCGGCTGTAATGACTTTCTTTCTCAATCGAGCTACCTCAACTTCGTGTTTATCTTGTAATTGCCGAACCATTCTAGCTCTTTCCTCGGCATCTCTGGCCAGTTGTTTCCGAACCCTGACTAACTCCTTTTCTGCTTTATCAAGATCGAATCTGTAGTCATTCACTTTGCGCCGAAGATTTTCAATCAATTTCTCATCTCGGGCTAGGTGAACTGGAGTCTCAGATGCAATTTTCATTTTTGCAATTTGAGCCTTTAAGATTTCATTCTCTTTTCTCAGCTGCTTCTTTTCTCCTTCATCAGATGCTGCTTGTAAACCGCTCTCGAATTGGAGATCTCGAAACTGTTTCTCTAGCAAGCTGATCTTGGCTCTATATTCATTTTCTTTGGCCACCAAATTTCCGTATTCCTTAGACTGCTCGGCCAAATCTTGAATGTGAGGCCTTTTCAATGGTCTATCATGCTCAAAACCCCGACGATACCATGCGGCATACCCTGGAAATACTTCTCCTTGAGCTCTATTTTCCACATAAGTGTCTACCTTCAAGCTTTGACACTCATTCCAAATCTGACGGATCTTTGCTTCCGGGAATTGTCTCTATTACTTGTAAACTGAGGTCTCTGTCTTTTGGTATAACTTGATATCTTCCAAGCTGTCATAGTACCCTGTACTGTGCATAAGGCTGAATGCTTTTGACGCCCATGATCAAGAAATGTGACCATTCTGTTGGCATGTATATCACCTCATCGTGAGGCAACCATCCGTATGCCCAATCGATTTGGCTATCGGTCAATGATCGCAAGTATGAAATCCAACCTTTTGCTCCCTCTGGCAGCTTAACTTCTTTTGTTCTCGTATAGAATTCTTTAAGGCACGTCTTTTCAGATGGCCCATAACTTGAGAACGAAGGATGATGGCAGACATATTCTATCAGCCAAATTTGCAGAATCAAGTTACATCCCTCAAAGAAGTCGTGCCCTGCTTTACATGTTATGAGGGCATGGTAGATATCGGCTATAATCATTGGCGCCAATGTGCTATTATCTTGTACGAGAAGAGTGCTGGCCACCCCGGCGACTCTCGTATCAATGTGCCCATCCTTTCTTGGGAATATGATTAGCCCGAGAAACGCCACAAAAAAGGCGAATCGCATATGTTCCTCCCATTTGGCTCGGTTTGATTTACTACAGAGTTTGTTCGTAGGGTCATTGAAACCCCCGACATGTCCATATCTACTGTAGATGAAATTTAAGGAGCAAAACCTATTAGCCAAATCCTCGTTGTGGACGTTCCGAGCAATCTTCAGAGAGTCAAGGAATCTGTGCACCGTTATCTCTCTCGGAGCCACCGGGTATTTCTCTTTTAGGGGAACCTCATTTTTTCCTATATAGTAAGCAACTTCCTCAAGAGTAGGAGTGATCTCGAAGTCTGAGAAATGTAGGACGTTATATGCAGGATCCCAGCATGTGACAAGTGCGCGAATTATATCGCCACGGGGAATTATGTCTATTAATCCCGTAAGGTCCTTCAAATAACATTTGACCCAATCTAGTCCTTCATGTCCCAAATCGTTCCACCATAATCTTAGCTCCAAAGGGATTTTATTCATTAAAGTGAAGGGTTCATTCTGTACTGTTCTCATCCTGCACATTTATTAAATGCGATTTTATTCAGAAAAAGAAAAACTGTTTTTCAAAGCCAATTTTCATTATCTAACATTCTCAGGTTTTAATTTTGAAAAGAATAAGACATGATTTCAAAGTGGCCATTTATGCCAAAGAAGCCTTCCGGCGTCCTTTCAGAACATTCGGCTATTTCCAAAAATAGCTAATTCACGTCCAAGCAACGGTCGTAGTCAATATAACATGGTATAATAAGTCCAAGATCGATCCCACAGAGAATTAAACTACCAATTACAACTTTCACAACCCAAGAGTGCTTCCGAATCAAGTTCCCAAAATTTAGAATATATTTGTGTGATTTTCGAATATCTACTTGGCAATAATTAAAAATGCTTGAAAGAAAGAATTGAATGTAGAGTGAAAAGAATATTATGAGAAGGACTAAGGTATTGACTTCCCCTATTGATGGAATCCCTTATCGTTATGCTCATACAAATTGTTAATATATTCTATCAATCATGAACGCTATGTGTATCGTAACCCTCTCCCGAGCAATTACAATAATTTACTAGTGCACTCTCCCGAGCTACCCTAGCTAGCTTTTATTTGAATAGTTCACTTAAGATTGTACCCAAGACTTCGTTATTCCTAATCCCGTCTTTACGCCTAAAGTTATAGATTCCTCCAATAACCTAGGTGTGGTGTTGTTCAACAATAAACCTAAATATGCACTCTTTTCCAAGTTATGCACACTAAATAGGCACCGCTAATTGGGAGCTCTACCAATTAACTACAATAAGAATGAAGTTGAACAAATAGAAATCTAAGTCACAATTTGTAATCACATAAACGATAAGTTCATCACTCAATAGGTTCCATCAAAACCTTAGAATAGAATTTAGCTACTCATGCTTGAAGAAACAATAATAATAATTGAAATCATAAAGAAATACTTGATATAAAATAAAAGAAAGAGTTTGAGAGGAATCTCTCTTACTAAAAACCTTGCAAAAGTAATGAATAATAGATTACATGCCTCTATGGGGGCAAACTAGGAGTTTGTATAGAGGTTTTAGGGCTTTAAAACTAAATTCGAGTCTATTTGGGATTGCTTCTGCGGAACCTTCCGCGGTTCGTTCGCGGCCGCGAGCAGACCGCGAACAGTCAAACTTCAGAGGCCTTCTTTTTTCGCGGTTCATCCGCGGCCGCGAGTGAACCGCGGATGAACAATACTTCTTATTCTTCACTGCTTCTTCAAGACCTCTTCACTTTAGTTCTTCTTTTGGCCTTTTCATCAACTTAGGACTCCAAAATAGCTCTTTATGGCATCCAATGTATCACATGTACCTGTAAAACACAATCGAACACTAATCAAAGCATTTTGTCCTCATAAACAACATTAATTCCATAACAAAGTGTGATTATTTAGGGTATAATTATAGTCCAATTCACCTAAAATCTATTCCCCAGACATCAAACACTTCCACTTGCTGGATTGGATTCATTGGCATCTCATGACGCCGGGAGATGTTCCCGGTGCGTTGACATTCGTTGCAACCTTTCACCCATAAGTGTGCATCCTTAAACACCATCGGCCAATAGAAACCGGCCTCGAGTATTTTGGCAGCTGTACGTATTCCTCCAAAGTGACCGCCATATGCTGAAGCGTGACATGCCTGCAAAACAGAAGATTGTTCTATCTCGGGGACGCATCTCCGGATCATCTTATCAAGACATATCCTAAACAAATATGGTTCATCCCAATAATAATACTGACTTTCACGAAAAAATCTTTTCCTCTGGACCGATGATAGGTCATGAGGAACAATGCCACTGGCTAGATAATTAGCGTAGTCAGCATACCACGGAGCTTCCAGGAGAGTGGTGGTGAGCAACTGCTCATCTGGAAAGGTTTCCAGAATGTCTCCACTCTCTTTGACAAGTTCAGCTCCTTCAAGTCTTGACAAATGGCCAGCTACTTGATTTTTAGTACCTTTTCTGTCTCTGATTTCAAGGTCGAACTCTTGGAGAAGCAACACCCAACGAATTAGGCATGGCTTAGAGTCCTTTTTATCAATTAAATATCTTAAAGTTGCATGGTCCGTGTATACGATTACCTTTGATCCTATGAGATAGGACCGGAATTTGTCGAATGCAAACACGACCTCCAGCATCTCTTTTTCCGTCACTGTGTAGTTTAGCTGTGCTCCACTCAGAATTCTACTTGCATAGTATATTGGATGCATCAGCTTATCTTTCATTTGGCCCAGCACTGCCCCCACTGCATAATCACTTGCATCACACATTAACTAGAACGGTTGCTCCCAGTCTGGGGCAATGATGATGGGTGCTGTGACCAGCCTCTTTTTCAATTCCTCAAAACAAATCCTGCAATCGTCAGAAAAAACAAAAGGGTGATCTTTTTCAAGTAAATTACAGAGAGGGTTTGATATTTTGGAGAAGTCCTTGATGAACCTCCGGTAAAAATCGGCGTGTCCAAGAAAGCTCCTTATGGCCTTGACGGATGTAGGTGGAGGCAACTTTGCAATGACATCAACTTTAGCACAGTCTACCTCAATGCCTTTGCTTGAAACCCGGTGCCCCAGTACTATACCTTCTTGTACCATAAAATGGCACTTCTCCCAGTTTAGCACTAAATTTGTTTCCATGCACCTTTGTAGTACTCTAGTCAGATTGGCAAGGCATTCATCGAATGAATTCCCTACCACTGAGAAATCATCCATGAACACTTCCATAATGTCTTCCACCATGTCGGTGAAAATAGCCATCATGCACCTTTGGAAAGTGGCAGGTGCATTGCATA
This sequence comes from Nicotiana noctiflora, assembly GCA_032618575.1. NCBI lineage: Eukaryota > Viridiplantae > Streptophyta > Magnoliopsida > Solanales > Solanaceae > Nicotiana > Nicotiana noctiflora. The sequence goes on from JASVEL010003021.1 coordinate 268,954, forward strand.
GTCCGAATGGCATCCTCCTGAAGGCAAAGAGGCCATAAGGGCATGTGAAGGAGGTCTTCTCTCTATCTTCGGGGGCTATGGAGATTTAATTGTACCCCGAGTATCCATCAAGAAAGCAAAAATGGGACCTCCCTGCCAACATGTCAAGCATTTGATCAATGAAGGGAAGTGGGAAGTGATCTTTGCGGGTGGCTAGATTCAACTTCCTATAGTCCATGCATATTCTCCATACGGTGACGGTTCTTGTTGAAATCAATTCATTGTTGTCATTTTTCACTACCGTCATGCCTCCTTTCTTGGGCACACATTGGACCGGACTAACCCAGCTGCTGTCTGAGATTGGGAAGATGATTCCCGCATCTAGCCACTTTATTACTTCCTTCTTCACCACTTCCTTCATGTTGGGGTTCAGCCTTCTTTGATGTTCCCTGGAAGGTTTGTGTCCATCTTCCAGGAGAATTTTATGCATACAATAGGCTGGGTTGATCCCCTTTATATCTGCCATGGTCCATCCGATTGCAGTCTTGCATTCCTTGAGTACCTGTATAAGCTTTTGGGCCTGCACATCTAACAAAATAGATGAGATAATAACAGGTAATGTGGAGTTAGGACCTAGATACTCATACCTGAGATATGATGGTAGTGGTTTAAGTTCAAGCTTTGGTGGCTCTTCTATGGATGGCTTTGCTGGTAGGCTTTCTCTTTTTTCTAAGTGTAGGGGTTTGAATTCGATCTCTCGCTTCCAGAATCCCTTGCCTTCCAGAGATAATACCCATTCGGCCAAACTTTCACCGTTTACCTCTTCCATGTTCATCGGGCATGCTTGAAGTGGATCTTCAATAGTCAATTCTGCATCGTCGGTCTCCACTATCACATCAACCGCATCAATTAGAGAGCAATTTACGAACTCACTAGGACGCCTCATAGATTTTTGCACATTGAAGATGATCTCCTCATCATTCAATCTCATCTTGAGTTTCCCAGTTTCACAATCAATTATGGCCCTCCCAGTGGCTAGGAATGGTCTTCCCAGGATTATGGGAATTTCTTCGTCGGCCTTGCAATCAAGAATAACAAAATCGGTGGGAAATACGAACTTCCCAACCTGGATTAGCACATCATCTATAATACCATATGGGCACTTAACCGTCCTGTCAGCAAGCTGTAAAAGCATAGAGGTGGGTCTGGCTCTCCCAATACCTAACCTCTTATAGACAACTAAGGGCACGAGATTAATGCTTGCCCCCAAATCACATAAAGCCTTCGCAAAGGCATAATTCCCTATAGTGCATGGGATGGTGAAACTACCTGGATCAGATAGCTTCTCAGCAATGGGTCTAGAGACCACTGCACTACAAGTCTGTGTAAGTGTAATTGTGGCCAAGTCTTGGAAATCAAATTTCTGCGACATCAAATCCTTCATCATTTTAGCATAACCAGGCATTTCTTTTAAGGCTTCAATTAATGGAATGTTTACCTGGATTTGCTTGAGCATGTCGAAGAACTTTTTGTATTGCTCCTCTTTTTGGTGTTTGGCCAACCTTTGGGGGAATGGTGGTGGAGGCCTTTTCTTCCCGATGACTTGGGATTTATCTTTGTCAATCGCTTTCTCATCAATCTGCTGCTCTACCTTTTCAGCTACTTTCTCCGTTCCCTGTTTTGCTTCTTTATTTTCAGCAACCGGCTGGACTGTGACTTCTGTCAACCCTGTGGACTCATCCAGTTCAATGGGCAATGGAGTGGATGTCTCAGCCTGTCTGTCAATTTTCTCACTTTCATTCTAAGCATCAAGATCTCTACCGCTTCTCAGAGTCACTGCCATCATCTGCTTTGGGATTCGGTCCTTTGGATTTGTTTGTGTATCTGTAGGAAATGTCCCTTGAGGATGATTGTTGAGAAACATAGCAATTTGACCCACCTGTACTTCAATATTGTTGATGGCGGCATCATGTGCATCTATCCTCTCATTTGTCTTAGCATTTGACCCAATTACCTGCTGCATCATAGCTTCCAACCTTGCAAACCCGTCGTCATGCCTGCCCCCATGTGGTGGTGGAGGTGGATGATATCCCTACTGCTGATTGCCGAAATTCTGAGGTCTAGGATATGGAGCCATGTTGTGTGGTGGCCTCATACCTGCTGCATTAAATTGTGGCTGAGGAGGTCTATACTGCATTGGAGCCCGTTGGCCCCAATTTTGATTACCTTGTCGCTGCCCTCCATAGTTAGCCACATAGTTCATATCCTCATGCTGATGATGATGTTCTTGGTCTGCAGCCTAAGGATTACCTATGGGTTGGCTAATGCAAGATGTGCATAAGCCACCATTGGTAGTGTCTACAATGTGAACCTGCTGCTTGACTCCTGATTCTTCCACCTTCTTTGTTAGGATGCTCATTTGTGTCAATAGAGTTGCCATGTTTTCCTCCAGAGTGTTGGATGGATCCAGAGGTACAGAGTGTACCACTGGTGTGATAGGAGCATTCCTGGACGTCCACCCGGAATTTTGAGCCATCTTATCTAGCAAATTTTGGCCCTCTCTCCAAGTGTTGCTCAGAAAAGCCCCACCTGCTGAAGCATCTACAATGTTCGTCATGCTATCTGAAAGCCCCATGTAGAATCTTTGGCCCGACATCTGCTCAGGAATCCCATGATGAGGACACATAACAAGCATACCCTTGAATCTGCCTCAAGTTTCATGTAATGTTTCCATTGGTTTTTGCTTGAAGCTCACGATCTCATCAATTTGTTGAGCTATCTTGTTAGGTGGATGAAACTTGTTGTGGAATTGTTTGACTAACTCATCCCAAGTTGCAATGGAGTTTATTGGGAGTGATTTTAGCCATATCTGTGCTGCTCCTGTAACTGAGAATGGAAAAAGTAGTAATCTGATAGCTTTCGGAGTTACATTCGGTTGTCTTTGTGTTTTGCATATTGATAGAAAGTTCTTGAGGTGCTGTTGTGGATCTTCAACCTGAGACCCAGAGAATAATCCCTTGTTTTGCAACAAGTGAAGCATGTTGTTAGTAATCTGGAAAGACTCAGCTTGAATTGCTGGCACAATGATGGCAGTTGCCAAATTATCCGCTGTGGGTTGTGCCCAATCGAACAATGCACCTTCCTGTGCCTCCTGCGCCTCTTGCATATTTAGCCCGGCTTGCTGGTTTTGATCGTTTATGTAACCCATGTCGAAGTCTAGTTTGATTGGTTGTTGAGATTATTGAATTTGTTTGATGGCTTTGTTACGTGCCCGGAAGGTTTGCTCGGGGTCTGAGAGTCCTTCAATTAGTTCTCCAATCCTTGCAGATTTTCTAGGCATGCACCTGAATACCCAAATCAACAAACGTCAAAATATTCAATGTAGAGTGTAGAAAGAACCTGAATACACAAGAATCTTGAAGTTCTGGCAATGGCAATTGATAATTTCGTTAATTCCCCGGCAACGCCGCCAAAAATTGATTCACGTCCAAGCAACGGTCGTAGTCAATATAACTTGGTCTAATAAGTCCAAGATCGATCTCACAGAGAATTAACCTACCAATTACAACTTTCACAACCTAAGAGTACTTCCGAATCAAGTTCCCAACATTTAGAATATATTTGTGTGATTTTCGAATATCTACTTGGCAATAATTAAAAATGCTTGAAAGAAAGAATTGAATGTAGAGTAAAAAGAATATTATGAGAAGGACTAAGGTATTGACTTCCCCTATTAATGGAATCCCTTATCGTTATGCTCATACAAATTGTTAATATATTCTATCAATCATGAACGTTATGTGTATCGTAACCCTCTCCCGAGCAATTACAATAATTTACTAGTGCACTCTCCCGAGCTACCCTAGCTAGCTTTAATTTGAATAGTTCACTTAAGATTGCACCCAAGACTTCGTTATTCCTAATCTCGTCTTTACGCCTAAAGTTATAGATTCCTCCAATAACCTAGGTGTGGTGTTGTTCAACAATAAACCTAAATATGCACTCTTTTCCAAGTTATGCACACTAAATAGGCACCGCTAATTGGGAGCTCTACCAATTAACTACAATAAGAATGAAGTTGAACAAATAGAAATCTAAGTCACAATTTGTAATCACATAAACGATAAGTTCATCACTCAATAGGTTCCATCAAAACCTTAGAATAGAATTTAGCTACTCATGCTTGAAGAAACAATAATAATAATTGAAATCATAAAGAAATACTTGATATAAAATAAAAGAAAGAGTTTGAGAGGAATCTCTCTTACTAAAAACCTTGCAAAGTAATGAATAATAGATTACATGCCTCTATGGGGCAAACTAGGAGTTTATATAGAGGTTTTAGGGCTTTAAAACTAAATTCGAGTCTATTTGGGATTGCTGCTGCGGAACCTTCCGCGGTTCGTTCGCGGTCGCGAGCGGACCGCAAAAAGTCAAACTTCAGAGGCCTTCTTTTTTCGCGGTTCATCCGCGGCCGCGAGTGAACCACGAATGAATAATACTTCTGATTCTTCACTGCTTCTTCAAGACCTCTTCACTTTAGCTCTTCTTTTGGCCTTTTCATCAACTTAGGACTCCAAAATAGCTCTTTATGGCATCCAATGTATCACATGTACCTATAAAACACAATTGAACACTAATCAAAGCATTTTGTCCTCATAAACAACATTAATTCCATAACAAAGTGTGATTATTTAGGGTATAATTATAGTCAAATTCACCTATTATCAATAGCGATCACCTCGATTATTAAAAACTAAAAATATTTTTGGTCATTTTCTAAAAGGGTGGTTGGACCCTTCAAGTTGCCTACGTATCCCACCTAATGGCGAGAATCAAACCTGCATAGTTCGGTCAGATTATTTGACCAATTATTTTAACAACAATGTTTTTTTTTCTATTTTTTAGATCTTCTTTTCGATTTTCTAACAACTCTTTGCTAATATCTCAATATCTCTCTTTCCTTTTTTCAGAATTGTCTCTTTTTAATTTCTCGGGAATTTTTCCGGTCCGCATAATGATCCAAGATAATGAAAATGAAACATATAATATGCTCGGTCTTTAATTACCGGGTCACCTGTCCTAGACGGACCCAACCCCTGTGTTGAGTCCCCTAAGTCAGTTATTATGCAAATAATCGTCCTAGACCTATGTTCAATATTTTATAGTTTCATAGAGTGCTAGACCGTGTACCCGAGTGGACAACTAGGATCGACGAGGGGGCTACGTACCGGTGACCCGCGGGGTCATTCGGCTTTGTAACTTATCCGGCCTCTGTTTCTTATTTTGGGTATAACTTAACAGAAAGGGGAGTCTGAACATGTAAGCACATCCCCGGAGGTGAAGAAGAGAAGGGTTTCGGCACAGTTTATATGTACAATCCACATAATATCAAAGCGATAAAACACGTAGCATGTTGGTCAAAGCATGTAACAAAGTCAAATAATACCGAGAACGAAAATTCTAACGAGCTCGAATTCTTAAACCTCGAACCGAAGTTCTGGGTTTCTTATCCCCAGCAGAGTCGCCAAAGCTGTCACACCTCCTTCTTACTACCTTATTATGTTTAATCCCCGATCAAGAGAATAAGGTATACCTTGATATTATGAATACCCCGGGAAGGATATAATAACAACGAGGAAGGAGTTTTTCCAAATAAAGGACAATCGGTTCGGAATTTTATTTACAGTTTCAGAGTCGCCACTTGGGAATATAATGGTGTCCCAAGTTACCGGTTAATCATGAATCCGAGGAAATTGACTCTGTTTTTATTAGTCTGCACAACAAGAAATCCGGATAAGGAATTCTGTTAACCCGGGAGAAGGTGTTAGGCACTCCCGGATTTCGTGGTTTTAGCACAGTTGCTCAACTGTCATTCTTGGTTTTATATGATTTATTACATGCCTTTTAACAATATGTACGTGTTTCAACTTGAATATTTTACGAATTGCGACATCGCAAAAACGTATTTCGGGTCACACCGCAACCAGTACACCAGTGACCTTTAACACGCTTCGGCTTCGCCGGGATTTAAGATTTGAGTCATATCAGATGTGCACTCGTATTAGGGAAAGTATATTTTAAGTCGTGCCTAAATCGTCTATCGGCTTCTTTAATCTTTTGGAAAGGTCGTGAAATTATGTAACAACCTTCCCGAGTCTAATATATATAACTTATTTGTTTATTTGGGGGCTCCGCTGTCTTGTTTTCAATGCGAGGCTCATCCCATTTTAGTTTTATAGTCTGATCCTAATATGTATATACTATGTTTTCTATTTTTGGTTTTTCCCCTAGTTCATTGTTTTCAAAATTTAAGTCCAAGCCTTATTTTTATGAAAGAATTACAAGAAAATACACATGACTTTGTATAATAACAAAAAATGGCCCATATTTTTAAGTTTTACCCCACCTAGCCCATATTTTACATATTTTGAAAGCACTTACAAATTCAAAATTTGTGTTCTTACAACTATTGCTTCTAAAATCTATGGAGTTAACTTTTTGTTCTCACAACCATTACTTTCTCTCTTTTCTTCTCAAATCTTCTACATATGATTCAAGTGGCCGTGTATTTTTTGCTTATCATCTTATGTCACCTGCTTGCAATACAAGAAAATTAAAGAGTAGAAGTCCACCATTGAAGACCACTCAAAATTTTGGTTTTGAATTTTTTTTTTAATTTTTTAGTTGTTTGGATTGGATGTTGTTCCAATTGATTGAAAATATCAAAAAGAGTTCAAAATTTAAATTGGAAGTGATTTGGAGTAGATTTGGGCAAGATTTAAGTTAAATTTCGGAAAAAAACGCAAGGAAGAAGACGGAGTCAGATTTTTGTATAATTATATATAATCTTGTATAATAGTGTATATGTGTGTATAAACACACATTATACATTGTTATACACTTTTATACATCTTTATACAAGCGTTTGTTGACGAACTTCTTTCACGATTTTCAGTTGTAATTTTTGTTCAAAACCAGTCCAAATCTCCATTAAATGACTTTAATTTTTATATACAACCTCCTTATACTATTTCTAACAAGTCTAAATGACACCCACTCCAAATTTCTCATAAAATCAAATTCGGAATTTAAACCCACATATTTAAGCTTTTTAAAAATCTAGTTTTCACCACCCAAATGAATTTGGTTTGTTAAATTAATATTTGAGTCACAATTACTAATCGAAAATTAATTTAAAAGTTTGAGAAATCTATTTTAAAAGTTAAGTAGTGATTCTGAGAACCTATTAGAGTTAGATGTTGAATCTTAGCATATTATTTTTGGGTTAGTCGATTGTAAATTGAAATATGGGCTATAAAGTTGAAAAGCATGGAGCTCAACTGTTCTAGAGTGAAATTTTCCCTATTTTTATTTACACGGGGGCCTGGACTTTGGGCTTATATTTGAGACGCATCAATTTACATTCCTGGGTACTGAAAACCCAGGAACATGCTGAAATATATTCAGCAGAAGCCCAATGATGTTTTCACATAATTCTGGGCCTTCGCAGTTTATTAGGCCCAGATCAGACATAATTAAATAAGATTAATGGAAATCAGAACTCATAGAAGATTAATATTCAGAAGATAATGGAACTTAAACTATTTTTATTCAATGAAGAGAAAGGAAACACAGAATTACAATAATAATCTCAAACTTTATATGATCAATGTGAATAAAGTCTAATTAACAGGTTGTTTTTGTTTTTATGTTCGACTGCTATTTTAAAACTACTTATTAGTATCTAAAGCTAATCAGTATCATTATTTGATAACATGCTAATCTCGATTACTTTCAAAATGAAGAGAATTACAGAATATATTTAAACATTAATCTATATTAACTATGTGATATATGACTTCATACTAGAATATCATTTAACTGCAGTAATTTGTTTAGGGAAAATACCTTAGTACCCTCCTAAACTATGTGAGAATTATTACTTTCCTCCCTAAACTATCTCTGGTTCGAATTACCCCCCTCAACTTGGCCTTTTGAGAATAATTACCCCCCTAAATGCTTATGTGGCAAAAAGTGTGGGTACATTCACCTGCCATGTGGATTTTTCTGTCCATGTGGCATTTTCGTGAATTTTTTTTATTTTTAAGAATATTACTTTTTAGATAACTTTTTAAATACAATTTATAATAAAAGTTGGACAGAACGACATTAGTTATGCTAAATATTTTTATTCGTACAAAAATAATAAAATTTTAGTTAATCTTTTTTGAATTTGACCTGAAAATAAAGATTTATACAATTAAAATAAATAGTCAATGCATCTAAAAATTTATAAAATATAGTTTGAAATTGATTATTTTGGCTATAATTTTTTATATATCTCTAAATTACAGTGCTCCAATTTTGTTTTACGGATTTTACCTAAAAAAAGTAAAAATACACAGTTGAAATAAATAGTCTTGCATCGCAAAAGAATAAATAAAAAGAGTATACAATTACAAGAAATTACAAGTGCAATTGTACACTCTTTTTATTTCTTCTTTGATTCAATGATTATTTATTTCAACTATGTATTTTTTATAACTTTTTAGATGTCTTGACTATTTATTTCAATTGTATAAATTTTTATTTTCAAGTAATATTCAAAAAAAGATTAACTAAAATTTTATTATTTTTGTACAAATAAAAATATTTAGCATAACTAATGTTGTCTGTCCAACTTTTATTATAAATTGTATTTAAAAAAATTATCTAAAAAATAATATTCTTAAAAAGAAAAAAAAATTCACGAAAATGCCACATGGACAAAAAAATCTACATGGCAGGTGAGTGTACCCACACTTTTTGCCACATAAGCATTTAGGGGTAATTATTCTCAAAAGGCCAAGTTGAGGGGGTAATTCGAACCAGAGATAATTTAGGGAGGAAAGTAATAAATCTCACATAGTTTAGGGGTACTAAGGTATTTTTACTAACGTTGTTCAGATTAATCTAATTAATACTGATTTAAGCTAACTACTGCGGGTTAATGTCGTTAGTTATCTAATTTTATGCAGGTTTACTTTTGTATATGATTAATTGTTCACTTATTCTAATTAACTAGGCGATTACTACAATACTATGCTACTTACTACACTATTACATTATTCCCAGTTTATATGTATCTCATATGAGTCAATTACAATACTTCCTACAAAAATTACAATTCCAACTAAGTCATAATCTAACTACAAAAGCCAAATCCAGAAAACATTAACAGAAATTGTAACAAATACGAATCGTTTATTTCTTCAACTTTTAATTCCGACTGCAATTACATGAGGTTCAAGCTGTGTACCTGATTCAGCAATAGAAACCAATGAGTCTAAGGGAGATGATGGTAGGAAATAAGTAGATAGATCACAGCGAGTAATGCAACAGCAATGGAAGAGAATGAATCACAGCAAAACAAATGAATATAGCGATCAAATTTGAATCCCAGAAACAGCAGATCAATATCCAGCAGAAGACCAGTAGAAAAAACCAGTAAAACTGCAAGAGATTTCCTACAGCATCAGAATATAGCTTCGACTAAGCCAGACAGAAATGTTCTATGTATATATATTAGTATATCTCTGAATTTATTCAAAAATCCAGCCCTTAATCAGGCTCTAACAAGGTCTATTTATATGTAGGATTGGTGAATTCTTTCAATTGTTACACTTCAATACCCATTTCAGATTTGAATTTGCCTTCCAGCATGTGCTGGAAGGTTCTATTTGATTCTTTTTGGGGTGTATTACTAGTATACCCTCACTTGCTAAGGTTATTCACTGATTTGCCTTTTATTTGGGTCTATTATACCCTTAGTTTTATGCAATATTGCAGAAATACTAGGCCTAAATGTCTTAAATATCCTTATAGGCTCAATTAAATCCACAATTATGCCATTTTCTATTCCTATTATACCCTTAATTGGCAACTGTTATTTACCCGACCTTATCGAGGTCCAGGTGTTCTGTTTTAGCTCTTATTTAATTACTGGCCAGTATTTATATGTCATTTAAGAGTTATCCAGATTTAAATTTAAGTTTTATTATTACAAAATTGGCCATTTTCAGAACTAGCCATTTAGATTTAAGCCTAAAGAATCACAGAGTTTGCCAGTTTCAATACTGACCACTCTATTACTTATTTCAATTGTAACCATTTTTATGTTATTTTCATTTCTAACCAATTAACATAATTAACATACTTTCAGAATTAGCCAATTATCTAATTACTTATCTATTACAGCTATAACTAATATCCCCTAAAGCATAATAAGATTAATTGTAGTCTAAAACATGAACTTATCACAAACATATCCTTTTATATCAATTTGTACACATAGCCACAAATCAAAAATCATTTATCATCTAACCAAAACTCAGAGAGAAATTTGAATATGGTTGAATTTCAATTTAACAACTCACAACTCAGATTCAGGCATAGTATAATAAATTTGACATAAAGAGATATATTCAGAATATTTTCATACACTCACAAAACCCTAAAAAGGCTCGAGCATATTTAATCAAGTGTAATAGATAGGATTATCAAAGAGACCAATGAAGCATGTTACCAAAAGAGAAACAGAGTTATAACAGAAAGCACATCAAAGAAAGAAGCTAAACTAAACATGCAACTAATTAATCAAAGAAAACAGATTTAAGCATAGAAAAGCATGCTGAATCAATTAAACAAAAATAAAGAGATGGAGAGGGGACTTAGCTTGCATGATTGGTCTCCTGAGCTTTTCCCCATTTTTCTTTTCTTTTGCTTGTTCTTTTTTTCCAGTTTCTTCTCAGACTTCGAATTTGAAGTCTTTTATTGTCTTTACCAACAGAGATGGGTTCAGGGGTGTTAAAGAGAGGGTTTTGATTTAGGGTTTGGTTTTGAGTCGGTCGGAGTTAGGGTTCCGGCGACTATTTTTTGGATATGCGAGTAGTTAGGGTGAGATTCGAGGGAAATGGTTTTCATGGGGTGGTAGATCAAGAGATGGTGGTTTTATGGTGTTAATTTGGGAGCCGGTGTCATAGATTTGTGGTCACCGGAGAAGAAATCCAGTGACCGGATTTTTAAGAAATTGGGGGTTTCTGGGTTTTCTTGGTTGTCTATGGTGGTCTAGGGTAGAGAAGCAAGATAGGAGTGGTTTTGGGCTTGAGGGTGGCCGGAGACTGCCATGAAGAGTGGCCAATCTCCAGGGCCGACGAGTTTGAGAAGAAAAAGAAGACGAAGCACAGGGCGGCTAGAGTTATAGGAAAATGGCTGGTCTCTTGAGAGACCAGGCCTTATATACTTGTTGCGTTTGATCAATTCCTGGCCGTTGGATCATTGATGATCAATGGCCAGGATTGAATGTTCAGAAACAATGCCGTCTGATTAAAAACAAGGGTTAGCTCCTCTCTGTCAGATCTCAGTGAATGGAACGGCTCCGATTCGATCAACAAAAACCTTATTGAATTGATTAATTTTCGGATTGATTCTCCGCCGTTAGATTAGATAAATGGACGGCTGATATCATTGTTACTCAAACACTGGACCGGCTCTTCTTAATTGATTTGGGCCAATTGCATCTGGGCCTGTACAAATGACCCAGATGTATATTTTTTGTATTTTTTCATGTATTTATTATTTTTTATGAATTTTATTGTTGTATTTTATCTTCTATTTTTATATTCTTTTTCAATTATTCAAATCTTTTTATTTCCTATTTTCTTTAATTTTTTTGACATTTTTTGCTATTTTTCTTTATTTTCCGGAATATACTTGTATTTTTTCTAATTTTCTTTTAATTCCTTTAATTGTGATATTTATACTTAACCTATTTTTTTTAATTTTCTAATTTTCATTTTTAATTCGTTCACACACACAAATGCATCTTATTTCAAACAGACATGTAATTGCACACAAAAATATTATTTTTTGGAATTTTATTGCTTAGGGCAAAAATCACGTGCTCATAAGTAGAAATCGAAAGAACCTTTTGTAACTTCACAAATCGTAGCACACATGGTGTTATTTTTTCCAAAAACACACGAAAGGAGCCTCGAACAATAGAATCAGAAACCGTAGGTCCAAATCGACATGGCCCAAGACCCTTGAGGGCTTTAGAGATGATAAGCAAGGTAGTGGAGTGACCATTGGAGGCTTGGGGTTTGAGAGATAGTCACCGGAGATGACCGGAGAAAGAGGTGAGTTGAGGAGTCTAGGGTTAGGTTTGAGAGAAAAGTGGAGATGAGAGAGAATCTGAAGGCGGTACCTTTGGAAAAATGACTTAGGGTTAGGGGTCGTTTGGAAATTAAAAAGGAATGGGGGAATAAGAGCCGTTGATCAAAAAGATCAACGACCAGGATTTATGATGGCTTGGGTCGGGTTGGAATACTTAGGGCCTGGGTCGGGTTAATTGATTAGGAGATTGGGCTGGTAATTGGTCTGATTTAGGCTACAATTGAAAACTAATTTTGGCTATGATTTAAATAGCCAATTTACACTATTTAATTTATAAAAAATAATAGGTAATTTCTGAAAAAATAATTTAAGGTGCCAAAATGATTTAAAATACATAATTTAATATTTAAAAATAGATGGTCCAATTTTATGCATATAAAATATAATTATATCGTAAAATGGGCTAAAATTACAATTATATGTAATTTAGCATAAAAATACTAAATATGATTGTGAAAATACATAAAAATTACATTAGACGTATTTTGGAACAAATATAGAAATCAATTAAATGAATTATCAAAATAATAGTTTTGAAAATAATTATTGGGGATTTTATGGATAAAAGAGGAGAACATAAATCAATTTAAACCCTTAAAATTATACGGAAAATAATGAAAGCCTTGTGCATGCTTATATATGCTATTTTGAAGGCTTTTATGCATATTTAAAATATATAGGTAAAAATTGGGTATCAACATAAGCTATTGGGAGAATCAAAGACACCAAAAGGCCCAGACCTGTACAGACCGATCCTTCTTAATGAAACCTAAACTTGATGTGCATGTATCATGGCACACATGGTCATAAAAAAGAAAATTACAGGAAGCTAAGGGAAGAAGTGGCTCGGTTGTTCGACGAGGGACACCTTCAAGAATTCCTAAGTGGTCAGGCTAAGAATCACTTCAGGGAGGGAGATGCAAGGAAAAGGGAGCAAGAAGAACCACAACACGTGATCCACATGATCATCGACGGAGTCGATGTCCCTCAACGACCTGTATTCAAGTTCACCAAAAAATCAATCACCAGAGAAAAACTCACTTGGAGCTATGTGCCCGAGGATATCTTAGCATTCTGTAACGAGTAAGTAGAAGGCATATCTCAGGCTTATAACGACTCCCTGATTATCTCTATCCTTTTAAATAAAATTCAAGTTAAATGTGTTTTAATGGATCCAGGTAGCTCAACAAACATAATCAGATCGAGGGTCGTGGAATAACTCGATTTACAAGATCAGATTGTACATGCAACCCCAGGTCCTAAATGGCTTCAAATATGGCAAGCGAAACAACAAAGGGAGAGATTATATTGCCAATAAACGTAGCCGGGACCATACAAGACACAAAGTCCTATGTCATCAAAGGTGACATGAGGTACAACACGTTCATCGGGATATCATGGATACACAACATGGGGGCAGTACCTTCAACTCTTCACCAGATAATGAAGTTTCCAACGGAGGAAGGAGTAAAAACAGTCCACGGGGAGCAACTTATTGAGAAGAATATTTTTCTGGGCAAGGAAGTGGTTTCAATACTGGAGCCTTTGAACTCAGAAAAATCGATCATATGAGGTAAACTGGCATCCAAATAGCAATCACCATCTCCAACCTCGATGGAATCGGAGAAACAAGTAATCGAAGATAAGGATGAGGATTTCCTTACTCCTCGAACCTTCATCATTCCCGAAGAGTCCGATGCAACTAAGTCAATGATCGAGGAACTAGAACAAATCATTCTGATCGAATACATTCCCGAGAAAAAGGTATAATTGGGAACGGGATTAACCCCCAAACTCAAGAATTTTTTTTTTCAATTTCTCATTGATAATATGGATTTTTTTTTTTTGCTTAGTCCTATTTAGATATGACATGGATTCTACCGGAAATCACCACGCATCGGCTAAGCAACGATCCTAGGTTCAAATCGGTGAAGCAAAAAAGGAGGCCTCAGTCCGAGATAAAACATGTTTTTATAAAGGACGAGGTTACCAAACTTCTTAAAATAGGATCTATTCGGGAGGTAAAGTACCCCGAATGGTTAACCAACATAGTTGTAGTTCCTAAAAAAGAAAACAGACTTAGAATGTGTGTAGATTAGAAGGACTTGAACAAAGCATGTCAAAAAGATTCTTTCCCCTTGCCAAATAGAGATCGTATGATCGATGCCACGGCTGGTCACGAGACCCTAACTTTGCTCAATGCCTACTCTAGGTATAATCAGATTCAAATGAACCTGGAGGATTAGGAAAAGACTTCCTTTACTACTAAATTTAAAATTTATTATTACAATGTAATGCCTTTCGGGCTAAAAAATGCACGAGCCACATTCTAACGCCTAGTTAACATAATATTTGAAGAAAAATTAGGTAAAAAAATGGAAGTCTATATTGATGATATGTTGGTAAAGTCCCTACAAGCAGAGGACCATTTTACTTCATTTTCATGAAGTATTCGCAATTTTGAGGAAATACAACATGAACTTAACCCGGAAAAATGTGCCTTCGGAGATGGCTCGAGTAAGTTCCTCGGCTTTATGTTGTCAAATCGGGGTATCAAAGTCAACACAGATAAGATCAAGGCTATCGAGGATATCATGATCATGGATATTGTGAAGTTCGTGCAAAGGCTAACATAGAAAATAGCTGCCTTGGGTTGATTTATTTCGAGGTCGTCGGATCAGAGTCACCAGTTCTTTTCCTTTCTCAAAAAGAAAAAGGATTTCGCATGGACCCCAGAATGTCATCAAGCCTTGGAAGAATTAAAGCAATATCTATCGAGCCTTCCTTTTATTCACACCCCGAAGGTAGATGAAAAACTTAACCTATACTTGGTAGTATTCGAGATAGCGGTAAGTTCGAGAAGAGCAAGGTATATAATTTCCTATTTATTATGTAAGCCGAACTCTAGGAGATGTTGAAACTAGGTACCCTTATTTAGAAAAATTAGCACTCGCATTGATAAGCGCATATCGAAAGTAAAAACCATATTTTAATATCATCTTATATGTGTATTAAGCACTTACTCCCTTCGAAATGCTTTAAGCTTGAGCTATCGGGGCGATTGGCCAAATGGGCCATCGAACTTAGCGGGTATGATATCAAATATCAACCCCGAACGACCATCAAGTCTCAAATTCTAGCTGACTTCATGGCCAATTTAACGCCAACCCTCGTATCCAAAGTGGAGAAAGAACTCATGTTGAGTTCGGGTACATCATCGAATGTATGGAACCTTTTCAGAGACGGTACCTCGATGTAAAGGGGTCCAGGCTTAGCATTGTCTTGAAACCGACCATGGGTGATACGTTAGGCAATCTATCAAAAATCCTAGATTAATTAACAATAAGGCCGAGTATGAGGCCCTGATTGCAGGTCTCAATCTAGCTAAAAGCTTGGGAGCAGAAGTCATCGAGGCCAAGTGCTATTCTCTATTGGTGGCAAATCAAGTAACAAAAGTTTTGATTTTCTAGAGGATAGAATGAAATGGTACTTGGATAAGCTACAAGTAACTTTGCACCGCTTTAAGGAGTAGACTCTAGATCATGTGCCTCGAGAACAAAATAGCGAGGCCGATGCACTTACTAATCTGGGATCCTTGGTCGAAGAAGATGACATTGTCCCGAGGAATATCCTCCAATTATGGAGGTTTGTGATTGAAGAGGGTCAGATAAACTCAACGAATTTAACATGAGACTGGAGGGATAAGTACATCGACTATTTAAATAGTGGAAAACTCCTATCAGACCACAAAGAATCGAGGACCCTACGAGCCAAGGCTGCTAGGTTTGTGTTAAATGAAGATGGAACATTATACCGAAGAATATTAGATGGACCATTGGTGGTATGCTTGGGGCCAGGGGATAGTCATTATGTTCTATGAGAAATCCACGAAGACACTTGTGGGAACCATTCTGTTGCCGAATTTTTGGTCCGCAAAATTATTAGAGCAAGTTGATAGCATGGAAAAAGATAATAAGGAATTCGTCAAAAAATGTGATAAGTGTCAATAGTTTGTACCGATGATCCATCAGCCCGGAGAACAACTCCATTCAGTCCTATCCCCGTGGCCTTTTATGAAATGAGGAATGAACATAGTCGGCCCTCTACCAATGGCCCCAGGTAAAGCTAAATTCATTTTGGTTATGAATGATTATTTTTCTAAGTGGGTGGAAGCACAGACCTTCGAGAAGGTCCGATAAAAAGAAGTTATTGACTTTAGCTGGGACCACATCATATGGTGATTTAGGATATACGCCGAGATTGTATGTGACAATAGAAAACAATTCATCGGCAGCAAGGTGACAAAGTTCGTCGAGGCATATAAAATAAAGAGGATATTTTCAACACCATACCACCCAACTGGAAATAGATAGGCCGAGTCAACAAACAAAACTCTCATTCAAAACCTGAAGAAAAGGTTAGACAATGCAAAGGGAAAATAGAGAGAAGTTTACCCGAGGTCCTTTAGTGTCACGACCACAAATTCGGCCGTGATGGCGCCCAACACTTAGGCTAGGCCAGCCAGACCAACAATTGTTTTCATAGTGAAATATCAGTCCCAAATGGACAACTCAAGAAGAATATATGAATCAACAGAAACTCCAATGATAATAATATGAATAAATACTGAGAAGTGCAAAAACGAAATAACACTCCCAAAGATCTAGGGTCATGAGTCTAGAGCCTCTAAACAAAACCAAATAGTAATAGAGAATACTGAATGAAATACTCAAATCTGAAACATATAATGATAACTGAATGGAATGAGAAGCTAGGTTCTGCAAACGTCGACAGCTACCTCAGCAACTCGAAATAACTCTGTAGAAGCTGGAGTGCTCGTCTATCCCTCATGTGTACCTGAATCTGCACACAAAGGTGCAAGGAGTAGGGGTGAGTACTAAGTACTCAGTGAGTAATAAGTATATATTAATAGCTAAAAGCAAGAAATCCACAGAATACCATAGAGTACAGATAAATTATAGTCCGATTCCTCATACGAACTAGCAACAACAGTACATTACAATTATCACAGATAATTCAACAGATAAAGATGTAATGCAATGCACATGACCGCTACGGCGTGAAGCCCAATCCATTTAACATCGACGACGCTCACTAGGGGTGTGTACAAACTCCGGAGGGGCTCCTACAGCCCAAGCGCAATAGTACTGCGGCGTGCAGCCCGATCCTCATATCATCTGCTGCGGCATGCAGCCCGATCCATCCTCAGTCCACAACATGCATATGAGTAACACAACAGTTCAAATTATTTATTTCCAGGTTCCAGTTCATTAATTATGAAAATACTTTAATTTTTTTATTTAATTTTTCCGAGAATAGGTGGCTTAGCATTTCGACATGGTGATTTCAAACCAAGACTGAGATTAGTGATTAAGCAAATAGAGCTATCACATATATAACTATCCCCTAGGGATTCTACAGGTCGGCACAAGGCCCCAAACATGGCTTACAGCCCACAAATATATCTAACACGATGTGTGTTTCAACCACATATATCAGGTTATTCATATCCGAGATGGGCTAAGTCTCAATCCCCAGTCACAATCAATCCCGCACCTGCCACGGGGTATGAGCCACACCCTACTAGCATCACAATGTGCTAAGATGGGGTTTCGAACCCTCTAACTACCATATACAGTAATTACTCACCTCTAGCCGTCGTGGACTCGTCCACGATGCCGTTTCCCTTTGAATTTGCCGCCTCGTGCGTCGAATCTAGTCAAAACCACAGTAATTATATCAAATACGGGTCAAAGAAACATAACCCAATTTAATTTACTCGAAATACGCAGTAATGCACCAAGTTGGTAAAACCCGGGCCTGGGGCCCGTTTCTCAAAAAAATTCCGAAATTCATACCAACTGATTCCTCGTCTTGCCATGAGTCTGTGCATACAAAATTTATCAAAATCGGAGTTCGAATGGCCTTTCAAAAGTCAAAATTTCGTTTTCATGATCTAGGCCCTAATTCTTCACAATTCCTACCCAAATTCACGAGTTTTGATGTTAATTTTACCATATAATCATGATTTTGAGTCAAGAAACTTACCTCCAATGTTTCCCCGTTGATTTCTCTCTTCAAAGCTTCCAAAACCCTCTCTAAATGAAGTGAAAATAGTGAAAATATGATTAGGATCGCGTCTGAAATTAATGAAATCTGTTTCTGCTCAGACGCCTCCTTCTATGCGATCGCAATGACTCTATGTGATCGCATAGAGTAAAAATTTTCGGCCATTTTTCCCGTCTATGCTATCGCAATACATCTACGTGATCGCAGAGAACAATCTCCCAGGGCCACAAGTTCTTCTCTGCGATCATATAGAAGAACCTAGAGGGTGTGAGAAAATTCACTATGTGATCGCGTAGCAAACGGTACAATCGCATAGGTTTAGCAGACTGCACAGTGCGATTGCATACCTAGTGTTGTGATCGCAGAGAAGAACTTGTGGCCCTGGGAGATTGTTCTATGTGATCGCGTACATGTATTGCGATCGCATAGAAGGGAAAAACGGCCAAAAAAATTTACTCTATGCGATCGCATAGAGTCACTGCGATCGCATAGAAGGAGGCGTATGAGCAAAAACAGATTTAATTGATTTCAGACACGACCCTAATCATATTTTCACTATTTTCACTTCGTTTAGAGAGGGTTTTGGGAGCTTTGAAGATAGAAATCAATGGAGAAATATTGGAGGTAAGTTTCTTGACTCAAAAACACGATTTTATGGTAGAATTAACATCAAAACTCATGAATTAGGGTAGGAATTGTGAAGAATTAGGGCTCAGATCATGAAAAAGAAATTTTGACTTTTGAAAGGCCATTCGAACTCCGATTTTGATAAATTTTATATGCACGGACTCGTGGCGAGATGAGGAATCCGTTGGTATGAATTTCAGAACTTTTTGAGAAGCGTGCCCAAGGCCCGGGTTTTACCAACTTGGTGCATTACTGCGTATTTCGAGTAAATTAAATTGGGTTATGTTTCTTTGACCCGTATTTGATATAATTGCTGTGGTTTTGACTATATTCGACGCACGCGGAGCTAAATTCAAAGGGAAAAGGCATCGCAGACGAGTGCACGGCCGGCTAAAGGTGAGTAGTTAGTGTATATGGTAGTCTGAGGGTTTGAAACCCCAGCTTAGCACATTGTGACGCTAGTAAGGCGTGGCTTGCACCCCGTGACAGGTGCGGCATTGATTGTGACTGGGGATTGAGACTTAGTTCATCCCGGATATGAATAACCAGATATATATGGTTGAAACACACATCGTGTTAGATATATTTGTGGGCAGTAAGCCATGTTTAGGGCCTTGTGTCGACCTATAGAATCCCTACGGGATAGTTATATATGTGATAGCTTTATTTGCTTAATCACTGATCTCGGTCCTGGTTTGAAATCACCGTGTCGAAATGCTAAGCCACCTGTTCTCGGAAAAATTAAATAAAAAAATTAAAGTATTTTCATAATTAATGAACCGGAACCTGGAAATGAATAATTTGAACTGTTGTGTGACTCATATGCATGTTGTGGACTGAGGATGGATCGGGCTGCACGCCGCAGAAGATGATATGAGGATCGGGCTATACGCCGCAGTACTATTGCGCTTGGGCTGTAGAAGCCCCTCCGGAGTCTGTACACACCCCTAGTGAGCGCCATCGACGTTAAATGGATCGGGCTACACGCCATAGCGATCATGTGCATTGCATTTCATCTTTATCTGTTGAATTTTCTGTGATAATTGTAATGTACTGTTGTTGCTAGTTCGTATGAGGAATCGGACTGTAGTTTAGCTTTACTCTGCGGTATTCTGTGGATTTCTTGCTTTCAGCTATTAATATATACTTATTACTCACTGAGTACTTAGTACTCACCCATACTCCCTGCACCTTTGTGTGGAGATTCAGGTACACATGAGGGATAGACGAGCACTCCAGCTTCTACAGAGTTATTTCAAGTTGATGAGGTAGATGCCGACGTTAGCAGAACCTAGCTTCTCATACCATTCAGTTATCATTATTTGTTTCAGATTTGAGTATTTCATTCAGTATTCTCTATTACTATTCGGTTTTGTTTAGAGGCTCTAGACTCGTGACCCTAGATCCTTGGGAGTGTTATTTCATTTTCGCACTTCTCAGTATTTATTCATATTATTATCATTGGAGTTTCTGTTGATTCATATATTCTTCTTGAGTTGTCTATTTGGGACTGATATTTCACTGTGAAAACAATTGTTAGTCTGCCTCGCCTAGCCATAGTGTTGGGCGCCATCACGACCGGATTTGTGGTCATGATATTTAGGCATATGGGACAACATCTAAGTCTCGCACGAGGGCAACCCTATTTTCTCTAGTATATGGCTCTGAGGCCCTCATCCCCGTCGAGGTTAGGAAACCCAGCGCTAGGTTTCTACATGCATCAAAGGAGAAAAATCACGAGGCCATGAATGCTATAGTTGTTAGATGAAAAGCGAGAAGCAGGGCTTGTTCGGATGGCCGCACAGAAAGAAAAGGATCGAAAGATACTACAATAGAAGGACCAACCTTTGACACTTTGGAATCGGGGACTTAGTTCTACGAAAGTCAACCTCAACACTCGAGACCCAAATGAAGGGAAACTACGCCCGAATTGGGAAGGACTGTACCCAATCCTCTGAGTTGTCAGTAAAAGATCTTACAAACTTAGCAGAATGGAAGGTGAACAACTGCCAAACAATTGGAACATATAATTGCTGAAATGATACTACTGCTAATGTATGACATTATCCTTTTGTCCATTTGAGTTTAAACTAACGCACTATAGATTTTCGATTGAAGCTATTGAAGGCATACGATCTCGAAGGCATCATTTACACAAAGGCCTTAGGTTTTAAAGCATGTGTTGTACTCTTTTTCCCTTAGATCAAATTTTCTCCCAAATGGTTTTTACCGGCAAGGTTTTTAACGAGGCAACAACTATGTGCTACCTAAGGAGAACTCAACAGTACCCAAAGGCTTCTTTTCAATCAACCTCGAATAATTGGGGGCATCACCCTCGTAGGTTATATTTTTAGGAAAATATTTTACTTCATGCCAAAGAGGACCTCGATAAGAGAACTTTGTAATGAGCCAAACGGTCGGATGAACAGTGTCCATACAAAATAATCGAGCCCTTATGGCAACATATGTATGCATGTATCAATTATTTGAAGAAACATTCTGTCTACATCAAAAACACTTTGTGACTCAAAGAAGTTTACTATTATGCGAGCTCTACACTTACAATTCTACGGGAAGCAGCTCAAGAGCCAAAACACAAATGAACCCTAAAATACTCAGGGACTATCACACAGTCAGCACATCCGAGTCATCGAAAACTCGAACCCCTAAGACCTTAAAGAGGCATCCCCTCAAAACAAAGTCAAAGCCAATATACTCAGGGACTAACTTTTTGGACAAGTTTGAAAAGTTATAGAGAATCAAATCCAAGCGACATACCCGAAGGCTACGACCATGTTAAAGACTACGGTCATATAAAAAGGCTACGACCAAAATAATATGACTCGGAGATGTCCTACTTCCGCCATAAATTAAGGTCTTCAAACACTTTAAAAAAATCATTTAAATTAGGCTACCCTTGGAAAAAGTAAAATATAAAGGGCTTCAATAAATTTAAGCCTCGAATAATTTAAAGGCTTCGATAAACATCAGCTTCTGGATATACCTCAAGAGGTATTTGATTATTGTTATACAAACGAGTTACTAATAAGGTTGTGATATGTCAAACCCTTGAAAAACCCAACGTGTACAAAAAATACATGCTAAGGCATATAAATTTTGACTAAGTCTTTTAGCCAAAAAGAGGGAAAAAGGATAGCCACTTTAAAGGACGAACCGGCCCAACTTAAAGAGCCTAAGGTCCGATATATAAGAGCCTAAGGTCCAACTTAAAAGAGCTTAAGGGCTAAGATATATTGAATTAGAACCGCTCTCACTCAACTCGGACTCAAGAGTCCCATTTTTCTAAGCTCACATAGAATTGATTTAAACTTAGCTTAAGGATTAACAAAACCTTAAGGAGTCTTATGTTGATCAATAAACATCTAATTATTATGTTCCGAGTTTGAATCAATACTCGGACTGATCGATTGAATTATCAGAATCTTCCATAAATGAGAACAAAGTAAAATTCAGTCCAAGTTGAGGATAGAGCAAAAAGATACTTATATTCATATGGAATGTTACCTTCTCATCTAGCTCGGACTCATTTTTCCGAGATTTGGCCAATTCAGGCCAGATGTCCTTAAGCTCCTCTTCCTTTTGGCTATAGAGGAGCCTTGCGGCCTTCTCTTCTATTGAAATGTACCTTAGCTTGGCTCACATTGGGTCAGCTCAACTCTAAACTTATCGATGGCCTATACATGAAATGAAGATATTTCAGTCAAAGGAAAGGAAAGAAACAAAAAAATTACAACAATGAAAGTTAGTATTTACCCGAGAGAGAAGATATTGAGCCTCTTCGAAGATGGTGGAGGCATCATTAAGGTCAGAGGTATCCTCGACCCCAGCAAAGAAACCCTGAAAGGGATCTTCCTCGAACACCTTGTTCGGATCGGGCATACACAGAGCATTAGCATCTTCAATTGCCTTCTCGAAATAAGATGGTAGAGAAAGGGAGTGACCCTGTTGTCATGGCCCCAAGCTCTTCACTCGGGCATTTTAATTAGGTTTGAGGGTTTCCACACTCACCCTTTCGGTATATTTGTTGAAGATGGAGGAACGATCTTAACCTTAGGGAACGTGAGAGACTTTCCCGAATCTTTCTTTGGGGTTCCCTCACCACGGGATGAGGTATCTAGTTCGAAGGACTTGGCAGTCTCAGTTAGTTTCTTGGTTCGAGGCACCAACGTCGACTCTTCACTATTATTGTTTTCTTCATCCGGACAATCGTGGGCTAAATCTGTATCCACATGAGTAAATCTCTTGTGTAGCCTTCGAACAGGGGTTTTCTTGTCTTAAGGGTCTTCTGGCTTCAAAACCCTTTTGCTTTTGTTGTCCTTTCCCGATTTCAGAACCGAAGACTTGGTACCTTTCTAGGTGGGGCCGGGCTCATTTCGAAGACATCTTCGATGCGTGCATAAGTAAATAAGAATGAGTCATCGTCACCAATATATGAAAAGTATCTGAAACTTGGGAAAAGCACTTACCATCATGTTTGGCCTCCCATTTGGCCCTCGACAAATCACGCCATTTGCGCTCATCACACGAGGAATTGCAGCCAACTTTTAGACCCAATCCTCGAGGTTCGGGACAACGTGAGGTGTCCAAGCGGTAGCTGCAAAAAAGGTAAACATATTATGAGAAGCGGAAGTTGAGTATGTATAAAGATTGAGAAGAAAGGTCCCACTTACAATTAAAATTCCATCTCTCTAGGAACGACATTTTGTCCCCGGGCATGACATCAGAAGTCTGCACTCAGATGTAGCGACTCATCTAGGCTCGATCATTATCTTCATCATTGCTAGCAAAGAAGGATTTCTTTGTCCGACGTTGCTGCTTGATGAGCCCTCAGAACAGTTTGGGTTGGTACAGCCGAATAAGATGGTTGAGGGTGAATTCCAACCCCTCGCCCTCTCAAGAAAAATAGCACAGCATGGTCACGATGCGCCTAAAGGACGGGTGGATCTGACCAAGGGTAAACTTGTATGTTTGCAGAAGTCGATCACTACCGGGTCGAGGGATCCAGTGTGAAAAGATAAGTGTAAACACTTAAAAATCTCTCCATGTGGGTACTAATGCTCTCCTGAGGGCACGAGATATGGACCACAACCTCATCTCCTCAGCCACAGTCCTTCTTATATCTTTAAGATGCTTCTCCGATATCAAACTAATGTATCGGGATGCATGATCGCATCGTCCAGGGACATCAGGGGGATTTTCAATATTGAGGTCATTCTTAATTATGCGAGGACCGGTGGTGATTTCTTCAAGAGTCGGCGGCACAACCAGTTTGGTTGGCCGGGATGTAGAAGAAGATGAGACTTTATCTTTTTAGGGAACTGATTTGAAATTTTTAGCCATGACTTCAAGCTAAAAAACAACAACAGTGGCAGAACGTGGTGTTTTACAAGAACTTAGCATTTTCCGGTGTTTAAAGGGGCAGTGGAAACAAGTGATTATAAAAAGTGATGAAAGAAGTGAAAGATAAGATGAAAGAGTAAAGTTCTTTATTCAAAGGAATAGCCTCATATTTATAGAAGGGCGATGAGGTTCAGTGACACTAGTAACCGACCCGTATTGACGTGCATTTAATGTTTTGGGAAAGCGGACCGACGGGATATTTGAATCACTTCAATCACCCGTGTCACAGGGATGACATCATCATTATGGACTCCGAAATCAAAGTTCATATCGTTTCTTGTCATCTTATAGGCTCGAGAGTCCGTCCTAGGCCCGAGTTCAAACGAGGTTGAGTCCGTGACTGGTGGACCAGACTCGAGCTCGAAGACAGAGTGCAATACCTGGAGATATGAGTTTGAGGAATACCGGGGTCAAGTATGCTCGACCCCCGAAATAGTACTATTATGTATTTGTACCAGAATGAGCTAGATTCCTGCCACGTCCCCAAATTCATAGCGCAAATCTCAAAATATGATTGTACAATTCTGTACTAGGTGGTTAGACAACTGTACCAAGAATATTCCTTACTGTAAATAAAAATATACCTTATTTAGGATTCCCTTATTATATAAACGGGACCCTAATCATTTGTAACATCTTCTAATCATTAAGCAAATAATATACTCTCTACTTTTTTTTGCCTATTGTTCGTCAGAATTGTCCTTAGCTCTATTGTTCTTACTTTAATTTTCTTGCCTAACTGTTCTTATTGTTCTAGACCCACCTCGAGATCACTAAGCTCGAGGTCACCGTTGTTGGGTAACATTGGCTTGATTCATTTGTCCTTTTCATTTCTACTTCATATTTCTTGATTACTAATTTGTATTGAACTAAATTCACATATCTTTAAAACCACTATAAAATTTAATTGTTACTAGTATTTTTGAGGTAAACAAATACACAGTAAAATTGAGCCATCGACAATTTCTTACACGAAAGTGTGTCAATTAATTTCCTCGAACAAGGGTAGTTTTGCCGTGTGAGTATGAGTAGAATTATTGCACTTTGTTATTGTATTATAATTAAGCATTTAGTTTTATTATGTACTTCATTTAGTGATGGAAATAGAATTTTTATCAAAAGAATTTAAAAAAAAAAAAGAAGAAAAAGAAGAAAAGAAGAAAATAATCACACGAAGGAATTAAAGGGATTCAATAACTTATAGTATCATGCTTATATAGCTTTTAGCCTTATATACAAAATATAAATTTTTGTAAAAGGAGCTCTGAAACTCCCTTCCGCTACCCCAGCTTCACCCATGATACTTATATTAGCATACCAATTTGATAAATAAATACTTGCACATTTTGCTTTTGAATATATATAACTTTATGTGTATTATGTAATTTTCATGTTTTAATTTATCCTTATTTTTTAAGTATTAAAAATAAATAATTCATGGACATACTCTCTATGCCTTGGTGTATCGTTTGGTGTGCGAATTAAATTATTCCAGAATTATAATTTCTAGACTAATTTTTTTCTTCTGGGAAGTAAAATAATATAATTTTAAATTTGATGGGGCAAGATGGGATAAGATAGAATATCATGTATTAAGACAGAGATTAAATTTATATCATATTAGATTACCAATATAAATTTATCCCCACACATTATCTCATTTTTATCCCGTGTACCAAACTGTCAGAATTATTGTCATTATAGATAAATGTCCTACTCATCGCATCCGTAGTTTAATTGCTTAATATTAAATGGACACTATCAAATGTAACATCAAGATTTAGACAAATGAATTAACTCCACAATTAAATAAATATTATAAAATCCTCTCAACTTAAATAATGAGCGGTTTCCAATGAGGGAGGGCAGAGTACTCATAGTTCATTTTTTTGGCAATGAGATCTTTTTATTGGAATACGGAATTTGTTTAATACTAGTATAAATTCTATCTACATGGTGGAAAAGATTAAACTCCATTTTGAATTACTTAAAAGGTATATGCAGATAAATCTACTACTATACTATAAGAGAGGATAAGCATATGATGGTTAATATGCCTGCTTGGCATCTGAACTAATTTTTTGACTCAAAATTCTAGAGGTACTAAACTTAAAACAGTAAAAACTTACGAAAGTCAACAAATTAAAGCCAAAAATTTCAATAACCACATAAAGTACCGTAAAAGTGGCAAACGTGAATGTCAAGGTCGAAAACAGGTAATAAAAAAATAAATAAATTATTCGACGCGGCTTATATTTAATACGGATAAAAATGAGTTAGTCGGCAAAAAATATGGGTAACCATATTATCTGCGATATATGATTACTTTTGGGAGAATTCTTAGTCTCCCTAACTTGAGGAACCCTCAGTTTGAGGCCTTACAAAAGTAAAAGTTAGACTCATTGGTTATCCATTTTCTAAGTGGATAATATGGTTCTTATCCATATCGGCCCATTTTTAAAAAGTTTATTATCCAACCTATTTTTAATGGATAATATGGGAGGTTAACGGCTTTCTTTTAATCATTTTGTCACCTGAAAAATACAACTATTTTCTTTTAACCATTTTGTCACCCCTAAAGTACTCTATAAATTTTAAAAAATAAGTGATAACTGTTAAGAATAGAATTCTGTTTGGAGTGAAAGTTTATCTTGTGGAGAGTTTTACTTTGTGACTAAGTCATATTTCTCCTATAAATAGAGGGGTCTTACCCCATTGTAAATCATCCCAAAATATCAATAAGAATTCTCTCTCTCTATTTCTCTACAATATTGTTCTTCCTCTTTTATTATTTGATAACACGTCATCAGCACGAACTCTAATCAGCTAAGTTCCACCCATCTACAAATATGTCCTACGTAAGAAAAGCTGATGAAAGAAAGTCTATGAACTTAAATGGATCCAATTGGCACTGTTGAGAGAATAGCAGAGGTTAGTACACTTTCTTTAGAGCTACCAATATATTGGCGTGATTTCAAAATAATTTATTATATATGCGTTTCTTTATGTGCAAAACCCAGAATACATTAGTGGCTTATTTAATACTCAAGTTATAACTTGAGTATTAAGATATAATTTACAGAAACTGATAACGACAAATAATAGTTCCACTGTAAAAGTAGATATTCTTATATCAATATCCTTTACATTATAACTTTGGCATACACTAATTGCATTAATTATTGGGGAAGCAAATATGGATACTTCACAAAACAAACTTGGATCAAAGTTCAACTGCAAAAATATTTATTTAATTGATTCATCTATAACACATACAATATTCAAAGAGAAAAAATATTTCTCTCATTTAAGTATGTGTAAGGCAGATGTTACTACAATTTCTGGTAGTAGTAAATTAATTGAAGGCTCTGGAAGATCCACTATAACTCTGCCTAAGGGAACAATACTTATCATAGAGAATGTAATGTTCTCCTCCAAGTCCAAGAGGAACTTGTTGAGTTTTAAAGATATCCGCAGAAATGGATATCATATTGAGACAATAGATGAGAATAATCATGAATATCTCATCATTACCAAAAATGTCTCTGGCCAGAAAAGGGCTATTGAGAAGTTCTCATCTTTATCTTGTGGCCTGTATTGGACAAGAATTGGTGCAATTGAGGCACATTCTATTATAAACCAAAAGGTTACTGATTCTATACTTTTATACTTTGGCATGATCGATTGGGGCATCCTGGATCAATTATGATGAGACGAACTATATAAAACTCAAATGGGCATCCATTAAAGAATTTAAAGATTCTTTTAAATGATGAATTTTCTTGCACTTCTTGTTATCAAGGCAAGTTAATTATTAGACCATCACCAACAAAGGTTGGAATGGAGCCCCATGCGTTTTTGGAACGTATACAAGGAGACATTTGTGGACCTATTCACCCACCTAGTGGGTCGTTCCGATATTTTATGGTCTTAATAGACGCATCTTCTAGATGGTCTCATGTGTGCCTATTATCATCTCGCAACCTCGCGTTTGCAAAATTAATGGCACAAATAATTCGATTACGGGCACAATTTCCTGATAATCCAATTAAGTCTATTAGACTTGATAATGCTGCTGAGTTTTCATCCCAAGAATTTAGTGATTATTGCTTATCAATTGGGATAAAAGTGGAATATCTTGTAGCTCATGTTCACACTCAAAATGGTCTTGCAGAGTCTTTAATTAAACGTCTGCAATTGATAGCAAGACCGTTACTCATGAAAACGAGGTTTCCCACTTCTGTTTAGGGTCACGCCATTTTGCATGCAGCAATGCTAGTTCGTCTCAGACTGACAAATTATCATAAATATTCCCTGTTGCTATTAGTTTTGGGTCATGAACCTAATATATCCCATTTAAGAATTTTTGGATGCGCGGTATATGTGCCTGTAGCACCGCCATATCGCACCAAAATGGGTCCACAAAGAAGGTTAGGAATATATGTTGGGTTTGAATCGCCCTCCATTATTCGCTACCTCGAACCATTGACAGGGGATTTGTTTACTGCACGATTTGCACACTGTCGATATGAGACACTTTTCCCAAAATTAAGGAGAGAAGTTGGTGAAACCAAACAGTAAATTTTGTGGAAAATCCATCATTATCTCATCTTGATCTACGTGCCTCTATTTGTGAAAAAGATGTGTAAAAGATTATTTATTTGCAGAGAATAGCAAATCAAATGCCAGATGCATTTACGGATATGAAAAGGATAACAAAATCACATATACCTGCGGAGAATGTTCCAATCCGTATTGATGTTCCTATTGGACAATCTTCTAGTGTCATTGCTAATGAGCCAAAAGCACGACTGAAACGTGGCAGACCATTAGGTTCCAAAGATCGAAATCCTAGAAAAAGGAAAATAAATGATCAAAATGACACTATGAAAGAATCTCACGAAGAAATCCACGACTTAATAAATTCTGAGATTCATGAGGAATCCACTGAGCCCGAGACTCAAGAAAATAAGGAACTATCAATAAATCCAATCGACACTGAGACAAATTTGAATCGAGTGGATATAGTGGTGGATTATGTCTTTGAATATAATGTTGCATCCAGCATAATGCAATAAAATGAGGATATTGAACCTCAATCTGTTGGAGAATGTCGACAAAGACTTGATTGGCCAAAATGGCAAGAAGCAATCCAATCAGAGTTGAATTCACTTGCAAAACGTGAAGTTTTTGGGCCTGTAGTCCAAACACCTAATGGTGTTAAGCCTGTTGGATATAAATGGGTCTTTGTACGCAAGAGAAATGAGAAAAATGAGGTACAAATATATAAGGCACGCCTTGTTGCACAAGGATTTTCACAAAGGGCTGGTGTCGATTTTGAAGAGACATATTCACACGTTATGGATGCTATAACGTTCCGTTATCTTATTAGTTTTGCTGTCCATAAAAAACTTGACATGCATTTAATGGATGTGGTTACCGCCTACCTTTACGGCTCACATGATAATGAGATATACATGAAAATTCCTGAGGGATTCAAAGTGCCTAATAATTCAAAATCCCGGGAAATGTTTTCAATCAAATTGCAAAGATATTTGTATGGTCTAAAGCAATCAGGGCGAATGTGGTATAATCGTCTTAGTGAGTATTTATTAAAGGAAGGATATATAAATGATGCCATTTGCCCATGTGTTTTGATAAAGAAAATAACATCGGAATTTGTTGTACTTGCCTTATATGTTGATGACATAAACCTTATTGGAACTCCTATAGAACTCCAAAAGGCAATTGATTATTTAAAGAAGGAATTCGAGATGAAAGATCTCAGAAAGACAAAATTATGTCTTGGTTTGCAAGTTGAACATTTGGCAAACGGAATTTTTGTTCATCAATCTACCTACACAGAAAAGGTACTTAAACGGTTTTACATGGATGGAGCACATCCATTAAGTACTCCGATGGTTGTTCGATCACTTGATGTGAACAAGGATCCATTCCGACTTCAAGAAGAGAATGAGAGCTACCTGGTCCTGAAGTGCCATATCATAGTGCAATTGATGCACTAATGTATCTTGCCAATACTACAAGGCCCGACATAACTTTTTCAGTTAATGTCTTAGCAAGATATAGCTCTGCTCCCACAAGTAGACATTGGAATGGGATCAAACACATTTTGCGGTATCTAAAATGGACTACCGATATGGGCTTATTTTATGGCAACAATTGCAGTCCCGATCTTGTTGGTTATGCTGATGCTGGGTATTTATCTGACCCCCACAAGGCTCGATCTCAAACAGGTTATGTATTTACCTGTGGAGGCACTACCATATCTTGGCGATCGACTAAGCAATCAATTGTAGCTACTTCATCTAATCATGATGAGATAATTGCTATTCATGAAGCAAATCGAGAGTGTGTGTGGTTGAGGTCTATAATACATCTTATTCGAGACAAATATGGTGTGAAATGTGACAAGTTACCCACAATTTTGTATGAAGACAATGCAGCATGCATAGCTCAATTGAAGGGAGGATTCATAAAAGGAGATAGTACAAAGCACATTTCACCAAAGTTATTTTTCCCACATGATCTTCAAAAGAATGGTGATACTAATGTGCAACAGATTCGTTCAAGTGATAATATGGTTGATTTGTTCACAAAATCTCTACCGACGTCAACCTTCAAGAAGCTAGTATACAAGATCGGGATGCGAAGGCTTAAGGATGTGAATTGATGCTCTCATCAGGGGGAGTTAATGTGTGTTGCACTCTTTTTCCCTTACAAGGTTTTGTCCCAATGGGTTTTCTTTGCGAGATTTTTAACGAGGCAACCAAAAGGCGTATTATTAGATATGTGTACTCTTTTTCCTTTTCTAGATTTTTTTCCCATTGGATTTTATTTTAGTTAAGGTTTGAATGAGGCACATTACTTATTGAGTAGACATTCAAGGGGGAGTGTTAAGAATAGAATTCTGTTTGGAGTGAATGTCTATCTTATGGAGAGTTTTACTTTGTGATTAAGTCATATTTCTCCGATAAATAGAGGGGTCTTACTCCATTGTAAATCATCCCAAAATATCAATAAGAATTCCCTCTCTGTCTTTCTCTACAATATTGTTCTTCTTCTTTTATTATTTCATAACAATAACGTTATTATTTGTAGAATAGGGATAGAAGTAATATGTGCATGAACAAATTGAAACAATTATTCATCTTAAAATAAATGAACACTAACTTACTACTTCTCATTTAGGTATTTAACTTGCAATTAATTTATATTAAAATTACTACTTCAAAATACAACTAGAAAGAGCAAACACTTGGGCCCAAAAATGCTTATTTAAGAACTGTTGCTTTCTTTTTTATTTTATTTTTTTAGTTCTTGATAAATGAAGGGTAAAAATCAAGATAGACAGTTGCTCAAAAGCTATTTAAAATGTAACCAATCTGCAAGTTTCAACTTCTTTTTTGTGCATATTTAAAGAACAATAAAAGAAAAAGTGAAGATATTAAAAAGTAACTACAAAAGATTATGTATCATATTTTAACCAATATTCTATTGACGTCACCAAATTTAAGGTAATTAAAAATAATATGTAGTAAGTTAACTTGGTCGTTTTGTCGAGTACTATCCACATCAATTATGAGCAGAGTCATCATTTTTTTCATCTTTTTTTCTTTCTAATTAATGTAATTCTCAAACTAAAATATATGCATTCTAACACCAAATTGAATGTTCAAATCTCACGCTTTCATTATCGTGCATTCACCATTACTTCTATTTGAAAATCATATTTCTCAGTCTGATAGTTCAGTTAAAACAAACAAATACATCAATATAAAAATTATTCAATTATACTTCAAAAAATTAAACTCTAATTAGACATGAAAATTAAAAGATTATGATCTATAGCTTCTAAGAAAATTTATAGCAATACCATAAATGTAGATGACGGTAAATAGTTACCAAAAAAAATTTATAATAGTATTAGAAATTTTTAATTTTGTGAAAACAGTCGCTCAAATTTTTAATTCACCTGATTATGTAGTGTACAAAATAAAATCTAAATGGACATAAAATCAAATATTTATCTAAAAAAGAATTATTTTATGAAAATCTTTTACATAAAGCATAATTTTGTTGGGCCCGTGCTTATCTCCAACTAGTTTCTAAACAAACGTTAATTGATAGCCCCAAGTAACGATATAGAAAGTCATTTTTTTTATAAAAGATTAAAATTACTAATAATGTAAAAATATTATACTGTTCGTTTATATAATTTAAATATTTTTAATATTTAGATTAGGACTTTCACATGGCCTCCCACTAGGTCCACGTGCTAGATAGTCATTATCCTGACAACTCAACCTCGTGTCGTATAATAAGGTGGTAGATCTCAAATGATATTTGACAAATTAAGAAGAAATATATGGTGATAAGGTTAGTGATTAATTTGATTATCTCAAAGGTGTAGCTTTACGAGACATTATCCTTTTATAGTATTTTCAAGAATATTAAACTATTTAGTTTAATATTTATGTAGTGCTAACTGCTCCCACTATTAGCCTATCTTAAAATAATAATATTTCTTAGATACATTTCTTATATTTTTTAAAGGAGTTAAAATCACTAGATCAATAAATGTGAATTTATTATGTGATCAATACTTAGGAGAGTTGAAAAAAGAGTTGCAAAAGAATAGAGAAATGAATAGAATAAAATTAAGACGCATCTGACATGGCGGTGCGTGTAAACATTGGCCGCCTCAAGATGAATTCATCATTTTTAGGAGAGTAATGGATGAATACGGAATTAGGGACCCGCGATTTGAAGATAGTGAGAAAAAAATATATGATCGTCTTCAAAAAAAAATATATATATATTCAAAAAATTTGCGAAAGTTAACGGAGTTCGATATTTGGTAATGGACATGATATGAACAAGAATGGGGGATAAGGAAATCCCGCAAAGTTGAATTGTATAAATGACTTGTTACTAAAAATATTGGCTCAACAAAATGTTTTAGGAAAAAATGAAAAAAAAGATATTTTATGCTGTTACAATGACAGTGTGACACTAATATTTCGACAGCTAGCATTAATTAATCCTTTAGTAAAAGCTAGAATGTATTTGGCAAAACAATATTATCGTAAAAAACTTTATGTAGATATATATGAACAGTCAAGATAGCCCTTCGCCGTGATTTGTCGCCACAAAAAATCTTATTTCTTATAGTGAAGGTAACAAGAATACCAAATTATGGAATTTTATGTGCAACATTTTTATTTTAATTATTAAATGAGAACGATATAGTTTTCATTTTGAACGATGAATTTTCCTAGAAAATTCTTCTTTCAGAAAAGAACAGTTAAAATTTAGGTTGTTCACATCTTATACTTAAATCTTTCTTCTCTCATTTTATCTTCAACATGAATTCACCACGTGTCATATTGAGATTGTTGAAGACCTAGTCTGATCGTGACAAAGAAAAGGATATTTTAGAAAAATATTGGATATTGTTTCTAAATTGGTTGACTACTACTATTTGTCAAAGAATGAGAGCATTTTGTTTAAAGATAACAAGGTAATACAACACTATTACAAGCCCGGATGACATTATTAGGTGTTTGCCATAAATTTTTTATTATATTTAGTTTTTATATCTCTTGAGGAAAAAGAGCAATATAATTATCTTAATTGGGTTTTCCTTTTTGTAGAAGAAAATTATAAATTCTTCCATATTTGATTAGTCTTTTTTCTTGTAGGAAAATATTTTGACTTCTATAAATTGAGGATCCTTCCTTTTCATTCAGCAGCATCCAAAATATAGTCACAGGGGGCTGAAGAGTAGTGTTTAGGGGGAGAACTTTATGGGACAAGTGTTACTATATCACTTGTGGTTCCTCTTCGTGAGGTTGTTTTCTCGATATTTTGTACTCTCTTTATTATAGTGGATTGCTCATTTCCGTTGTGGACGTAGGTCAGTTGACCGAACTACGTTAAATATTTGTGTCTCTTTTGATAGATTTTTCTTTTGTTGTTAGAGTTATTGTCGCTCAAGATTTACTTGCTAGCTTCCGCATGACACCTGATTTTTTCGGTTCTCACAAGCATTTTCATATATGCCTTTGATGGCATCAATATTTCCTAGAGCATTTACATTGTTACAAACAGTAAACCACATATCACGTACTATATATATCAACACCTTTTTTGTCCTCTAACATCGTGGACTCCACAAAAATAGGTAGTCTATTAAAACACAAGTTTATTTATAGTAGATTGTCTTGATCCTTCCTTCGCCATTTGATGAGCTGTTGCATTTGCTTCCTTGCAGCTATGCCTCAAAACCACTTGACCCATTTTGACCATTAACCATCTATAACAAAAAATAGTATTTTTTAAGTTTTAATTTATGTGAATCCATTTGATTGAGCACGGAGTTTAAGAAAAGAGAGAGGACTTTTGAATTTATAATATAAAATGAGGCACATATATTTTGTGTGGCTATAAATCATTGCATAAAGGTAAATTATTTTCAAATAAGGAAAGAGATCATTCTTTTTGACACGGATCAAAAAGGTAATATGTTCATATAAATAAAAACGGAGGGAGTATTATTGTAAGTCATAAATCTTTTTTCGAGGTAACGTTGAGTTTGTCTCCACTTCTAGTGGAATGAATTTGTTTTTTTTCTGATCTTTTGGTGGATTGCTTGAAGTTCTGCATGAATGAGAGAATTTGCGTGGACTAATTTTGTGAATCCAAAAGTCCAATTTGAATCAGCAGTTCCGATGAGTCAGCCTATCCCTGAGATTGGTGTAGCACTTCGAAAGGCATCATCAACATTAAGTTTGAACCATCCTATTGGGGATGCATAACATGTAACAGGGGAATTTTTCTTACAGAGTTATATTCCTTTTCAGTGAAGAGTTTATATTCTAGTGCATATTTTATTGCGAAAGCCAAATGTATATATGGCGTGAAAGAGTCACAATTACTATACCAAAAATTATGACAACCACCAAATAATAAATAAGAAAATAAAATAATATTAAAAGAAACACCAGAATTTACGAGCTTCGGATAATTTTTCCTACTCCTCGAACACAACTAGTATTTTATTCCACTCCAAAAATACAAGTGAAATAATACTAAAGAGAGAAAATACAAATGCCTTAAGAAGATGAGAAGGCAATTGAGAGGTGTGTTTAAATCCTAAACATTAGGCCTCCTTTTATAGGAAAATATTACCCCTAAATGAGGTCCTCTACCGATGTAAGACAAAATATTTGTTTTGTCTGAGGAGTAGAAAAAATTGGCCGAACTTCATAAATTCTGGTATTTCTTTTATTATTATTATTATTTTATTATCTTATTTATTATTTGGTGGTTGTCATAATTTTTGTATAGTAGTTGTAACTCATTCACACTATATACATTTGGCTTTCGTAACAATTGATATCAGAGCCAATGTACTGTCTAAGTATGCTTTGTGGTTGCAGCACAGTCTGATCTTCCACATCAGAAAAGATTTATCTTTCTATCAGAGACAAGGTACTATCTAAGTATGCTCTGTTATTGCAGTACAGTTTGATCTTCCACATCAGAAAAGATTTATCTTGGTAACTGAGTCAAGGTTCTGTCTGAGTATGCTCTATGGTTGTAGCGTAGTTTGATCTTCCACACTAGCTATTAAATAATATTTATGTAAAAAATGGGACATAATAATAAGAAGAATATACACCAAGTGTCGACAATACGTTATCATTGGCATCTTCGCTTATGACAAGAATTGTGTCAAACGTGAAATTTGCGGTAGAAATTATTGATGGTCAGGATATTTTAGGATGTGGCAAGGCGAAGTTCTAGATGCCGTTTTTCAACAAGGGCTAGATCTTGCCATTGAAGAAAATAAACCAGATGTTATTGGAGAAGAATATTGGAGAATTATCAATCATGTTGCTTGCGGTACCATTCGATCCTACCTTGCTAGAGAGCAGAAATATTCATACACAAAGAAAACTTCTGCAAGTAAATTATGGAAAGCACAGGAGGATAAATTTTTAAAGAAAAACAGTAAAAATAAATTGTACATGAAGAAGAGACTGTTTCACTTCACCTATGTTCCTGGTACCACGATGAATGAACATATCACCAGTTTCAATAAGTTGGTCACGGATTTACAAAATATGGATACAACTTATGATGATGGTGACTTGGCCTTGATGTTGTTGGCGTCACTTCCTGATGAGTATGAGCGTCTTGAAACTACTCTAGTCCATCAAAATGATGAAGTTTCTATCTGAGAAGCTTGTTCGACTTTGTACAGTTATGAACAAAGAATGCGAGAAAAACAGAAGGGTGGAGAAGGAGAAGCACTATTTGTGAGGGGTCATCCTCAAAATCAAATGAGGACAAAGAAAGGAAGATCTAAGTCAAGATCTAAACCCAACAAAGATGAATGTGCCTTTTGTTAAGAAAAATGGCACTGGAAGAAAAACTGTCCGAAGTTGAAGAATAAGGTCAAACATAACAATGGAAAGGCCATTATAGATTCAAATGTAGTCATCAACATCATCAGACATATGGTTGATGGACTCGGCTTGTAGCTATCATAGGTATCCCAATAGGGACTTGTTCGTGGAATTTCAAGAAGGAGAATATGGAGTCATCCACATAACGGATAACAGCCCTCTTACCTAATATGGAATTGGTTCAAAATGATTAAGGAACCATGATGAAATGATTAGAACATTAACAGATGTTCGATATGTACCAGATTTGAAGAAAAATCTCATCTCTGTTGGAGCCCTAGAATCAAAAGGGTTCAAAATCGTTGCAAAAAATAGAGTGATGAAAGTATGCTTTAGTTCACTAGTGGTAATGAAGGCTAATCCGAAAAATAATAACATGTATCACTATCATGGTAGTACAGTTATTGGAACAGTAACAGTGACGTCTAGCAACAATAAAGAGGCAGGAGCAACCAAGCTATGGCACATGCACTTGGGACATGCTGGAGGAAAATCCTTGAAAACTCTATCGGATCAAGGATTTTTGACAGGGGTAAAGGCTTGCAATTTGGAGTTTTGCAAGCATTGTGTTAAAGAGAAACATACAAAGGTTAAATTTGGTAGAATGATCCATAATACCACATTCATTTTGGATTATGTACACTCTGATGTTTGGGGTCCTTCCAAAACACCTTCATTGGGTGGGAAGCAATATTTTCTGACATTTGTTGATGATTTTTCCCGAAGAGTATGAGTGTATACAATAAAGAGCAAAGATGAAGTGCTGGGAATTTTTCTCCAATGGAAGACGATAATGGAGAATCAAATAGGCAGGAGGATCAAATGTATTCGCATAGATAATGTAAGTGAATACAAAAAATATCATTTCAATAAGGTATGTGGAAATGATGGCATCGTCCGACACTTCACTGTCAGACATACACCACAATAGAATTGAGTGACAGAAGGTATGAACCAGACCTTACTGGAGAAGGTACGGTGTATGTTGTCCAACGCTAGCTTGAGCAAAGAATTTTAGACTGAGTCAATTACATATGCATGCCACCTCATTAATCGTCTACCATCTACTACTATTGATGGCAAGACACCATTTGAAAAATGGTATGGAAAGCCTGTTGTAGATTATAACTCTTTGCACGTGTTTAGATCGACTGCATATTATCATGTGATAGAGTCAAAATTAGATCCAAGGGCAAAGAAGGCTATTCTAATGGGGATTACTTCTAGAGTCAAAGGATATCGCTTATGGTGTTTATGATAAATAAGGTAATATTCAGTAGGGATGTAACCTTTGATGAACCTGCTATCATAAATAAGGTAACGGAAGATACCAAACAAAATAAATGTGATTCTAAGCAGGTGGAGTTTGAGGAAAAAATATTTTTCCTACACATGAAGTAGAGGAGGAGACAAATGAAGATTACCCTCTAGAAAAAAAGCCAGTAGAGGAGATTCCAACTCAGGAATCTTAGCAACAACTTTAATCAATAGCTACCAGTAGGTCAAAAAGGACAATAACGAAACCTGTTCGTGTCATAGAGACGGTTGCTTGTGCAACCGCAATTATAGCTGGTGATGTTCCTACCATTTATAAGATGCAGTCCAAAGTTCAAAAGAAGATAGGTGGAGGATTTCCATGAATGACGAAATATTGTCCCTTCATCAGAATTATACATGGAGATTGGCCAATCTCCCGAAGGGAAAGAAAGCAATTGGGTGAAAATGGATATTTGCAAAGAAGGAAGAATTTCCTTACCAAGTAGATGTTCTCAACAAAGCAAGATTGGTGGACAAAGAATATGCTCAAAAGAAGGGAATTAATTACAGTGAAGTATTTTCTCGAGTTGTAAAACATTCCTACATTAGAATTATGTTGGCTTTAGTAGCACAATTGGATTTGGAACTAGTTCAAATGGATGTAAAAACTGTGTTTTTACATGGAAACTTGGAGGAGGAAATCTACATGACTCAGTCAGAAGGATTCAAAGTTGTTGGAAAAGAAAATATGGTGTGCAAACTTGAAAGATCGTCTTACGGATTGAAACAATCTTCCAAACAATGGTACAAGAGATTTGGCAAGTTTATGTTGCAGCAAGGGTACAAGAAAAGCAAATACGATTATTGTGTGTATTTGTGCAAGATTAAAGATGGTTCCTTTATATATCTTCTCCTATATGTTTACAACTTCCAAGAATTCGGATGAAATTGATAAGTAGAAGATTCAATTGAAGAAGGAGTTCGAGATGAAGGATTTGAGTGAGGCAAGGAAAATTCATGGCGTAGAGATAATAAGAGATAGATTGTCACGACCCAACTTCACTACGGGTCGTGATAGCGCCAAACACCGCTGTCAGGCTAGCCATTTAAATTACCAAATAATCCCTCTTTTAACGTTTTTGATAATCTTAGGTTTTTCCTTCTAATTTTCATAAATATAAGATCACTTCATGGATTCAAATTTAAATAATAACAGTTAGTACAAAGGTTTACTGAAACCATACTAGAAACCCGGTGTCACAAGTGCATGAGCAACTATTAGCAATGATATAAATACGACACAACACCTATCCGGAATACGGTGGATAGAAAGGAAATACAATTATTAGGAAGGGACTTTAAAAGCTGTGGGCCGACTTGAATACAGCAACTCACCTAGTCCTCGAATCGTCCGTGCTGCTGCACCCAGTAGGCCGCTAAAGTATCATGTACCTGTGCAACAAAAATGCACATAAGTGTAGCATGAGTACATAATCTTGTGTACTCAGTGAGTATCCCACCTAATCCGGAAGGGGTAGAGACGAGATGGCCGACTTCGACACTCATTAGAGGTCCATTATCAGTATTCTATAAGTGTGTGAAAAATCATGGACTTATATAGAAGTCCTAACTGTGAAGCCAAATAAACAAGTAAACACCTTCAACAATAAATCAAGGGCTTCCGAAGTCTATTCTTTAATATCTTATCAGTTTATGTCAAGCCACATAGGGCCAATTCCATATTTACAAATTCCAAGTAACAGATAAACATGCGCAAATCATGCCGAGGTCGACGGCCCGCTCCACAAAATGCAAATTGTGCACCGCCGAGGGTCGAGCGATATAAACCATAGATGTATCTATTATCACTGAGGCGTTCGACACGTTCTATAATTAATCACATATCTTGCTCGCGAATCATCCATGAGACATAGGCACACATAGAGCACATACTCAATCAGTCAAATAAGAACTTATCGGGGAATATTTATTCAAATAAAATCAATTATCCTTTAACAATTTTAAGAAATGAAGCGTAATCCCTTTGAAATTCATTTACTAATTTAATGTGATTTACGCAGTTCAAACCATAAATTGGTTCACTATAATCCATGTATAACATGCACTTTGGGTCCTAGACTACTAGGACAATAACATGATAGAAGATATGCACAGACTTTTGTCACCTCGTGTGTACGTAACCCCTACAAATAGGAGCACATAATCATTCACTTCAGCCATGGGGGTAAATTCCCATCACAAGATTAGAAAGGAGACTCACCTCGCACCGAAGATCCATAACCGGCATTCCATGCCTTTCCGAAGACTCGAACCAATGCACAATGCTCCAAAACTAGACAATAGTTATGCAAACCCATCAATATATAATAAGGTACTCATTATAATCCAATTTTTAATAATTTTTAACCTCGATCCAAAAGTTGACAAAAATACCCCTCGGGCCCACGTGCCCAGATTCTAAAAATTATTGAAAATAAATATTACCCACTATGATGTATATTCAGAAATTCATCCAATTTTATCCATGAATCGACCCTCAAATCAGAGATTTGCCATTTTTCAACTTTGGGGGTCAAAATCCTAATTTCTATCATCCAAACACGGAGAAAAATAGAAACCAACAGAAATAATTATGGATAAACATAAAAATAAAGGCCAGATATTTAACCCCTTATTGATACGAGAACAACACCGCAAAAATCACCTCAAACGGAGCTCTAGAACTCAAGATATGCCCAAAATACTAAAATTCTCGGTTTAAAACACTATCCAGGCGATTTTTCTTCATTGCCTTCGCGGGAGTTCGCGTTCGTGATGAGCAATTTTTCACGTTGACCGGTCAACCCATAAATCCTTCTTCGCGTTCGCGGAACATCTCTCGCGTTCGCGAAGAACAAATCTTCGCACCAGAAACCTGCAATTTTTTCCGACACGAAAATGAGCATAACTCCCTCATACTCCAAATTCGATGATTCTTTTTGTTATGACTCCAAAATTACGATATAGATCTAATGTTTCAATAAAAACTTACTTTTGAGCTCATTTGATTTATATTGTACCCCTTTATGTCCAAATAAATGATGTTAAAACATCAAATAAGAGCGCGATTACAACCCGAAACACACCCAAGTCCCCCGAGACCCCGACCAACCACACCAACCAGTCTCAAAATACATTATAGACTTGCTAGAGGCCTCAAATCACATAAAAAATGCTAAAATCATGAATCAACCTCCAATCCAAGCTTTACAAATTTTAGAACCTCCAACTTCTACTTTCGATGCTTAAACCTATCAAATCACGTCCGATTGACCTCAAATTTTGCACACAAGTCATATTTGACATTACAGACCTACTACAACTTTCAGAATTGGATTCCGACCCTGATATAAAATAGTCAACCTCCGGCCAAACTTCCCAAAAACCTTCAAATTTCTAACTTTAGCCAAATGGCTTCAAAATGATCTACGGACCTCCGAATTCACTTCCGATCACGCTCCCAACTCCAGGATCACCATACGGAGCTACTCCAGTCTCGGAATTCCAAACGAACATTGATAACACCGAAATGCACTTGAAACCAAACTTATGAAATTCCTTCTAAAACACTAACTTCCACAATAGGCGTCAAAACACTCCCAAGTTATCCAAAACCCAATCCAGGCATACGCCCAAGTCCGAAATTATCATACGAACCTGCTGGAACCTTCAGATCATGATTACGAGATCGTGTACAAAAAATTCCAATCCTAGTTCATTCTTTCAGCTTTAAGCTTCTCAAATGAGAATTTTCATTTAAATTTAACTCTGATCTTCCTGGATTTAATTTCCAACCATGCGAACAAGTCACAATTTCTGAAATGAAGTTGCTCGTGGCCTCAAACTACTGAACGACGCGCTAGGGATCGAAATGACCAGTCGGTCGTTATATTTTCTCCCACTTAAACATACGTTCGTCCTCG
Organism: Nicotiana noctiflora; assembly: GCA_032618575.1. Classification (NCBI taxonomy): domain Eukaryota; kingdom Viridiplantae; phylum Streptophyta; class Magnoliopsida; order Solanales; family Solanaceae; genus Nicotiana; species Nicotiana noctiflora. Next base: position 311,024 of record JASVEL010003021.1, read on the forward strand.
AACATGCTTAGAACTATACTGAAGTAGTCTAAAATTGATGTTTAACTTCTCATGTACCTCTTCGTGCTACCACAACTTACCTGAGCACATTGGCTCGATAAATTCTGAGATATTCCCTTTTTATTAAAGCAAATAAGCCTTAGAGCCCAATTCCAACATCCGAAATTCTTTGCCAGGCCTGTTTCCAATATATGATCACCATATCAATCACTAGGCGTTGCACTCAAACATGATTACATAACTTTGTTGAATTCACACTTTGCATTTCCCACTCGTAGGGCCACAATAATCTTTTCTGATCAACTTAGTCAAAATTCTTCTAATTTGATTCTCCCATTGCACCCCATGACATATACAGTTCTTATTCTAACCTTTACCATACCGCCATGACGGAAGAAATGTACCAACATTCATAACCAATTGTCGAGTAAACAAAACATTAGGTCTACACTCCTGACAAGGCCTTCACCTCATTCTGAACCCAATAGTTGTCTTATCTCCATAAAATACCTCATACAGCTGGATTGCACATAATCCTAGATCAAGGGATTGTGAGTACGCAGTTTTTGCCCTATATGAGAATTACTCCAAAAAAATTCAAAATAAAATAGTTTTATGTTGTGTGTGATTTTTGTGATTTCTTGTGTTATTTTTTCTTTTATTATTTGCATTTGTCTGTGCATGTTTATTTGTTAAATTAATAAAAAAATACAAAAGTATGTCACATTCGCATTTGGGATTCAATTCTACATTTATGAGTAATTAAGTTTGTTCTACAAAAATAGAAAATCACAAAAAAATAGGTACTTTGCATTTTTATCATTTAATATCTAGTTGTGTGATTTTATTTTGAATTGATACTTAAATTGTGTGCGATAGTTATTATTAAGAATTGATTTGTATTTGTAAGATAATTTTGGTTTTATAATTTAATCTAGGATTTTGATTTTTAAATTAGCAGTTAAAAAGAAAATAAAAGAAAATGAAGGAAATGAAAATAGAATTCGGATTAGGCCATTATTGAATTAAATTACTTAGGCCCAAACCTTACCTTGTAACCCATATCCAGACCAACCCGTTTACCTAATAACCCGATCCAAGCCCCCACCCCACTTAAAAAAGCTACCTCGTTTGGTTTTAGTAACCTAATATGGACCATTGGTTCCCATCATCCAACGGCCCAGATTAATCGATCGATTTTCAATATACCAAAACCCCAACACCCCTAAACCCGTCTCTATTCTCGCACCTTGTATCATCTCCCTCATAAAAATCATGGACCCAACCCTAACGCCACCGGCCAGAAATCGCCTCCGCTGGCGGCGAGTCGCCAAATCCCCTGAAATTTACACCATAGATCCCACGTGAACTCCTCTTTCCAGGCCCCATATTTCCATGGATTAAATCATACTGGGCATTCTCGAATGGTCGATTTTGTAACTGCCGCCTCCGCCGCCCACGACGGCGATCACTCCAATGACCGCCAAAATAACACCCAGAACCGCCATGCCACCCTCAGTCCAAATTCATACCCCTTTTACCTCGAATCATCGCGCTTTATTTCGAATCTTCAATATTTGAGAAAAACCTTAAACCTACCCAACCAAAAAATTCACACCCCATCTCCACCCGACCTCCCTCATCCCTGAATTAACGCTATCTTTCTTCGAATCAAGCTGAAGTCTTTGAATCTTAGATCGATTGAACGAAGCCCTAATAGTAATTCAAATGGGCACTGTGAGAATTTTTTGGGTTGAATTAGACTTTAGTCGTATGTTTTCATATTGGAATACGCAATTAAGGTCCATTTTAGTCCAAATCAAAGAGACGAGGATTGTCAAGTGTTTGGTTCGCCTAAGTTCCAGGTTTTTTTAATCCTCTTTTTCTTTGGTTATCTTTTTGGTTAATTTTCATACTTCTCCTCCTCATGCTTCGTTTCTATTTTTCCTTTGATGAACTATGCCTGTTGATATGTTCAAACTTAGAGATTAGTTCATCACAAATGTTTGAATTGTTTAGTCACATTGAAATGAATTAATTGATCAATTTGAGTGTCTAGAATTTGTCGATCTCTTTGAGATTTTATGGATGGTTCTTCTGTTGGTTTCAATTGCACAAAAAATTTTCATCTCATTGTTTTTAGCTCCCTTAGCCTAGTAATTGATTGGTTTGATATTTGAATGTTATTGAAACATGATAGTTAATTGTTTTCTTTGTGTTGTTTTTGTGAGCGTTGGACTGATGAACCTTTAGAGTAAAGAAATTTTGAACTGATTAAACAAATAAAATAGTTTAATCACTAATAAGGTTTGATGAGAGTTTAAAACACTATCAGATAAATAGAGATCACATGGGCACCATTTTACAAAGTTTGAGGGAATTAAATAGGAAAACAGGCTGCCCATACTTAATTGAATAGGAAAATGGGTGCCCATAACTATTTAAACTATAAATAAAGAAAAGACAAAGTTTAGTGCTAAAATAGGCTAGAAAGTAAAAGATGGGGGGGGGGGGGGAATAATGAAAATCTAAGAGGCGCACATGGGGAGGGAATATACAACCTGTAAAGAAAAGTATTTGAAATAAAAAAATGAAGGGGGGGGGGGGAGTAAGCTTGATCTTTAAATAGAAACACACACATTCAACAAAAGGACATTCCGATATGAGAGGAGCTTAAGTTGAACACATTCTAAAAAAAACAGACTGAAAATTCTTTAAGAGCAGTGAGTTGTAGGGAGCTTTGAGGGTTGAAAGAGAAAGGTTATCGTTTCATTGCCTCTTCTTGGATCATTTCTGGTTGTTTGCATTTCAGCTCTTAAGTTCAAACTTGAAGTTTGGTATTCCTTTAGGGCTATTCTATTGATCCTGTTTGGTTTCCAAACCTTTCGTTTCTTCGAATTTGATTTGAAATTGTTGTGGATCTATTCTTAAGTTTTCTATTGATTTAATCTGTTTTGGGATTCCAATTCAGCTGTGTTATTAAGTTGCTTTGGGTGTTGCTGCTGTTATTTGCTGTGCCGTATTGCTATTTGTGTTACTGGTGCTGCTGATCCTCTTTCTTCTTTATTTTCAAATACCAGGTACACAATTGGTACTCCTTGTAAAGTTGAGAATTGAAGCATGAAATACAAATGAGGAGCTAAAGCTATAGGATTTATTTTTAAGTTATATTCTGAATTAAGTTATGTATATATAGTAATTAATTTCATCTGGTAGAATCATGTAGATTCTTTATTATGCACAACTGAGTACTTGATCTACAATAGTTTATTGTGTAAACCCCATTCCTATGTATGCTAGTTAGAAAAGACCTAATGATATAGTATTCATATCTTGTCATCTCTAGTTTGTTTCGTTTATAGCATATTTGAAACGCACATCATGTTCTTTAAGTTAAATCACTTAGTAGTTTGAATTATTTTTAGTTAACAACTTGTTTATATAAATTTACAAAAACAGGTTCCCTTAGATATCATCTTCATTTTTTTACTTCTTGAATGACGAACAAGTGTAGAAGAAAATAATAGACCCAACACCAGAATAGGTATGGTGCAAGTCCAGCTCGATGCCATGGACGCTGGGCTTGGCCCCCAAACTGTAAAATGGACTGCCGTGTTGTATCATTTTTCGAATTTAATAAATTTCATTTAAACGCTCACTTAGAATAAGTTTGAAGTATATAAATTAATTAGGACTTTTTCTCTTTATTGTTAGAGACAAACTTAAATAAAAAATATAGTCATTTTAGTATTATACTTAAAAAAAATAATGAGATGAGCCTCACAAAATAAAATGCACAAGAGATGGGGCCCTCATGTTTGCATATATATTAAAATACTTAGTTTTCGGGATGGGCGTTTAGCAAATTTCACGGCCTTCCCAAAAGATAACAACACGTTAGTCACTTTAAGCGTGTTTTAATAATTCTACCTTCCCAATACGGTTGTGCATTTCATGCAACCCAAATTCAAATCCAAAAATGTTGAATAGGAATGTGTCGAGGATCCGGGTGCATTTCATGTGGCGTGATCCGAAAAAACATTTTTACACGACGTTCATTTTCGTAAAAAATATTTAAAAGCGGCAAATAATTATAAAATTGCACTATAGGTTGGAGCATGTATAAAAATTAGATTTTTTGCTATTTATAATAATTTAAGCGAATGTGCTAGAACCACGGGATCTGGGGGTGCCTAACACATTCCCTCGGGTCAACAAAATTTCACACACTCCAATTGGGAACTCGATAATTTTCCTCTATTTGGCATTTAAATTAAATCGGTGACTTTGGATACAAAAAACCAATCCTATCCCAAGTAGCGAATATGAATTAAATAAATAAATCTCGTTTTGATTGTCCTTTAAATGGAAAAAACTCCCTTGCGCCCTTGCGGGTAGCGCCAAAAGGAGGTGTGACAGCTCTGGCGACTCTGCTGGGGAATAAAAACCAGAACCACAGGTTCTGGGTTAGAAATTCAAGCTTAGACTACTTGTTGTATTTGGCTTTGGTTATTATCTGATATTTTTATATGATATATGCTTAATGTGAAAAATGATAGTTTTTACAGCTTTGATATTATTTGAACTCTATATATAAACTGTGCCGAAACTCTTCTCTTTTCACCTCCGGGGATGTGCTTACTAGTTGAGACTCCCTATTCTGTTAGTGTCTTACCCTAAAATAATAAAGAGGCTCGGAAAGTTTCTAAGCCGGCTGGCCTTTTGGTTCCTGGAAAGGAACTCCTTCCTCGACTCGGGTTGTCTGCTCGGGTATACAGTCTAGAACAAATACCCATGTTTTCAACATAGTATAATAAAACTTCATACTGGATCCCTAGTAGGAACGCTTATTTGCATCATGTTGCATTTGACTTAGGGGACTCAACACAGGGGTTGTGTCACGCCCCAAATCGAGAGACATGACCGGCGCCTGACCGGGTTGCCCCAGTCAAGCGGACCTGGGTGCCTTTCATTCCCACGCGTTACCCCTGTGTTGATTGTTTCTCATTAACCAAATATATTACTAATCATAATGACTGATTTCATAATGCATAAACATAACCATGTGATTGATTCACTAACAAGTTCATAATTTATATTTACAACGCCCCATACATATACATAGGCCACAATCCCACAGTTTACATGTCTATGGAGCCTCTAGGATACAAAAAGGGAAATACAATACTTGCCGGTAACAAGGCTCCGGCTATACCTTACAAAAACCAAAATGAAATCTAAACCGAGTGGCATGAACCACACAAGGCCCCGAGGAAGAAAGGGGCTCACCAAAACGGGCAGTGGAAGGAGAAGGATACTACCGCCGATGAGCTGAAGTGCCTGCTACTGATCCACCTACAATCATGACACGAATGTAGCGCCCCCGGCAAAAGGGACGTCAGTACACTTGAATTGTACCGGTATGTATGGACAAACTTTGTCCCAAGTAAACTCAAGCCATTAAATTACATCAACAATTAATTAAGCCAGAGCCAACCATGTTTCCACATTTTCCTCATTTCAAATAATTCTCAACACAAAGCACTTTCTACAATCAACCAATTTAACAATAACTAATCAATCACGTAAAGCACAAGTAGTCAAACAAAGGGGCAATCAGTGCCCCACAGGTTGCAAACTCTCCTGCTGTCTCCTTTCACAATTTCACATTATTGATTTATGTATCAATTTTCAATAGCGATTTTGATCGCTTTCCATCCTTATTGCCCCTGACCACCCTTATTACCTCGGCCACCCTTATCACCCCAACCCAAACCTTATTTCACCACGTTGCGGCGCGCAACACGACCCCGCCTTACGGTTGAAAACACAACAATTTCAAACAGCAGATAAGGTACTACACACAATTTCAACAAGTTCAAATAAGCAACTTACACATTGGTTCATGTTCTCAATTTCTTCTCAATTCAATATCACAACCATGTTACAATATTTCCACAATTCAGGTGTTTCATCTCTTTCCAAAAGGAACCATATATGCCATAACAACAATTTTCCTCAATTCTTTACCAATTTCAATTCCTTTGTCATCTTTCAATTCATATTTCAAACCATACCAAATGTAGTTCAATCATCAATTGTATACCCAACAATGATATCGAAAAATCACATAAAATCTCTCAAATTAACACATGCCAAACAATTTCACACATATGGGCGATTTTACAAGAATCAAAATTAGCCATACATACCTGGTGATGATTTTTCTTCCGTTAACTTCCTACTTTATGCTTACCCAAGCTATCTTACTCTTGCCAACCTTGTTTTTGAAGACTCTTACTTCTACTCACTTCTTTTTACTAGAAATCAAGTTCAAAAATCATGCATGAGTGTAAAAATTTTATTTTTAAAAGCTATTATATGAAAACCTCTCTTTACCCAATTAAAACTGAAAATCAAAGAAAATAGTTAGGGTTTTTACCTTGAAAATATTGGGGAAGTTGAATCCTTGCCCTAGGATCCCTTGGAATTAAGTAGTTGGAACAATCTTTGAAGATGAAGAACTTCTCTCTCTAAAAACCCTCTCTTCTCTCTCTAATTTTGGTGAGATGATATGATAAAATGAAGAAGAAAGGTGTTATATTAAAGAAGAGATCGGGTCAAAATGTTACAAAAATCTGGGCCGGGGTCAAATATGCGGTCACTATGCGACCGGAGAATCAACATGCGGTCCGCATAGTGACCGCAGAATGGCTCAAAAAATTACGCAGGTTCTGTTAAGACATGCGGTCACTATGCGGACCGCATGTTGATTCTGCGGTCGCAAAAGTGCACCGCAGATTGACATGCGATCGCATATCGACCGCACATTTGACACGGATTTGGGCAACTCTCTGGAACGATTTGCGGTCAGAATGCGGTCCGCATGTCAGGTTTGCGGTCGCATTCTTGACCGCACATTTGACACATTTTCGGAAAAATTATTTCTCTACATTTTTGAAACTTAAATCACTACCAAGGGTCCGAACCGCGGCGAGCAAGCTCGCCGCGAAGAATTCTACGCATTCCTAACACAATATTCGGACCATGACACTATAGCTACAAGGTTTTATGCACAAAAATTTTACGGGGCCTTACATCCTCCCCCTTAAGATCATTCGTCCTCGAATGAGGATTTTGAAATAAATGAGTTAGTTTTGAAAGACATGATATGCAACCATCAAAATTTTGACTAACTCTTATATTTTAGAAAAATTTCGCCAGAGTTTCCTTTGTATTATGGACATATCCACCTGTCAGAGGGCCCCCGAAACACATTACCAGACAACAATATACAACTACAACACTTTTCACAACTGGTATACACTTTCTTACCTCAACGAATGCACATATTCTATCATATTATTACAATTGCACAGAAACTAGTCACTTCAATGAATTCTTACCTTGTTAAACCAATTTAACACGCGAATATTTATAAGGATTTCATTTATCAAGAAAGGTTCAAGTGACCCAACGTAACAACACATTTAACTCATTACAAAATGAAGGAGACTTTACTAATACTAAGAGGGAAACAACTTAGGCAAGATGACGCAGTTACTAGGAGTAGAAGGGTCACCTAATTTCTTCTAGGCTTGATCAAACAAATGGGGGTACTTTTCTTTCATCTCTTTTTCTGCTTCCCATGTGGCCTCCTCAACTTGTTGACTTCGCCACAATACTTTAACAGAGGCAACTTCCTTATTTCTCAATTTACGGACTTGCCTATCAAGAATGGCAACGGGAACTTCTTCATATGACAAATCTTCATTAACCTCTATAGCTTCGACTGGCATGATGGTGGATGGATCTCCGATCACTTTCTTCAACATGGACACATGGAATACCGGGTGCACCGATGACATCTCAGGAGGCAACTCTAGCCTATAAGCAACTTGACCAATCCTTTGAACGATCCGATATGGCCCGACATACCTAGGACTCAATTTTCCTTTCTTCCCGAATCGCATGACTCCCTTCATAGGAGATACCCTCAAGAACACCCAATCATCGACTTGAAACTCCAAATCCCTTCGACGAACGTCCGCATAGGACTTTTGACGACTCTGTGCTGTTTTCATTCTCTCCTGAATAACCTTGACCTTTTCCATAGCTTCGTACACCATATCCGGCCCTAGCAATTCCGCTTCACCTACCTCAAACCACCCGATTGGCGATCTACATCTTCTCCCATACAATGCCTCAAACGGGGCCATTTGAATGCTAGCATGATAGCTGTTATTGTAAGCAAATTCTATCAGTGGCAAGTGTTCATCCCAATTACCTTTAAAATCTAAGACACAAGCCCGCAACATATCTTCAAGCGTCTGAATGGTCCGCTCGGCCTGTCCATCGGTCCGTGGATGGAAAGCTGTGCTGAGATTCACCTGAGTTCCCAAACCTTGCTGAAACTTCTTCCAAAAGTTAGCTGTGAACTGAGCCCCGCGATCCGAGATGATAGAAAGTGGAGTGCCATGAAGCCTTACTATCTCCTTGATGTACAATCTTGCATATTGCTCCGCGGTATCAGTGGACTTGACAGGCAGGAAGTGAGCTGATTTGGTGAGTCGATCCACTATCACCCATATTGAGTCAAACTTACGCCGAGTGCGAGGTAACCCTACCACGAAATCCATATTGATCATCTCCCATTTCCACCTTGGTATTTCTATAAGCTGAGTTAATCCACCGGGTCGTTGATGCTCGGCCTTCACTTGTTGACAATTCGGACATTTAGCTACAAAGCCCGCCACATCCCTTTTCATACCGTTCCACCAATAAACCTCTTTGAGATCGTGATACATTTTCGTTGAACCAGGGTGCACAGAATACCTGGAAGTATGAGCCTCTGCCATCACTCTTTCCCGAAGCTCGTCCACATCCGGAACACATAGCCTATCTTGACACCGCAATACACCATCTTCGCTGCTGAGTACAAATGCTGAGGTCTTGTCATTCATGACTGCTTCCTTCACCCGAACCAATGTTGGATCCATGAACTGTTTTTTCCTTGATTTCCGCGACCAATGATGATTCTGCTCTATTATGCACCAAGATATCTCCCTCGTCTGACGCCGAGATACGAACCCCCAAACTGGCTAATTGGTAAACCTCTCGAGCCAGGGGTCTCCGATCCACACCCAAATGAGCGAAACTACCCATGGATTTCCGACTAAGAGCGTCAGCTACCACATTTGCCTTCCCTGGATGGTACAATATGTCCATATCATAGTCCTTGAGTAGTTCTAACCACCGCCGCTGTCTCAGATTCAGCTCTTTCTGCTTGAACAAATACTGGAGGCTCTTGTGGTCTGATAACACATCTACATGAACCCCATAAAGATAGTGTCGCCATATTTTCAAAGCAAACACAACAGCTGCAAGCTCCAAATCATGCGTCGGATAATTCTTCTCGTGATTCTTGAGTTGTCTGGAAGCATAAGCTATAACCTTCCCGTGCTGCATCAATACACATCCCAAACCGACTCTGGAGGCATCACAATAGACTACAAATCCCTCTGTGCCTTCTGGCAAGGCCAATACTGGTGCCGAGGTCAATCTTGACTTCAATTCTTGGAAACTTTTCTCACATGCTTCGGACCACTGGAACTTAACTGCTTTCTGCGTCAATTTAGTCAATGGGGAGGCGAGGGTTGAGAATCCCTCTACAAACCTCCGATAGTACCATGCCAGACCCAAAAAGCTGCGAATCTCTGTCGGGGTCGTGGGTCTAGGCCAATCTTTCACTGCCGCAATCTTCCGAGGATCCACCATAATTCCCTCACTGGAAATAACATGCCCTAGAAAAGCTACGGACTCCAACCAAAACTCACATTTTGAGAACTTGGCATACAATTGATGTTGAAGAAGGGTCTGCAATGCTGCTCTGAGGTGAACGGCATGATCTTCCCTGCTCCGAGAGTAGATGAGAATATCGTCAATGAATACAATCACAAAGGAATCTAGGAATGGCTTGAAAACCCGATTCATAAGGTCCATGAAAGCTGCTAGGGCGTTGGTTAGCCCAAAAGACATGACCAAAAACTCGAAGTGACCATAACGAGTTCTGAAGGCGGTCTTAGGAACTGCTCCCTGATTTTCAACTGGTGGTACCCGGACCGTAAATCAATCTTTGAGAAGAACCTCGCTCCCTGCAATTGGTCAAACAGATCATCCACTCGAGGCAATGGATATTTATTCTTAATGGTGACTTTGTTAAGCTGCCGATAATCAATACACATTCGAAGTGACCCATCCTTCTTTTTGATAAAGAGAACCGGAGCACCCCATGGCGACACACTCGGTCGTATGAACCCTTTCTCTAATAAATCCCTCAACTGCTCCTTTAACTCCCTTAACTCTGCTGGCGCCATTCTGTAAGGTGGAATGGATATTGGCTGAGTATCTGGCAATACATCAATTCCGAAATCAATCTCCCTATCCGGCGGGATGCCCGGAAGCTCATCTGGAAACACTTCAGGAAATTCATTCACAATTGGCACGGACTCGAGGGTAGGCACCTCCGAGGTGGTGTCCGTTACCCGAACCAGGTGATAGATACACCCTTTCTTAATCATCTTCGAAGCCTTAAGGTAGGAAATAAACCTACCCCTTGGCACTACACCATTTCCTTTCCATTCAATGACTGGCTCGTTAGGGAACTCGAGCCTCATAACTCTCGTTCGACAGTCAAGTTTGGCAAAGCACGAATAGAGCCAATCCATCCCCATAATAACATCAAAATCTACCATCCCAAGCTCAATAAGATCGGCTGTGGTATCACGACCACCCACCGTAACAACACAATTCCTATAGACTCGTGAGGCTGTAATAGAATCACCAATAGGTGTCGACACAGAGAACGGCTCATGAAGCTGTTCGGGTACTATCCCAAAACTTGAAGCAATGAATGGAGTAACATAAGACAAGGAGGACCCTGGATCAATAAGGGCATAGCAATCAATAGTCTGAACAGACATGATACCTGTAACAACATCTGGAGAAGCCTCGGCATTTTGACGGCCACTCAATGCATAGAATCGGCTAGGTCCACCCCTACCCTGAGCTCCACCCCTAGCTGCACCACGCCCTGCTGCTGCTGGAGTACGTGCCGATGATGTAGCAGCTGAAGAACCGGATGACTGAGCAGATCCCCTACCTATACCCTGACGGGGTGCACGGCAGTCTCGCTGAATGTGACCTCTCACCCCGCACCCGAAGCACACCGGAAGGTCAAGGTAGCAAGTTTCTGTATGAAATCTCCCACACTTGGGGCATGTAGGTCCCCCCTGCTGCTGGGATCTCACCCCAGGATGACCAGACTGACGAGACCTCCCGCTGTCTGAACCAGGTCTCGAGTAACTGCCCTGCTGATGACTGTGCATGGATGGCGGTGCACTCGCGGAGGACTGAGCATATGACTGGGATGGCCCTGATGACCCCCTCCCTGGAAGTGATCTCCCCGAACGACCCATTGACCGGGCCCTGCTGCTACTTTCTCTTTCTGCACGAATCTTCAATTTCCTGGCCTCTGTGGACTGAGCAAACCCCGCAATCCTCCCATAGTTCATGTCTGAGTGCAAGGCTGCTGTGGCGGCCTCATTCACCACCAAAGGGCTAAGGCCCCGAACAAACCGTCGAACCCGGGCATCCATGGTCGACACTAAATGAGGAGCATACTTGGACAACCTTACGAACTCCATGTGATATTCCCAAACACTTATACTACCCTGCTTGAGGACCTCGAACTCCGTGGCGCGGGCTGCCATCACCTCGGCAGGAAAGAAGTGGTCCATAAATGCATCTACGAACTCATCCCATCTGGCCGGAGGGCTCCCTTCCTCACGGGAATCCTCCCACATTTCGAACCATGAACGTGCCGCTCCCTTCAGCCTGTAAGAGGCCAACTCTACCCCCTCTATATCTGTAGCCTTCATTACTCTGAGGGTCTTGTATATCTCATCAAGGAATTCCTGTGGGTCAGCCTCTGGATCGGTGCCTGAAAATTCCGGAGGGGCCAATCGCAAGAATTGATGGACTCTGGAGCCAAAGGAATCTCCCTGTCCGCTGGAGGATGCAGGGGCATCATGGGATCTCTGGGCCTGGGCAGCCACTAATTGTGTTAACATATGGATGGCTCCCCTAAGTTCTTCATTAGAGATACCGGAGCCCGAAGCGGGAACTGTATCTGAGTCAGGAACACTGGCAGGAGGAATGGTGGCATCCTCTGCCGCAGCTGGAATAGGGACACTTGGGTTTTGAACAGATGGGCCAGGCAAATTCGGGACCGGTGGGTCATTCTCTCCCACGGCATCGGGTACATGATTAACAGCTGCACTTGGGCCGGCATTGGCCCTAAGGCCGAGTCTAGCCTTCTTCTTAGGTGCCATATTCTGAAAATTTGGGAACAAGGCACGAATTAGACACGGATATCTCCACATTGCACTTTACCGCACGATATAGATTAACAAAGAAGTAGGTAAATTCCTAAATGCCCGTGTAGCCCCTACTTATATGATGTGGTCGACAACACACCTATAAGAAGGGCACTACTAGACACGGCTCCGAGACATCCTAGGACACTTTAAAACCTTAAGCTCTGATACCAAGTTTGTCACGCCCCAAATCGAGGGACATGACCGGCGCCTGACCGGGTTGCCCCAGTCAAGCGGACCTGGGTGCCTTTCATTCCCACGCGTTACCCCCGTGTTGACTGTTTCTCATTAACCAAATATATTACTAATCATAATGACCGATTTCATAATGCATAAACATAACCATGTGATTGATTCACTAACAAGTTCATAATTTATATTTACAACGCCCCATACATATACATAGGCCACAATCCCACAGTTTACATGTCTATGGAGCCTCTAGGATACAAAAAGGGAAATACAATACTTGCCGGTAACAAGGCTCCGGCTATACCTTACAAAAACCAAAATGAAATCTAAACCGAGTGGCATGAACCACACAAGGCCCCGAGGAAGAAAGGGGCTCACCAAAACGGGCGGTGGAAGGAGAAGGATACTACTGCCGATGAGCTGAAGTGCCTGCTACTGATCCACCTACAATCATGACACGAATGTAGCGCCCCCGGCAAAAGGGACGTCAGTACACTTGAATTGTACCGGTATGTATGGACAAACTTTGTCCCAAGTAAACTCAAGCCATTAAATTACATCAACAATTAATTAAGCCGACCAACCATGTTTCCACATTTTCCTCATTTCAAATAATTCTCAACACAAAGCACTTTCTACAATCAACCAATTTAACAATAACCAATCAATCACGTAAAGCACAAGTAGTCAAACAAAGGGGCAATCAGTGCCCCACAGGTTGCAAACTCTCCTGTTGTCTCCTTTCACAATTTCACATTATTGATTTATGTATCAATTTTCAATAGCGATTTCGATCGCTTTCCATCCTTATTGCCCCTGACCACCCTTATTACCTCGGCCACCCTTATCACCCCAACCCAAACCTTATTTCCCCACGTTGCGGCGCGCAACACGACCCCGCCTTACAGTTGAAAACACAACAATTTCAAACAGGAGATAAGGTACTACACACAATTTCAACAAGTTCAAATAAGCAACTTACACATTGGTTCATGTTCTCAATTTCTTCTCAATTCAATATCACAACCATGTTACAATATTTCCACAATTCAGGTGTTTCATCTCTTTCCAAAAGGAACCATATATGCCATAACAACAATTTTCCTCAATTCTTTACCAATTTCAATTCCTTTGTCATCTTTCAATTCATATTTCAAACCATACCAAATGTAGTTCAATCATCAATTGTATACCCAACAATGATATCGAAAAATCACATAAAATCTCTCAAATTAACACATGCCAAACAATTTCACACATATGGGCGATTTTACAAGAATCAAAATTAGCCATACATACCTGGTGATGATTTTTCTTCCGTTAACTTCCTACTTTATGCTTACCCAGGCTATCTTACTCTTGCCAACCTTGTTTTTGAAGACTCTTACTTCTACTCACTTCTTTTTACTAGAAATCAAGTTCAAAAATCATGCATGAGTGTAAAAATTTTATTTTTAAAAGCTATTATATGAAAACCTCTCTTTACCCAATTAAAACTGAAAATCAAAGAAAATAGTTAGGGTTTTTACCTTGAAAATATTGGGGAAGTTGAATCCTTGCCCTAGGATCCCTTGGAATTAAGTAGTTGGAACAATCTTTGAAGATGAAGAACTTCTCTCTCTAAAAACCCTCTCTTCTCTCTCTAATTTTGGTGAGATGATATGATAAAATGAAGAAGAAAGGTGTTATATTAAAGAAGAGATCGGGTCAAAATGTTACAAAAATCCGGGCCGGGGTCAAATATGCGGTCACTATGCGACCGCAGAATCAACATGCGGTCCGCATAGTGACCGCAGAATGGCTCAAAAAATTACGCAGGTTCTGTTAAGACATGCGGTCACTATGCGGACCGCATGTTGATTCTGCGGTCGCAAAAGTGCACCGCAGATTGACATGCGATCGCATATCGACCGCACATTTGACACGGATTTGGGCAACTCTCTGGAACGATTTGCGGTCAGAATGCGGTCCGCATGTCAGGTTTGCGGTCCCATTCTTGACCGCACATTTGACACATTTTCGGAAAAATTATTTCTCTACATTTTTGAAACTTAAATCACTACCAAGGGTCCGAACCGCGGCGAGCAAGCTCGCCGCGAAGAATTCTACGCATTCCTAACACATTATTCGGACCATGACACCACAGCTACTAGGTTTTATGCACAAAAATTTTACGGGGCCTTACAGGTTGGGTCCGTCTAGGACAGGTAACCTAAAATTAAAAGACCAACATACTGCATCCTTTTTATTTTACGCATTCATTTGCTTCAGACTTGCATGCTGACCAGTTTTTAAATGTTGAGGAAAATGAAAAAAGAAAAAGTTGTTATTTTCAAAATAGTTTTTTTACTTAAAAAGAAAAAAAAATGTTTTCTTTTAAAGATAAGGAAAATAAAAAAACATTTATAAGCAACAATAAAAATGTGTGATTTATTCTTTTTTTTTTTAAAAAATTAGTTTAATTATTTTTCAAAAAAATAAAAAAATAAAAAAATAGTTTGTTCCATTTACAGATGTAGTTTGTTTTATTTGACCGAACTACGTCGGTTTGATTCTCACAGGGTGTGGGATACCTAGGCAACCCCCATCGGGTCCAACCTCCCCTTTTTGCAAATATAGCCAAAAAATGTCGAAATTAATTTTCGTCGTAAATAAGTTGGGTGATGCCGTTTTCAAAAATAGTCGAATGTTCCCGAAAGGGATGCCAGAAGGTTGACTTTGCATAAACGGCCACTTTGGTTCATTTTATAGATTTTTGGTCGATTGACCCACACAACCTTAAAATCTTTATCCCCGAGGCGCTGAAAGGCCGTGTTTGCAATATCGCGTTTTCTATTTTTGAAAAATAAGAAAAATAGTCATAAATAACTCGGTAATGCCGCTTTGTCAATATAGCCGAATGTTCCCGAAAGGGACGCCGGAAGGCTAACTTTGCATAAACTGCCACTTTTGGTCATTTTTAGGATTTTGGCCGGTTAGCTAACACAGCCTTAACATCTTCATCCCCAAAGTGCTGAAAGGCTGTGTTTGCAAAAACAATGTCTTTTATTTTTAATTTGAAAAAGAAGAAAAAGAGTTAGTGATCAAATGAATGTCGTTTGAATTTTCGGTCAAAATAAGCCAAGCTAGCTTCGATGGTATTTTAAATCGTTCTTGCCGAGATAGCCTTAGAGTATCTTTCAGTTTTCGAAAGGATATTTTCGTAAAAGAACAGACAAGGTTGTAAATTAATCCTCACCGGCCTCAAGAATTCAAATGAAATTGAGAAGGGGCCACATTTGCAGAAATAGCCATCTGGTTGAAATTGGCAAACAAGGAAACAATCTGCCAGTTTGTTTTTTAATTTATATTTCTTTTGATTAAAACATGTGGTGTTTGATTTTCAAGTCTGTATGTATTCTTTTAGTCAAAATTTGTTAGTATAGCTACTTTTTAAAACTTTGTAATCAAGTTTGTTTTATTGTGAAAATTGAAAAATTCGTAAAAATAAATAAAAAATGTTTTATTGTTATTGACCTTTCATCACTGAACTACGCTCGGTCTGATTCAAGCGGGGTCATGATACGTAGGCAATCTCCATAAGATTCGACCACAACTATATATGTATATATATAAAAAAGAAAAAAAGAAAAAAAAGAAAAAAGAAGTAAGCAAAAAATAATGATAATAATAAGGACTGGCTGAGTCCATTCTAACATGGTTTGTCTTGAATTGTTAAGTAAGTAGGAGGTGGTTGGTTTGTGGCAAGCGGACAACGCAAGATCCCCGAAAGATAGTACAGGAGGAAATAACCCAAAGATTGAAAAGCTTAGAAAAGCGGTTGAAAAACACCCAAGGGTTGGCAGGTCAAAAGAGTGTTGCTTTCAAAGATCTATGTCTATTTCCCGATGTCCACTTGCCACCTGGTTCAAGATTCCTAAATTTGAAAAGTACGATTGACATGGACACCCCACAACCCATTTGAAAAGGTATTGCAATCAACTAAGGAGTCTAGGAAGAAATGAAGAATTGCTGATAGCTTACTTTGGGGAAAGCCTTACGGGAGTAGCCTCTGAATGGTTTTGGGATCAAGACGCATCTCGCTGGTATGTCTGGAACGATATGGCACATGCCTTTGCCAAACAATTCCAATACAACTTCGATATTGCCTCAGACTGCATTTCTCTTTCAAACCTTAAAAAGAAACCAACTGAAAGTTTCAGGGAATATGCCATTAAATGGAGACAGCAGGCGGCTAGAGCTAAGCCACCCATGGATGACCACGAGTTAATCACTTTCTTTCTTAAGTCCCAAGAGCTGGATTACTTTAAGAACACGATGTCTGCAGTTGGTCAATCTTTCTTGGATGTAATAAAAATGGGAGAAATGGTAGAGAGCGGTCTTAAGACAGGCAGAATTATAAGTCAAGTGGCTCTCAAGGCCGCAGCTCAGGCTGTCCAAATTGAATCTAGTGACATGAATGAGAGGGATGAAGAAGTCATGATAATGTCAGGGTCAAGAAGAGGTCCCAGAAGAACACCTCGACGGTATGCGTTGCCTCGACTGGTTTTCCATAACGCCCCTGAGCATTACTATCCACCTCAGAACCCACCATACTCAGTTGATCCACCTCAGTATGATGTCCAACCATCAAATCCTCCAAGAAAACGGGCACGGGTGTCACAAAATCTCCACCAGCTTCTGCTCAATTTCCAAGTGCCTTATAACCCATACCGAAGCGAGGGATATAGAAAGGAACAGAAGCTGAAAGATAATTTTACACCAATAGGAGGGTCCTATGCAAGCTTATTTGAGAATTTAAAACAACATGACATGATTTTACCCATCTCTCCAAATCATGTGGACCACGTGCAAGAAGTTTTGACACATCTAAAAGGTGTGAATACCATTCCGATGCCCAGGGGCACAACGTGGAAAGTTGTCAGGATCTTAAAAGAGAAATAGAAAGGATGATCCAGGAAGGTTGATTGTGATTCAAAACAGTGACAACGAGAATATCGTGTTGAATACTTTACCTACACATGATGATACACACTTTCTGGCGTTGATGCCTGGTGATACTGAATATGAGAATCCACTCGGAAATTTGCCGACTAAAATGGGAGAAGGCTATAGTGATTCTGATAATCAGATTTGTGGCTAAATGTCAGGCTTATCAATTGGAGAGTCATGTAAGAAGGAATCTTGGTGGCTTATTTTGTTGTCATTTCTGTTTGCCCTTGTTATTTCAGGGTTGTGATACGGATATTGGGTTGTAGTTCAAACCTTTTTTTATCCTTTTATTTTTTCCTTTGGTCATAGTATCTCATTTGGTGTTGTCTAGGTTTGTTCCAAGGGTTATACCCTAGTTTATTGTGCTTTTTTTTTTGTTGTACAAACTCTTTCCCTGTTTGTTTAATGCGATCCTCTATTTTCTGCTATTTCTAGTCATTTGTCTTTGATATAAGTCTTTATAATCCTTTTTCTGTCAAGTCTAGTGACATGACATGCGCGCATAAGGGGCCTAATATTAAAAGTTAATCACAAAACCATTGGGAGGTGATCGGGATATCTAACGGAAATAAAAACTGTTCGAGATTATTCAAAGCCCGAGCCATGTGAAACTTGGGCAAGAAAAAATAAAACCGTTAAAGGCAATTTGGCCATGTTGAGGGTTGTTCGTGGTAATAAAATGAGGGTGCTTCCTAACAGTGCTTTAAAGATATGGTGAATGCTAATCATGTTGTATGCACTTGGTATGTCTTGAAGATTGGAATGACGGAGGTATTTCATTCTGCTATCCAAACACTTTATCCTTTGTTACCCCTTTGAGCCTTATTTGTTTTCTTTGATATCCCTCCTTCGAAATCAGTTGCAAAGAGTAGAAACTCAAAAATGAAAATAAGAGAGAGAGAAAAACAAAAACAATAAAAAGAAAAGAAAAGAAAAGAAAAAGAAAAATAGCAAAACAACAAAAAGAGAAAAAGATAAAGAAAAAAGAAAAAAAAAGAAAAAATAATACTCGAAAAGGAAAATTAGAACAAAGAGGAATTGGGAACTTCGTTTGACCTGATTCATCAAAGAGGATATGTAGGCGCTTCACAGCTCGGTCATAGTATCAATAAAAATCAAAAATCCCCAAGCAAGAAACTGGGACAAAAATTGTATTTATTATAAATAAATTTGGGTCCGAAGGTTGTAAATTATGAACGCAAAGTTGAGTTGTTTTGAGCCTTTAATACCCTTTCTTTCTAGCCCTATCCAAATCCTATATTACGGTCCAAAGAAAGACCTTTTGACCAATCTTCAAAAGAAGCCAAGTCAGGCAAATAAGTGAGTTTATCAGAACATAACACTCTGATTCCCAGCAGAAAAGACTCTGATCTCCAGCAAAAGAAATATGAGAGAGTCTTAGTGGTGAAAACCTTCACAGGAACCATAAGGCGATGAAAGCTAAGAGAAAAATCGAAATGAGAGAGGCTTGATAGTGAAAACCCTTCGAGCACTACACGTCGAACAAAGATTAAGAAGCAGATGGGAAAGCCCCAAACGAAGATTATGAAAGGCGAATTAACGACGGAGGATATGCTATATGTGCATGTGATGGCCATTAGAGTTGGTATCCGCGTTTGATAGGTTTTTAATTTTATTTTATAATTTTTCTTTTTAGAGAGTCATCCTCCTCCTTTGTTTTTTTTATTCTGCTCCTTTTATCTTTTTCCTTTCATTAAAAATTCCCCAATAGAGTCTGTTTGTGAGAAATGACTTCAAAATTTGCCATCAGCTTTCCAATTATGCAAGACGAGATCTGATTGGTACACCCAACTGGTATATGTCAGGAGGGAACAAGCGCAAGGTCGGTGTCAAAAAGGATATTTCCCAGTAAGAGGAAATTGACAAAGGGATGGATTAGTGTCATAAAGGATATCTCCACCAAAAAGCAAAGGTTGATAACCTCAAGGCCAAGACCAATGAGACTCAAAGGTCGGGGAAATGCTCGTTCCCGAGCTATGCCACAAAAAGAATAGGGATATCCCCAACAGAAAGCAATTTTCAGTGACACAGATGAACGAAAAAATGGTTCATCAGTAAAACATGCAAGATCCTCAAGTAGAGTCACTAACATATGAATTTGGGTGGTCAAGATACCAGTGGAAAAGAATGGTGAAAGGCTTGTGAATAAAACTTCGTCAAGGAGGGCGGGAAAGCAAGAAAGGGAAAAACTATCCCAAGCAGGAATATCATCCCCAACAAATAATAATATCCCCAGCAAGTTTTGACAATGAAACACAGAGCAAGGAAAGAGGAGGAGGACCATCCCCAGCAAGAGCATCACAACCAACCACCACGTTTTGAACTAACAAATTTTCTTTGATTTGAATCAGGAAAAGGAAATGACATTGATGGCAGAAAAGCATGCCACAAAGAAGATGATCAAACAGGGGCAGAAAATTTTCTCTCATTGCGAAAATTTTCTTGAAATCAAATACCCATTTAGGGAAGAAAAATAAACACCAGTCTTGAGGGAAGTGGGTTTAGAACCGATGTTATCCCAAGTAGTATAGAAAGAAAGAAAACAACAAGTTTCAATGAAAGGAGTTGTATCCTTAGTAGACAGAACAAAAAGGATGAAACTTGAGTTCAGAAAAGCAAGAAAGCCAATGTCATCCCCACCAGTATTAACCCAGCAGGTAAGTAAATAATTCCCTAACAGTGTTATGCCCAGCATCCGAAGGAAGACGATACGAGTGTTGAGGGAAGCATTTCTGAAGTCAATTACCCATTAGAGGAAGAAAAAAGATAACACAAAGTGTTAAGGGAATGAGGAGATCATCACTAGCAAAAAGGTCCCAACAAACCATCATTTTCAAAAAAACTAACAAAATTTTGCTTTGTGTGTAACAGGAACGAAGCAGTGCAATGTTTCTCGTAAGATAAATATCTTATTCTGATGAATTGTTTCTCCTAAGATGAAATAATCTTAGTCCGATGGATTGTTTCTCCTAAGATGAAAGAATCTTAGTCTGATGAATTGTTTCTTCTAAGATAAAAATCTTAGTCTGATGAATTTTTTCAAGTTAATAAGAAGTCAGTTAGAAAGACATATAAAGATAACAACAAAGAAGTAAAGGAAACAGCCGGAAAAACCCAGATAGATAACAAAAGGGGAAGGCAAGAGTTAAGAAGTTGAAAGCAATAGTTGAAAAATTATAGATAAGATGATAAGAAGTTCAAAGCAACAATTAAATGTTTTTAGATAAAAACAACAAGAAGTAGGAAGCAACAATTGGAAAATTTCAAGTAAGACATAAATTTGGACCTAGTCTGAGGAATTATCTCCTAGTCTGATGAATCTTTCTCCTAAGATATCAAATCTTAGTCTGATGAATCTTTCCCCTGAGATCACATCGATTTAGACCTATTATGAGGAATTATCTCCTAGCGTCAAAATCTTAGTCTGATGAATCTTTCTCCTAAGATATCAAATCTCAGTTTGATGAAACTTTCTCATGAGATCACATCAAATTAGACCTAGTCTGAGGAATTATCTCCTAGCGTCAAAATATTAGTCTAATGAATCTTTCTCCTAAGATATTAAATCTCACTCTGATGAATCTTTCTCTTGAGATCACATCAATTTAGACCTAGTATGAGGAATTATCTCCTAGCGTTAAAATCGTAGTCTGATGAATCTTTCTCCTAAGACATCAAAATCTCGGTCCGATGAATCTTTCTCCTGAGATCACGACAATTTAGACCTAGTCTGAGGAATTATCTCCTAGCGTCAAAGTCTTAGTCTGATGAATTTTTCTCTTAAGACATCAAAATCTCAGTCTGATGAAACTTTCTCCTGAGATCACATCAAATTAGACCTAGTCTGAGGAATTATCTCCTAGCATCAAAATATTAGTCTAATGAATATTTCTCCTAAGATATTAAATCTCACTCTGGTGAATCTTTCTCTTGAGATCACATCAATTTAGACCTAGTATGAGGAATTATCTCCTAGCGTCAAAATCGTAGTCTGATGAATCTTTCTCCTAAGATATCAAAATCTCAGTCTAATGAATCTTTCTCCTGAGATCACATCAATTTAGACCTAGTCTGAGGAATTTTCTCCTAGCGTCAAAATCTTAGTCTGATGAATCTTTCTCCTAAGACATCAAAATCTCAGTCTGATGAATCTTTCTTTTGAGATCACAATAATTTAGACCTAGTCTGAGGAATTATCTCCTAGCGTCAAAATCTTAATACGATGAATCTTTCTCCTGAGATCACAAAAATTGGACCTAGTCTGATGAATTATCTCCTAAAGTCAAAACCTTATTTCGTTTAGAACTTTCACATAAGATGGTAATCATTTCAGTCTTTAAATTTCAATTTTTGAAGATGGGTCTATCCGCCCTTTATTAGGATATTTTAAGTTTGAATTATTCTTCAAAAGGACGTTTAATTTATTTCTACCCGAGTGGTCCTACCTGTATAAACATTGCCAAATATATTTCATAAATTATTGCCAAATGCATTTTACTTTTAAGTTGTTTTGAAGACAGGTGCCCACCTGAAGAACGGAATGGTATTTTACTTTAAGTTTTAACTGAAGTTCTAAATCATTGTTGAAGAATTCGGGAGTCCGCCCGTAGAACGGAGGCGTTACTTTCAGTTAAAGAATTCGGGAGTTCTCTCGTAGAACGGAGGTGATAATTTTTAGTTAAAGAATTCGGGAGCCCGTCCGTAGAACGGAGGTGTTACTTTTTAGTTGAAGAATTCGGGAGCCCGTCCGTAGAACGGAGGTGTTACTTTCTGTTGTAGAATTTGGGAGCCCGCCCACAAAACGGAGGCATTACTTTTCGATTAAAGAATTCGGGAGCCCTCCCATAAAATGGAGGCATTACTTTTCAGTTGAAGAATTCGGGAGCCCGCCCATAAAGACATTACTTTTCAGTTAAAGAATTCAGGATCCCTCCCGTAAAACGGAGGTGTTACTTTCAGTTGAAAAATTCGAGAGCCCGCCCGTAGAACGGAGGTGTTACATTCAGTTGAAGAATTCGGGAGCTCGCCCGTAGAACGGAGGTGTTACTTTTCAGTTGAAGAATTTGGAAGCGCGCCCGTAGAACGGAGGTGTTACTTTTCAAGTTTTGAAGATTGAAGTCGGGAGTCCCGCCAGTATAATAGAGGAATACATTTCAAGTTTAACTCAGTAAAATGAAGGATTACAGTAATATCCACAACATAAGTTCAAGTTCAACAATCAAGAAAGGTCGACAATGTCAAGATAGAAATAAAGGAACATCAGAAGAATACAAGATGCAAGTTCAAGGGAACACAGGAGCAAGTTAAAGATCTAGAAAGATTTTCGTAATTTATAGATTAGTATAGTCTAGCTTCTTGTTTCCTTTTAATACGGTATAATAAGGAGTTCAGTAAGCAACAACAACAACAACAGTAACAACAAGATCACAGCATCATGGTAGTCCCAGCTACCAAAACTTCCCGAACTACATTGACCTAGTTCCCTTTTTGCCAGGGATATGTAGGAGGCCTTTTGAAGCAAAGGTTCGGTCAGAATGTTTTTAAAAAAAAATTCTTCTCACGGAGTTCTCAAACGGGCAAAAATCGCTCGTATCCGCTCACTTGTCTTTGCATGAAAAAATCTTCACGTGTACGCGCAAAGAGGGGCAGCTATGAGCACGTGATTTTTTCCCTATACGAGAATTACTCCAAAAACATTCAAAATAAAATAGTTTTGTGTTGTGTGTGGTTTTTGTGATTTGTTGTGTTATTTTTTATTTTATTGTTCATATTTGTCTGTGCATCTTTATTTGTTAAATTAGTAAAAAAATACAAAAGTATGTCATGTTCGCACTTGGGATTCAATTTTACATTTAG
The DNA here is from genome assembly GCA_032618575.1 of Nicotiana noctiflora. NCBI lineage: Eukaryota > Viridiplantae > Streptophyta > Magnoliopsida > Solanales > Solanaceae > Nicotiana > Nicotiana noctiflora. The sequence continues at coordinate 334,522 of JASVEL010003021.1, forward strand.
GAGTAATTAAGTTTGTTCTACAAAGTGAAAAATCACAAAAAAATAAGTAATTTGCATTTTTAGCATTTAATGTCTAGTTGTGTGATTTTATTTTGAATTGATACTTCAATTGTGTGCGATAGTTATTATTAAGAATTTATTTGTATTTGTAAGATAATTTTGGTTTTGTAACTTAATCTAGGATTTTGATTTTTAAATTAGGAGTTAAAAAGAAAATAAAAGAAAAGGAAGGAAATGAAAATAGAATTCGGACTAGGACATTATTGAATTAAATTACGCAAGCCCAAACCTTACCCTGTAACCCATATCCAGACCAACCCGTTTACCTCATAACCCGATCCAAGCCCCCACCCCACTTAAAAAAATGACCCCGTTTAGTTTTAGTAACCTAATCCGGACCGTTGGTTCCCATCATCCAACGGCCCAGATTAATCGATCGATTTTCAATGTACCAAAACCCCAACACCCCTAAACTCATCTACATTCTCGCACCTTGCATCATCTCCCTCACAAAAATCATGGTCCCAACCCTAACGCAGCCGGCCAGAAATTGCCTCCGCCGGAGGCGAGTCGCCAAATCCCCTGAAATTTACACCATAGATTCCATGTGAACTCCTCTATCCATGCCCCATATCGTCATAGCTCAAATCATACCAGGCCTTCTTTAATGGTGGATTTTTTTCACTGCCGTCTCCGCCTCCCACGACGACGACCACTCCAATGACCGCCAAAATAACACCCCTGAACCGCCATGCCACTCTTAGTCCAAATCCTTACCCTTTTTACCTCGAATCATCCTGGTTTGTTTTGAATCTTCAATCGAAGATTCGAGCAAAACCTTAAACCTACCCAACGAGTTCCAAATTCACACCCCAGCTCCACCTGACCTCCCTCATCCCTAAATTAATGCCATCTTTCTTCGAATCAAGCTGGAAGTCTTCGAATCGTAGATCGATTGAACGGAGCCCTAACGGTAATTCAAATGGGAACTATGAGGATGTTTTGGTTGAACTAGACTTTAGTCGTATATTTCCATATTGGAAAGACATAATTAAGGTCCATTTCAATCCAAATTAAAGAGACCAGGATTGTCCAGTGTTTGGTTCACCTAAGATCCGGGTATTTTTAAATCCTCATTTTCTTTTGTTATCTTTTTGTTTAATTTTCATACTTCTCCTCCTCATGCTTCGTTTCTATTTTTCCTATGATGAACTATGGCTGTTGATATGTTCAAACTTAGAGATTAGTTCATCACAAATGTTTGAATTGTTTAGTCACGTTAAAATAAATTAATTGATCAATTTGAATGTCTGGAATTTGTCGATCTCTTTGAGTTTTCTAGATGGTTCTTCTGTTGGTTTCAATTGTACAAAATATTTTTCATCTCATTGTTTTCAGTTCCCTTAGCCTAGTAATTGATTGGTTCGATATTTGAATGTTATTGAAATATGATAGTTAATTGTGTTCTTTGTGTTGTTTCTGTGACCGTTGGACTGATAAACCTTTAGAGTAAAGAAATTGTGATTTGATTAAACTAATAAAATAGTTTAATTAGTAATAAGGATTAATGACAGTTTAAAACACTGTTAGATAAATAGAGATCACATGGGCACCATTTTACAAAGTTTGAGGGAATTAAATAGGAAAACAGGCTGCCCATACTTAATTGAATAGGAAAATGGGTGCCCATACCTGTTTAGATTTTAAATAAAGAAAAGACAAAGGTTAGTGCTAAAATAGGCTGGAAAGTAAAAGATGGGGGGGGGGGGATATTGAAAAGCTAAAGAGGTTCACAAGGGGAGGGAATATACAACCTGTAAAGAAAAGTATTTGAAATGAAAAAAGGAAACGGGGGGGGGGGTAAGCTTGATCTTTAAATAGAAACACACATATTCAACAGAAGGACATTCCGAGAAGAGAGGAGCTTAAGTTGAACACATTCTAAAAAAAAATAGACTGAAATTTTTTTAAGAGCAGTGAGTTGTAGGGAGCTTTGAGAGTTGAAAGAGAAAAGTTATCATTTCATTGCCTCTTCTAGGATCATTTCTGGTTGTTTGCATTTCATCTCTTAAGTTCAAACTTGAAGTTTGGTATTCTTTTGGGGCTATTCTATTGATTCTGCTTTGTTTTCAAACCTTTCGTTTCTTCGAATTCGATTTCAAATTGACATGGATCTATTCTTAAGTTTCCTTTTTGTTTAATCTGTTCTGGGATTCCAATTCGGCGGTGTTATTAAGTTGCTTTGTGTGTTGCTGCTGTTATTTGTTGTGGCATATTGCTATTCGTGTTACTGCTGCTGCTTATCATCTTTCTTCTTTATTTCCAAATACCAGGTACAAAATTGGTACTCCTTGTAAAGTTGAAAATTGAAGCATGAAATACAAATGAGGAGCTAAAGCTATAGGACTTATTTTTAAGTTATATTCTGAATTAAGTTGTGTATATACAGTAATTAATTTCATCTGCAAGAATCATGTGGATTCTTTATTATGCACAACTGAGTACTTGATCTACAGTAGTTTATTGTGTAAACACCATTCCTATGTGTGCTAGTTAGAAAAGACCTAATGATATAGTATTCATATCTTGCCATCTCTAGTTTGTTTCGTTTATAGCATATTTGAAACGCACATCATGTTCTTTAAGTTAAATCACTTAGTAATTTGAATTATTTTTAGTTAACAACTTGCTTATACAAATTTACAAGAACAGGTTCCCTTAGATATCATCTTCATTTTTTTACTTCTTAAATGACGAACAAGTGTAGAAGAAAATAATAGAGCCAACACCGGAATAGGTATGGTGCAAGTCCAGCTCGATGCCATGGACGCTGGGCTTGGCCCCAAAACTGTAAAATGGACTGCCGTATTGTATCATTTTTGAATTTAATAAATTGCGTTCAAACTCACTTAGAATAAGTTTGAAGCATGTAAATTAATTAGGACTTTTTCTCTTTATTGTTAGAGACAAACTTAAATAAGAAATGTAGTCATTTTAGTATTTTTCTTATAAAAAATAATTATGAGATGAGCCTCGCCAAATAAAACGCACAAGATAAGGAGCCCTCATGTCTGTATATATTAAAATACTTAGTTTTTGGGACGGGCGTTTAGAAAATTTCACGGCCTTCCCAAAAGATAACAACACGTTAGTCACTTTAAGCACGTTTTAATAATTTTACCTTCCCAATACGGATGTGCATTTCATGCAACCCAAATTCAAATCCAAAACGTTGAATAGGAATGTGTCGACGATCCGGGTGCATTTCATGTGACGTGATCCGAAAATACATTTTTAAACGACGTTCATTTTCGTAAAAAATAATTAAAAGCGGTAAATAATTATAAATTTACACTATAGGTTGGAGCATGTATAAAAATTAGAAGTTTAGCCATTTGTAATAATTTAAGCGACTGTGCTAGAACCATGGGATCCGGGGGTGCCTAACACCTTCCCTCGGGTCAACAAAATTCCTTACACAGAATTTTCTGGTTCGTAGACTCCAATTGGAAAGCCGATAATTTTCCTCGATTTGGGATTTTAATTAAGTCGGTGAGTTGGGAAACACCAAAACCAATCCTATCCCAAGTGGCGACTCCGAATTAAATAAATAAATCCCGTTTCGATTGTCCTTTAATTGGAAAAAACTCCCTTGCGCCCTTGCGGGTAGTGCCAAAAGGAGGTGTGACAGGGATCTCGTCTCATCCGATATAACTACTCAGGCAATAAGCCAGCCCATAAATTGTTAAAATCTCATATAATGCTACCATGCGTCAATAGGCCACCAATTAGAACGCAATGCAAAAGGAAAATGAACTCCGGAAGGAATTACCAATCCCCCGCACTAATATGGACTTCCCTTAGATGATAGGAAATGGAACACACAATGGAATAACATATAGAAAACTAGACTTGATATCACACTATTGCGGAGCGCAACCTGATCCAAATAACTTACCCATGGCGGCATGCCATCCAATCCACAAACAGATTTTACATAAGAAGATTGCACTTCGAGCTAAATTTTCTCATTACAATAAAAATATCAAATTTCGATCGCAAGCACGCTAAGTGCATAATACCATCCCTGAGTAAACACATAACACTATAGGATACAAAACTCAAAGCACAACTAAGGTGAAATATACATGTAAGGCCCTAGAAAATTTCGCTAAGGAATATAGGATTCTGTGGATCCACGTAGGCTAATTATTAAATTTTATGTGCTATGAACATGATGGAAATCAATTAGACTTGATAAATATGAGTATGAGTCTTATGGTAAGTTGTATGAGGTCCAAATGAAAGCCCAAGTGTAAGCCAAATGGGAAAATTTTCGAAATAGGCCAAAATTCCAAATGGATTCACACAAGGCTCTACTTTAAACGACCATAGATAATTATATATAAGGTTTTATGTGGTGAATATCATATAAAATGAAATCACTTTGAGTCTAGTTTATAACGCTTCAAACTGTTTGTCATTTGGACATTCCTACACAAAGTTATGATCAAATTACCAAAGGCTGGAAAATGCTGTCTTGTGTCAAATGTGCGACCGCATTTCCTGTCGCATTGTTAACTCTGCGGTCGCATTTCTGTCGCAGATTGAACCAGTGAAGCCCAGTTTTCGGTACCAATTTTGCGGTGCATTGTGCAGCCAGCATGTTCATTTTGCGGTCCATTCTGCTATAGCATAATTGACATCGCAGGTTTAATTCTTCTATTTTTATAACCCGACCCCATTTCAATATATAGGCTTTGGGGTTCATTTTGGGTCATTTCTTACTAATTTTAGAGAGTGGTGAGAGCATTTTAGAGAGAGAAGGAGGAACCCAACATTTAAATCATCCAAATCTTGCATCAATCTTCAAGAATCAATAACCCAATAGCAATTTCTTCATCTAAGAGGTAAGATTCTATACCCTAGGGTTTTAATTTCGAGTTTTTGTGTATAAGATGAGTTATTGAGGTATGATTCTTGGGTTTATTAGTATTGTGTATACATGCATGTACAACTTAGGTTTATGGGAAGATTGTTTAACATAAATAAGTAAAGATTGGTTAGGGAATGAAGAAATTCTTGAAAAGGGAAATTGAAATCAAGATGCCGAACTAGTATTTGATAAAATGCTCAAATGAGCTAGTTTCATGAATATCTTTCTAATATATGTTTAATTTTGTTATGTCTCATAGTAGATTGGAATTGCTAGAGTTTTTGGAGTGTTGTAGTAACTTAAGGAAAGCTCAATCGAGGTATGTATGGCTAATTTTGATTCTTATAAAATCGCCCATATGTGTGAAATTATTTGGCATGTGTTAATTTGAGAGATTGTATGTGATTCTTCGATATCATTGTTGGGTATTCAGTTGATGTTGAACTACATGTGGTGTAGTATGAAATATAAATTGAAATATAACAAGGGAATTGGAATTGGTAAAGAACTGAGAATAATTGTTGTGGTGGCATATATGGTTTCTTGTGGAAAGAGATGAAACACTTGAATTGAGGTAAATTGTTGAACATACTTGTGTGTGTACTCTTGAATATTGTAACTTGGTTGTGATATCAGTTTGAAAAGTAGTTGAGAATGTGAATCGAATTGTAAGTTGCTTATTTGAATTTGTTGTAATTGTGTGTAATGCCTTACTTGCTGTTTGTGATTGTTGTGCTTGAAACTGTACGGTGGGATCGGGTTGCATGCCACAACATGAAGTAATAAGGTGTGGGTTGGGGTGATAAGGGTGGCCGAGGTAATAAGGATGGAAAGCGATCAAAATCGCTATTGAAATATGATATAAAATCATTGATGTGAAATTGTGAAAGGAGACAACAGGAGAGTTTGCAACCTGTGGGGCACTGATTGCCCCTTTGTTTGACTACTTGTGTTTTACGTGATTGATTTGTGGTTGTTCTACTTGTTGATCTTAAACGTGCTTTGTGTTGAGAATTATCTGAAATGAGGAAAAATGTGGAAAACATGGTTGGTTGGCTTAATTGATTCTTGATGTAATTCATTGGCTGTATTATCATCGTGATTTCTTTTTAATGGCTTGAGTTTACTTGGGACAAAGTTTGCCCATACATACCAATACAATTCCAGTGTACTGACGTCCCTTTTGCCGGGGACGCTACATTCGTATTATGATTGTAGGTGAATCGATAGCAGGTACTTCAGCTCATCGGCAGTAGCATCCTTCATTATGCCCATTTTGGTGAGCCCCTTTCCTTTTGGGGCCCTGCGTGGCTCATGCCACTCTTGTTTAGACTTTATTTTGATTTTGTGTAAGGTATAGCCGGAGCCTTGTTACCGGCAAGTATTGTATCGTCCTTTGTATCCTAGAGGTTCCGTAGACATGTAAACTTTGGGATTCGAGGCTCATGTATATATTATGTTGGGCGTTGTAAAAACTGTAAACTTGTTAATGAATCACTCGCATGGTTATGTTTGTATATTGTGAAATCAGTTATAATTGGCAAGGTATTTGGTTAATGAGAAACAATCAACATAGGGGTAACACGTGGGAATGAAAGGCACCCAGGTCTGCTTGACTGGGGCTACCCGGTCAGGCGCCGGTCATGTCCCTCGATTTGGGGCGTGACAATACAATACAAATCTCAAAGCCATCCTGCTCAAAACACATCATTTCTATGCGGATCCTCAACACGTAAGCAATTTTCTCAAGCCGTCTCACAACTCATACGGCACAATACATCATTACCTGGAATAGTTGATGACAAACATAACACCCTGACTGTTCCTCCACAAGGAATGCTCACTGAAACAAACACAACTGACCTGATATAAAGCCCTGTTCACAAATAAATCAATCCACTAATCTCAAGCCGTTTTCTGATTGTGCCAACTTGGTTAATAACCTTTCAAAGGTCAATAGTAACTCAATTTTCCTCATAACACATAAGAACAACCATCGGAGCAACCTCCTCGGTTCATATCCCAATAAAAAAGGTGCCATCCAAGCCTAATTTCTCCAATTAATGATATTAGCACTATCCCCTTACTTGGTTCAAATCTCTAACCAATCAAGTGACTACATGTCACACTTATACAATCATCCAGTGGGACATGCCCTTACCATCTTCCGAAATGAATAACGGGTCTGCTCATTCCAACCATCAATTGTACCAACGCTGAAAAGCGATCAAGAATCGTTAACCAGGATACAAAGCCTTTTTCACATACATGTGGGAGGTACTTCTTAATTTTATTAATATACTATTCTTGGTAGATGAGGATATGTAAAGAATGTGAACTATGTGCTAAAATGCCTAGACTTGAAGTCAAGTTTAAATTGATAGTTTGATGCCATATATTGTGAGAAAACTTGTTATGGTTGATTCCTCCAAAATGTTCTTATGTGTACCAAAGGTATTTGATTGATTGCGTCTAGTTGTTGGTAACATATAAATAATGTGTAAGACTAAATGTTGGATTTTAGCTGTGATTGATACTTTACATGAATTGGTGTTGTGACCCGATGTTTGTGAAAGATGCATTCCAATATGATCAATGTGATATTATTGACAACTTAAAATGGGTGCAAGGAATATGCATCATGTATTGAAATGCGAAGGCCTTAAATTGAAATTGGAGCAGCATATATTAAATAAAACTGTGTGAAATCCTCTATGTATAGAAATTTTGAAATAAGTCAAATGTTTTTGAGAAGAAGAGTATAGACAATGTGCCGAGAACTCGAAGTGAAATTGTATCTGGTGATACTTGTGACACGAGGGAATATGAAATAGATTATGATGTTGATGTGAAATATGCGGGAATGTTGTGAAATGCGGGGAAGAAGAAACTGTGTTATGAAATGTGGCCTAGTGCCAAGTATGATGTGATAATTATGGCCCAAAGTGTTGATGGACAAATATATGTAAGAATGGTATGATTCTTTTATTCGATAATGTGGTGAACATCTAAAGTGTTTGATTTGTACTTGTGATTTTCTTATTATTGTATGAAGAGTGTAGGTGAATAATTTGATATGTGAACCCTATGGAAGTGCTATGAAATGCGGCCTAGAGGTATAGAAATTATGTGAAAGCTATGTGATCTCTTTCTATTTGGTAATGTGATGATTGTTTAAACTTTTTGTTAAACCCTTATGATTTCCTTGTCCTTGCATAGATATATTCTTAAAAAGAATCCAAATTACAAAATAGTTCATGCACATGCATACTCTTTGAATGAGACGTATTATCTACAAAGTCTCCCTATCATAGTTCTATTGTTCACAACCTAGAATTGAGCTCTATAATTATGTTCCAGAATTGAGTTATAGCACTATTGATACTTCCTACTTGCTTTTGTTAAATTCTCAACAAAGGACTATTCCTGATGAATTTTTTACAGAAACGTCTCATTTAAATTGACAACATCTGCTCACTTGTGCCTATACATGCACCATCGTAAAGTTTGTACATGTGGTGTCAAGTTCAATCCAAAGTATCCAAGATTTGTGATCCTTCTCGAGTCACTCTTTTACTTAGTTGTGTGTGTGTTATATGGCTTGATCAACCAATCTACCCTCTTACGAGTCATGAAACCTTTTCACTATCTAGTAACATATATGCATATCTCAGTGGCTATCATATGAGTGCATATCAATTGAAATGGTCACCGTGTGTATAAGTTCTCTCTAAAAAAAAAATTTGAGATCCTCACATCCCCATCATAGATATCTTGTGTCGCCATGGTTTTCGTGCGCACTTGGGACATCTCGCAGTAAGTAACTCACTCTATTCTAGTATTATGGTTGCTCGTGGCATGGTCGTGTATTGCAGTGGGAAGTTAATATAGTAGAAGTGTGTCGAGCTTATAACCAATGATTATTTTCTCTTTATGTCTCCACAATGTGTTAAATTTATTCCTTATTTAGTGAATTCATTGTGCTAGTTCCCTACACTTGTACGACAACCATAAGAGAACATGGCCTTCTATGTATCACTATGACACTTCATTTTTCAAGTCAAAACCTATGGAGATCTCATCATGAACATCTGCAAACCTTTAGTGATTATTGTGCAATGTCTCATTGAGTTTGGTTTTCTTTACACCATCAACTTTTAGAATCATGGTCTATGTCATTGTCATGTGCGGAGAGTTTTACTACCCTTGGTATTTCACCTTTTTGGCTGGATATGAGTGTTATTTTCCCTCTCCCTGGAGCGTCGTGTTAACTATTAGAACCATCTAACCAATTCATGATTTTGTCCCAATATCAAGATTTCATAGCTATTGATTTTCACTCGTGAAAGGTAGAAATTAGATGACTTTGGATTTTTGTACATATCATGAACATGTTGATTTTAATGACAAATGGTCGTAATTTTTAGTTCCCTCATATATGATCAATTATCAAGAAGTGTTAAGTTGTCTAGAATATGGTAATCTCATAAGCATTCAATTATTTTTATCTTTACAGGCTTGTGGCATAGATTCTGTGCGTCAAGTAATGTTAAGAGTGTAATTCAACTTCATGTATTTTGAATCCCATATCACATTCAAGGTGCTAGAGTATTCCTATTTGGGGTCGACGGATTTTCCCTACACTTTAGAAATGTGTGGTTCATGTACTTGGGTATTCCTCCTTAATGATTCCTATTTCCCATGTACTACTTACTCCTATTCCTCATTTGTGTATTAATTGAGGTAGTCACAATGATTAACCATGTCAGTATTGTTAGTAGTAACATTTTGTGTCTCTTAGTATACAACCTCATATAGTACTCTACCCAGTGCATTAATGGATTCTTGGAGAACTCCAGCCTGATCTTGAAATATGTTGTTCCTCGTTGTATTAGATCCATTGGGAATTGTAAGTTCAGACAAGTCAAATATAAAGCTTCATAGTGTGATCACATATATATTGGATAGATAAAGTTATGGTTAGTTTATAGTATCACATCTTACGGTAACTATTAAGGGTCATCAAGGGTTTAATGTGAGTGTACCCCTGAAAATGTTATGTGAGTTGATAATAAAGGTAACATGACTGTATTACACATTAGGTTGCAATAGGTGTATGATATTCCTCGTAACTGTTCCTCATGTACTTTCTGTTTCCATATGCTTATGTCTAAGAAGATAGTGAAAAACAAATGTGGGTACGAATTGACTTGATTGAACTATATGATCATGATGCACTACTAGCAAGACTCATGATAGCTTGATTTCATATGGATTATTGATTGAAACGAAATTATATTCCTGTTGATGAACACCTTTGTGATTACATTAATGGCTGGTAAGGACTATTATGAACAAATGATTGTTTGTTTCCTATGAACTGACATCCTTGATGGTATGATGCAAAGTTATCGAATTGTGGATTATTGTTGTTATCATGAATTGCAATATCCAGTGGAGTGTAAATTGTACAATGGAAGTTATCAAAAGGTAAAGTCAATGGATAGTTATTTCATGCAAGATGTTTATCTGTCATCCTTGTGATGTATATTTGGGAGTTGATATTTTTTTTAGAGGGTGTCATGACAATGCTTGTAAATCGATAATGTCATCTGTAAGGCTAAATGTGCCGTGGAAGTAAAACATTTTCGCTTGATTGAATACCAGTTAGTTTTGACTTGGAATGTACCATATAGGTATTTTGATATAAAACTGAGCAGTCCATGTTCTGGTAACCTTATGTTAATATAGTGCTTGTAATACTGGGATTAGGATTGTAGATATATACATTGCCGTTCTATGTACAGCTATGGATGTGTTGTTGAGACGAGTTTGGTGATTCCCTGACAGGTGGATATGCCTAGTTACAAATGAGACTCTGCCGAAATTTCTGAAACATTTGGGAGTTAGTGAAAATTTTGAAATTGGAGGTAGGTTAGAAAAGAGATATGTGATGTCAAAGTGTTAGGGAAAGACTATACTCCTCATTCGAGGACGAATGATCCTAAGGGGGGGGGGGGAGAATGTAAAGCTCTAGAAAATTTCGCTAAGGAATATAGGATTCTGTGGATCCACGTAGGCTAATTATTATATTTTATGTGCTATGAACATGATGGACATCAATTAGACTTGATACATATGAGTATGAGTCTTATGGTAAGTTGTATGAGGTCCAAATGAAAGCCCAAGTGTAAGCCAAATGTGAAAATTTTCGAAATAGGCCAAAATTCCAAATGGATTCACACAAGTCTCCACTTTAAACGACCATAGATAATTATGTATAAGGTTTTATGTGGTGAATAGCATATCAAATGAAATCCCTTTGAGTCTACTTTCTAACGCTTCAAACCGTTCGTCATTTGGACATTCCTACACAAAATTATGATCAAATTACCAAAGGCTGGAAAATGCTGTCTTGTGTCAAATGTGCGACCGCATTTCCTGTCGCATTGTTAACTCTGCGGTCGCATTTCTGTCGCAGATTGAACCAGTGAAGCCCAGAGTTCGGTAACAATTTTGCGGTGCATTGTGCGGCCAGCATGTTCATTCTGCGGTCCATTCTGCTATAGCATAATTGACATCGCAGGTTTAATTCTTCTATTTTTATAACCCGACCCCATTTCAATATATAGGCTTTGGGGTTCATTTTGGGGTCATTTATTACTGATTTTAGAGAGTGGTGAGAGAATTTTAGAGAGCGAAGGAGGAACCGAACATTTAAATCATCCAAATCTTGCATCAATCTTCAAGAATCAAGAACCCAATAGCAATTTCTTCATCTAAGAGGTAAGATTCTACCCTAGGGTTTTAATTTCTAGTTTTTGTGTATAAGATGAGTTATTGAGGTATGATTCTTGGGTTTATTAGTATTGTGTATACATGCATGTACAACTTAGGTTTATGGAAGATTGTTTAACATAAATAAGTAAAGATTGGTTAGGGAATGAAGAAATTCTTGAAAAGGGAAATTGAAATCAAGATGCCGAACTAGTATTTGATAAAATGCTCAAATGAGCTAGTTTCATGAATATCTTTCTAATATATGTTTAATTTTGTTATGTCTCATAGTAGATTGGAATTGCTAGAGTTTTTGGAGTGTTGTAGTAACTTAAGGAAAGCTCAATCGAGGTATGTATGGCTAATTTTGATTCTTGTAAAATCGCCCATATGTGTGAAATTGTTTGGCATGTATTAATTTGAGAGATTGTATGTGATTCTTCGATATCATTGTTGGGTATTCAGTTGATGTTGAACTACATGTGGTGTAGTATGAAATATAAATTGAAAGATAACAAGGGAATTGGAATTCGTAAAGAACTGAGAACAATTGTTGTGGTGGCATATATGGTTTCTTGTGGAAAGAGATGAAACACTTGAATTGTGGTAAATTGTTGAACATACTTTTGTGTGTACTCTTGAATATGGTAACTTGGTTGTGATATCAGTTTGAAAAGTATTTGAGAATGTGAATCGAATTGTAAGTTGCTTATTTGAATTTGTTGTAATTGTGTGTAGTGCCTTATTTGCTGTTTGTGATTGTTGTGCTTGAAACTGTACGGTGGGATCGGGTAGCGTGCCACAAAATGAAGTAATAAGGTGTGGGTTGGGGTGATAAGGGTGGCCGAGGTAATAAGGGTGGACGAGGTAATAAGGATGGAAAGCGGTCGAAATCGCTATTGAAATATGATATAAAATCATTGATGTGAAATTGTGAAAGAAGACAGCAGGAGAGTTTGCAACCTGTGGGGCACTGATTTCCCCTTTGTTTGACTACTTGTGTTTTACGTGATTGATTTGTGGTTGTTCTACTTGTTTTTCTTAAACGTGCTTTGTGTTGAGAATTATCGGAAATGAGGAAAAATGTGGAAAACATGGTTGGCTGGCTTAATTAATTCTTGATGTAATTCATTGGCTGTATTATCATCGTGATTTCTTGTTAATGGCTTGAGTTTACTTGGGACAAAGTTTGTCCATACATACCAGTACAATTCAAGTGTACTGACGTCCCTTTTGCCGGGGACGCTACATTCGTATTATGATTGTAGGTGAATCGGTAGCAGGTACTTCAGCTCATCGGCAGTAGCATCCTTCATCTTCCACTGCCCGTTTTGGCGAGCCCCTTTCCTTTCGGGGCCCTACGTGGCTCATGCCACTCTTGTTTAGACTTTATTTTGATTTTGTGTAAGGTATAGCCAGAGCCTTGTTACCGGAAAGTATTGTATCTCCCTTTGTATCCTAGAGGTTCCGTAGACATGTAAACTGGCATTCGAGGCTCATGTATATATTATGTTGGGCGTTGTAAAAACTGTAAAATTGTTAATGAATCACTCGCATGGTTATGTTTGTATATTGTGAAATCAGTTATAATTGGTACGGTATTTGGTTAATGAGAAACAATCAACACAGGGATAACACGTGGGAATGAAAGGCACCCAGGTCCGCGTGACTGGGGCTACCCGGTCAGACGCCGGTCATGTCCCTCGATTTGGGGCGTGACAATACAATACAAATCTCAAAGCCATCCTTCTCAAAACACATCGTTTCTATGCGGATCCTCAACACGTAAGCAATTTTCTCAAGCCGTCTCACAACTCATACGGCACAATACATCATTACCTGGAATAGTTGATGACAAACATAACACCCTGACTGTTCCTCCACAAGGAATGCTCGCTGAAACAAACACAACTGACCTGATATAAAGCCCTGTTCACAAATAAATCAATCCACTAATCTCAAGCCGTTTTCTGATTGTGCCAACTTGGTTAATAACCTTTCAAAGGTCCATAGTAACTCAATTTTCCTCATAACACATAAGAACAACCATCGGAGCAACCTCCTCGGTTCATATCCCAATAAAAAAGGTGCCATCCAAGCCTAATTTCTCCAATTAATGATATTACCACTATCCACTTACTTGGTTCAAATCTCTAACCAATCAAGTGACTACATGTCACACTTATACAATCATCCAGTGGGACATGCCCTTACCATCTTCTGAAATGAATAACGGGTCTGCTCATTCCAACTATCAATTGTACCAACGCTGAAAAGCGATCAAGAATCGTTAACCAGGATACAAAGCCTTTTTCACAAAAAACATCGATCTCATGTGACTCTGAATCCAATACCAATTTACTCTAATCATTCAACCCTTTCCTTGATCATCCAAGCCTGTGACATCCTTTCCAACATCAAACTGCAACCTTGATCCTAATTTCGTATTTCCATGCTACTCACTGCACCCAACGTGCCAACATACGATAGAACATGATTCTCATCGAAATCTACGAAATCCCTAATACTTCAACACTTCATCATATAAAAACCTTGCACTTAACTTACTTCAGGAGAACCATATCAACATACAGGTAAAATCCCATAACCAAGGAATATGCAAATATGCAAGTAGGGGTCCAAGCCACCATAACCCTTCCCAGAATCTATTTCCACATAACGAGTCATAATAATAGAAGGCTTCCGAATAACATCAATTGCGGCGGCCGACAAGCCTTACACGTATCACTACAAATCATACACACAACTTGATCACGATGAATGTACTGATCGCAAATCCCAACATGCCCAAATTCAACTATGGCTAATCAATCCTTTTTCTTCCAATTTATCCTCGAGTGCTTTAGAAATAATACTACTCTCTTCAACACATAACATACTCCATCTACACTCATCCCGAGTGACCTTGAATTACCTGACCATGCTGTCTCGACCCCTTTGAACCATTTCATACTTCTCAATTGCTACATCAAAAGCCAACCATGATAGCTTCATGGACAAGGATAAAGCTGTAGAAGCCGAGGTCTCAAGCTAAGAAGAAGCAAGACAAGATAATTGGGCTTCAATGGGAGATCAAGAAGACGCTAGTGGTGGAACAGGATCTACAAAATTATGTAGAGGATTTAGCTAAGTGCTACACTCATTTCGTGGTCCAAGTCCAAGTCCAAAAGGAGGTTGATTAGGGTCCAAACACCAGCTATAAAGGCACCTGAATTAGGCACCTAAATTTTCCTAGTTTTTTAGGACATATTTATTGCTTTCTTAGTTAATTAAGGTTAATAGTTTCCTTATCCTAAGATTGGTAGAATTACTTTCCAAGATTGGCTTGGTTTTGGTTTCCTAGAGTTTTACCTTTTCCTATTTTAGCTGGACTTGTTGTCCAAAGTAGTTTAGGACTTTATTTCCTAATATTTAAGAATAATTTCGTGATCACCCTCTAGATAAAGGGGTGACATTGTTTTTTTTGTAGGGAGATTATTCAGATTATTATCAATAAAACTTGTGAGATTTTCTTGCACTCTTGTGTGGCGACTCTTGGATTTATTCTTCAACCTTCAAGACTCAACTTAAGGTGGTAAGAATTAAACCCCTTTCAAAATTTTAGATCACTTCTAGGTATTCAAGAAAGGTGATAAGTTTAGGCTTATTGTTGTTCTTGTTATTCTTAAGGTCGGGTTTCACAATCTATTTTTTATTTATAATTTCTACCAAAGGCGATTAGTTCTTTGTTAGCTAATTGTTGTCTTTAGGATTCAACTTCAAGAATAGACTTCTTGAATTCAAGAAACTCTTTCTTGAATTCAATCTATCTTTAATTTTTGTCTTTTATTCATTTCTTTATTTCTTTTAGCTTCCGCACGTTTCTTGTTTTTTCTTTAGTAATTCTTGAATCCCTATTGTGTTGCTATCAAATGGTATCAGAGCTTAGGCTAATCAAGATTTCAATATTGATAATCTTGGGAGGTTCTTGATTAAAAAAATGAATTTCAGCCTACAAAAAGTGTTCTTGAACTATTTGGTTTCCAAGTCAAAAAAGGAAACAAGAAGAGCGGATCCTAGTTCTTGAAGATTAAGGAAACTTCTTCCTTATTCTTGTGGGTTTTGGGTTTCTTAAATTCTTTCCTTTTTTTTCTCTACTAACCAATTCCTATTCTTTCTAGGTTTGGTCTTCCACTTTCCTTTTCTTTTTATAACTCTAAATTCTTATCACTAAAGGCTTGTGACAAGTAAGGTTTATTAATAAATCTAAAAATTAACAACCAAGGGTTGCATTGGGTGAAAAAGGGGACAACAAAAGAGAGAGATATATATTGCTTTGTCCAAGATGTCTCATACTGGTAGTGATGATGAACAAAGAATTCTTCAAGAAGCCGAAATTAAAGGAAGGAATGATTTCCCCTTGAAAGCTATGCATCAACAATTTGAACGGTGGAATCTGCAGCTCCATAAGATGAGGGACACCATTACTGATCAAAATATTACAACAGTTAAACTTAGGAGGGGAAATCATGCAAGACCCCGAGCTAGGAGAAATATACCCGCCGCCATTGAAAATCAAGAAAACCCAATTGATGATTTTAATGATGATATTAATTTTGATCGGGTATGAAGAGATAGAAGGGAAAAAAGAGGAAGATTTGAAGATGATAATATAAATAGTATAAAAATGACGATGCCATCTTTCAAGGGAACAAGAGATCCAGACTTCTACCTTGATTGGGAGAGAAAAGTGGAAGCCATCTTTGACTGCCACAACTATTCGGAGGGCAAAAAGGTTAAACTTGTTGCTGTTAAGTTTTCTGACTACGCAACAATCTGGTGGAAAAAGCTTTCTAGGGATAGATTGCAAGAAGGACAAGCACTCAGTTCTACGTGGGCAGAGATGAAGAGAGTAATAAGGAAGAGATTTGTACCATCACACTTTCAAAGAGATCTTCAACAACGTCTTCAAACATTGATGCAAGGGTCCTTGTATGTAGATGAGTACTTTAAGGCTATGTATATGGCTATGATCCAAGCTAATTGTGTGGAGGAAGAGGAGGCTACAATGGCTAGGTTTTGAATGGTTTAAATAGGGAAATAACTAATGTAGTCGAATTGCAACAATATATAACTTTAGATGAGTTAGTTGAATTAGCCGTAAAGGTAGAAAGACAAAACAAAAGGAGACATCAATCTAACTCATGGAGAAGCCGGCCAACTACTATTAAAAAGAAGCAATGGCCGAAATCGGAGGAGACATCTACTCCTAAATTACATGAAGGCAAGGGCAAGAGTAAATTGGAATCCAAGGATGTGGGTAAGCCTTTTATGCCTAAGACTTCTACTTCTAATTCTTCTATTCAATGTCTTAAGTGTCAAGGGAGAGGGCACAAGCCTTATGAATGCCCAAGTAGAAGAAACATCCTAATCAAAGAGGATGGGGGATATGAGAGCGACAATAGTGCACCAGGTGAAGAACAAGAAGAAAAATTTGTAGAGAATGAAGAAGGAGAAGAGATGGAGTACATGGATAGTGGGTTGAATTTTGTGGTTAGGAGGCTTATGCACATTAATCTGGGGCACTCTAATGAAGAACAAAGGGAAAATATATTCCATACCCTGTGTAGGATTAAAGGTAAAATTTGTTCTATGATAATTGATAATGGGAGTTGTACTAATGTTGTGAGTGTATATTTGGTGGAAATGATAGGGTTGGAATGGATGAAGCACCCTAGACCTTATAGGTTGCAATGGTTTAATGATAGTGGAGAGGTCAAGGTAAATAAAAACTGCATGGTCTCTTTTAAGATTGGAAGGTATGCTGATGAAGTTCTATGTGATATAGTACCCATGCAAGCATGTCATATCTTGTTAGGGCGTCCATGGCAGTATGATAGGAGGAAAAATAGATACTCTCTTGAGCACAATGGCAAGAAATATATTCTTGCACCTTTAACTCCTTCCCAAGTGTATGAAGATAAAAAAAGATAAAAGAATCAATGGGGAAACATGGGGAGGGATCAAAAAAAGAGACTAAAAGCAAAGAAAAAGAGGGTAAATTTGAAGTGAGGTCTGAGGAGAGAGAGGACAACAATGAGAGGAAAGAAAAGGTTGGGAAGAGTGATAAAAAAGAACGCATTGGTGAGAGGAAAGAGGCTAAGATTGAAAAAAAAGTAAGCCTTGCAAAAGCCAAAAAGTGTTTAATTGCGAAAAAGGAATGGCTGCCTATTATCTTTCTCACTTATAAGGAAGTTCTGCTTAATAACGATTCATTAATATCCTCTTTGCCTAGTGTTATTTCTAACTTTTTGCAGGATTTTGAAGATGTTTTCCCTAAAAGGGGAATAGAGCATCAAATTGACTTTGTGCCCGAATCACAAATTCCTAATAGGCCTACTTATAGGAGCAATCCTGAAGAAAAAAGGAAGTGCAAAGACAAGTAGAAGAGCTGCTTGATAAGTGTTTTGTTAGAGAAAGTATGAGTCCATGTTCTGTACCCGTACTTTTGGTGCCAAAGAAGGATGGCACTTGGAGGATGTGTGTGGTCTGCCGCGCCATCAATAAAATAATGGTAAAGTATCACCATCCTATCCCTCGTTTAGATGATATGCTTGACCAATTGCATGGTTCACAAATATTCTCTAAAATTGATTTGAAGAGTGGATATCACCAAATTAGAATGAATCCTTGAGTTGACCGGAAAACTTCCTTTAAAACTAAATATGGATTGTATGAATGGTTAGTGATGTCGTTCAGGTTAACTAATGCACCTAGTTCATTCATGAGGTTAATGAACTATATCATTAAGGATTTTCATGGGAAATTTGTAGTCGTTTATTTTGATGATATTCTGATCTTTTCTAAATCTTTAGAAGAACATGTCGAACATTTGAAACAAGTTTGTAATGTGCTTAGGGAGCAACAACTGTATGCAAATCTATCAAAGTGCACGTTTTGTGTAGATAAGGTAGTTTTTCTGGGTTTTGTTGTGAGTTCTAGAGGTGTTGAAGTAGATGGAGATAAAACCAAAGCAATTAAAGATTGGCCTACACCTAATAGCATTACTGAAGTTAGAAGTTTCCATGGACTTGCTAGCTTTTATAGGAGATTTGTTAAAGATTTTAGTTCAATTGTTGCGCCTTTCATTGAAGTAATTTAGAAGGACAAGGTCTTTAATTGGGGAAAAGAACAAGAGCTTGCATTTAATATTTTAAAGGATAAATTGTGTTCTGCTCCATTGTTACAATTACCCGATTTTAATAAGTCTTTTGAAATTGAATGTGATGCATCTGGTAGAGGTATTGGGGCTGTTTTAATGCAAGATTCGAAACCAATCGCTTATTTTAGTGAGAAGCTGAATGGGGCTGCATTGAATTATTCTACTTATGAGAAATAATTGTATTCCTTGGTAAGGGTTCTTTCTACATGGCAACATTATTTGTGGCCAAAGGAGTTTGTGATAAAAACTGACCATAGGTCCTTAAGATACTTGAAAATCCAAGGGAAATTGAGTATAAGACATGCCAAATGGGTTGAATTCATTGAGACATTTCCTTATGTGATTAGCTACAACAAATGGGTTCTTCATACTTTATTGCTCAATTGTTGCCTCAAATAAAATCTACCTTCGTGGCACTTGAACCCACCATTGCTACTAACTTTAAACCTTTCCAAAGGTTATTTTCATCGACCCTTTTAACATTAGAAATTCTGATTCGATCATTAAACCACCGCACCATGCGATATCTAATAGTCTCAACTCCAATACCAGTTCACAATATCCTACCATAAAGGTGAATCGTAGCAGATAATAGCACGGACAAACTTGGTATGTCCAATTAGGACGACAGTACCCTAATAGAGAGGAGAACCCACCATGTTTGCAATTACCACGTTTCATTAGTTCCACCAGCCCCCATCTAACCATCCTTAGTTCCATTGACTTTCCCCTGCCAAGAATGAAACACTGAATCCCTTGATTACACGATGAGTGAACCTCCTTTCAATTCATCCACTACCCCAACACGTGGGAAAATATCCTACCATCACAACAACACCATGGAAAATCGCTCATGAGCATCATGGCAACCTGTGCCTAGCCTCAAGGCTCTTAGAAGTCTTGTTATTGAGATGAACAACAAAATACCCTTCTATAAAATGACTATAATAGTCCAATAAACTATACTGGGAAAATCATTCCGCACCGCATTTGTAGTGCCATTACAATCCTTCAATTTTGATTTATAACAAGAGCTCGCATCGCGTAAGATTGAGTGGAAATGAATCAAAGGCATAAGCCTCAAAGGAATCGAACCGCACGATAAGGACATAAAGAAGGGAAGTACTCCTAACAGCCTTGTAGCCTCCCAAGGATAAGTACAGACGTCTCCGTACCGATCCGCGAGACTCTGCTAGACTTGCTCATGACTCATGAGACCGACATGAACCTACTGCTCTGATACCATGTTGTTACGACCCAAATTCACTAAAGGTCATGATGGCGCCAGACACCGCTGTCAGGCTGTCCATTTAAATTACCAAATAATCCCACTTTTAATGCTTTTGAAAATCTTAGGTTTTCCTTCCAACTTTCATAAATATAAGATCACTTCATGGATTCAAATTTAAATAATAACAGTTAGTACAATATTTTACTAAAACCATCCCAGAAACCTGGTGTCACAAGTGCATGAGCAACTACCAGCAATAATATAAATACGACACAACACCTGTCCGGAATATAATGGACAGAAAGGAAATACAATTACTAGGAAGGGACTTTAAAATCTGTGGGCCGCCTTGAATACTGCAACTCACCTAGTCCCTGAATCGTCTGTGCTACTGCGCCTAGTAGGCCGCTACAGTATCATGTACCTGTGCAACAAAAATGCACAAAAGTATAGTATGAGTACGTAATCAACGTGTATTCGGTGAGTATCCCGCCTAATCCCGAAGGGGTAGAGACGAGATGGCCGACTTCGACACTCACTAGAGGTCCATTATCAATATTCTATTAGTGTGTGAAAAATCATGGACTTATATAGAAGTCCTAACTGTGAAGCCAAATAAACAGGTAAACACCTTCAACAATAAAACAAGGGCTTCCAATGTTTATTCTTTATTATCTTATCAGTTTATGTCAAGCCACATGGGCTAATTCCGCATTTACAAATTTCCAAGTAACAGATAAAGATGCGCAAATCATGCCGAGGTCGACGACCCGCTCCAACAGAATGTAAATTGTGCACTGCTGAGGGTCGAGCGACACGAACCATAGATACATCTATTATCACTGAGTTGTTCGTCCCGTCCATAATTAAACACATATCCTACTCGTAAATCATCCATGCGATGAAGGCACGCATAAAGCACATACTCAATCAGTGAAATACAAACTTATCGGGGAATATTTATTCAAATAAAATCAATTCTCCTTTAGCAATTTTAAGAAATGAAGCGTAATCCCTTTGTAATTCATTTACTAATTTAATGTGATTTAGGCAGTTCAAACCATAAATGGGTTCACTGTAATCCATGTATAATATGCTCTTTGGGTCCTAGACTACCCGGACAATAGCATGATCGTAGCTACGCACAGACCCTCGTCACCTCGTGCATACGTAGCCCCTACAAATAGGAGCACATAATCATTTACTTCAGCTATGGGGGTAAATTCCCCTCACAAGATTAGAAAGGATACTCACCTCGCTCCGAAGATCCATAACCGGTATTCCACGCCTTCCCGAAGTCTTAAATCGATGTACAATGCTCCAAAACTAGCCAATAATTATGCAAACCCATCAATATATGATAAGGTACTCATTATAATCCAATTTATAATAATTCCTAACCCCGATCGAAAACTTGACAAAAATAGCCCTCGAGCACACGTGCCCAGATTCTAAATATTATTGAAAATAAATATTACCCACAACTCATATGGTCTATATCCTGAAATTCATCCAATTTTGTCCATGAGTTAACCTTCAAATCACGGATTTAACATTTTTCAACTTTGGGGTCAAAATCCTAATTTCTACTATCCAAACATAGATAAAAATTTAACCAACAGAAATAATTATGGAGAAACATAAAAATAAAGGCCAGACATTTACCTCCTTGTAGATGCGATAAGAACTCTGTGAAAATCACCTCAAACGGAGCTCTGGAACTCAAGATATGCCCAAAATACAAAAATTCTCGGTTTAACACACTGTCTAAGTGATTTTTCTTCATCGCCTTCACGGGAGATTTTCGCGTTCGCGATGAGAAATTTTTCACGTTAACGGTCAACCCATAAATCCTTCATTGCGTTCGCGGAACCTCTCTCGCGCTCGCGAAGAACAGATCTTCGCACCAGAAACCTGCAATTTTTTCCAACACGGCAATGAGCATAACTCCCTCATACGATGTCTAAATTCGATGATTCTTTTGATATAGCTCCGAAATTACGATACGGATCTAATGGTTCAATAAAAACTTAATTTGGATCTCATTTATTAATATGGTACCCCTTTATGTTCAAAGAAATAACGTTAAAACATCAAATAAGAGCACGATTACAACCTGAAACACACTCGAGGCCCCCTGGACCCCGACCAATCACACCAACCAGTCCCAAAATACATTATGGACTTGCTAGAGGCCTCAAATCATATCAGACAATGCTAAAATCATGAATCAACCTCCAATCCAAGCTTTATGTTCTTTAGAACCTCCAACATCTACTTTCAATGCTTAAACCTATCAAATCACGTCCGATTGACCTAAACTTTTGCACACAAGTCATATTGGACATTACGGACCTAATACAACTTTCAGAATTGGATTTTGACCCCGATATAAAAAATTCAACCTCCGGTCAAACTTCCCAAAAACCTTCAAATTTCTAACTTTAGCCAATGGCTTCAAAATGACTTACAAACCTCCGAATTCACTTCCGATCGTGCTCCCAACTCCAGAATCACCATACAGAGCTACTACCAGTCTCGGAATTTTAAACGGGCATTAATAACACTGAAATGCACTTCAAACCAAACTTAGTAAATTCCTTCTAAAATACTAACTTCCACAATAGGCGTCAAAATGCTCCTGAGTTATCTAAAACCCAATCCGGACATACGCCCAAGTCCGAAATTATCATACGAACCTGCTGGAACCTTCAGATCCTAATTCCGAGGTTGTTTACTCAAAATTCCTATCCTAGTTCATTGTTTAAACTTTAAGCTTCTCAAATGAGAATTTTCATTTAAATTTAACTTTGATCTTCCTGGATTTAAATTTTGACCATGCGAACAAGTCACAATTCCTGAAATGAAGTTGCTCGTGGCCTTAAACTGTTGAACGATGTGCTAGGGATTGAAATGACCGATCAGGTCATTACATAGACGTTCAAATAAACTTCGTTTATCTCAGAAAGAATATTTAAAGAGAGTACTACAACATTTTGGCATAGATGACAAGACTAAGCCAGTTAGTACTCCACTTGCTCCCCGTTTTAAGCTAAGTACTATTATGTCGCCATTGAATGAAGCTGAACGAAAGTATATGTCAAAGGTACCATACGTAAATGTTATTGGTAGCTTGATGTATGCAATGGTCTGTACAAGACGTGACATTTCACAAGATGTTGAAGTTATTAACAGATATATGCATAATTCAGGAAAGGAGCTTTGGCAAGCAGTGGAGCGGATTCTATGGTATATTCATAATACTACAGATGTTGGGTTAGTTTTTGAGCAAGAAGGCAATCATATTTTACAATCGCTATAGGTGATAAAGGGTGAGTGGTATTATTGATGTTTTTACTATTTAATTTCTAGTTAGCCATAAAGGTTCCAAATGATGAATGAAAAGAGGTTTTCACTGTATAAAATGCTATACATTGTAGGTAGATTAAATACAAGGGGATTCATATTTTTTAGGTAGATTAACCAGTGCTCATTAAGGTTATTTGGGTAAAAAGAGGTGGCTGAATTAGAAGTGAGTGCCAAATTGTTTTTGCCAAAGTACAGTGAAGAAAGATGTGTTCGATATCTTCTTCTTCATTGCGACAACATGTGCAAGCAGGATCTATATTGATGCCAATGTTTTGTAAATATTTTCCAGATGGAATTCTCCCAGAGTAGCAAAGCCACAAAAAGAATTTTGTTAGGATAATTAAGGAACCAAATCCAATAAAAGTTTTTTTTCTATGTTATGATTGCTACAAGGTTCATTGATGAGTTTATACCAAGACTTTGTAGTGAAGAGAGCACTAGTGATTTCTCCCCAGTAAATTCTATCTATCCGAGGCTACTGAAAGGAGTAATAATAGATCAATTAATTTTATCAGATATATTGTGTGAGGTATTCCTAAAGAAATTTTATTAAAGATCTAATCATTATTATGATGGAGATCTTTGGGCGTGAGAAGTAGGTCAGAGTTATTAATAGGACCTACAACAAGTTGGCGGAGTGATGGACAGAATCCATTTAGTGTTCCAGATATCAAGAGAGGAGTTGTGACCAATTGTCCATGCCGTACCTTTAGAGGAAATGTTCCAACCAATCTTAAGATTTTTTCATATAAAAGAAGTGCTCTTAGGAGATTTGTTGATGTACTTAGTTATAAGGACGTTTGCCCCCGGGGAATGAAGGTAGTTTAATAATCTCAAAGCAAGACTTTCTAGTAGTATTTTATTTTTGGAACGAGCTTTTTTGACTCCAAATCGTCCATTGGATTTGTCCTTTGTCACAGTGTCCCAATTGATAAGATGCAACTTTTTGTGACGACCCGGCCTGTCGTCACGAGAATTACAACCCCGTTACCCCTTCATTTATGTGTTTCATGTTTCTATATCGGTGTTAGAGTCTATCGGGTGATTTAGGGGTGATTCTGGTTGAAAATGAGGCATATAGCCTTTTGAAATGAAGCTTGATTATGAAAAGTCAACCTGGAGTTGACTATATAGTTAGCGAGCTCGGAATCGAATTCTGATGATTTGGTTAGTTTCGGGAGGTGATTTGTGACTTAGGGGAGCGATCAAAATTGAATTTGGAGGTCCGGTGTAGAAATAGGCTTGAATTGGATAAGTTCGAATTTTGGCGGAATCTGATCGATAGGTGAGATTTTGATCTGGGAGTCGGAATGGAATTTCGACGGTTGCAGTAGCTTCGTTAGGTGATTTTGGATATGTCTGCAAATTTTCAGGTCACTATGACATCATTTGGTCGGGCTTTTGATTGAATGTTGTTTTCGAAAGTTTTAATTGAAACTTAGGCTTGAACTGGCCTTAATTTGATGATTCGTGTGTTTGAGGGTGTGTTTTTATGATTGGAACAAATTCGTATGATGATTTAGAGTAGAATTATATTTTGGTTGAGGTCCCGGGGGCCTCGAGTTATTTTCGGAAGGTAAAAAGGAGGATTTTGGAGTTTGCAACACCTATGATATACCTGACTGCTGCTATATTCGCTCCTGCGGAAAAGAAGATGCGGAGGCGAGTCCGCAGAAGTGGGATTTTATGCGCAGAAGCGCTTTGAGGCTGGACGATGAAGTTTCGCAGAAGCAGAGCTCTTTCAGCTGAAGCGGCATCGCGGGTGCGGACCAAGGGCCGCAGAAGCGGAAGTGGACATTGGGCGATCTTCGCAGAAGTGAAGAGATGGTCGCTAAAGCGGTCTCACAGGTGCGAGACCTGGACCGCAAAAGCGAAGGAGGCAGTTAAGTGGACTTTCGTAGAAGCGACAAAATAATCGCAGAAACGAATTCGCTTATGCGAGTCCATCATCGCAGAAGCGAAAAACATATCAGTGATAAAGGATCAAAAGGTTAAAGTTTTAGAAATGTTATATCACGCTAAGGCATAAACTAAGAGGCGATTTGGGGCGATTTTAAGAGGAAATCGAAGGGATTCTTCAGGTAATCATTCATGGACCAAATTTATGTTATTACCTTGCTAAATTATGGAGTTTAAACCTGAAATTGGAAGAATTAGGGATGTATTAATGGAGGTTTTTACTCTAAGCCTAGGTTATGGTAAATCATTGATTTGAATGGACAAACGAAGTCCGATTTCGATAAACGTTATATGCATGGACTCGTGTTGGAATAAGGATTCTGAAAATGTAACTTTCATAATTTTTCGAGAAGCGTACTAAAAGTCGAGATTTGGCAACTTTGTAGTTTTTGGTGTAATTCGAGTTGTTTCGACTGGGTAATGTCCCTTTAGCCTATTTTGATGCATTTCTATTGATTTATATCTGATTGTACACCTGTGGAGGCTGATTCTCATGGCAAGGGCATTGCGGACTAGTCTTCAAGCCGAGTCGAGGTGAGTAATAGTGTGGGTGATGACCAGTGTGTTCAAAACCCCGGTATATCACTATGTGACGCTGTATTGAGGCAAGACACGTACTCTCATATGAGTGCGGGGTTGAATGTGATTGGGGACTATGGCTTAGTCCGACATGTTGACACTATACTGTATTGTTGGCTACTATTGAGCCGGTGAACCTCATACTTGGATGGTTGTGTATATCTTTGGGCTGTGAGCCAGTTATTGGGATCCCGCGAGGATCGATGCTATTGTTTCTATGACATTGACATGCTATTTTGTTACCAGTCTTGAGCTATTATTATCTAAAATGGTTTTCCAAACTCGGGAATTTCTCAAATATTGTTTCTACTGAAAACTGATCAAAAGAGTTTTCAAATACTAGTTTTGAGCTTGTGAGGCTACATTGCATTATATCTGACTGGTAGTGGATCAGGCTGCATGCCACACCGTATCATGATATTGTGCTTGGGCTGTAGGAGCTCCTCCGGAGTCTGAACCCCCACATTGAGCACGGGTACCCAAATGGATCGGGCTATGAGCCGTAGAGGTCATATTCATGCATTGCATTTACCTATACCTGTTATGCTGTTATTGCTGGTTCAGATATTGTACATGTTGATACTGATGCAGGGTATTGTGTATAGCTTTACCTAGTGTTGTATTGAGTTTTCTTACCTTCGATGTCTTATACCTGCTTATTACCACTTAGTCTGAAAGTACTCACTTTACTCTCTGCACCTTGTGTGCAGATCCAGGTACATCGCAGCAGATCCGAGTCTATAGCTGCTTGGGAGATTACTTTTGGACAGTCGAGGTAACTGCCAGCGTCGGCTGGACATGACTCTCTAGTTCATCCTTATTTTTGTTCTGTCTATCCCACACTTGTGCACAGTTGTATACACTATCAAAGTTTATAAATTCTGGTAGAGGCTCATGACTTGTGACTCCTGTTCTGTTTGGAGGTTGTACTGGTTTGGGTTGTCTAATCCCGGTGTTTGGATATTTCTTGATTATCATTCTATCATTGTTTATGCTTAAAAGGGGTTAAATGTGAGCTGATAGCTCCGTGTTTTTGTTAATTGGTCGGGCTGGCCTAGCAGTGTGCTGTGCGCCATCACGACCGGGTTTGGGGTCGTGACAAGTTGGTATCAGAGCCTAGGTTACTAGGCCTCATGAGTCTTGAGCCGGTTGGTAGAGTCTTGTGGATCGGTACGGGGACGCCTGTACTTATCCTCGGGAAGCTACGAATCTTTAGGAAACACTTCACATTTCTTTAACTCTGTCGTGCAATCTTGTTGTTCTGAGAACTGAACTTTTGTATTCTATTCTCTCGCAGTTGGCGAGAACTCGAGCTTCAGGACGAGGTGAACGACCACCATTACCACCTACTAAAGGCCGTGGGCGCGGCCGTGGTCGAGGTAGAGGTAGGGCAGCTCAGGCAGTGTCAGCTGACCCGCCCGTTGTACCTATTCAGGTGCAGCCCCCAGTGGTTGATGCTCCAGCAGCACCAGGATAGGCACAAACGGTGTCTATTGTCATTCCTGGTCTTCAGGAGACTTTGACCCAGATATTATTAGTATGTTCTGGATTGGATCAGTAGTATCAGCTACCACTACAACAGCGACATTCCAGACATTGGGTGGTTAACAGACCCCCGTAGCTCGCACACCTGAGCAGGTGGTACAGGGACTTCAGACGCTAGAGGCGGTCCCAACTCAGGCAGTTGCACCAGTTATTCCAACTGCACCAGCTCAGAGCATGTGGTACAGGTTATGCCCGACGACGAGCAGTGTCGCCTAGAGAGATTTTGTAGACTCCAGCCACCTCATTTCTATGGTACTGAGGGCGAGGATGCCCAGGATTTCTTAGATAAGTGCTAGAGGATACTACGTACAACTGGTATTCTTGAGTCCAGCGGGGTTTCATTTACTTCTTTCCAGTTTAGTGGTCCAACATTCAATTGGTGGGAGGAGTTTGAGAGGCGTAGGCCTGCAGGAGTAGCACCTCTTACCTGGTAGTAGTTATCTACTCTCTTCTTAGAGAAGTATGTACCTCAGTCCCGTCGTGAGGAGCTTCGTCGCCAGCTTGAGTGGTTAGTACAGAGCGACATGTTAGTGACACAGTATGAGCTGAGATATAACCAGTGGCTAGGCATGCCATATGGATGATCCCGACAGATCGGGAGAGGATTAGGAGGTTTATTGATAGCCTCAACTACTCCATTCGCATTCTGATGACCAGAGAGAGTACTATCATCATCTTTTGAGTAGGTTGTGGATATGGCACGTTCCATTGAGGCGGATCATCACCGGGAGCGGGAGGAGCGGGAGGCCAAGAGGCCTCGAGGTTCTGGAAGCTTCAGCTGTGCTCCATCTATAGGGCAGTTTCAGTAGGGCAGAGGTCGCTCATCTAGACCTTCTCAGTCAGGCCGCCCTGAGCATAGCAGAGCTTCTTCTTCTTCTGGTCGTGGCCGCCAGGGATTCCAGCAGGGCCAGTCTTCACTTAGTTCCCTCCTAGCTTAGAGTTTAGCACCTACTACTTCTTCAGCCCAGGGTTCGTCTGCGGCGAGGGGTTCCCTTCAGTCCCCTTCTCCAGCACCAGGAAGCTGTTTTAAGTGTGGCGAGTTTGGCCACATAAGGAGGCAGTGCCCTCGACTTCGTAGAGACAGGTCTTAGCAGAGGGATCAGCCCTCATCTTCATCACCAACTCAAGCTAGTAGAGGTAGAGGTCAGTCTTCTCGTAGTCGCCCCAGAGGTGAGGAGCGATCTAGTGTGGGCCAGGCATGATTCTATGCACTCCCTGACAGGCGTCATGCAGTTGTCTCCGATGTAGTGATTATAGGTATCATTTATGTTTGTCACAGAGATGCCTTTATCTTATTTCATCCCGGGTCCACATATTCGTACGTGTCGTCTTATTTTTCACATCATTTGCGTGCGACCCGTTGTAGTCTTGATTTTCATGTTCATGTATCTACCCCAGTGGGTGATACAATTATTGTGGATCATGTCTATAGATCATGTGTTATTTCTATTGGGGATCTGGAGACCCAGGTGGATCTGTTATTGTTAGCGATGGTGGACTTCGATGTGGTATTGGTCATGGACTGGCTGTCTCCCACCATGCTATATTGGACTGTCATGCCAAGACAGTTACATTGGCTATTCCTGGTATTCCTCAGATTTAGTGGCGGGGTTCGACTGATTACATCCTTAGCCGTGTCATTTCATTCTTAAAGGCTTAGAAAATGGTTAAAAAGGGGTGTTTGTCGTATTTAGCATTTGTGAGGGATGTGGGAGCTGAGTCTCCTAGCATTGATTCTATACCTGTTGTGAGGGACTTTCCAGATGTATTCCCCTCAGACCTGCCGGGTATGCAACCGGACAGGGACATTGATTTTGGCATTGACTTGGTGCCGGGCACTCAGCCCATTTCTATTCCTCCTTATCGGATGGCACTAGCTGAACTGAAAGAATTGAAAGAACAACTTCAAGAGCTTTTGGATAAGGGATTCATTCGCCCTAGTTTGTCCCCGTGGGGTGCACAAGTGTTATTTTTTAAGAAGAAAGATGGTTATATGCGAATGTGTATTGATTATAGACAGTTGAACAAGGTGATAGTGAAGAACAAGTATACCCTACCATGCATTGATGATTTATTTGATCAGCTACAGCGTGCGAGGGTGTTTTCTAAGATTGATCTTCGTTCAGGCTATCATCAGCTGAAGATTAGGAACTCTGATATCATGAAGACTGCATTCACGACTAGATATGGTCACTATGAGTTCCTTGTGATGTCTTTTGGGCTGACTAACGCCCCATCAGCATTCATGCATCTGATGAGCAGCGTGTTCAGGCCATACTTGGATTTATTCGTGATCGTGTTCATTGATGATATTCTAGTCTACTCCCGTAGCCAGGAGGAGCATGCTCAGCATTTGAGCATTGTGTTGCAGAGGTTGAGGGAGGAGAAGTTGTATGCTAAATTCTCCAAGTGCGAGTTTTGGCTCGAGTTAGTAGCATTTTTGGGTCATATGGTGTCTCATAATAGTATTCAGGTTGACCCGAAAAAGATAGAGGCGGTGCAGAGTTGTCCTAGACCATCCTCAGCTACAGAGATCAGGAGTTTCCTTGGTTTGGCGGGGTATTATCGCCGGTTTGTTCAGGGATTTTCATCCATTGCTTCTTCTTTGACTAGGTTAACGCAAAAGGGTGCACCATTCGTGTGGTCGGATGAGTGCGAGGAGAGCTTTCAGAAGCTCAAGACAGCTTTGACCACTGCTCCAGTATTAGTGTTACCATCAGCTTCAGGTTCATATACTGTATATTGGGATGCCTCGAGAGTGGGGATAGGTTGTGTATTGATGCAGGAGGGTAGAGTGATTTCTTATGCTTCTCGGCAGTTGAAACCTCATGAGAAGAACTACCATGTTCATGATTTGGAGCTAGCTTCCATAGTTCATGCCTTGAAGATTTGGAGGCACTATTTGTATGGCGTGTCCTGTGAGGTGTATACCGATCATCGTAGTCTCCAGCATTTATTCAAATAGAGGGATCTTAATTTGAGACATTGGAGATGGCTTGAGTTGCTCAAGGATTATGACATTACTATTCTATATCATCCGGGGAAGGCCAATGTGGTGGTTGATGCTCTGAGCCGAAAGGGGGTCAATATGGGCAGCTTGGCATATATTCCAGCTCAGGAGAGATCATTTGCTTATGATGCTCAGGCGCTAGCCAATCGGCTAGTGAGGTTAGACATTTCAGAGCCCAGCATGGTGTTGATTTGTCTTGTCTCCCGGCCTTCTTTATATGATTGTATTCGTGAGCCCCAATATGATGATCCACACTTGTTTGTCCTTAAGGACAGAGTTCAGCATGATGATGCTAGAATTGTCACTATTGATAGTGATGGTGTATTGAGGATGCAGGGCCGGATATGCATGCCCAATGTTGATGGCCTTCATGAGTTGATATTGGAGAAGGCCCATAGCTCGCGGTATTCTATCCATCCAGGTGCCACGAAGATATGCCAAGACTTGAAACAACATTATTGGTGGAGGAAGATGAAGATGGACATTGTTAGACATATAGCACGATGCCTCAACTGTCAGCAAGTTAAGTACGAGCATCAGAGGCTCGGTGGCGTGTTTCAGCGTATTGATATTCCCGAATGGAAGTGGGAAAGGATCACTATGAACTTTGTTACTGGACTCCCTCGGACAACGAGGAAGTTCGATTCAGTTTGGCTGATTGTGGATAGGCTGACCAAGTCAGCTCACTTTATTCCTGTGTGTACTACGTACTCCTCGGAGCGGTTAGGTGAGGTATTCATTCGGGAGATCGTTAGATTACATGGAGTCCTAGTTTCAATCATATCAGACAGAGGTACTCAGTTTATTTCGCAGTTCTGGAGGACATTCAGCGTGAGTTGGGCTCCCAGGTTGAGTTGAGCACTGCATTCCATCCTCAGACAGAAGGACAGTCCGAGCGTACTACCCAGATCTTGGAGAATATGTTAAGAGCTTGTGTTATTGATTTTGGTGGTTCATGGGCTGATGATTTTCCTCTCGCAGTGTTTGCCTATAACAACAGCTACCAATCCAGTATCCAGACGACGCCGTATGAGGATTTATATGGGAGATGGTGTAGATCTCCAATTGGTTTGTTTCAGCCTGGTGAGGAAAGGTTATTAGGGACAGAGTTAGTCCAGGATGCTTTGGATAGGGTGAAGGTGATTCAGGAGAGACTACGCACAACTCAGTTGTGCCAGAAGGGTTTTGCGGACCGGAAGGTTCGGGATGTGTCTTATTTTGTGGGTAAGAAGGTCTTACTTAAGGTTTCGCCTATGAAAGGCGTCACGAGATTTGGGAAGAAAGGAAAGCTCAATCAGAGATTCATTGGCCCTTTTGAGATCCTCAGAAGGATTGGAGAGGTGGCATATATGCTTGCTTTGCCACCCAGTCTATCGGGAGTTCATCCATTATTCCACGTATCCATGCTCCGAAAATATGTTGGCGACCCATCGTATGTGTTAGACTTTAGCACTATTCAGCTTGATGATGACTTGACCTATGATGTGGAGCCTATAGCTATATTGGGTGGTCAGGTGAGGAGATTGAGATCCAAGGACATTGCATCAGTAAAGGTTCAGTGGAGAGGTCGACCCGTGGAGGAGGCTACTTGGGAGATCGAGCGGAAGATGTGGAGCAGATATCCTCACTTATTTGAGTCTCCTGGTATGATTCTTGACCCGCTCGAGGACGAGCGTTTGCATAAGTGGGAGAGAATGTGATGACCCGGCCCGTCGTCATGAGAATTACCACCCCGTTACCCCTTCATTTATATGTTTCATGCTTCTATATTGGTGTTAGAGTCTATCGGGTGAGTTAGGGGTGATTCTGGTTGAAAATGAGGCATATAGCCTTTTGAAATGAAGCTTGATTATGAAAAGTCAACTTGGAGTTGACTATGTAATTAACGGGCTCAGAATCGAATTATGATGATTTGGTTAGTTCCGGGAGTTGATTTGTGACTTAGGGGAGCGATCAGAATTGAATTTGGAGGTCCGGTGTAGAAATATGCTTGAATTGGCTAAGTTGGAATTTTGGCGGAATCCGATCGATAGGTGAGATTTTGATCCGGTAGTCAGAATGGAATTCCGACGATTGTATAAGCTTTGTTAGGTGATTACGGATATGTCTGCAAATTTCCAGGTCACTCGGACATCGTTTGGTCAGGCTTTTGATTGAATGTAGTTTTCGAAAGTTCTAGTTGAAACTTAGGCTTGAATCGGCCTTAATTCGATGAATGGTGTGTTTGAGGGTGTGTTTTAATGATTGGAACAAGTTCGTATGATGATTTAGAGTAGAATTGTATTTTTGGTTGAGGAGCTGGAGGCCTCGGGTTATTTTCGGAAGGTGAAACAGAGGATTTTGGAGTTTGCAGCAGGTCTGATATACCTGTCTGCTGCTATTTTCGCTCCTGCGGAAACGAAGACGCAGAGGCGAGTCCGCAGAAGCGAACTTTTGTGTGCAAAAGCGCTTGGAGGCTGGATGATGAAGTTTCGTAGAAGCGGAGCTCTTTCTGCTGAAGCAGCATAGCGGGTGCGGACCAAGGGCCGCAGAAGCGGAAGTGGACATTGGGCGAGCTTAAGCGGTCTCACAGGTGCGAGACATAGACCGCAGAAGCGAAAGAGGCAGTTAAGTGGACTTTCGCAGAAGCGACAAAATAATCGCAGAAGCGGATTCGCTTATGCGAGTCCAGCATCGCAGAAGCGAAAAACGTATCAATGATAAAGGATCAGAAGGTTAAAATTTCAGAAATATTATATCACGCTAAGGCATAAACTAAGAGGCGATTAGGGGCGATTTTAAGAGGAAATCAAAGGGATTCTTCAGGTAATCATTCATGGACTAAATTTATGTTATTACCTTGCTAAATTATGGAGTTTAAACCTGAAATTGGAAGAATTAGGCGTGTATTAATGGAGGCTTTTACTCTAAGCCTAGGTTATGGTAAATCATCAGTTTGAATGGGCAAATGGAGTCCGATTTCGATTAACTTTATATGCATGGACTCGTGTTGGAATAAGGATTCTGAAAATATAACTTTCGTAATTTTTCGAGAAGCGTACTGAAACTCGAGCTTTGGCAACTTTATAGTTTTTGGTGTAATTCGAGTTGTTTCGACTGGGTAATGTTCCTTTAGCCTATTTTGATGCATTTCTATTGATTTTGATTAGATTCTACACCTGTGGAGGCCGATTCTCGTGGCAAGGGCATTGCGAACTAGTTTTCGAGCCGAGTCGAGGTGAGTAATGGGTGTGGGTGATGACCAACGAGTTCGAAACCCCTGTATATCACTATGTGATGCTGTATTGAGGCGAGACACATACTCTCCTGTGAGTGCAGGGTCGAATGTGATTGGGGACTATGGCTTAGTCTGACCTGTTGATACTATACTGTGTTGTTGGCTACTATTGAGCCGGTGAACCTCCTACTTGGATAGTTGTGTAAATCTTTGGGCTGTGATCCAGTTATTGGGATCCCGTGAGGATCGATGCTATTGTTTCTATGACATTGACATGCTATTTTGATACCAGTCGTGAGCTATTATTGTCTAAAATGGTTTTCCAAACTCGGGAATTTCTGAAATATTGTTTCTACTGAAAAATGATAGAAAGAGTTTTCAAATATTATTTTTGAGCATGTGAGGCTGCATTGTATTATAGTTGACTGGTAGTGGATCGGGTTGTGCGCCGCAGCGTATCATGATATTGTGCATGGGCTGTAGGAGCCCATCCGGAGTATGAACCCCCACAGTAAGCACAGGTACCCAAATGGATCGGGCTACGCGTCGTAGCGGTCATATTCATGCATTGCATTGCATTTAGCTATACGTGGTATGCTGTTAGCTGTTATTGCTGGTTCAGTTATTTTACATGTTGATACTGATGTAGGGTATTGTGTATAGCTTTACTTAGTATTGTATTGGGTTTTCTTACCTTCGCTGTCTTACCCCTGCTTATTACCACTGATTCGGAAGTACTCACTTTACTCCCTGCACCTTGTGTGCAGATCCAGATACATCGCAGCAGATCTGAGTCTATAGCTGCTTCGGAGATTGCTTTTGAACAGTCGAGGTAGCTGCCAGCGTCCGCAGACCTGACTCTCCAGTTTATCCTTATTTTGTTCTGTATATCCCACACTTATGCACATTTGTATATATTATCACAGTTTATAAATTTTGGTAGAGGCTCATGACTTGTGACTCTTGTTCCGTTGGGAGGTTGTTCTAGTTTGGGATGTCTAATCCCGGTGTTTGGATATTTCTTTATTATCATTATATCATTGTTTATGCTTAAAATGGGTTAAATGTGAGATGATAGCTCCGTGTTTCTGTTAATTGGTCGGGTTGGCCTAGTAGTGTGCTAGGCGCCATCACGACCGGGTTTGGGGTCGTGACACTTTTTTTTGCTATCCATGGTTTCCCAAATAAAATTTCTAATAATTCTGTCAATGGTTTGAAGAATTTTGCTAGGTAAAAGCATAATTTGCATTATGTAATTAGGGATGCTGGTTAGGGTGGATATAGCAAGCTTGGTATATCCAGCAATGTTTAAGCAATTGATTTTCCAGTTGGTTAGCTTGCAACACATAATATCCAAGATATAGTAGAAATTCTTTGTTTTAGGGTAGTGATTGTATATGGAAAATCCCAAGTATTTACCATAGGTGCTAGCGCTTTTGATGGTTGATTGGTTTGTTACGTAATAAGTAGTATTTTTGTAGTAATTGGAGGAGAAGTAAATTCTAGATTTCATGTGGTTAATTTTTTGGCCGGATAGTTCATAAATGGTATTTATATAACTAAGGATGGTTTTTGCAATTTTTCTAGGTAACCTTGCCCATTAGAGTTAGGTCATCCATAAAAAGAAGATGTGAGAATTGAGGACCTTTGGGAGTTACTTTTATAGGATCCCAGAGATTAATATTTACTAAGTTGTTTATGTAGCGGGATAGCATCTCGATGCAAAGGATAAAAATATAAGGTAGATGTGATCGCCTTGACGAATACCGCTACTAGGGCTAAAATAACTAGTTTTGTGGTGATTTACTAGAATGGATATTTAGCTAATGGTGATGCATGACATGATTAATTTGGCAATTTTTGAAGGAAATTTGAGGTGATGAAGTGTTTGGTATATGAATGACCATTCAAGTGTGTCAAAGGCTTTTTCTACATTAATTTTGATAAGCATATTGCCAAAGTTGTTTTTTTTCCTATTAATAGAAGTGATAAGTTCCTGAGTAATAATAGCATTATCGCTGGCCCTATGCTATGTCATAAAACTGGTTGGATAAGGACAAATGATGGTTGCTAGGAAAGGTTTGATTATATTGTCAATAATTTTGTAAATCGTGTTGCAAAATCCTATTAGTCTAAAATTCTTAAGGTTATTGGCATTAAATTTTTTGGAAATAAGGCAGATGTAGATGTTGTTTATGGGAGAGGCAATAGAGCACTCCTTGAAAACTTTGTGGCAAAAAAGAGGTAACTAAGAGACCTACTATATGCCAATATTTTTGGAAGAAGAATAAGTGTTGGCCATCCGAGCCATGAGCCTTCAAGGGTTGGAAGGAATAAAGGGGATTTGTTGATCTCTACATTTGATAAAAGCTTGTCTAGTGATGAGAGATTAAGAGTAGAGAAATTGGTAAGGTTATTCTTGATAAGCTTCCAATTTGTAGAAGTCATAGAAGGTATGAAAAGATTAAAAAAAACGTTGGTAGTATGATCTATAATGGCTTCATAATTATCAAAGCAATTATTATTATCATCTTTAAAGAAAACAATTTTGTTTTTTCTTTTGCGATTGGAGGCAGTTACTCGAGGCATTAGTTGATTAACTGTAAATTTTACTAAAAAGGACTTTGCTATTCACATAACCTAAATTGAGGAAAGTATAATTTTGTTTCAAGTATATCTTGTAATTAAGGTCAACACTTTTTAAACTATATAGTCAAACCTTTCTATAATAATCTTATTTGTATAGAATATTTTGGATATTATGATAAAGTGTTGTTATAGAGAATATATACTATAACATAACATAAAAATTGGTTCAGTAAAAACTTGATTTTTATTGAGAAATATTATTATATATGAATGTTGTTATAGAGATGCCTGACTGTATATGATTCCATAAGTTAAATTACGATTGAGCACATTAATAAAGATCTTTTGAATGCACATATTCCTCTCAGATATAATAGAATATGATTTTTATGACATACTTATAATTTACTTTATTTTAAAATAGAGCTAACTCCTTTGGAAGTTATTACTTCTTTAATAACACAACACATGTACTCTTTACTCAAATTTCTGTCCGATCTAAAATAAGTAATTTTTAGCTGTTTACACACAGATCAAGAAATTTACCTTTTAACAATAGTTAGTAATGAAATTGACCATATTAATATTTACTATCTTTTCACATAAACACTCTTAACGCATACTCCAATACTATTTACTCCAAGGACAATATAGGAAAAAAATAATTAATTTACTCTTAAAATCTAAAAAAAATCACTTATTTTAGACCCGGGGAGTATATAACACAAAAAAGTTGCCTAATTTTAAGAACAAAAGGAGATCAAATACCAAATGTATTAGATGTGCTTTGAAATTTGAGGACTAATAACATTATTCCTTTACTTAAAGGACCAAAAAACGTGACCATCCAAAATAATTTATCAGCTAAAAAAGAAATAGTGCATCTACCTTACCTCTTTATATAAATGATTCCATAAAAATATAGGATTGTTACATCAATAATCGACCAAATCTATATTCTATATATAATTAAAAGCCAAAGACAAAAGCATATTATTATGACAAGTAGCATAATCACAAAAAGCCAAGTGTCATTGTTAAGACAAAAATAACTACCTTTTAACTAATTGTTTTTTTAAATTTTGAATTAATTAGTTACTCTTTTTGAATTAATAAATATAAATATATTATAATTAGCTATATTAAAAAAAAATAACTACCCATTCAAATTAAGGAGTAATTTATAGTTGATATATATATATATATATATATATATATATATATATATATATATATATATATATATATATATATATATGTAATCAACAAATATATATATATATATATATATATATATATATATATATATATATATATATATATATATATATATATATATATATATATATATATATATATATATATATATATATATATATATATATATATATATATATATATATATATATATATATATATATATATATATATATATATATATATATATATATATATATATATATATATATATATATATATATATATATATATATATTGGTTACTTCAATTACATATAATTAAAAGCCAAAGACAAAAGCATATTATTATGACAAGTGGCATAATCACAAAAAGCCAAGTGTCATTGTTAAGACAAAAATAACTACCTTTTAACTAATTGTTTTTTTAAATTTTGAATTAATTAATTACTCTTTTTGAATTAATAAATATAAATATATTATAAATAAAAGAGAAGAAGAAAAACTTCCCATTCAAATCGGTGAGTAGTTTCAAATTGGAGTTTTAAAATGAAAAAATAAATTAAAAAATAAAAATTACCATTTCAAATTGGGGAATAGTTTCAAGTTGGAATTTATAATTGTTTTAAAATAAAAAACAAAAATAAATCAATAAAAAGAATTAATTCAAATAGTGGAGTAGTATCTTTCTAATATTCTATATTCTATATATCTTCTATATATTATTAAAAGGAGAGAATAAAATCCTGTCCTTATGCCAAGTGGTAGCCTAAAAAAATCTTATGGAATAATTAGTCAATAACAAATTTTAAATTATTTTAAAATAAAAAAAGCAAAAAAAAAATCTATAAAAAAAAGAAAAAAATTTATATTATCAAAATGAGAGGAAAAAGCCCTATCCTTAAGCCAAGTGGCAGCTTTAGAAAAAGCCACGTGGCATAGTTAGTTAATAAATTAGTTATTTAGTTAATAATTAGTTATTGGTTATTCTTTTTTAATTTAAATATATCTAAAAACAAAAATTAAAAAAAAAAAAATAAAAAAACCTATATATATATATATATATATATATATATATATATGTGTGTGTGTGTGTGTGTGTGTGTGTGTGTGTGTGTGTGTATTGGTTACTTTAGTTACATTAATAAATATAGATATCTTATAACTAATCAACTATAATAAAAAACTATATAAAAACAAAAATATAACGATAAAAAAAATAGTTACCCATTCAAATTAGATGAGAGTAGTTTCAAGTTGGAGTTTTTAAATTATTTTAAAATAAAAAAGAAATATATATATATATATATAAGAAAAAAGAGAAGAAAAAATACACATTCAAATCGGGGAGTAGTTTCAAGTTGCAGTTTTTAAATTATCTAAAAAAATCAAAAAACTATAAAAAATGAAAAAAGAGAAGAAAAACTACCCATTCAAATTGGGAAATAGTTTCAAGTTGGAGTTTTAAAATAATTTTAATATAAAAAAAATTAAAAAAATAGTAAATTACCAGTTCAAATTGGGGAGTAGTTTTAAGTTGGAGTATTAAAATTATTTGAAAATAGAAAAATAAAAAAATAAAATAAAAAGAACTTTAGATAAAAATATTAAATACCGTAATATGCTAATGAAACTTTCTATTAACAATGTAATAGTATTAAATATTGGAAGATACAATAAGGAAAAATACATAACAAAAAAGTTGCGTTGCCTGTATAAGTCTCATTAGTTTAACATATATTTTATTCAATAAAATTTAGATAATATTATTAAGAAAAACAAAATAAACTTTAAAATAAAAAAAATATTTCAATAGTAATAAATTATATATCTTCTCATATATTACAAAAAGCGTATACTAAATATTGTTTAATATAAAAGTTATTCACTGATTATATAAGTATCTTTGATTTAATAGAGATTTTATTATTGGGTATATCGTATTGACAAACAAGATGGTAATTGAATTTTATTGAAGCAATACGATCTAATAGGATCAAACAAGTATGATCATAATTTAATTAATTAATTTTTTTTAATACTAACCGCGCATCGCGCGGGTACGACACCTAGTTAAACATTAATAGAAGTAGATCTAACATTAATAAAACTAGCAACTTCGGATATTGAATACTTAAATCAAATAATAACTTTTTTCTTCATAATTATGCTAACTTTCATTATGCTGTCAAAATGAATTAAACCCAATCTAGTCCAAAAAAGTGAACTAGAGAAATTTTATAGTGGGGAATTTTCCTTTCTATACCATATAGGAAATTATATTATCAAATATGTTAATAGTTTGCATATTACCCTTTATGCTTATTACCCTTTATGCTAATAATATTCCTACAAAATATAGACAATGCATTACATAAAAAATTATTGTAGCCATAAGATTCCTTATTTAGGTGCACTAAAATTGGGAAATCAAATATTGTTCAAGATCTTCCACAACGCAGATCACGCACATTCATAATTATCGTCGGTTTTACTCTGATCTTTCACAACGCAGATCAAGATTTTTCATTCTCTATTTTTGCGATACACTCTGTTCCCAGAATTCTCTCTACATTTCTCTATATCTCCCCATCCCAAATTTCATTAATACAAAGCAAAGGGAAAGAGAGCAGCAATTCCACTATTGACATTTATTAAAAAGCTTGAAAGCTTTGAATTCAAATTTGGGTTTTCAAAATTATTATTTGTTTGGATTGGGTGTTGTTGAAAATAATTTGAAATATTGTTTGGAGTTTATATCTCAATTTTGAGCGGTTTTGGTAAAGATTAGACTTGGTTTTGACTGAATTTCAGATTAAAACTCGAAGAAGAAGAAGAAGACAAGACATATATTATATTGCAGAAATTGTAGACTATTGTTTATCTATTTTTATTTTATTTATTTACATATTGTATAAAAGTTGAATAATATTGTATAAAGAATATATTTAAGTGGATGATTTAGTATTGTTTTGGACAAAAATATGTACAAAAAATGTGAAACATACATTTCAGGGAGAGCATGTCGACTCCAAATATGTACCTAATTTGTAGATATTTTATAGATAAATTATATATTATTTGTATTCTAATTGCAAATGCTTTATTTTCTGCTTTCACAAATAAAAATGACTGAAACTTCTACAAATATTCTGAAAAATCTCAATTATTCTAGAATTGAATGAGAATTGGAATATTAAAATTCAATGTACCCAGTTTGTAGATATGTAGATAAGTTATAAATTATTTGTATTTTGATTGTAGATACTTTGTTTTCGGTTTACACAAATCTAAAATGACTACAACTTCTACAAAAAATACAATTATGTCAAAAATCTCAATTATGCTATAATTCAATGGAAATTAGGATATTAAAATTTATGTATTAGTTTGTAGATATTTTATCTATAAATTATAGATTATTTGTATTCTTGTGACTACCCAAAGGGTCATCACTTATTTTCTCAATCATTTCGAGCTTCTGAGGCCTTGAAAATCTCATTTATTGTTGCTCCGATTTGCGTGCGCAGTCCGGGCGCGAAGTTGAAAAATTTTTATGTTGAAATATATGACATATGTGAAAACTTTGAAGAATTTTGATATTTATATTGATATGGTTGACTTTGGTCAACATTTTTGGTAAACAGGCCCGAACCTGTGATTTGACGGTCTCAGAAAAATCCGTAAAAAAATATGGGACTCGAGCGTATTCCCGGAATCAAAATTTTGAAGTCCCGAGCCCGAAAAATGAATTTTTGAAAAAAGAAAACATTTCATTAACCAAAGAATACACTAATCCAGTTAACATATTTTATTGCTAATTTAATTACAATTTATGAGTTGACTTATACTATTGTATATGCATAATTATGTGAAAGTTTTCTTTCAAGTTGAAGGACGATACAAAGTGAACTATTTTGTTTTTGGAAGATCATATCCAAAGTTGAAAGTTTAAGATATAAATAATATTTGCATTTAGTTATTATAAATCTTGGATACATATGGTGTATATGAATTCCAAATCTTTTTAGTAAATCTCTTCTCTGACAAGAAATCACGTGTGGCCAACCCACTTCATTTATAGTACACAACAAATAAAATTAAAAAAAAATCATATATTAGTATTACCCCTCTTTTTCATTCTACATTCAAGAAATGGAACAGAAACCAACTAAAGCACAACTTTAAATATTCTCCATTTTCTTTTGTCTCCCTTAATCATTCATTACCTACTACCCACTAAGCATTATTAACATCATTCACATGTTAATAAACAATCAAGTCTCAACTTATACAGATTCCACATATGTTACATTTCAGGTCCCAAATTATTGATTCTTGAAATAACTCCTCTTTCTGAATCTTTTGTTGTCTTTCTCACATGGTCTCGCTTGTTCTGCGCAGGGAGAAATATGGCTTAGTGATTTAATACCCAAAACAGAACAAAATCGAAATTTTTATCCCATTTCTCAAACTCTCTCTTCTCCAACAGCTCTTAGGCGATCTTTGGAGCATTTCTTCACAAAAGTTCATTGGGTAAGTATTATTTAACTCGTCTTTTTCATTTTTCATCAACATCAATCAAATTCTTAGGCCTAAATATGTGAAAATAGGTAGAAAATAGGTAGAAAATTAGAGAATTTGGTAGAGTTAGGATTTTCAAAGAATTTGTTATTTAGATCTCGTTTTGGGGTCGGACTTAAGAACAAATTGTATATTCAGACTCGTGAGTGAATGGATTATCGGAAAATGGTTTGAACCTCGTGTTTTGATCACGTGGGTCCGGGGTCGATTTACACTATTCCGGACAGAATATTGTAAAAATTATATTTGGCCATATGAACTAGTTTGTTAAGTAGTATTGATGATATTAAATAAATTGTGTATAGATACGATTGGATTGGAGCCAAATTCGAAAGGAAAAAGGCATTGCTACAGATTGAATCGTTCGTAAACTTTCGAGGTAAGTGTTTATTCTATCCTAGCTTGAGGGAATAAGAATTGAGTTTATTTGTTAATTGTTATATGTGGATCCGACGTATAGGCATGGTGACAAGTACCTATACGTTGGGGG
The DNA here is from genome assembly GCA_032618575.1 of Nicotiana noctiflora. Classification (NCBI taxonomy): domain Eukaryota; kingdom Viridiplantae; phylum Streptophyta; class Magnoliopsida; order Solanales; family Solanaceae; genus Nicotiana; species Nicotiana noctiflora. Next base: position 377,226 of record JASVEL010003021.1, read on the forward strand.
TCGAGCATGACCGTGGGTTTTAAATGCATTAATTAAATTCTTATTAATCTTATGTGATTATGTGAGAGGAAATTATTATTGGTTTTATGCCGGGAATATATATAAATTGTTGATTAAGGGTTATTGGTGTCACACCGGTAACGAACATATATTGTTGATTTATTATCATTATTGGTTTACCGGTAATATATATATATATTGTTGATTAAGGGTTATTGGTGTCACACCGGTAACGAACATATATTGTTGATTTATTATCATTATTGGTTTTACATCGCAAATATAAACATTGTTGAAATTGAAAATTATTGGTTTAGTACCAGTAATACTTTTATATACTTACTGTTGATCAGAGATTATTGGTTCAATGCCAGTAATATACATTATTAAAGAATTGGGATCGTGTGGCACGCCGACCGCTCATATATTAAAGAATTGGGATTGTGTGGCACGCCGACCACTTATATATTAAAGAATTGGGATCGTGTGGCACGCTGATCACTTATATAATAAGAAATGGGATCGTGTGGCATGCCGACCACACAGTGATTTGAATCTTGGCATTGGCCATAGTTGCCGATAGCCTATTGTTAAATCTGGGAGCGAGTGGTACGTCTACCACAAGATATGCAATGAAAAATTAATTGAGACATGAAAGTAAGTTTTGTTCCATTGTTTAGATTACTTCGGATATCATAATTTATGGATTGCCATTTCAGAGCAGATGCTTTCCTTATAAATGTTTGATAACGTTTTGGTTCTGTTGTATATGTATATATCCCAACTGTACAGGTTATGTGGGTGTCTGGTCCTAGCCTCATCACTACTTCGCTGGGATAGGCCAGACACTTACCAGCACATGGGTCAGTTGTACTGATACTACACTCTGCGCTGTTTTTGCGCAGATACAGGTTACGGGCAGCAGCAACGGTAGTAGTACGATTGTGGATATTCCGACTATTGAGACTTCGAGTTAGCCTTGCAGGCGTTCGCAGGACACATTGTCTCCTCTATCTATATTTTTCATTATGTTATCTCATGTATTCGAGATTAACAACTTATATTTCTTTCAGACGATTATGTGTATTATTCTTAGAAGTTCGTGAGTATTGTGACACCAGTCTTGGGTAGTGTATCATGTTTGGGTTTTCTGTATCGTATTTAGTAAAATTTGCTAAGTCTTCCGCTAACTTTAATTACTCCGCTGTAATTACATGATTTTATTTAAAAGTCTTAAGAAGAGAGTTGTAACTGATGAAAATGTAAGTAAGAATTGGTTTGCCTAGCTTCCATTAGTAGACGCCATCATGACTCCCGATGGTGGGAAATCCGGGTCGTGACAAGTTGATATCAGAGCACTAGGTTGCACAGGTCTCACAACTCACGAACAACCTTGGTAGAGTATGAGGGATCGGTATGGAGACGTTTGTATTTATCCCTAGAGGCTACAGAGTTAGGAAAATCTTCCCTTTATTCTTTCCAGTCCTGCGACCTTGATCTTTCAAATGCTAATTGAATTTTTACTCTGTTCTTTCGCAGATGGCAAGAATACGCGCATCCTCATCTACTGACCAGCAGCCCGAGGTCCCAGCAGCGGCAGCTCCCGCTAGGGGCAGAGGCCGAGGTCGAGGCCTTCCTAGAGGCTGAGGTAGGGGCAGAGCTCAGCCCCGAGCAGCAGCACAAGTGGCAGAACCTCAGGTTCATATCGAGGAGGAGGTTCCAGCCTGAGCAGTTCCAGTTGGCCCAGCTCAGGTCCCATGAGGGATTATGTTTACACCGGATCTTCAGGATGCTCTAGTACGGATAGCAGGTGTTATGGACAATATCACCAGAGCAGGTTTACTACCAGTAGCACCAGCCACTTCTTAGGCTGGAAGAGGTAATCAAACTCCTGCTACGCGCACTCCGGAGTAAGTAATTCCCCAAGCTCAGGTTCCTGTGATTCAACCAGCTGAGGCAGTTCAGCTTGTTATAGTGACTCAGGCTAGTGATGGTGCAGCTATGTCTGCTGATGCGTTATGGAGATTGGACAGGTTTACCATGTTGTTCACTACCACATTCAGCGGCACTCCTTCAGAGGATCCCTAAGATTTCCTATATAGCCGCCACGAGGTTCTCCGTACTATGGGCATTGTGGAGACTAATGGTGTGGATTTTGCTACTTTTCAATTATTTGGTTCTGTCAAGACTTGGTGGAGGGATTATTGTCTATCCAGGCCAGCAGGATCAACATCTTTGACTTGGGGGCAATTTGCAGATTTGTTCTTGGAAAAGTTCCTTCCAGCAACTCAGCGGGAGGCTCTGCGCAGGCAATTTGAGCGTCTTCATCGGGGTTCTATGTCTGTCACACAGTACGAGACTAGGTTCGTGGACCTGGCTCGTCATGCCATTGTCATACTTCCCACAGATCGGGAAATGGTGAGAAGATTTATTGATGGCTTGAATCAGCCATTTTGACTGCAGATGGCTATGGGAGTAGGATTTGAAATCACTTTTCAGGAGGCGGCTAATATAGCCTACCAGATCGAGATGGCTCTATCACAGGGAGCAGGTCATGGATCGGATAAGAGACCCCGTAATTCGGGTAGATTCAGTTGTACCTCGTCTGGAGTTAGAGATTCTCATGGTAGAGGCCACCCTCCTAGGCCTTGTCAGTTAGCTCTTTAGGTTTCTCACGATGCTTCTAATGGTTATAATTCTCAGCCACACTATTCTGATAAGCAGCCTATCAGTGCACCACCACTTCGCTATTCTCAGCAGCCAATGGCTTATTTTACGTGCGGCGATCTTAGGCACATTTCAAAGTATTGCCCTCGAGCTTTTGACAGCTCTCAGCAGCAGGGTTCTTGTGCTATGGTTCAGGCCCCAGTTCCCTCACAGCCTGCCCAGCCAGCTAGAGGCGGGGGTAGAGGACATAGAGGTGGAGCTCAGACCGATAGAGGTAGAGACCAGCCAGCAGCTGATCTTCCTAGAGATACTGCTCAGGTTGGTGGGCCCCAGCGCCGATATTATGCACTTCCTGCCAGACTAGAGGCTGAGTCCTCAGATGCCGTCATTACAGGTATTATTTTGGTTTATGATAGAAAGGCATCAGCATTATTTGACCCTAGGTCTACATATTCATACGTGTCCTCCTATTTTGCACCGTACTTGTTTCAGCCTGGTAAACCACTAGGTGTTCTTGTTCATGTGTCTACACCAGTAGGCGATTCTATTATGGTTGATCGAGTTCATCGGTCATGTATTGTAGTGATTGAGGGTCTTGAGACCTGTGCTGATTTATTGCTCTTAAATATGATGGACTTCGATATTATATTAGGCATGGACTGGCTATCTCCATATCATGCTATCTTAGATTGCCAAGCTAAGACTGTGACTTTAGCTCTGCTGAATTTGCCTCGTATAGAGTGAAAAGGGATTTCAGGTCATACTAGTCGCAATGTCATTTCTTAGATTAAGGCTCATCGTATGGTTGAGAAAGGGTGTTTGGCTTATTTGGCATATGTCCGTGATTCCAGTGCTGAGGTTCCTTTTTTGCATTGACTTAGCTCCAGGCACTCAGCCTATTTCTATTCCCCCATATCGTATGGCTCCGCCAGAGTTAAAGGAATTGAAGGAGCAGTTGCACGATTTACATGAAAAGGGTTTCATTAGACCCAATATTTCGTCATGGGGTGCGCCGGTATTATTTGCAAAGAAGAAAGATGGTTCTATGAGAATTTACATTGGCTATCGGCAGTTGAACAAGGTGACTATCAAAAATAAATATCCACTTCCGCGAATTGATGATTTATTTGATCAGCTTCAGGGTGCCAAGGTCTTTTCGAAGATAGACTTGAGATCTGGCTATCATGAGCTGAAGATTAGGGCATCTGATGTCCCTAAGACAGCATTCCGCACTCGGTACGAACATTTTGAATTCCTAGTCATGTCTTTTGGGTTGACAAATGCCCTAGCAGCTTTTATGGAATTGATGAATTTGGTGTTCCAGCCATATTTAGACATGTTTGTAATGTCTTCATTGATGATATATTAATATATTCCCGCAGTCAGGAGGAGCATGAGCAACATCTCAGAGTGGCTTTGCAGACTCGGAAAAATAGCCAACTATATGCAAAATTTTCAAAGTGTGAATTTTGGCTAAGTTCAGTTGCATTCCTAGGTCATATTGTGATTGCAACAGGTATTCAAGTTGATCCAAAGAAAATTGAGGCAGTAAAGAACTGGCCTAGACCGACATCAGCCATAGAAATTCAGAGTTTCTTGGGATTAGCGGGTTATTATCGGCGATTCATGGAGGGGCTTTCATCTATTGCAACCCCACTGACCCGATTGACACAAAAAGGTGTTCAATTTGAATGGTCAGATGAATGTGAAGCGAGCTTTCAAAAGCTCAAGACAACCTTGATCACAACACCGGTATTGGTTTTACCCACAGGTACGAGACCTTATACTGTTTATTGTGATGCTTCTCGTATTGGGCTTGGTGCAGTGTTAATGCAGGATGGCAAGGTTATTGCCTATGCTTCGAGGCAAGTTGAAGATTCATGAAAAGAACTATCCAGTTCATGATTTGGAATTGACGGCGATTGTTCACTCATTGAAAATTTGGCGGCATTATTTGTATGGTATGGCATGTGAAGTATACACCGATCATAAGAGTCTTCAATATCTGTTCAAACAGAAGGAGTTGAATTTAAGGCAGAGAAGATGGTTAGAATTGCTGAAAGATTATGATGTCGCCATTTTATATCATCCGGGAAAAGCAAACGTGGTGGCCGACGCTTTGAGTAGGAAGTCAACCAGTATAGGCAGTCTTGCTGACATTCCAGTCGATCAGAGGCCGCTTGCTTTGGATGTTTAGTCCTTAGCCAACCGATTTGTGAGGTTGGATATTTCTAAGCCTAGTTGAGTGATAGCTTGCACGGTCGCTCGCTCTTTATTATTGGAATGTATCCGCGATCAACAATATAATGATTTTTATTTATGTGACCTTAGAGACACGGTTCAGCGAGGAGGTGCTAAACAGGTCACCTTAGATGCTGATGAGATTCTGAGGATGCAAGGGCTCATCTGTGTGCCAAATGTTGATGGGCTTAGAGAATTGATTTTAGAAGAAGCTCACATTTCGCGGTATTCTATTCATCCATGTGCAACAAAGATGTATCAAGATTTGCGGCAACATTATTGGTGGCGTAGAATGAAAAAGGATATTGTGGCATATGTAGCGCGGTGTCCAAATTGTCAGCATATTAAATATGAACATTAGAGACCTGGCGGCTTATTTCAGAGAATTAAGCTTCCTGAATGGAAGTGGGAGCGGATCCGATGTGATTACCAGCCACTTCCGATGACTCGGAAGAAGTTTGATGCTGTTTGGGTGATTATTGATAGGCTGACCAAGTCAGCTCATTTTATTCCGGTTTCCACTACCTATTCATCTGAGAGATTAGCTGGGATTTATATCAGGGAGATTGTTCGTCTTCATGGTGTGCCTATCTCTACTATTTCAGATCGAGGTACGCAGTTTACCTCGCATTTCTGGAAGGCTGTTCAATGAGAGTTGGGCACCCAAGTCCACCTAAGTACAACCTTTCATCCCCAGATGGACGGTCAGTCCGAGAGGACTATTCAGATATTAGAAGATATGCTTCGGGCGTGTGTTATTGATTTTGGAGGTTCGTGGGACCAATTCCTGCCTTTGGCAGAGTTTGCTTATAATAATAGTTATCAATCGAGCATTCAGATGGCTCCTTATGAAGCCTTGTATGGTAGGCGCTGTCGTTCTCCGGTTGGATGGTTTGAACCGGGAGAAGCTCGGTTGTTGGGTACGGATCTAGTTCAGGAGGCCTTAGATAAGGTCAAGGTCATTCAAGATAGGCTTCGCACAACTCAGTCTAGGTAAAAGAACTATCCAGATTACAAGGTTCGAGATACAACTTTCATGGTTGGGGAGCGAGTATTGCTCCGAGTGTCACCTATGAAGGGCGTGATGAGATTTTGAAAGAAGGGCAAACGTAGCCCTAGGTTTATTGGCCCATTAGAGATTCTTGATCGTGTGGGAGAGGTGACATATAAGCTTGCCTTGCCACCTAGTTTGTCAGCTGTACATCCAGTGTTTCATGTGTCCATGCTCCGAAAATATCACGGCAATCCATCGCACGTGTTAGATTTCAGCACTGTCTAATTGGACAAGGATCTATCCTATGAGGAGGAGCAGGTAACTATTCTAGATCGGCAGGTTCGACAATTGAGGTCGAAGATTTTTCCTTCTGTGCGAGTTCAGCCTCCTGAGGCATCGACCTGGGAGTCCGAGTTTGACATGCGGAGCCGGTATCCTAATCTATTCAGGTACTTCTTTCTTTTGTCCGTTCGAGTACGAACGGTTGTTTTAGAGGTGGAGAATGTGACGAACCAAAGGGTCATCACTTGTTTTCTCAATCATTTCGAGCTTTTAAGGCCTTGAAAACCTCATTTATCATTGCCTCGATTTGCGTGCGCAGTCCGGGCGCGAAGCTGAAAAATTTTTATGTTGAAATATATGAAATATGTGAAAATTCTGAAGAATTTTGATATTTATATTGATATGGTTGACTTTGGTCAATATTTTTGGTAAACGGGCCCGAACCCGTGATTTGACGGTCTCAGAAAAATCCGTAGAAAAATATGGGACTCGAGCATATTCCCGGAATCAAAATTCCAAGGTCTCGAGCCCGGAAAATGAATTTTTGAAAAAAAAAATTTCTTTAACCAAAGAATACACTAATCCAGTTAACATATTTTATTGCTAATTTAATTACAATTTATGAGTTGACTTGTACTATTGTATATGCATAATTATGTGAAAGTTGACTTTCAAGTTGACAAAGTGGACTATTTTGTTTTTGGAAGATCTTATCCAAACTTAAAAGTTTAAGATATAAATAATATTTGCATTTAGTTATAATAAATCTTGGATACATATGGTGTATATGCATTCCAAATCTTTTAGTAAATCTCTTCTCTGATTCGAGAAGAAATGACGTGTGGCCAACCCACTTCATTTATAGTACACAACAAATAAAATAAAAAAAATTCATATATTAGTATTACCCCTCTTTTTCATTCTACATTTAAGAAAGGGAACAGAAACCAACTAAAGCACAATTTTAAATATTCTCCATTTTCTTTTGTCTCCCTTAATCATTCATTACCTACTACCCACTAAGCATTATTAACAGCATTCACATGTTAATAAACAATCAAGTCTCAACTTATACAGATTCCACATATGTTACATCTCAGGTCCCAAATTATCTATTCTTGAAATAGCTCCTCTTTCTGAATCTTTTGTTGTCTTCCTCACATGGTCTCGCTTGTTCTGCGTAGGGAGAAATATCGCTTAGTTATTTAATACCCAAAATAAAATAAAATCGGGATTTTTATCCCATTTTTCAAACTCTCTCTTCTCCAACAGCTCTTAGGCGATCTTTGGAGAATTTCTTCAACAAAGTTCGTTGGGTAAGTATTATTTAACTCGTCTTCTTCATTTTTCATCAACATCAATCAAATTCTTAGGCCTAAATATGTGAAAATAGGTAGAAAATTAGGAAATTGGTAGAGTTAGGATTTTCAAAGAATTTGTGATTTAGACCTCGTTTTGGGGTCAGACTTAAGAACAAATTATATATTCAGACTCATGAGTGAATGGGTTATCGGAAAATGGTTTGAACCTCGTGTTTTGATCATGTGGGCCCGAGGTCGATTTTCACTATTCCGGACAGAATATTGTAAAAATTATTTTTGGCCATATGAACTAGTTTGTTAAGTAGTATTGATGATATTAAATCAATTGTGTATAGATACGATTGGATTGGAGCCAAATTCGAAAGGAAAAGGCATTGCTACGGATTGAATCGTTCGTAAACTTTTGAGGTAAGTGTTTGTTCTATCATAACTTGAGGGAATAGGAATTGAGTTTATGTGTTAATTGTTATACGTGGAGCCCGATGTATAGGCATGGTGACGAGTATCTATACGTTGGGGGTCGAGCATGACCGTGGGTCTTAAATGGATTAGCTAAATTCCTATTAATCCTATGTGATTATGTGAGAGGAAATTATTATTTGTTTTATACCGGTAATATATATAAATTGTTGTTTAAGGGTTATTGGTGTCACACCGGTAACAAACATATATAGTTAATTTATTATCATTATTGGTTTACCGGTAATATATATAAATTGTTGCTTAAGGGTTATTGGTGTCAGATCGGTAACGAACATATATTGTTGATTTATTATCATTATTGGTTTTACACTAGTAATATAAAAATTGTTGAAATTAAAAATTATTGGTTTTATACCAATAATACTTTTATATGCTTACTGTTGATGAGAGATTATTGGTTCAATGCCGGTAATATGCATTATTAAAGAATTGGGATCGTGCACGCCGACAACTCATATATTAAAGAATTGGGATCGTGTAGCATGCCGACCACTTCTATATTAAGGAATTGGGATCGTGTGGCACGCCGACCACTTATATAATAAGAAATGGGATCGTGTGGCACGCTGACCACAAAGTGATTTGAATCTTGGCATTGGCCATAGTTGCCGGTAGCCTATTGTTAAATCTGGGAGCGAGTGGTACGCCTACCACAAGATATGCATTAAAAAATTAATTGAGACATGAAAGTAAGTTTTGTTACATTGTTCAGATTACTTCGGATATCATAAATTATGGATTGCCATTTCAGAGCAGATTATTTCCATATAAATGTTCGATAACGTTTTGAAGTTATTGTATATGTATATATCCCAACTGTACATGTTATGCGGGTGTCTGGTCCTAGCCTCGTCACTACTTCGTTGGGATATGCCAGACACTTACCAGCACATGGGGTCGGTTGTGCTGATACTACACTCTGCGCTCTTTTTGCGCAGATACAGGTTACGGGCAGCAACAGCGGCAGTAGTACGATTGTGGATATTCCGACTATTAAGACTTTGAGGTAGCCTTGCAAGCGTCCGCAGGACCCGTTGTCTCCTCTATCTATATTTTTTGATTATGTTATCTCATGTATTCGAGATAAACAGCTTATATTTCTTTCAGATGATTATGTGTATTATTCTTAGAAGTTCGTGAGTATTGTGACACCAGTCTTGGGTAGTGTATCATGTTTGGGTTTTGTGTATCATATTTAGTAAAATTTGCTAAGTCTTCCGCTAACTTTAATTATTCCGCTGTAATTACATGATTTTATTTAAAAGTCTTAAGAAGAGAGTTGTAACAAATGAAAATGTAAGTAAGAATTGGTTTGCCTAGCTTCCATTAGTAGGTGCCATCATGACTCCCGATGGTGGAAAATCTGGGTCGTGAAAATTTTGATTGTGGATGTGAGCACGTGATTTTTGCCCTATATGAGAATTACTCCCAAAAAATCTAAAAAATAAAATAGTTTTGTATTGTGTGTGATTTGCTGAGAATTTCATGTAATTTCTTAATTATCTACAGTTTTGTCTGTGCGTGATTATTTGTAAACTAATATAAAACACAAAAAAATATGTTGCATTTACATTTAGGTTTTATTTAGAGTAATTAAGTTTGTTTTCAAAAATATATAATAAATAAAAATCACAAAAAATAATGCATTTTTTTTACATTTTAGCATTTAAATGGCTAGTTGTGTAATTTATTTTTATTAATAGTTAATTGTGTCTTTTAATTGATAGTAGAAGTTAATTAACATTTTTATAGTCTATTTGATTTTGTAATATGACTTAGAATTTTTGTTTTAATAAAGTAGGAATTAAATTTAAAAAGAGAAGAGAAAAGAATTGGAAATAAGGGGAAAATTGGACTGGGCCGTCCAAAACATTGACCTAGTCCAGGCCCAAACACGCATCTCCTCTAACCCAAATGCCCAGTAGCCCAGTCCGAATCACCCATCTCTGAGACTAAACCCAATGACACCGTTTGGTGTCTCAAATCTCAACCGTCCATCCTATCCCATCCAACGACCATTACCCATCTACCCTACCCATTTGAATAACCCGACCCATTACGATATCTCAGCCCGCCCGCATCACCTCAAACGACCCCGTTTAATGTTAAGGGATCCAATCAAGACCGTTGGTTTCTCACATCCAACGGTCCTGATTAATCGAACCATTTTTAATATACCAATCTCCAAGATCCCACCTCCCTCAGAACACCCCTTTGATTTTTTTGTCTCTAACCCTAGAGACATGAAGCCTCAGAGACCTCCGCCGCCCTCCACCACCGGAAATCACCTCACAGCGGTTCTGGTGGCCCATACCACCCTAGATTAACACCACAGCACCACAGCACCCCAAGACCCCCCCTCCCGTTCCAACCATGAGCTTGTCTCCCTTCCAACGTCCCTGGAACTCCTCGAATCACCACTTTTACCCATGAACCCTAGTAGCCACCACTGCTTCCTAGTGGCGGCGCCTTCCCTTTTAACCCCAAAACTCACACTAAATACCCATTCGACCTTCCTCGTTCCCAAACGACCATGGTTTCTGTTCGAATCTCGCTGAAACCACTCTAATCCTCAAATTAATTCGAAGTCTGGAACTGTTCGAGTTTTAAGAGTGAAATTTTGAGATTCTTTATCGACTTTAGTTGGGTGTTTTCTATCGAGAACGCTCGATTAAAGTCCATTTTGGATCTCAAAGGTCGAGTCCGAAATCTCAAGGAGAATCTGATTGAAGTCTGGGTTTGCGATGATGAGGTATTTTACCTCATTTTCTTTTATTAGTATTATTGTTATCATTTTTTTTCATTTTTATCTGTTTAAAAGTCTTAGTTAATTCCATCATCTTTCAGTAATTTCTTGGTCCAGTTTTCTTGTTTAAATAGAAATTTGGTATGAGTGGTTCCGCCAATTAATCTACTTTGATTATTTAGCTTTAATTCTGTTCGTTTGTTATTTGTTACCAATCGCTGTTAATTCTGGTCATTTGTTTTTTTTTCTTTGCACATATGAATCCAATATGCGTTTGTCGTATCATTTTTATTGTTGTTGTTTGATTTCAATTAATTATGATTGTTGTTCCAAGCATAGTTTCCTTAATCCCTATGTCTGTAGGAGTTAATCCTCAGCAATGCAATGCCCCTCTGAATCATGGTTCTCACTTTAGGTCTGTTTGGGGTTCTGAGTTTAAGCCATAAACTTAATTGATAAAGAGGAATTGGTCATAGTTGTTACAGTTTGGTGGTGGCTAAGAATTAGAATAGTAAAGTTGGTGTTTAGTTGGGGAACTGTTAATACAGATATAAAAGGTGGGCTATCCACTAGTGAAATCACAGCCTGTTTAGGCATTACGTAGGGGAAACCAGAATCATATTGAGTTTAATATTGAAAATGTGCACTGCACATGGAAAAGTTAGTGGAACCTGCAGGGGCAGCATGGTTTTCCACTACATTTTTTGAACTTTAGAGTTTTTTATATAAAATATATACTTAAACAATGTTTGAGTGGGAAAACCAGAGGTTAAGTGGGCTGGACAGTGTTATAAAATGATTAAAAAGGGGCTGCTGGTTTGAACACTAAGTCTATAAAAGGGGAAGCATTCTGCACATAGAAAGGATACGCGCACACACACATAGACACAGACCTTCGGAGAGACTTTCACACACACATTATTAGATATCTCTTCAGTAAAAAAAGGGGAAAACATTCTGAGAGAGAGAGATAGATTGAACAAAGCAAAAGAGTGCTGTTAAAGGCTTTAAAAAGAAATGTTCGATCAAAAATCTTTTGGTTCTAGCTAGTTTGAGTCCCAAACAATAAGATTTGCTCTGTTCTATTCAAAGGGCACAGTTGAAGTCAATTGAGTTTGTTTTGATTTAAACATTGGTGTTACAAAGCTCGAGTCCACTCCTGTGTCCTTTTGAAGCTGGTTTTGGTGGAAAAAAATCATCATTGTTGCTGTTACTTTGAATTTGGCTGTTTGTTGATGTAAACTGTTCTGTTGCTATCTCCTCCATTTGCTTGATTTTACTTACAGGTACCTTATTCTCTCTAATGCCTTGAAGTTTCATTCGATATATCCAAACGATTATGAAATCAAAAGACAAAGCATTGTTATCATCTGAATCTGCCTCTGTATCTCACTTTTAGTTTAAAGTGTAGTTGTAGATTTCCCATACACATCAGCATCAATTAGAAGTTATGAAACTTGTTTAGTAATTAAATTAAAGGGACTTTGGGTTATTGATTGTATGACTATGAACCTGTACTAGGTTATATTGCGTTACTCAGAATTGCTACAATTGAGTTAGTTAGCCATGACATTAACATGAAAAAATGATTTTTATAATAATAGTTGATTACTATATCTTCCTTATTTAGGGTTCTAGGTTCACAATCAGGTGCAAAATCATATATGGTTGATCATACGAATAATGCAGTATAATAGCTAATCCTTTTAACAAGTTCACCCTTTCATGATGGTCTGCATTAGTCCCTTGTACGAGCAACGTCTTTAAACCCGATGAACATTTAAAATTGAGTTGATAATGTTTATAACTATAAAGACTTGGAATAAAAGTCAGAGCATAATTGTTTATTTCACTAAGTTAGTTCATTCAATTTGACGTTCTAACATTAGTGAATGCTCATGCACACTGAATTGAAGCACTGTTTAGTTTAATTGCTGGGGCTCAATAGCCCCCTTTTTTGAATAAGACCTAGGCTTTAGGGTCAAAAATGAAGGGCCCAGGCCTGGGTCCGATATGCCTATCCAAATGTAGTATGCACAAGTTAAGTGGGAATTATAGCTTACTTCATGACGCCCTTTTTAAATAAAACGAGACTCACCAAGTAAAACGCATAACTCGTGAGGCCCTCTTTAATTGTTCATGTTAAAAAATACTTAGAATGTGACGTGGTTTGAGATGTGTTTCAGTGACATCGCATTTTTCATTAAAAAATAATAATAATAAAGCGGTAAATGATCTCTAAAATTGCATTATCGTATAACATATATTAAAATTTGATATTTTGGTCATTTATAGTAGTTTAAGTGACTGTGCTAGAATCACGGGATCCGAGGGTGCCTAACACCTTCCCTTGGGTCAACAGAATTCCTTACTTAGAATTTCTGGTTCGCAGACTTCATTTGGAAAGTCGAAATTTCCTCGATCCGGGATTTGAATAAATCGGTGACTTGGAACACCTTAATTTATTCCAAGTGGCGACTCTGAAATAAATAGAATAATTCCGTTTTGAATATTGTCACTTAAATTGGAAAAACTCCCTCGCCCATTTTTACCCCCCGGGGTAAGGGCGCGCCAAAAGGAGGTGTGACAGCTCTGGCGACTCTGCTGGGGAATCCAAACCCAGAACCATTGGTTCATGGTTTAAGAATTCGAGCTTTGAATAATTATTATATTTGGCTTATTTATTCTCTGATTTTATTATATGTTTGTTTTAATGTGCTAAATGTTTATTTTAACGCTTTGATATTTTGTGAATTGTATATAAATTGTGCCGATACCTACTTTCTCCTCTGAGTCTCTTTGAAATATAATATCAGGCATTTGCTGGACATAGCCCGTCTTTCTCAAGATAGTTGTGGTGCTTGGCACCCGGTGAAAGATTTTAGTCACACATTTTTAGGCGGGGAGTACCATCAATTAAGCCGAAAAGTCATGTTACCGGTGCACTGACACTCCTCGGCTCGAGTTGTCCTCTCGAGTAAAGCGAGTCTAGATACTTTTTCCAACATGATGATAACCTAGAATAAACAAAACCTCATGCCGGATCCCTAGTAGGAACGTCTGTTTGCATCATGTGCATATTCGACTTAGGAGGCTCAACACAGGGGTTGGGTCTGTCTAGGACAGGTGTACCTGAAGCAGAAGACCAACCTGAAGCATCTTGTTTGTGCATTTATTTGTTTCGAACCTGCATGCTGACCGGCTTATTAAAAAAAAAAGGAAAGGAGTGGTTTTAAGGAAAAGGAAAATACCAGGGTATAGGGTCAAGGGTTTTGAGCGCATGTTTCAAAAATTTTCCAAATAACACCAAAATTCTGGTAATTTTTATTAAAAGGGAAAGATGGAAAAGAGTTTGTTTTTAAAATGATATAGTTCGTTTTGTTCGAACTACGCAAGTTTGATTCTCACCAGACGTGGGATACGTAGGCAACCTATATCGGGCTCAACTAATACTGCATTTTAAAAATAAAAAAATAAAAAAATATGTTAAAATTAGGAGAATTGTCCTTAGTCAAGGGTTAGGAAATTTTGCGAAAACAGCCCAACGCCCCGAAGGGGGCGCCGAAGGACTGGTTTCGCAAAAATAGTACCTAGTCGCCACACCGATATCCTGTTACACAGCCTTCAAATCTTATTTAAGTGCTGAAAGGCCATGTTGATGAGATACATTTTTTATAAATGAAAAAATAAAAAATAAAAAATTTTCTTAGGATTAGAAAATCTTAAGTTTTATTTTTTATCTTCTCTAGGATCAACTTGGCTCCATCGCAAAGAATCGGTCAGAAAAGGGCGAGAGACGAGATGTCTCCCATGTTTATGGTTCAAGATAAAACCCCGGGTCGTCTCTGTGATTGGTGGGCTAGTTTTTCTGCTTGGGAAAGAAATCAAGTCTACAAACACGTCAAGTTTCTTCCGGATATTATGAGAATAGAATCGGACAAAGATCTGATCAGGGCTTTGATGAGTTTCTGGAACTCTGCAAATAATGTTTTCAGATTCTGAGACTGCAAAATGACACCCACTTTAGAAGAGATAGGTGGACTCACAGGATTCGGGAAGGATCTTTTCAAAAAGAAACCGCCGCTCCTAGAAAAATGGGTGTAAATAATTTCCTAAAGAAATTAAGTCTCCGTCGAGTTACAATGGTTCGCTTGAATGAAGGTTAGGTTCCGTTGGAGTATCTTTACGACAAGTTTGGTGACAAGAAAGGGTTCGAGAATTTCTCAAACACAGAATTTGTCAGCCAATTAAATTATGACGCCTTGGGGAGATTTGAGGATCTACGCCATTACAATCGCTTTTCTGGGGACCATGGTTTTTTCCGAACATGCTGAACGTATCAGAATCCGTTTATCAGTAGTGGTCTCATACTTGCATAGTAGCGAAGAACACACCATTCTTCCTATGATCTTAGGAGATATTTTTCGGGCATTAACTCGGTATCAAGAGGGGCAAGGATTATTCGAAGGTTGTAACATCTTGTTGCAAATGTGGTTCATAGAACATCTCTATCATCACCCAATTGTAATAAACTTCAACGTAGATTGGTTTAACTACACTCGTTGTCATACAAGCAGGGCCACACGTTGTAACCTTCCGAATGATTTAAGGGCCTGGCAGGAATTGCTCAACTCCTTGAAAGCAGACCAGCTTACTTGGAACTATTATTGGTTCCCTTCTGCTGAGGTCATGCACATGTCGACATATCGTCCATTCTACATACTAATGGGTTTCAGGGGTTTCCAACCATACGCCCCACTACGTGTCATGCGCTAGTCGGGGAGAGAACAGAAAAGGCCCCCGATCGAAGATATGCGATCATTCATGTGGGTATTCACGACGGAGGAGCTCCCGAGAGAATCTTATGCACAGAAGGTGTGGTTCGGTAGTTGACTCTCGGACATCGATGAAATGGTTGCCGACCGGGAGCGAGGAAAAGTGAGCCTCACATACCTCGAGTGGTTCCACAACCAGTCAATGCCCGAACAAAGAGCGAAAAGGTCAGCAAAATATGCTGTCGATTGGGAAAAGGAAATAGAATCCAGAGTCAGGGAGGCTAGAGGCGAAAAAATGCAAGAGTTCCAATCTTGCATCAACACCTTGAAGGAAGACAAAGGTATTTTGGAAGCCGCCATGGACATACAGCAGGCTGACTTCGATCAGGAAAGGGCCGACTGGGCACAATAAAAAGGCAAGCACTCCGAGCCCAAATCCAGGAGATACAATCAACTGCAGAAAGATCGAGGAAACGTCGGACTGATGAAATGCTCATAAATGACTTAGAAAGGAAAGCCCTTCAGCAGCGAGAAGACTTGGAAAAAGCAGAAGCTGCTCTAGTTGCATTCAGACCAGATGGAGAAGAGCGGCCCACCAAAGAGCACTTCATCTGCAACAGATAGAGAAAGATTACGGGGAGATCATCACTGGCTTGAGGGAAGAAAATGCCACTCTTAGGGAGCAAGTTTTCAGACAAGCCCGGGACGCCAAAGCAGATAGGGACCGCTGCTACGACTTAATGGTGCAGATGGAAAGGCAAGTAGATAGGCTCTTGGACCAAGTCACCCGGTAAAGTTCATATATTGGGGACAAAAAATCGACATATAGAGCAGCTGCTTAGAGAAAAGGATAGGGTCAGGGCTAGGATCGAAGAAATTGGGCATTGCATCACTATAAGATGCTTAACGTGCGAGCAAATGCCCGGAACTACCCTTTTTTCTTCAGTTATGGAATATGTCCACCAAGTCACGGCAGAATTAAGAAGTCTACAAAGGGATCTCACATCGAAATCCGCAACAAGACAAAACAATGCCCTACGAACACAGAAGTTAAAAGCGTTGGAGCATGCTTAGTAGCGTCTGTATTTTCATCTAAGAGTCTGTTTGTCCTTTTGAAGTTTTGTATTTCCCTTGTTGTCTTTTAATTTTTCGCAAGTGTTTCAATTTTAGAAGTGGAATTTTGTGTTGATAAAAACAAAAAAAAAATATGTTTCATCTTTATCTTACATTTTCGCATCCGAACTACGCCCGGTCTGATTCATGTAGGGACATGACATGTAGGCAATCCACATAAGATTCGACCACCACTAAAAGAAATACAAAAAAAAGAATAATAAAAGAAAATAACAAAAGAAGTTGATAAAGAGGGGGGCGAAATAAAGGCAAAGGAAAATTCAAAAAGGTATAAGCCGGAATGACGTATTGCAACCGAATGCATGTAGCAACACATATAACTGTATAAGTGCATCACACCCCAATGTGAGATTACTTATTTGTTAGTTGTTTCAGACTAACTGTTTGTTTGACGAAATCCAGATCTTTAGAAAAGGTGGTTGACTTTGTGGTAGTCTAGCCTCCCATTCATATTTCACGTGGTCCAAGGGAAACGTTCAGTGGCCGGTTACTGAATCGAGAAGAAGTACCCATACTTACTTTACAAGATCAAAGGAGGTATCGACATGTCTTCAGAAATCCCTCTATCGACAGTTCCCATTTTAGAGGAGAGTTCCGTATCAGCCATCCTGACTGCTGAATCAGCAACTGTTGAAGAGAACAGGATTTTACGTTGTCGCATGCTGGAAATGTTGGACGACTGGAACAACGGGAAGGAGTCCCCAAGTCTGATCCCTGGTATCCCCGAACTGTTCACCCGTCCAAGTGAGATTTCCAACACATCCACCAATTATCCACCTACTCCGTTTGGATATTCTACCATCACGACTCTCTCTGGATCGCCCTCCACTTCCTATCCCCGGATGTCAACAACGGATACAGCCCCAAAAACATCCACTAGGCTGCCCGTTCCAATCACGGCGCAACCCGTTACACATGCTCCTATCTTTGACTCATCCTCTTTTACATTCCCAGCGCCACCTCTTTCGCTGGATCCTACACAATTTTCCACCAATATTTGTCCTCAGCGACCCCGATACGAGCTTATGCCAGGTCAAAATCCAAAATCTCTCGAACAGGACGAGATGGCTAAGAGAATGAGAAGACTTGAACAAAGTTTAAAGAGCATGCAAGGTCTAATCGGATAGAAAAGTGTCTCCTATGCAGATTTATGCATGTTCCCGTATGTCCATTTGTCGCCAGGTTTCAAAACACCAAAGTTTGAAAAGTATGACGGGCATGGCGACCCCATTGCTCATTTGAAGAAATATTGCAATCAGTTACGGGGTGCCGGTGGCAAAAAAGAATTGTTGATGGCATATTTCGGAGAAAGCTTAATCGGGATAGCTTCAGAATGGTACATGGATCAAGACATCTCACGTTGGCATATCTGGGATGATCTTGCCAGGGATTTTGTTCGGCAATTTCAATATAACATTGACATCTCACCCGATCGGAATTCCTTGTCTAACTTAAAGAAGAAACCCTCTGAAAGTTTCAGAGAATACGCTATTAAATGGCGTGAACAAGCCTCGAGAGTCAAACCCCCAATGGACGAGTGAGAAATGGTCACTGTTTTTCTGCAACCCCAAGAGCCCGATTAATTTCAAAACATGATGTCGGCTATTGGAAGGCCTTTTTCAAAAGCAATTAAGATCGGTGAAATGGTGGAAAACGGTCTGAAAACTGGAAGAATATTGAGCCAAGCAGCCATAAGATCAACCTCCCAAGCCATCCAAGGTGGGTCTGGAGGAATGGCTAAGGGCAAAAAAAAAGAAGAAACGGTTATGGAAACGGTTGGAGACAGAAGGTACCGAGCTCCAAGGTAGGTGTTCTCCGAAAAGACCCCCAACATTATTATTCGCACAAAGATATGGCCTATGCTCCTCCACCTCCATCCTATGCAGTCATGAATGCTCAGCCTTTTGGCTAGCCACAGCTACCTGCCAACTGAAACCCACCTCCATTTCAAAGAAATCAACCTCCTTACCAAAACTAGTATAACTTCCGACAACTACAAAATAACACTCGCCCTCGTGAACCACCTAAGTCAAACTTCACACCAATTGGGGAACCGTATTCCACCCTTTTCCCTAAGCTCATGCAAGAGAATCTGTTGCAGCCCGTTCCCCAAAATAGACAGAATCCAGATTCTCCAGCTTACTAACGAGGTGTGTATTGTGCTTATCATTCAGGAGTCGAGGGGCATAGCACCGATAATTGCTGGACTTTGAAGAAAGTTGTGCAAGAGTTGATTAACCAAGGAAGGATAGTGTTTGTGGATGAAGATATTCCTAATATGACGAATAACCCATTGCCGACCAATAACAATGGGCAGTAATTGGATGATTTGCGAGGACAAGGAATTTGATCCTACTCTAAAAGCCATAATTGCCATTGCCCACATAGAAAGACAGCCTAAAACAGACCAAATACAAGAGAAAAGGGGGGAGAAGAATGAAACTGTTAAAATTGGTCTTGAAAAGAAGATTGATACAAAGGCAGAAACAATAGTGCCTCGGAAAAATGGAGTTCTTTACCTCTCACAAGGTCGATCAGAAAAGCCCCTGGTAATAAGCGCTTCAAAGAAGTTTCAGATGAAAAGAGAAATACCGACGTGTGTGCCCAAAGGAGCCTATGTGGTTCTGGGGGCGATTAAACCACTGCGGCTGAATAAGCCCGTGGTTATCGCACGCGTACCACAGAAGCTCATGACAGACCTGTCCGCAGTACCTTGGAATTATTAACAGACGATGGTCACACACAAAGGTAAAGAGATCACAGGAAAACTGCCTGGGAACATCTTAGTGCGGAAGTATTCAGACACACAAGAAGTGAATAATGCCACACGAAAATGTTTCCCATCCAAGAAGCATGTAAGCACTAAAGAAGCGGAAGTCTTTTTTCAACAAATGCAAATGCCTAACTATGAGGTGCTAGACCAATTGCGCAAGTACCCAGATCAAGTGTCCATGTTGTCTTTGTTGGTGAAGTCCGCTGAGCATCAAAAGGTCTTGTTGAAAACTTTGAATGAGGCATATAGGCCGGTTGGGACTTCAGTCAAGAAGCTTGAACGAATGACAGAGAGATTCTTTGCAGTTAATCAGATCTCTTTTAGCAAAGCTGATTTGCCTCTGGAAGGAGAAGCCCACAACAAGGCTCTGCATTAGACTGTCAAATGTGAAGGTTTCTACGTCAAGAGGGTCACGATAGAAAGAGGTTCTGGGGTAGACATTTGCCCGCTTTCAACTTTACAGCGCATGAAAATTGGGATCGAAAGAATTCAACCCAACAATGTCTGTGTACAGGCTTTTGATAGCATAAAAAGGGACACGATCGGAGAGATCGACTTGGTCTTGACCATTGGCCCAGTGGATTTCGAAGTAACCTTTCAGGTTCTAGATATGGACACATCTTACAACTTTCTTCTGGGAAGACCATGAATTCATGCGGCCGGGCTGTACCCTCTACCCTCCACCAGATGGTAAAGTTCGAGCTTGAGGAGCAAGAGATCGTAGTCCACGGGGAAGATTAGCAATCAATCTATCGGGATCCATCTATCCCTTGCTTAGAAGCAAAAGGAGGGAGTGAACACATCGCCTATCAAGCTTTTGAGATTGTATTGGCAGATCAACGTGAGGAGGGGAGCCCTTGCCCCCAACATTTCATGTCTAATGCCTCAATTATGGTGGCAAAAGAGATTAATAAGCACAGCTTCCAGCCAGGGAAAAGTTTGGGAAAGTCCTTACAAGGAATATCGAAGCTGATAACTTTGCCCACAATCGAAAAGTTCTTTGGAGTAGGCTTCCACCCTACCCCTGAAGATGAGAAATGGCCCGATAAAAGAAAGGAAAACGGATGGGTTCTACCACGGCCATTGCCACATTTATACCAGACCTTTGTTCACCCGAGGTACAATGAAGAAGAAGAAGATGGGATCTTCACGGCAGAGGAAATTGAAGATATTTGTTGAGCTATGAGGCAAATGCTCTACAATGTCAATATGGTTTAGTTGGGAGAAGGTACTAGCACTGCTGAGGTGCTGTATGTGGGACCAGAGGCTAAATTGCAAAATTGGAAGGCTACGCCATTCCCAGTCAGGCGGGAGTTCTGGTAGACTTGTCCTGTCATTTTTCTTGCATCACAAGTTATTTCAGGGTGTAGCTCGGATGTTTTTCTTTGTTTTCTTATCTTTAATTTCCCAAATGTAACCCTGTTTATCTTCCCAAAATTCCAAGAAATGAAATCAATATTTTATCGTTATTTTTGCATTCTTTCTAATTCCTGTTGTTTTCTCTTTTTATTCTCTCTTTTAAGTCATAATAATGCGGCTTTAAATAACATGACATGCTTGCGGACTTCACGCTCATATCTGAACACTCCACCTAATCTGGAAATAATGAACCAAGAACTGGAATACGATAAAGACGAGGCTTTTAGGGAAATAAATTGAGAATTGGAACACTTTGAGGATAAACCTAAGCCAAATTTGAATGACACCGAGCCGGTTAACTTGGGAACCCCCGAAGAGATTCGAGAGACCAAGATAAGCATCCACTTAGACAAGAAAACTCGAGACACAATAATTCAGCTATTATTTGGGTTTAAAGATGTGTTTGCTTGGTCTTACAATGACATGCCAGGATTAGGGGTCGATCTAGTGGTACATAAATTTCCAATCTACCCTGACTGTTTCCCAATGCAACAAAAGCAGAGGAAATTCAAGACTGACATCAGTGATAAGATCAAAGAAGAAATTACCAAGCAGTTAAAAATAGGGGTAATTCGAGTGGTACAGTATACCACGTGGTTGGCTAATGTTGTTCCTGTACTAAAGAAGGATGGGAAAACTCAGGTATGCGTGGATTACCGAGATTTGAATAAGGCAAGTCCCAAAGATAACTTCCTTTTACGGAACATCCACAACCTCGTTGACAACTGTGCAAAGCATGAGATACAATTATTTGTGGATTGTTATGCGGGATATCATCAAGTGTTGATGGATGAAGAGGACGCCGAGAAGACTACTTTCACCACACCTTGGGGCACTTACTGCTACCGAGTCATGCCATTTGGTTTGAAAAATGCTAGAGCAACACACATGAGAGCCATGACTGCCATCTTCCACGACATGATGCATCAGGAAATAGAGGTGTACGTGGACGATGTGATCGTCAAATCCAGAACTCAGGGCGATCACATCTGAGACTTGAGGAAATTCTTCGAAAGGTTGCGAAAGTATGATATGAAGCTAAATCCGGCCAAATGTGCCTTCGGAGTCCCATCAGGTAAACTCCTGGGTTTCATAGTCAGTAGGATAGGTATTGAATTAGATCCAACAAAGATAAAAGCCATCCGGGACTTACCTCCTCCAAGAACGAAGAAAGACGTAATGAGTCTTTTGGGCCGACTAAACTACATCAGCAGGTTCATCGCCCAATTGACATCTACATGTGAGCCTATATTCAAGTTGCTGAAGAAAGACACTGCAATCAAGTGGACAACTAAATGTCAAGAGGCTTTTGACAAAATCAAAGAATATTTGCCGAATCCTCTAGTCTAAGTCCCGCCGGAGCAAGGGAGACCTCTGTTCTTGTATCTGACAGTCTTGGAAAACTCCTTTGGCTGTGTTCTCAGGCAGCATGATGTAACGTGGAAGAAATAGCATGCAATCTACTATTTGAGCAAGAAGTTCACTAGTTATAAGGTCAAGTACACTTTGCTGGAAAGAACGTGATGTGCTCTGACATGGGTCACTCAGAAATTGAGACACTACTTTCAAGCTCATACAACTCACCTCATTACCAGGCTGGATCCTTTGAAGTACATATTCCAGAAACCGATGCCCACCGGAAGGTTGGCAAAATGGCAAATCCTACTCACGGAGTTTGACATAGTCTATGTCACTCGCACGGCAATGAAAGCCCAGGCGTTGGCAGATCACTTGGCCAAAAACCCGATAGATGAAGAGTATCCACCACTATGAGCACGTGATTTATGCCCTAAGCAATAAAATTCCAAAATTAAATAAATAATATTTTTGTGTGCAATTACATGTTTTGATTGAAATAAAGTGCATTGGTGTGATTAAACAATTAGAATGAAATTAGAAAATTTTAAAAATAGGCTAAGTATAAAATATCACAAAAAAGGAATTAAAAGGAAATTAACAAAAAAAAAATACAAGCATATACCGGAAATTAAAGAAAAATAGCAAACAACTATCAAAAATATCAAAAAATTAGAGAAAATTGGGAATTAAAAGAATTTGAATAATTGAAAAAGAATATAAAAATAGAGAATAAAATAAAACAAGAAAATACATAAAAATAATAAAAAATACATGAAAATACATAAAGAAATACAGAACTTGGCCAAATACACAGGCCCAGATGCATTGTCCCAGTCAATTATAAGAAACCAGTCCAAATGGATATGTAATGAAAGATCTGAGCCGTCTATCTACACAATCCAACGGTTGATCTTTAATCCGGAATTTTAATTAAATTAGTATAGTTTTGATGAGTGAAAGAAAAAGAAAAGAAGAAAAGAAAAGAAAGAACAAAAAAAAATACGGGAAGCTCGGAAGACATATCCTGCTAAGCTAAGTCCCCTGTCCCATTTTATTTTTCTGTTTGAGCATGATTCATGTGTTAATACTGTTTTTCTTTAAATTCTTTTGATTAAGTTAGTTGCATGCTAGATTAGCTTCTTCTTTGAATAGTTTCTCGATATAAACTTGTTTCTCTTATTAAGCATGCTTTATTAGATTCTCTAATAAAACTGTCTATTAACACTTGATTAAATATGCTCTAGCTTTTTAGGGTTTTTGTGAGTTTTTTAACATGAAAATATTCTGAATATATCTTCTATGTCAAATCTGTTATGCTATGCCTTAAATCTGAGTTGTGAAGTTGTTTAATTGAAATTCAACCATATTCAAATTTCTCCCTGAGTTTTGGTTAGATGATAAATGATTCTGATTTGTGGCTATGTGTGGAAATTGATATGAAAGATTATATTTGTAATGAGTTCATGTTATTAGACTACAATTAAGCCTATTATGCTCTAGGGGATATTGGTTATAGCTATTTTAGATGGCAATTGGATAATTGGCTAACTTTGAAAGCATGAAAGTAGTTTAATTAAGTTAAAATTGAAAATGACATAAAAAGTGGTTATAATTGAAATAACAATAGAGTGGTCAATGTTGAAACTGGCCATCTCTGTAAAAGCCTCAAGTCTAAATCCAAGTGGGTAGTTCTGAAAACTAGTTAACTTAGTAATAAACCATAAATCTCATACTGGCTAAATCTGCAAGTCTTAAACTAGCCCTACGAGGCTATTGAACAATAATGACTAATTTTGCAAAAAGCCAAGTACAAAATACTGGACTGGCTAAAACTGAAAGGCTTCCTAATTAATAAGTAGGCTAGTCCTGCAAATTAACTCTAACACAGTAATGAAATGATTACCTCTTAAAAGTGGTTAAAATTAAAAGGAAATTAAGACCCAAATCTAGCTAAGCCTTAAAGACTTATAGAATAAGTGGCCAGAAATTAAATAAAGACATAAAGCTGTATAACAGACCTGAATAAGGTCGGGTAAATAACAATTGATAATAAGGGTATAAAAGGAATGAAAAATGGTATAATTGTAGATTTAATGGAGCCTGTGAGGATAATTCAGACATTTAGGCCTAGTATTTCTGCAATATTGCACAAAATAAAGGGTATAATAGACCCAATAAAAAAGCAAATCAGTTAAATAACCTTAGCAAGTGAGGGTACATTAGTAAAACACCTCAAATAGAACCCAATAGAACATTCCAGCACATGCTGGAAGGCAATTTTGAATCTGAATTGGGTGTTAAAGTGTAATAAATAAAAGAATTAAGGGGAGGGAATTATGATTAACTTTATCAAATTCCCCCCCCCCCCCCAAAAAAAATTTCACCATTTTTCAATCTATAAATAGGCATGAATAAAGCTTGAATAGGGGCTGAATTTTGATGAATTCAGAGAATATATACTTAAAAGACAAATACTAAGAGTAATTTTTCTGGGTTTAGTCGAAGCTCTGTTCTGAAGCTCTGTAGAACTCCTTTATTATCTGTTGGTTTACTGGGTTTTCTACTGGTCTTCTGCTATTGTGTTACTGCTATTCTTTGCTGAATCTGGAACTCTTATTTGGTTGTTGAATTCGACTGCATTGCTGTGTTCATTCATCTTCACTGCTGCTGCTTTACTGCTGTGATCAATCTGCTTATTCTCATCTTCACTCCTTTAGACTCATAAGTTTACATTGCTGAATCAGGTACACAGCTGAACTTTCAACATGTAACTGCAGTGGATCTGAAGTGATTGAACAAAATGAGATGATTTTTCGAGAATTGTTTCTGCATTTACTTTTTGTAGTTAGAATATAAGTAGCTAAAGTTGTGATTCAGTAGGAAATTATTGTATAATCAGTTCATATGAGGCACGAACATATACTGGAAATGATGTAATAGTATAGTAAGTAAAGGTAGAGCAGTAGTAGTAATCGAAATCACTTAGTTAAAATAGGTTAATGGTAAAATTAACTCGGTTAATCTCGAAAATAGGTTCATAACAGTAGATTCGTAATAATATTCTTAATCAATGGATGGTAGATAGTTAAATTCAACACTTGCTAGCTTCCTTGAACAATTTAATAGAAGTTAGAATAACACACAATGAAACAGTGACCAAATATGAAGTTAATTATCATGAGGCTGATCGAATTAGTTACACAATCAACTTAATGACTCAATATAATTAGTTTTTGAAAGTTACCATGAGTTACAATTCAGTGAATCATTTAGTATTAATCCTATCTTACATAGTTAAATAATCTTCCGTCGTTTAGCCAATCAATGTCCTATTTTAGTAGTTTAAGTTAGTTATTGAAATATAAAACCAAAAGTAGTTTGTTTATTAGATTTCGTTCAGATTAGATAGTTTAGGTTTGAAATTGTCATTGTAATCCTGTATTATTACTTCTCTTCATTGAATTAATATAATTCGAATTTTGTTTTCCTCTGATTCTGAACAATTCGTGTGTATGATGATCTTTAGCTTCTGTTTATCCTTTTCAATTTTGTCTGAGTTAGGCCTAATAAATAGTGAAGGCCCAGATCTATACCAATATATGACTGGGCTTCTGCTGAACAATTGCAGTGAGATTCTGGGTCTTAAGACCTAGATACATGAATTAACTTGCTGAGAATTAGCCCAAAAGGTCCAGGCCCATGTAACATAAGAATAAGGCCTGGACTTGTATTCTGAAAATTAAATTAACTAGGGAAAAACCAAATGATAGAGAATTTAGTTGTATATATAGGATTGGACTATAAAAATCAAGTGGCACGAGCCTCGCATGAAAACAAAAATAGCGGGCCCCCCATATAAACAAATAATTATATAATAGACTCGGGGAGGTTGATAGCTAATTCCACAACCTTTCCAAAAGATTAGAAAACCGATAGACGATATAGGCACGATTCTAAAATATACTTTCCCTAATACGAGTGCACATTTGATGTGACTCAAATCATAAATCTCGGTGAAGCCGAAGCATGTTAAAAGTCACAAGCGTACTGGTTACGGTGTGACTCGAAATACGTTTTCGCAACGTCGCAAATTCGTAAAATATTCAAAGCGAAACATTTACAAAAAGCATATAATAAATCATTTGAAATCAAGAATGACAGTTGAGCGAGCTTGCTAAAACCACGGAATCCGGGAGTGCCTAACACCTTCTCCCGGGTTAACATAATTCCTTATTCGGATTTCTTGTTGCGCGGACGGTTAAACAGAGTCAACATCCTCGGATTCGAGATTAACCGGTGACTTGGGACACCATTATTTTCCCAAGTGGAAACTCTAAAAATTTAAATAAAATCCCGAACCGATTGTCCTTTATTTGGAAAAATTCTTTCATCGTTGTTATTATATCCTTTCCCGGGGTATTTATAATGTCGAGGTATACCTTATTCTCCTAGTCGGGGAAATCAAAAAAAGGTAGTAAAAAGGGAGGTGTTACAGCTCTGGCGACTCTGCTGGGGATACGTAACCCAGAACTTCGGTTCGGGTTTAAGAATTCGAGCTCAATAGAATTGTCGTTCTTGATATTATTTGACTTTATTTTATGTTTTGATCAACGAGCTACGTGTTTTATCGCTTTGATATTGTGTGGATTGTATATGTAGAATTGTACCGAAAACCCTTCTCTTCTTTACCACCGGGGATGTGCTTACTGGTTGAGACTCCCCTTTCTGTTAAGTTATACCCAAAATAAAAAATAGAGGCCAGATAAGTTACAAAGCCGAACGACCCCGCGGGTCCTCGGTACGTAGTCCCTTCCTCGATCCGAGTTGTCTACTCGGGTACACGGTCTAGCACTATATGAAACCATAAGATATTGAACGTAGGTCTAGGACAATTATTTGCATCATAATTGGCTTAGGGGACTCAACACAGGAGTTGGGTCCGTCTAGGATAGGTGACCCGGAATATTAAAGACCGAGCATATTTTATGTTGCATTTTAATTGTCTTGGATCATTATGCGGACCGGAAAAATTCCCGAAAAAAAAAACAAAAGAAAGAGAAAATTCTGAAAAAAGAGCATTGAGATAATAGCGAAAAGTTGTTGGAAAATTTGAAAAGAAAATCTGAAAATAGGAAGAACATTGTTGTTGAAATAATTGGTCACATAATCTGACCGAATTACGCAGGTTTGATTCTCGCCATTAGGTGGGATATGTAGGCAACCCTTGACGGGTCCAACCACCCTTTAGAAAATGACCAAAAAAATATTGAATTTTAGTTTGAAATAATCGAAGTGATTGCTATTTTTGGAAATAGCCGGATGTTCCGAAAGGACGCCGGAAGGCTGTTTTGGCAAAAATGGCCACTTCGAAATCATGTCATTTTCTTTTCAAAATAAATGCCTGAAAAGGTTAATTCTTTCAAGAAAATGAAAATTGACTTCAAAAAATATTTTTTCTTTTTCTGAATAAAATCGCTTTTAATAAATGTGCAGGATGAGCACAATACAGAATGAACCATTCACCTTAATGAATAAAATCCCTTTGGAGTTGAGACTATGGTGGAACGATATGGGTCAAGAAGGACAAGATTGGGTTAAATGCTATCTAAAGGATCTTACGGGATTGATGGACATAATTCCCCGTGGTGATATAATTCGGGCACTTGTCACTTGTTGGGATCCCACACATAATGTTCTACACTTCTCAGACTTCGAGCTCACTCCTACCTTAGAGGAAATTGCTTACTATATTAGGAAAAATGAGGTTCCTCTGAAAGAGAAATTCCCGATGGCTCCAAGGGCGATAACAGTACACAGATTCCTCGATTCTCTGAAAATTGCTAGGAACGTTCACAACGAGGACTTGGTTAATGGATTTTGTTCTTTAAATTTCATCTACAGCAGATATGGTCATATCGGGGGACTCAACAACCCTACGAACAAGCTCTGTAGTAAATCTAACCGAGTCAATTGGAAAGACCTTAGGCGATTTGCCTTTATAGTGGCATTCCTCGGACTAGTCATATTCCCAAGAAAAGATGGAAACATTGATACAAGGGTCGCCGGGGTAGCCAACACTCTTCCTGTGCAAGATAATAGCACACCGGCGCCAATGATTATAGATGATATCTTCCGTGCCCTCACATCCTGTAAAGTAGGGCATGACTTCTTTGAGGGTTGCAATTTGATTCTCCAAATTTGGTTGATAGAACATTTGTGTCGTCATCCTCCATTCTCGAGTTATGGGTCATCTGAGAAGGCGTGCATTGAGGAGTTTTATATGAGAACAAAAGAAGTTAAGCTGCCGGAGGGAGCAAAAGGTTGGATTTTATACTTGCGATCGTTGACCGCTAGCCAAATTGATTGGGCATACGGATGGTTGCCCCTCGATGAGGTGATGTACATGCCAACAGAAGGGTCGCATTTCTTGATCATGGGTCTTAAAAGCATTCAGCCTTATGCACCGTACAGGGTACTACGACAGCTTGGGAGATATCAAGTTATACCAAAAGACGGGGACCTCAGCTTACAAGCAGTAGAGATTAGTCCGGACGGACAATTCTCGGAAGCAAAGATCCGACAGATTTGGAATGAATGTCAAAACTTGAAGTAGACACTTGTATGGGAAACCGAGCTCAGGGAGAAGTATCGCCAGGGTATGCTGCATGGTATCGCCGGGATGTCGAGCATGATAGACCAATGAAAATGCCTCACATTCAAGATTTGGGCGAGCTGTCTAAGGAACACAGAAATTGGGTGGCCAGAGAAAATGAGTATAGAGCCAAGATCAGCTTGCTAGAGAAACAATTTCAAGATATCCTATTCGAGAGCGGTTTACAAGTGGCATCTGACGAAGGAGAAAAGAAGCAACTGAGAAAAGAGAATGAAATCTTAAAGGCTCAAATTGCAAAAATGAAAATTACATCCGAGACCCCAGTTCGCCTAGCCCGAGATGAGAAATTAATTGAAAATCTTCAGCGCAAAGTGAATGACTACTGCTTCGATCTTGATAAAGCAGAAAGAGAGTTAGTCGGGGTTCAGAGACAACTGGCCAGAAATACCAAGGAAAGAACTAGAATGGTTCAGCAATTACAAGATAAACATAAGGTTGAGGTAGCTCGATTGAGAAAGAAAGTTATTACAGCCGAAGTCAAAAGTAGCAAGATAATCAAAGAGTTTGAAGTAGAGAGAGAACATTGTTACATGGCTATGGCTCGGTTAGAATTTGAGCTACAACAACTATAGAAAGAGAACCAACAAACCTTAGACGCTCGCGCCAAACAAATCAGCAGGCTGCTTCAGGAAAAAGGGGTCATCCGAGAAAGAATCGTTAACATTGCTCGTACATCACGAGAAAATGCCAATTGTGTGAAGACATGTCCCAGGCAACATTCACATCAACAGTAAAGTTCTTTGTAAAGCAAGTAATGTCTGACCTAGATAAACTCCAAAGTGGATTGGCATATAGGCCCGCGGCAAGACCGAACGACGTCTCGCGGGCACTAGGAGCATTAATGTACTCGTAGGGCATGCATTTTGTATTTTGTATTCCTTTTGCATTTGTAGCACAACATCATTTTGTAATCGATGTTTTTGAGTATCAATGAAAAATTCAAAAGAAGTTGTTATCATTCTTTTTCCGCTTTATGCTAATTGTCTGGGCGATAGGCAAATATGTAGGAACGGAAAAACAAAATTGAAA
Organism: Nicotiana noctiflora; assembly: GCA_032618575.1. Classification (NCBI taxonomy): domain Eukaryota; kingdom Viridiplantae; phylum Streptophyta; class Magnoliopsida; order Solanales; family Solanaceae; genus Nicotiana; species Nicotiana noctiflora. Next base: position 407,123 of record JASVEL010003021.1, read on the forward strand.
ATGAAAATGAAAAAGAAAAAGGAAAAATTGGAAAACAAGAAAGAAAACAAGAAATGAATAGAAAAGCAATGAAAAAAACAAAGGAGAAAGAAAATGGTGGTTTAAAGAGGAATAAATGCCAGAATGATGCATAATGATCAAGAGCAAAAGTTGTGATTTAATCGTTACATTTTACCCCTTATGAACTAACTATTAACGAGTTTTGTTTTTTATGAGAATCAGATTTCATGTGGCAACTGGCATTCTGGCACATCATCATTACAATACACGTTCAAAACCTATGTCTAAGGCTATAACTCAGGAGATTGAACCTACCATCATGGACCCAGTACAGGAAGAAGAGGTTGTAGATGTTGCGAGTATGAAAGAGGAAATGTATAAGCTAAAGCAGCAAATGTCGGAAATGTACCAAGCCTGGTCCAGGGGTCAACCTTTGCCCACCTACCCAGCCAATCCAGCATATGTCCCTCCCGCAAATCCTAATCCTGAACCACCTACCATGAACTCATCCTCCACGTACCCAAATTACCAACACTACTATGCAACAACTTCACAGGCACCACCACTACTATCCAAACAGGTTCCACCACAACCACCTCAGGTCGCCCCGGTATATGTGGCACCACCACCTGCCGCTCTGCATAAATCGTCAAGTGAACCACTGTTCCATGTGCAAGAGACTCATTATTATCCACCGGAGCCAACATTCAGGCAGCACGACTCCTATACCCCATTTATGGACATGACAGAAGAAAAGCCCGTCAGGAACTTGGAGCAAGAAGAGATGGCACGGAAGATGAGAAGTCTAGAAAAATCTTTCCGTAACATACAAGGGCTAGAAGCCCAAGTGAGCGTTGCGTACAAAGATTTATGTTTGTTTCCAGAAGTGCAGCTCCCGGCTGGATTCAAGCTACCTAAGTTCGATATGTACGATGGACATGGGGATCCGGTAGCCCATCTAAGGGGTTATTGTAGCAAGATGCGTGGTGCAGGGGAAAGATGAACTGTTGATGACCTATTTTAGCCAGAGTTTGAGCGGTTCTGCACTGGAGTGGTATACCCCTTCAGGATCACACCAGATGGTTCATCTGGGATGATCTAGCTTAGTCATTCGCTAACCACTTCTAGTACAATTTGGAGATAATTCCAAACAGGCTGTCGCTAACAAAAATTTGGAAGAAGCCTGGGGAAAGTTTCAGGGAGTACGCGTTTAGATGGAGGGAACAAGCTGCACGGGTGAACCCTCCCATGAAGGAAACAGAAATGGTGGACTGCTTTCTACAGGCCTTAGAGCCTACTTACTATGGTCATCTGGTATCAACTATTGGTAAAACTTTTAATGAAGTGGTAAAAATGGGAAGTTTCGTAGAAGAAGGATTGAAAACCAATAAGATCATGAGCTTTTCGGCTATTAAGGCCACGAATCAGGAGATAGAAACCGGAAATGGAGGATCTATCGGTAAAAAGAAGAAGGAGGAGGTCGCAGTTGTTGAAAGTAGACCGTGGTCTCGGGGGCAAAATACATACCATCACCCACCTCGTCCATACCAACCATACCCACCAGCACCCTACAACCCACCTCCACCATATTATCCACCCACCACTCCACATTTTTCCGTCCCACATGCTAATATTATCCACCGCCTCCACATGTATGGCGAACCCAAACCCCACAAAACGTCTACCACACATAAAACACCTACCCACCTTCCAGAACATATAAAAATCCAAATAGGCCCAGCTTCCGCCCAGATCCGGAAGTAAGAGGAAACAGAGCCCAAACAAAGAAAACATTCACTCCACTAGAGGAGTCATACACCAGTCTTTATCATCGCTTGAGGGAGCTGGGAATGCTAAGCCCAATTGAGCCAAAACTTCCAAACCCACCACCCATAAACCTTGACCAATCACTCTGATGTAAATATTGTTCCGGGGCATCGGGACACGATACTGAAAAGTGTTGGCACTTGAAATCCGCCATACAAGAGCTTATTGATACTAGGAGGATCGAGGTGCAGGCTCCAGAAACTCCCAATATTACACAGAACCCATTGCCAGCCCATCATGAGACGCACATGATAGAGTTGGAACAAGGAGAGAGCAGTAAGAAACCGTCCCAATCAGTGATGACGATAAAAGCCAATAGCAAAGTGGAAAGAGAGGTTGAGAAAGAGAAAGCGGCAGCCGAATTGTCAATGAAAAAGCCACGAGTGGTCGAGGCTATGAAAATAGTAGTGCCGAGAGCTAAACCATTATTGACAGTGAAGGGAGCTTACATGGAACCTATAGTCATTAAACCGGTGGTGAAAATACCAGTTGTAGACACTAAAGCTATACCGTGGAACTATAACAAAGTAACAGTGACATACAAGGGGAAGGAGGTTACAGGAGAAGTCAATGAAACACATGGCCTAACTCGTTCCGGGCGATGCTATGTCCCGGAAGAGTTAAGGAAAACAAAAGTGGTGAAGGAGAATCCTAATCATGTGAAGAAAGCGGTTACTGAAGAAGAAGCAGAAGAGTTTTTGAAAAAGATGAAAGCTCAAGACTATTCGATAGTAGAGCAGTTAAGAAAGACGCCTGCGCAGATTTCATTACTTTCATTGTTAATTCATTCTGAAGAGCACAGGAAGGCGTTAATGAAAATTCTGAACGAAGCACATGTCCCCAAGAAAATCTCAGTCTGTCATCTTGAGAAAATCACGAATAAAATCTTTGAGACGAACAAGATAACATTCTCAGATAATGAATAGCCACTTGAAGGGATGGAGCACAACAAAGCACTTTATCTCACCGTCAAGTGCGAAGAATCTGTGGTTACCCGGGTTCTAGTAGATAATGGGTCAAGTGCCAACATTTGTCCACTCTCAACTCTAGGGAAGTTGAAGATTAATCCTGATAGAATCCGTCGAAACAGTGTATGTGTACGGGGCTTTGACGGAGGAAGGAAGAATACTCTAGGGGACATTGTGCTAGAAGTTACCATTGGGCCGGTGGACTTTACCATGGAGTTCCAAGTGATAGATGTCGATGTTTCTTACAATCTGTTATTGGGACGTCCGTGGATCCACGTGGCGAAAGTTGTACCATCTTCTCTGCATCATATGGTAAAATTTGAATGGGAACAGCAGGATATCATAGTGTATGGAGATGATGATGTCTGTAACACCATAACGCCATTTGAAGAAACTGAAGGGGACAAGGGCCCATGGGTATATCAGGTGATGAATGCTGTGGTAGTTAACAAAATATCCCAATGGAAGAGCATGCCAATTCCTATAGTGGCTCCTACAGCAGTAATGGTGGCTAAAGAAATGATCAGAAATGGGTTTTTATCGGAAAAAGGTTTGGGGATAACTTTACAAGGGATAACACAACCAGTCCACTTGCCGGGAAATAATGTCACCTTTGGCCTGGGTTTTAAGCCTACTTATGCCGACATCCAAAAAGCCAAAAGAATGAAGAAGAAAAGTTGGACCCTCCCAAAACCAATTCCAAAATTATCGGACACCTTTACTAGGCCTGGTACACGAAGACATTTGACAACTGTTGTGCAAAGTTATGCTGAAATAAGGCCAGATACGGAGCTTCTAGCTAGGTTTGAGATGCTGTTTGAGGATGTTAACATGTTGGAGATGGGTGAGGGAACGAGTAAGATGGATGTTTAGTTCGTGGGACCCAGCACTGCACTTAATAATTGGGAGGGTACTCCTCTTCCGATCAGGAGGGAGTTGTGGTAGTTAGCCTTAAAATATTTCATTTTTCCCAAAAGCTGTTTTGTTTTGTAATTCCATACCCCATTGAAAACAAATGTATCCAACTTCTGTTATCTTTTTAAAAAAAATCAACGAAATGCAATTTCTTTCTTTCTTCACTTTTGCCTTATTTTATTTTCTCTTCTTTTTGTATAGTTCAATATTCGCTGATTCCAATGATATGTCATGCATGAAGGATTCTCGATCCATTCTTGATAATCGAATAGTTATACAGGAAATTGAAAATGAGTGTGAAGTAGAATATGAAGTTGAGGAAATAGTGGAGGAAATCAGTAAAGATTTGAATCAATATGAGGAAAAACCCAAACCGAACTTAAATGAGGCGGAATCTATTAATCTGGGGAGTGAGAATAATGTCCGTGAAATAAAGATCAGTGTACATTTAGAGACTTCCCTCAGAGAAGATCTAATCAAGTTATTACATGAATACAAGGACATATTTGCTTGGTCCTATGATGATATGCCCGGGCTCAGCACTGATTTGGTGGTACATAAATTGCCTATTTATCCAGAATGCCGACCGATAAAATAGAAGTTAAGAAAGTTTAAAACGGACATCAGCGTGAAAATAAAAGAAGAAGTTAATAAGCAATTCGAGGCAACGGTCATACGAGTTACTAAATATCCCACCTGGTTAGCTAACATTGTGCCAGATTCGAAGTTGGATGGAAAAACCAGGGTGTGTGTTGATTACAGAGACCTTAACAAGGCCAGTCCAAAGGATGATTTTCCATTGCCAAATATCCATATACTGATTGACAATTGCGCCAAGCATGAAATTAGCTCTTTTGTGGATTGTTATGCGGGTTATCATCAGATCCTAATGGACGAAGAAGATGCAGAAAAAACAGCTTTTATCATGCCTTCGGGAACATATTATTATATGGTGATGTCGTTCGGGTTGAAGAGTACCGGAGCTACATATATGAGGGCGATGACCACTATGTTTCATGATATGATGCACCGAAAGATAGAAGTATATGTGGACGATGTCATCATTAAGTCCAAAAAGCAGTGTGGCCATGTTAAAGATTTGAGGAAGTTTTTCCAGAGGCTCCAAAGATATAATCTCAAGCTCAATCCAGCAAAATGTGCTTTCGGGGTACCTTCAGGAAATTTATTGGGGTTTATAGTAAGCCGGCGTGGTATTGAATTAGACCCATCGAAGATAAAAGCAATCCAAAATTTGCCTCCGCCGAAGAACAAGAAGGAAGTGATGAGCTTATTAGGCAGGTTGAATTATATTAGCAGATTCATTGCTCAGCTGGCGTCAATATGTGAGCCTATTTTTAAATTGTTGAAGAAAGATGTTGCAGTAAATTGGACTGATGAATGCCAAGAAGCCAAGAGGCCTTTGACCTTTGGCCAATCCTCTAGTATTAGTTCCCCCGGAACGGGGAAGACCTCTGATCTTGTATTTGACTGTGCTAGACAATTCCTTTGGCTGTGTACTGGGGCAGCATGATGAGACGGGAAAGAAAGAGCAGGCAATATATTACCTCAGTAAAAAGTTCACATCTTATGAGGTAAAATACACTCAGTTGGAAAGAACGTGTTGTGCATTAACTTGGGTTGCTCAGAAAGTGAAACACTACTTGTCAGCTTATACCACATATCTGATATAACGGTTAGATCCATTGAAGTATATATTTCAGAAGCCCATGCCTATAGAAAGACTTGCTAAATGGCAGATTATGCTTACAGAATTTGACATCATTTATGTACGTACGACAATGAATGTGCAAGCAGTTGCAGATCATCTAGCAGAGAATCCAGTAGATGATGAATATTAGCCGCTAAAGACATATTTTCCGGATGAAGAGGCAATGAATGTTGAAGAAATACAGCAAAATGACAAGCCAGGTTGGAGAATGTACTTCGACGGAGCCGTCAACAGTAAATGAGTTGGAATTGGAGCAGTACTTATTTCAGAAACGGGTTAGCATTATCTCGTTACTGCTCAGCTTCAATTTTTCTGCACCAACAATATGGCCAAATATGAAGCGTGTATATTGGGATTGAGAATGGCAATAGATATGGGTGTTCAAGAGATTTTGGTCATGGGTGACTCGGATCTCTTGATACATCAAATTCAGGGAGAATGGGAGACAAGAGATTTGAAATTGATAACTTATCGGTATTGTCTACATGAACTGTCCCAGAGATTTCAATCTATAGAGTTCAAACACATCTCAAGAATGCACAATGAAGTAGCAGATGCTCTGGCCACATTATCCTCTATGTTGCATCATCCGGATAAAGCCTATATAGATCCACTTCAGATACAGGGGTATGACTAAAATGCTTATTGGTTTGCTATGGAAGAAGAACTAGATGGAGAACCGTGGTATCATGATATCAAGGAATACTTGAAGACAGGAAAGTACCCAGAACAAACCACTGGAGATCAGAACAGGGCTATAAGACGATTGGCAAATGGATTTTTCCTAAGTGGAGGGATTGTAAATAAAAGAACACCAGATCTGGGATTGCTGAGATGTGTGGATGCGCAACAAGCTGACATGATTATGACTGAGGTACATGCGGGAGCTTGCGGACCTCATATGAGCGGGTATATTTTAGCAAAGAATATACTGAGAGCGGGATATTATTGGCTCACCATGGAACGGAATTGTATTAGATATGTGAAAAAATGCCACCAATGTCAAGCACCTGGAGATTTGATTCACTCCCCACCTTATGAATTGCATACGATGTCTGCACCTTGGCCGTTTGTTGCCTGGGGCATGGATTTCATTGGACCAATAGAGCCTGCAGCCTCTAATGGACATAGATTTATCTTGGTCGCGATTGACTATTTTACTAAATGGGTGGAGGCAAAGACGTTTAAAGCAGTGACGAAGAAAGCCGTGGTGGATTTCGTGCATGAAAATATCATATGCCACTTCGGAATTCCTAAACTAATTATCACAGACAATAGGGCAAATCTGAACAGTCACCTCATGGCAGAAGCATGTCAAAGATTTAAAATCCTACATGGTAACTCTACACCTTACAAACCAAAGGCAAATGGAGCTGTAGAAGCTGCAAATAAGAATATAAAGAAGATTCTTAGAAAAATGGTGGAAGAGTCTAGGCAATGGCATGAGAAGTTACCTTTCGCTCTTATGGGTTATCGCACAACCGCACGTACTTCGACTGGTGCCACACCCTATTCATTGGTGCACGGAATAGAGGTTGTTATACCCGCAGAAATTGAGATACCATCCCTTCGAATCATAGCTGAAGCTGAGATCGATGATAATGAATGGGTAAAAGCCCGGTTGGAACAATTGAATCTGATTGATGAAAAGAGGTTAGCAACGATTTGCCATGGGAAATTATATCAACAGAGAATGGCTAAAGCATACAATAAGAAGATACGTCCTCGAAAATTTGAAGTGGGACAATTGGTATTGAGGTGTATTCTATCGCATGGGGCTGAAGCGAAAGGCAAATTTGCACCAAACTGGCAAGGACCGTTCATGGTATCACGGGTGTTGTCCAATGGAGCCATATATCTGACAGATGTTGAAGGAAAATGCGTAGAGACTGCTATCAATTCAGATGCAGTCAAAAGATATTATATATGGTTCCTTTTCATTTGTATAATTGTATTTGTTGTGATTTTGGAATTGAAATGATGAAGGCATTTTATTCTCTATCCAAACACTTTATCTATTGACATCCCCATTGAGCCTTATTCGATCTATTCTTTCATACCCTCATCTCGGAATTTCTCATGATACAAGAGAAAAGTAGAAAAATGCAAAAATGAGAAAAAAAAAGAAAGAAAGAGCAAATGCAAACAAAAGCAAATTGGAAACAAAAGAAAAAAGACAAAATAAAATCGGGAAAACGTCAAACGAAACCATGAATTATTGACGTGGTTTGAACTACGTCTGACTTGATCCCGAAAGGGTACGTAGGCAGCCTCACTGAGGTTCAGTCACAATAAAGAAAAAATCCAAAAATCCCCCACATATTGAAACTGGGGCAGAAATTATGTTTTATAATTCCGAGAGTTGTAAATATTTTTAAACCCTCGTAAATTTTGAGCCTTTATATCCTTCTTTCTGAACCCATCCAAAAGCCACATTACGAACCAAAGAAAGACCTTCTAATCAATTTCAAGAAAGTGAGAATGCAATGAGAATAAAAGAGAACAGGGCATGGACAATATCAGCGGTTCAGAAAAACATAAGACAAAAAGAAGAAAAAATGAGAGAGTCTCATCAGTGAAAACCTTAACCGGCACCGTGAGGCCATTGTGAGGCTGAGAGAATAAAAATGTGAGAGTCTTATCAGTGAAAACCTTTACCGGCAGTGTAAGGCAATGGTGAGTTTTGAGAGAAATAAATGAGAGAGTCTTATTGGTGAAAACCTTAAACGGCACCGTAAGGCGGCTGTGAGGATTATTTTGAGAAAAAGAAAAACAACAAAAAATAAGATTGGTTTGGGTTAAAAGAAAGTTGGAGTGGAGATAATGGCAATTCAATTAGACAAACTGGGTCGGAGTTTAAATACATGGCATGGTCAGATGAATCAGCCAACATACCCAGATAAGTCCTATCACTACTCCAAATCACCCTTACCCTTTTGAAATTCATTTATTTCTGCATTTCATTGATTGAAAAGCCAATTTTCCCATTGAAAGCTAACTACCAGCTTCTCATGACAAGATGGTAAAATAATGCTGGGTCGAAAAAAAAGAAGAAAAAAAGGAAATAAAGAAGGACGGCAATAAAAGCTAAAGAAAATAAAAAAAAGGAAAGAAAGAGAAACAAAGAAAATACAAAAAGAGCTTACAAAGGAAATCCAGCGAAAAGCCGCATAGCGGAGGAAAAGCAAAAAGAGGAAGGCAATAAAAGGCAGAAGCAGCAAAATGACAGTTTCCACCAATTTACAACTAATAAGATTGTTCTTTGATTTAGACAGGAACGAATTGTCACTAATCACTTTAAAGTGAATGTGACCTATGTGAAAAAAAAGAAAATGCAAAAAGAAGTACAGCAATAAAAGGAGGAATTCGTAGTGAAGTACTCACTCAATCAAGCAAGAAAATACCAAAAAACAACAAAGAATGTATCATCTTTTCAAATTCACACCCTAGTTATCAAATTGAGGGAATATTTTTCTGCATTCGCATTTCATGCATCAGGCGCCTACCTGGATAACAATGGAATATTTTTTTTTGTATTAGCATTTCATGCATCAGGCGCCCACCTGGATAACAAGGGAATACTTTTCTGCATTCGCATTTCATGCATCAGGCGCCCACCTGGATAATAAGGGAATACTTTTCTGCATTCGCATTTCATGCATCAGGCGCCCACCTGGATAACAAGGGAATATTTTTCTGCATTCGCATTTCATGCATCAGGCGCCCACCTGGATAACAAGGGAATATTTTCTGCAATTTTAATTTCTGTTCAGGCGCCCACCTGTATAACAAGGGAATACACATGCCCACCTATATAACAAGGGAATACATTTCTGCAATTTTTAATTTCTGTTCAGGCGCCCACCTGTATAACAAGGGAATACATTTCTGCAATTTTTAATTTTTGCAAATTTTGATTTGTGTTAGCTAACATGAGTAACACCGTAACATGAGAAAAAAGCCCACACTGGGGCAGAGGAATATTTGTTTTGTTTTGTTTTATTTTAAGCAGGTATCAATTTGAAAGCAATGAGTACAATTGGGAGTCACACCAAAAAGAAAGAAAGCAAGAAAAGAAAATCAACAAAAAAGAAGGATGGTAGCACAGAAAATCAAGGAAGAGACAAGGAATAATAAGAAGACAAGAAGTAGATAGGAACCTCTGTAATTCGTAGGACTATAGCTTAGAATAACTTTTTCATTTTACATTTTATCCGTGGTGTAATAAGGAGTAAGTCAGTGGTCATAGCAATAGCAATGCAACAAGAAAGTCTTGGTAGTTTCAAACTACCAGACCTTCCCGAACTACACTGACCTGATTCCTGTTTAGCCCAGGATATGTAGGCAACCTCTGAGGCAGGGTGCGGTCAAAAAGTTTTCAAAATGCTTCTCTCGGAATATGCTAGTGGGCAAAAATCTCTCATTATCGTTCACTTGTCTTTTCACTGAAACTCTTCGTGTTCCCGAGCAAAGAGGGGCAGCTGTGAGCACGTGATTTTTTCCTTAAGCAATAAAATTCCAAAATTAAATAAATAATATTTTTGTGTGCAATTATATATTTTGATTGAAATAAAGTGCATTGGTGTGATTAAACAATTAGAATGAAATTAGAAAAATTAAAAAATAGGCTAAGTATAAAATATCACAAAAAAGGAATTAAAAGGAAATTAACAAAAAAAATACAAGCATATACCGAAAATTAAAGAAAAATAGCAAAAAATGTCAAAAATATCAGAAAAATTAGAGAAAATTGGAAATTAAAAGAATTTGAATAATTGAAAAAGAATATAAAAATAGAGAATAAAATACAACAAGAAAATACATAAAAATAATAAAAATACATGAAAATACAGAACTGGGCCAAATACACAAGCCTAGATACATTGGCCCGGTCAATTATAAGAAACCGGTCCATATGGATATGTAATGAAAGATCTAAGCCGTCCATCTACACAATCCAACGGCTGACCTTTAATCCAGAATTTTAATTAAATTAGTATAGTTTTGATGAGTGAATTTGGGCTGTCCATTTATTTAATCTAACGGAGGTGAGATCAATCCTCATCTTAAATAGAACGATGCCGTTTGAGGTTGTTTGATCCTGGCCGTTGACTAACAATGATCCAAGTGCCAGGATCCATTCACTCGTTATAGGTATAAATAGGTTGGTCTTCAGAGACCGGCCATTTTCATCTCCAAATCTAACCCTAGCCGCCCTTTCTTCTTCTACTTTCTCTCATCTTCTCACATCGGCCATGGAGACTGTCCGCCGTTCATGGCAGTCTCCAGCCACTTCTGAACCTCAAAATACTCTCCTCTTACTCTTCTACCCCAAACTTCCATGAAAACTTAAAAAAAAAACTAAAGCCCCAAATTTCTTGAAAATCCAGCCACCGGAGTTCTTCTCCGGTGACCATCACCTTTGCCACTGGCCTCCAAAATAACACCCCTGAACCTTCTTGCCTAGATCTTTAACCCCATGTAACCCTTTTCCTTCGAATATTCCTCAAACCCTTCGAATCTTTGAAAATAAGTCGCCGGAACCCTAACTCCGGCAGACTTAAGCAACCCCACACCAAAAGAACCCCTTTTTCTTATCTCTGAAACCTATTTCCTTCACTATTTCCCAATAAAAGACTTCAAACTTGAAGTCTGAAATCTGAAAGAAAAAAGAAAAAAGAAAGCTAGAAAAAGAAAAGAAGAAAAGAAAAGAAAGAACAAAAAGAAATACGGGAAAGCTCAGGAGACATATCCTGCTAAGCTAAGTCCCCTGTCCTATTTTATTTTTCTGTTTGAGCATGATTCATGTGTTAATAGTGTTTTTCTTTAAATTCTTTTGATTAAGTTAGTTGCATGCTAGATTAGCTTCTTCTTTGAATAGTTTCTCGATATAAACTTGTTTCTCTTATTAAGCATGCTTTATTAGATTCTCTGATAAAAATGTCTATTAACACTTGATTAAATATGCTCGAGCTTTTTAGGGTTTTTGTGAGTATTTTAACATGAAAATATTCTGAATATATTTTCTATGTCAAATCTGTTATGCTATGCCTAAAATCTGAGTTGTGAAGTTGTTTAATTGAAATTCAACCATATTCAAATTTCTCCCTGAGTTTTGGTTAGATGATAAATGATTCTAATTTATGGCTATGTGTGCAAATTGATATGAAAGATTATATTTGTAATGAGTCTATGTTATTAGACTATAATTAAGCCTATTATGCTCTAGGGGATATTAGTTATAGCTGTTTTAGATATTAATTGGATAATTGGCTAACTTTGAAAGCATGAAAGTAGTTTAATTAGGTTAAAATATAAAATGACATAAAAAGTGGTTATAATTGAAATAACAATAGAGTGGTCAGTATTGAAACTGGCCAACTCTGTAAAATCCTTAAGTCTAAATCCAAGTGGCTAGTTCTAAAAACTAGTTAACTTAGTAATAAACCATAAATCTCAGACTGGCTAAATCTGCAAGTCTTAAACTAGCCCTAAGAGGCTATTGAATAATAATGACTAATTTTGCAAAAAGCCAAGTCCAAAACACTGGACTGGCTAAAATTGAAAGGCGTAATCCCTAATTAATAAGTAGGCTAGTCCTGCAAATTAACTCTAACACAGTAATAAAATGATTACCTCTTAAAAGAGGTTAAAATTGAAAGGAAATTAAGACCCAAATCTGTCTAAGTCTTAAAGACTTATAGAATAGGTGGCCAGAAATTAAATAAAGACATAAAGTTATATAACAGACCTGGATAAGGTCGGGTAAATAACAATTGATAATAAGGGTATAAAAGGAATGAAAAATGGCACATTGTAGATTTAATAGAGCCTATGAGGATAATTCAGACATTTAGGCCTAGTATTTCTGCAATATTGCACAAAATAAAGGGTATAATAGACCCAATAAAAAGGCAAATCAGTTAATAACCTTAACAAGTGAGGGTACATTAGTAAAATACCTCAAATAGAACCCAATAGAACCATCCAGTACACGCTGGAAGGCAATTTTGAAGTTGAATTGGGTGTTAAAGTGTAATAAATAAAAGAATTAAGGGGAGGAAATTATGAATAACTTTTTCAAATTTCCCACCCCCCCCAAACTTTCACCATTTAAATCTATAAATAGGCTTGAATAAAGCCTGAATAGGGGCTGGATTTGATGAATTCAGAGATTATATACTGAAAACACAAATACTAAGAGTAATTTTTCTGGGTTTAGTCGAAGCTCTGTTCTGAAGCTCTATAGAACTCCTTTATTATCTGTTGGTTTACTGGGTTTTCTACTGGTCTTCTGCTATTGTGTTACTGGGTTATTGTTTGCTGAATCTGGAACTCTTATTTGGTTGTTGAATTCGACTGCATTGCTGTGTTCATTCATCTTCATTGATGTTGCTTTGCTGCTGTGATCAATCTGCTTATTCTCATCTTCACTTCTTTAGACTCATAAGTTTACATTGCTGAATCAGGTACACCGCTGAACTTTCAACATGTAACTGCAGTGGATCTGAAGTGATTGAATAAAATGAGATGATTTTTCGAGAATTGTTTCTGTATTTACTTTTTGTAGTTAGAATATAAGTAGCTAAAGTTGTGATTCAGTAGGAAATTATTGTATAATCAGTTCATATGAGGCACGAACATATACTGGAAATGATGTAATAGTATAGTAAGTAAAGGTAGAGTAGTAGTAGTAATCTAAATCACTTAGTTAAAATAGGTTAATGGTAAAATTAACTCGGTTAATCTCGAAAATAGGTTCATAACAGTAGATTCGTAATAATATTCTTAATCAATGGATGGTAGATAGTTAAATTCAATACTTGCTAGCTTTTCCTTGAACAATTTAATAGAAGTTAGAATAACAAACAGTGAAACAGTGATTAAATATGAAGTTAATTATCATGAGATTGATCGAATTGGTTACACAATCAACTTAATGACTAAATATAATTAGTTTTTGAAAGTTACCATGAGTTACAATTCAGTGAATCATTTAGTATTAATCCTGTCTTACATAGTTAAATAATGTTCTGTCGTTTAGCAAATCAATGTCCTGTTTCAGTAGTTTAAGTTAGTTATTGAAATATAAAACCAAAAGTAGTCTGCTAATTAGATTTCGTTCAGATTAGATAGTTAAGGTTTGAAATTGTCATTGTAATCCTGTATTATTACTTCTCTTCATTGAGTTAATATAATTCGAATTTTGTTTTCCTCTAATTCTGAACTATTCGTGTGTATGATGAACTTTAGCTTCTGTTTATCCTTTTCAATTTTGTCTGATTTGGGCCTAATAAACAGTGAAGACCCAGATCTATACCAATCTGTGACTGGGCTTCTGCTGAACAATTTCAGCGTGATTCTAGGTCGTAAGACCCAGATACATGAATTAACTTGCTGAGAATGAGCCTAAAAAGTCCAGGCCCATGTAACATAAGAAATAAGGCCTGGACTTGTATTCTGAAAATTAAATTAACTAGGGAAAAACCAAATGATAGAGAATTTAGTTGTATATATAGGATTGGACTATAAAAATCAACTGGGACGAGCCTTGCATGAAAACCAAAATAGCGGGCCCCCCATATAAACAAATAACTATATAATAAACTTGGGGAGGTTGATAGACGATATAGGCATGATTCTAAAATATACTTTCCCTAATACGAGTGCACATTTGATGTGACTCAAATCTTAAATCTCGACGAAGCCGAAGCGTGTTAAAAGTCACAAGCGTACTGGTTGCGGTGTGATTCGAAATACGTTTTCGCAATGTCGCAAAATCGGAAAATATTCAAAGAGAAACATGTACAAAAAGCATATAATAAATTTGAAATCAAGAATGACAGTTGAGCAACCGTGCTAAAACCACGGAATCCGGGAGTGCCTAACACCTTCTCCCAGGTTAACCGAATTCCTTATCCAGATTTCTTGTTGCGCGAACTGTTAAATAGAGTCAACTTCATCGGATTCGGGTTTAACCGGTGACTTGGGACACCATTATTTTCCCAAGTGGCGACTCTGAAATTTTAAATAAATTCCCGAACTGATTGTCCTTTTTTGGAAAAACTCCTTCCTTGTTGTTATTATATCCTTTCCCGGGGTATTTATCATTTCGAGGTATACCTTATTCTCCTAGTCGGGGAAATGAAAAAAGGTAGTAAAAAGGGAGGTGTGACAACCACTGAATACCTACTTTCTAGATGAGGAGGTAAACGTAATAGAAACAGTCCCTGATGACACCCATGCTTGGAAAATGTTCTTCGACGGAGCGGTAAATTCTAAAGGTGTAGTGATTGGGGAAATTTTGATCTCCCCCACTGGTGAACACTACCCAGCTACGGCCAGGCTCCGTTTCTTTTGCACAAATAATACAGCTGTATATGAGGCCTGCGTCATGGGCATGAATATGGCAATTGATGAGAGTGTTGAAGATTTACTAATTATGGGAGATTCGAATCTGATTATCAAACAAGCCCAAGGTTAATGGGAGACCCGAGACGTCAAGCTCCTCCCATATTGACAACATGTGGATAATCTTGGCAAGCGATTTGCATCGATAGAGTTCAAGTACATCCCGCGATGTCATAACGAACTGGATGACGCACTTGCCACTCTAGCTTCAATGCTACCTTATCCAGGCAACGCCCACGTCGATCCTTTGGAAATCCAAATCAAAGAAAGACACGTTTATTGCAATGTAATCGAGGTAGGGCCAAATATCCGGCCATGGTACTACGATATCAAGAGATTCTTGAAAACACAAGAGTACCCTGAACATGCTACTGGTCACGACCCAATCCGAAGGACCGCGACAAGCACCTGGTGCCTTGCTCAATCGAGTACCAAGTTGCTTAACGTTCTCGCTATACTAGGGACGCGAGTCATACTAAGGTAATATTTATCCCTTCAAGACTTATAGTGCATGTCTTTGTAATACTCATATCTGGCTGCACTATTTTAGAGTGTACCATCTAGGTGTCTCGTAAAGATATCTATCAGCATATTTGAAATATCCTTCAGAAATGTCAACTTACGCAATCAATTCATCCATCATATCTTTCTTATACTGCTTTTGTTGACCCCCATAGGGCATACCTGGAAGAGGTGCGACCAATTGTATATATCTCTATTATTATTGAATATAACTCAAAAAGCTTACGTTTCTCTGCCTCAATTATAAACGTTGTTAACCTTCATGGTACTGGGTGCCTCGTACCCTTCTTCGTCTTACTTCTTTTGCTTGTTGAAACTTGTATTTAGTTTTTTTAATTTCTTATTGTCTTTCACCATAAAGGTGGACAAGCATTCTTGCTTTAAGGCTTCTTATCAAGAATCTTTCACCTTTTAGTACACTCATGATCTGCTAAAGACCTCATATTTACTTATCGTAGGGAGCATACAAAACTTTCAATCCCTCTGACTCAGCTCTTCCACAACTATCTCTCTTTTCTATCCTTCGTTCTGGATGTAAGCATCATCTTATTACGAATAAAATAGAATTTTGGAACTTGAATTCTTATAAGTGGGCTCTACCACACGATCTAGAGTAAAGAATAAAGAGTGACGATCTTAAATGCCATGTAGCTTCCTGCTTATAAGTGTGGTGCATGACACACCCATAAACAAGACTCTACTAGACACGTCTTGTAGACTTCCTAGGACAGAACTGCTCGGATACCACTTTTGTCACGACCCAATCCGAAGGACCACGACAGGCACCTGGTTCCTTGCTCAACCGAGTACCAATATAACATATCTTTCTTACCATACTATCATTAGTAAATGAGCCAGAAAACCCGTCATGAGATAACAAAAATAAAATATAAGGGGATACTCAACATATAAGGACCCAACAAGATATGCAAACTTATATATATGACATACAGGCCTGTAAGGCCAACATGACCCTTTGTAAACACAAAACATAGGCCGACAAGGCCATACAAGTATCCATACACCTGACATCTGTCTACAAGCCTCTAAGAGTACATAAATGCCATAAAGGTCGAGACAGAGTCCCGCCATACCAAACAATACACGTCTAAATAATACTAACTAGACGAGCAACTCCGAAGCAAATGGAGCGCACCAACATCTTCCGCTGAGTTGATAGCCAACTTGGAGGGCTCTCGACCTATCTATCGGGACCTGTGGGCATGAAACGCAGCGTCCCCAGGCAAAAAGGACGTCAGTACAAATAATGTACCGAGTATGTAAGGCAAGAAAACATAAACAAGAACAGTAATGTAAGAGAGATAGAGGAGATACAACCTGGAACATCTGAGTGCCTCCGGGGGCTACTGACATGAAATGCATAATGCATATATATACATATACCTTTAAAAACATTTGCCTCTGTGGGCATCATCATCATCATATCGTACCCGGCCTCAAAGAGGACTCGGTAAAAACGTACCCGGCCACGTGGAGCTCGGTAAACCCAACTGATTAGTGGTTACACAATAGGTGCCGTACCCGGCCGACTATAGCGCGGCTCGGTAGAGTAAAATAGATACATATATATAATGCATGCTCGACTCATAGATTCACGTTCTAAACCTTTTTGAGTGACGTAAGAACATTATGGACATACAATATGAACTTAACTAGGACTTATGGTCATACATACTTTCTTAGAATAACTTTGTATGAAAAAATAAGTTGGACAACCTTAGTTGCTAGGAGTAGATTCATTATGAAATAGCATATTTATTTTATATTAGATCATGGCAAAAGAAAGAAGGAAATGCCTTAACATACCAGTTTCTCCGAAATTCTTGAACAAAACCTATGCTTGAAGCTTGGATTCTTTGAAATTGAAACGAAATTATTTATGCTTCTAACGTTTCCTTGATGCAACATACTGAATTTTAGGCTCTGCTGAAAGCAACGTTACAAGAGGAGGAGCCATCTTCTTATAAATATTTCTCCATTTTAACATATATATAATCATTATAATTGCAAAAGAATACCTTGATTTCATGTGAAAGGATTGTTGGACGCCTTTTTGTACAATAGGTTTATGTCCCTCAACCTTTAAAACTAAGAAAGAAGCTTCTAACGTTATAAATTTAGAAAGACTTCCATGTTGCCCCTTTCTAAACGTCACTTTTGTATCCTTTAATGTGTTCCAAGACTTGGATAAGTATCAAATTTATGGATAACAATCATTTCCTAGGTTTCCACGCAGGTTAAATGGTTGCTTGGTCATTTCATGCGTTGTCACATGTATTTTGAAGTATAATTAATTAAATTTTATCTCCTTATTAGTTAATTGGGTAATGTCCTATTACCCGGTAATTAATCAATTACCCGCATAATTTAAAAATTATTACAAATTACTTAAAACTCTTATTATTTTCAAAATACTTCATATATACTTTATGTATTACACTGCCGTGGTCATATGATACCTTGCATGGTACTAGTTTATAATTATTAGGTATTATCGCTTTACCCGTATTTTATCCCAAATTAGCCACTTTCCACGGAACTCCTTCTCTTTAATTCGTGTACCCTTTCATCCTTCACAGGACGTAATTATCTCATGTTATAAATAGTGTAATACATATAATTTCAAAATAAATCTTATTCTCGAATTTACATCGATTAATCTTACGACGAATCTTTAACGTACGATGACGCTTTAATGTACAATAATGCGAAAATATTTCATTTTTGGACTTTCGTTACTTTACTTATGGTGTACTTTCACAAAAATCTGAGGTGTAACATCATTCCGCCCTTGGGAACATTCGTCCTCGAATGCTGACTAGTGCACTCTATCATTTTCGTAACATATGTCTTCTGAATACTTTGTACTCTTGTTTCCATCATGGAACCTATTCTGTGTGTAAATCCAAATGCTTGGGCATTCCCCCCCTTAGGCCTCTCTCACACACCACGACTTGTGGTCAGAATTCATTCAATCTTGTAACTGTTGTTACCTTTTGTTATGCAACCTGTACGACTTCTTCCTACTATGTGCGCCTATGGGACTCTTTCCTTTAGCTTTTAGCCAATAGCCTTTCCTTAGTTTGGGAACATATACAGAACTTTTACAAGATGTCCCTTTTGGTATCTATCTATAGGTGTGCTAAAGTTCTTTGCTCGATACTTTGTAGAACTTGCGAATATGGCCATATCTCATTTCATAGATATGTTTGCCCATTCATATGATTTTACTGCATTAACATGGGTTATACTATGCCATAATTTTTGCTTCAATCTACCTTTACTAACTTATGCTTACCAATCTCCCAGTTACTTTTGTTGCCTATCCTTTAGGTATAATTCTCAGTCTTCCAATGCTCCTTCATTACCGGTCGTCTTAAGAATGGCGGCTAATCTCATCTCATACTTGTAAATTTTGTCCATCTATTGTTGATCCACCTCAATATTGATCTATAATCTTTCATTGATAACTTCAAACTTCTTATGTAATACTTTGCCTCTAGGGATTACGTTACATCAGGGAATATTTGAAGTAATTTTCTTCATCCACTTAGCGGTGATACTATATTTCAATAACCATATTCTATAGGAAAATATGCCATTGACGATGCCGTTATCGTTCTTGGATATTGAATCCCCGCACTTCTAGCCTTCTATTTGAAGTAAGGACTATTCACAATTCTCTACATTTGAGTATCTTGTACGTTGTTCACCTTTACCTTACTTATCTTAAATTTTGCATCGTATCTTCTATATCTTTCCTGACCTCCCTTTCACCTAGGTATAATTCACATCCATACTTGAAGCTTTATCATAATACTCGTACCTCTGGTACATACACAATCCGGTGGGAGATTCGTACTGACTTCTTATGCGGCTGGCACTTCTTCTAATTGGCTTCATTGTAGATCCATTATAGATTATGGTTATTTTTCTTGAACATCTGATATTATGAGTGATTATATCATGTTTTGAATCACAACTTCTATAATTTTTCTAGGTTCAATAATCAAATTCCCGATCTACTTGGTTTATGTACTTCGTTAGTTTCCTCTTCCTTCTGACAAGCCTTTACATAGCCTTAAGCTATCTTCCGATCTATGACTCATGGTATAAGTTATTACACTAGCCTTTCATGGGCGTTATGGAATATCCATGATACAATCTTCTAGCAATTCTATCCTTTGACTATGCCCTGGTCTTAATTCTTTCTTTTAACTTATACGAGAGTCTTCTATGGCTTTATGATTGTCAACAAATATGCTGCTTGGATAATGCTCAAAAATCTTGAGTGCATCCATAACATACTAACTCTAGATCATTGGTCGAATAATTCTTTAGCTTTCTTTCAACGTAAGCTATTACTTTTCCTAGTGTTTTTGCTCCCTCGTTACGTCCATACCTAGTTTATCTTAGTTCCTACACTTGCCAGAGTTTTTATACAACTCATATGATTTCGAATATTACTTCTAACTCTTATTTCTCGTTCATTAGCCCTGTAGGTGCCATTTTCCTTTGGAATTCTTATAATGTTGTTGCGAGATTGTTGTTATACGACCATTTTCTCTTTATGTCGTTGTGCTTAGGTTGGAGACTTCTTTCTTATCTCCTCAGCTAGTTTTTGGTTGTAGTACTTAGGGAGAACCCTTGACTTTCGTAAAGTTGTAAGCTTATTACAGACCTTTTCTGATGTCTTTACTTGCCTATAATCATCTGTAGTTGCTTACTTCCATGTCATTGTGCTTATATAGTTGCTTCTGAACTAATATTTTTACTGCCTTCACAGTGGTACTTTTTTTTATCCCCGTAACACTCATGTGATACCTTTAAATACCCCGAATCTTGTTTGAATATATCTCAAAATGATATTCTCTGAAGCTGAATTCTTTCTACTATGTTTATCTTACACGATCTGATGACTCGTCTATAACCCCCTATTTCGCCATAACAGAGATCTTCCTGACCAATTACTAACTACTCGTTGACCTATTCTCATATCAATATTTCTTGTAATCTTTCTTAGGTTATTTACTTTGTTTTAACTTACGTCTCGCACTGGCTCCTTATTTATTAATAACAGCTCAGGCAGGAACCTTTACTTCCTCTCCTTGATGTCGTGTTTGCAGAATATTCTTGAATTGTAGCATATCTATAAGATTTGGATAAGTTCCATCTCATTCCTATTTCATTTATCGCATTCTTCCTTTACCATTCTATAGTTACTAGAACTATCTAATTCTGACTTAATGCGACATCACTCGATATTCCCCCCTTTAGGGGTGTGCTAAAAGCTGAAACCACGAGGATATACCTATAGATGTTTTACCTCTTCATCTTTGGCGTCGTTTCTCAACATCAATGATCCTTAATTGCCTTGCAGCAATTTTCTGTACCAAGGATGACAAATTCCCTTATTCGCGAGGGTGACACTTAGCGTAGCTGGCACATACAGTCTCTTAAGCTTAACTTTGCTCACACTACTTGTTTTTGGGAAGCATCTCCCTGAATGACTATTCTCTGAATTCATCGTGAATCTTCTTTTGTGGTCCATTCTATTACCACTGGAAAGAAATATGAAATTCCCATGATGCCGAGTATTTTTTAATCATTCATTCCCTAATTCATATTTGGTTTATCTTATTTACTAGTCCATACTGATTCCTGCTACTTTGGGGATTAACTCTCCCTTCCGGTAGTCGCGTTGGAGTCACGAACTTATTTTTCGAAATGAGGATATAATCTTATGGCCTATACTCTTTGTTGACTTAAGGTCCTTCACCTATCGTCTCTTCATTCATTTGACTATAGGTTCTGTAACGATCTACCATTTTTATCCATGTATCACACATTATTCATAATGCTTCCTTATGTCTCTTCTCATTTTCTTACTAATATTTCTGTCTATCACTTTTCTTGTGAAAACTTCAATACGACATTCTTTCGCTTTTTGCTTTCCTTTGCTCCATCTAGTGGCTCATCGAGTTGCTTAACGTTCTCGGTATACTAGGGACGCGAGTCATACTAAGGTAATATTTATCCCTTCAAGATTAAAGTGCATGTCTTTGTAATACTCATATCTGGCTGCACTATTTTAGAGTGTACCATCTAGGTGTCTCGTAAAGATATCTATCAGCATATTTGAAATATCCTTCAGAAATGTCAACTTACACAATCAATTCATCCATCAGATCTTTCTTATACTGCTTTTGTTGACCCCTATAGGGCATACCTGGAAGAGGTGCAACCAATTGTATATATCTCTATTATTATTGAATATAACTCAAAAAACTTATGTTTCTCTGCCTCAATTATAAACGTTGTTAACCTTCATGGTACTGGGTGCCTCGTACCCTTCTTCGTCTTACTTCTTTTGCTTGTTGAAACTTGTATTTATTTTTTTTAATTTCTTATTGTCTTTCACCATAAAGGTGGACAAGCATTCTTGCTTTAAGGCTTCTTATCAAGAATCTTTCACCTTTTAGTACACTCATGATCTGCTAAAGACCTCATATTTACTTATCGTAGGCATCATACAAAAATTTCAATCCCTCTGACTCAGCTCTTCCACAACTATCTCTCTTTTCTATCCTTCTTTCCGGATGTAAGCATCATCTTATTATGAATAAAATAGAATTTTGGAACTTGAATTCTTATAAGTGGGCTCTACCACACGATCTAGAGTAAGAATAAAGAGTGACGATCTTAAATGCCATGTAGCTTCCTGCTTATAAGTGTGGTGCACGACACACCCATAAACAAGACTCTACTAGACATGTCTTGTAGACTTCCTAGGACAGAACTGCTCGGATACCACTTTTGTCACGACCCAATCCGAAGGACCACGACAGGCACCTGGTTCCTTGCTCAACCGAGTACCAATATAACATATCTTTCTTACCATACTATCATTAGTAAATGAGCCAGAAAACCCGTCATGAGATAACAAAAATAAAATATAAGGGGATACTCAACATATAAGGACCCAACATGATATGCAAACTTATATATATGACATACATGCCTGTAAGGCCAACATGACCCTTTGTAAACACAAAACATAGGCCGACAAGGCCACACAAGTATCCATACACCTGACATCTGTCTACAAGCCTCTAAGAGTACATAAATGCCATAAAGGTCGAGACAGAGTCCCGCCATACCAAACAATATACGTCTAAATAATACTAACCAGACGAGCAACTCCGAAGCAAATGGAGCGCACCAACATCTTCCGCTGAGTTGATAGCCTACTTGGAGGGCTCTCGACCTATCTATCAGGACCTGTGGGCATGAAACGCAGCGTCCCCAGGCAAAAAGGACGTCAGTACAAATAATGTACCGAGTATGTAAGGCAAGAAAACATAAACAAGAACAGTAATGTAAGAGAGATAGAGAAGATACAACCTGGAACATCTGAGTGCCTCCGGGGGCTACTGACATGAAATGCATAATGCATATATATACATATACCTTTAAAAACATTTGCCTATGTGGGAATCATCATCATCATATCGTACCCGGCCTCAAAGAGGACTCGGTAAAAACGTACCCGGCCACGTGGAGCTCGGTAAACCCAACTGATTAGTGGTTGCACAACAGGTGTCGTACCCGGCCGACTATAGCGCAGCTCGGTAGAGTAAAATAGATACATATATATACTGCATGCTCGACTCATAGATTCACATTCTAAACCTTTCTGAGTGACGTAAGAACATTATGGACATACAATATGAACTTAACTAGGACTTATGGTCATACATACTTTCTTAGAATAACTTTGTATGAAAGAATAACATGGACAACCTTAGTTGCTAGGAGTAGATTCATTATGAAATAGCATATTTATTTTATATTAGATCATGCCAAAAGAAAGAAGGAAATGCCTTAACATACCAGTTTCTCCGAAATTCTTGAACAAAACCTATGCTTGAAGCTTGGATTCTTTGAAATTGAAACGAAATTATTTTCTTCTTCTAACGTTTCCTTGATGCAACATACTGAATTTTAGGCTCTGCTGAAAGCAACGTTACAAGAGGAGGAGCCATCTTCTTATAAATATTTCTCCATTTTAACATATATATAATCATTATAATTGCAAAAGAATACCTTGATTTCATGTGAAAGGATTGTTGGACGCCTTTTTGTACAATAGGTTTATGTCCCTCAACCTTTAAAACTAAGAAAGAAGCTTCTAACGTTATAAATTTAGAAAGACTTCCATGTTGCCCCTTTCTAAACGTCACTTTTGTATCCTTTAATTTCTTCCAAGACTTGGATAAGTATCAAATTTATGGATAATAATCATTTCCTAGGTTGCCACGCAGGTTAAATGGTTGCTTGGTCATTTCATCCGTTGTCACATGTATTTTGAAGTATAATTAATTAAATTTTATCTCCTTATTAGTTAATCGGGTAATGTCCTATTACCCGGTAATTAATCAATTACCTGCATAATTTAAAAATTATTTCAAATTACTTAAAACTCTATTTATTTTCAAAATACTCCATTATACTTTATGTATTACACTGTCGTGGTCATATGATACCTTGCATGGTACTAGTTTATAATTATTAGGTATTATCGTTTTACCCGTATTTTATCCCAAATTAGCCACTTTCAACGGAACTCCTTCTCTTTAATTCGTGTACCCTTTCATCCTTCACATGACGTAATTATCTCATGTTATAAATAGTGTAATACATATAATTTCAAAATAAATCTTATTATCGAATTTACGTCGATTAATCTTACGACGAAGCTTTAACGTACAATGACGCTTTAATGTACAATAATGCGAAAATATTTCATTTTTGGACTTTCGTTACTTTACTTATGGTGTACTTTCACAAAAATCTGAGGTGTAACATCATCCCCCCCTTGGGAACATTCGTCCTCGAATGCTGACTAGTGCACTCTATCATTTTCGTAACTTATGTCTTCTGAATGCTTTGTACTCTTCTTTCCATCATGGAACATATTATGTGTGTAAATCCAAATGCTAGGGCATTCCCCCCTTAAGCCTCTCTCACACACCACGACTTGAGGTCAGAATTCATTCAATCTTGTAACTGTTGTTACCTTTTGTTATGCAACCTGTACGACTTCTTCCTACTATGTGCGCCTATGAGACTCTTTCCTTTAGCCTTTAGCCAATAGCCTTTCCTTAGTTTGGGAACATATACAGAACTTTGACAAGATGTCCCTTTTGGTATCTATAGGTGTGCTAAAGTTCTTTGCTCGATACTTTGTAGAACTTGTGAATATGGCCATATCTCATTTCATAGATATGTTTGCCCATTCATATGACTTTAATGAATTAACATGGGTTATACTATGCCATAATTTTTGCTTCAATCTACCTTTACTGACATATGCTTACCAATCTCCCAGTTACTTTTGTTGCATGTCCTTTAGGTATAATTCTCAGTCTTCCAATGCTCCTTCATTACCGGCCGTCTTAAGAATGGCGGCTAATATCATCTCATACTTTGTAAATTTTGTCCATCTATTGTTGATCCACCTCAATATTGATCTATAATGTACCGAGTATGTAAGGCAAGAAAATATAAACAAGAACAGTAATGTAAGAGAGATAGAGGAGACACAACCTGGAATATCTGAGTGCCTCTGGGGGCTACTAACATGAAATGCATAATACATATATATACATATACCTTTAAAAACATTTTCCTCTGTGTGCATCATCATCATTATATCATACTCGGCCTCAAAGAGGACTCGGTAAAAATGTACCCGGCCACGTGGAGCTCGGTAAACCTAACTGATCAGTGGTTGCACAATAGGTGTCGTACCCGGCCGACTATAGCGTGGCTCGGTAGAGTAAAATAGATACATATATATAATGCATGCTCGACTCATAGAATCACGTTCTAAACCTTTATGAGTGACGTAAGAACATTATGGACATACAATATGAACTTAACTAGGACTTATGGTCATACATACTTTCTTAGAATAACTTTGTATGGAAAGAATAATATGAACAACCTTAGTTGCAAGGAGTAGATTCATTATGAAATAGCATTTTTATTTCATATTAGATCATGCCAAAAGAAAAAAGGAAATTCCTTAACATACCAGTTTCTCCGAAATTCTTGAACGAAACCTATGCTTGAAGCTTGGATTCTGTGACGACCCAAAGGGTCATCACATGTTTTTCTCACTTATTCCGCACTTTCGAGGCCTTGAAAACCGCATTCTATGTGCCTTGATTTACGTGCACTATTCGGGCATATAGCTGGAAAGATTTTGTGATAGAATATACGGAAAAGGTCCAAATATGCCCGTGAACTATGCAAAATAGGACAAATATGCCCGTCGTTTATAGTTCAGCCCAAATATGGCCATTCCGTCAAATAGTTGGGCATATATGCCCTTATTTGACGGAAACTTGATTTTGTTTTCTTTTTTTAATTTATTGATACCAAATTAACCAAACCCAACTTAAAAATAACCCACCCGACCCGACCCATGTCCTATTTCGACGGGCATTTGTGTCCTATTTCGCATAGTTCACGAGCATATTTGTGCTATTTCGCATAGTTCACGGGCATATTTGTGCTATTCGCATAGTTCATGGGCATATTTGCTATTTCGCATAGTTCACAGGCATATTTGTCCTATTTTGCATAGTTGGGTGTCAATGGGCCTAAGGCCTCAATGTTCATGTTGCTTATCATCTCACTCACAAACAGTTTGCGAATTGTAAATAACCTTATGTTATTTGATAAACTTCAAAACAAAACAACGTAGCTACTAGTTTATAGCCATCTATGTGATCTTCAAAACTAATAGTCACAACTTCAAAACAAAACAACTGTTGTAAGCTAACTGAGAGGAAATTATGACCAAATCAAAACAGTCACAAAAATAACGAGTTAACATCTAGTATTATGCTAACATCAACAGGCACTACTAAATAAATAGTTAACATTTTTGGTGAATGCTATCTTGGTTTAACTACTTATTCAGTAATGCTGCTGTTGATGTTAGTATAATACTAGATGTTAACTCGTTATTTTTGTGACTGTTAGCTTACAATTGTGGTTACTGGTTATCTCTATTTTGAAATTATTTTAATTTGGTCATAATTTCCTCTCAATTAGCTTACAACAGTTATTTTGTTTTGAAGTTGTGACTATTAGTTTTGAAGATCACATAGATGGCTACAAACTAGTAGCTACGTTGTTTTATTTTGAAGTTTACCAAATAACAGAAGGTTATTTACAATTCGCAAACTGTTTGTGAGTGAGATGATAAGCAAGAGGAACCTTGAGGCCTTGGCCCAGTGACACCCAACTATGCAAAATAGGACAAATATGCCCGTGAAGTAATGAAATAGCACAAATATGCCCGTGAACTATGCGAAATACCACAAATATGCCCGTGAACTATGCAAAATAGGACACAAATGCCCGTCGAAATAGGACATGGGTCGAGTGGGTTATTTTTAAGTTGGGTTTGGTTAATTTGGTATCAATAAATTAAAAAAAGAAAACAAAATCAAGTTTCCGTCAAATAAGGGCATATATGCCCAACTATTTGACGGAATGGGCATATTTGGGCCGAACTATAAACGACGGGCATATTTGTCCTATTTCGCATAGTTCACGGGCATATTTGGACCTTTTCCGTAGAATATATGAATTCTATGAGAAATTTGAAGAAAAATGACATTAATATTGATATAGTTGACTTCGGTTAACATTTTTGGTAAACGGATCGGGACCCGAGGACGGACGGTCCCGGAAGGTCCGTAGGAAAATATGGAACTCGGACATGCGTTCGGAGTCGAATTCCGAGGCCTAGAGCCTAAGTTATGGATTTTTCTGTGAAATTGTTTTGCTGTAATTAATTAAAGGAAAATGAATTAAATGACCTTGGTATCGGGCTCGTATTTTGGTTCCGACACCCGGTACAAGTCTTAAATATTATATATGTGCTTTCTTTAAAGTTTGGTGACATTTGGATGTCGTTTGATGTGTTTTGAACCTTGAGTTCCAAATTTGAAAGTTATGAAAACTAAAAGAATGATAATCATGAACTTGCGGCTAGATTTGATGAAATCGATGTTATATTGGCGATGTGATCGCACGAGCAAGTTTATAACATGTTTTTGATGTTGTGTACATGTTTGGTTTGGAGTCCGGGGGGCTCGGGTAAAGATTTGATAGGCCGTTGGTTCAATTTCTGAAATTTTACACAGCTGGTTTTTCACCCAGCCGGTATCTTCACAAATGCGAATATTTTCTCGCAATTGCGAGAAGTCCCACATTAACCTTAGTTCGCAAATGCGAACCAGACTTCGCAAATGGGAAGTTGGCAGGGGTGTGCAGTGGTTCGCAAATGCGAACATAACCTCGCAAATGCGAGGCCTTCAGTGTTTCGCCTGGCTTCGCAAATGCGACGCTGACAGTCCCCAGACCTGTAGTGTTCGCAATTGCGAACAAATGTTCGCAATTGCGATACCCGCAGCTGTGCAATTTTATACTTAAACGAATTTTTTTGTTCATTCTTCATTCTTTCAAAAACCCACACACTACACATGAACCCTCAAGAGCAAATTCACTCCAAAACAATTGTAAGTCACCTTTTACTCAATTCTTTCAATTCCTAATAACATTAAACATGTTTTTCAATAAAAATCAAAGGTTTTCATGGTAGAAATTCTTGTTTTTGGGTAGAACTTAGGGTTTTCATGAATTGGGTAATTGGACCTCGAATTGAGGTCCGATTTTGAAACAAAACCATATATTTGAACTCATGGGGGAATGGGTAACCGAATTTTGGTCCGAACCCCGAGTTCCGACCACGTGGTTCAGGGGCGTTTTGGGAAATTTTGGGGTAAACTTTGAGAAAACCATTTTAAGCATTCAAACTAAGTTATTTAGTATTTATTAATGTAATGGGATCAATTGTGATTAGATTCGAGCTAGTTGAAAGCGGAAATTCGGGGAAAAGCTATAGTTGAAGGATAATTTGGACTTCAAGGCTAGAGGTAAGTGTTTGTTCTATCCTAGCTTGAGGGAATAGGAATTGTGTGCTATGTGATCGAGTGCGGTGTATGGGCTGTGGTGACGAGCATCCATACACTGCATCTAGCATGACCGTGAGTCGATGTTGATACTTGTTGTGAGATATTTTAAAGATGAATTGTTGAACCCTTGCCGGGTTGTGAAATTGTACATTGTTTTCCCTTGCCGGGACTTATTGTGAAGTGAAATATTGTTTTCCCTTGCCCGGACTTGTTGTGATGATTATTGTGTCCCTTGCCGGGACGGATTCATGATTATCGTTTTCATTCTCTTCCCTTAACTGTGATTGTTATTTGGGTGAGGAAGAGTGATAATGCACGAAGGGTGATGCCGTACCTTATTTTACTGTTATTGCACGAAGGATAATGTCGTGCCTTATTATTGATTATGCACGAAGGTTAATGTCGTTCCTTGTTATTGATTATGCACGAAGGATCATGTCATGCCTTGTGATATTGATTATGCACGAAGGTAATGTCGTGCCTTGTTATTGAACCATGGACAAAGGATCATGCCGTGCCATGGATGTGTGGATGAGAGTAAAAGCACGAAGGGTGATGCCGTGCACTTTATTTGCTTATTTGGTGAGGACGAGTGTAAAGCACGAAGGGTGATGCCATGCAACTAATTGTTATTCCTTGTTTGACATTAACTGTTTTCATTATACTTGGGTTTCTTTTGTTGATTTAATAATTCTTGTTAACTTTTGAGCTTTCTTCTTATGATATTTCTTGTTGGTTTTTGTTTACTTGATATCTCTGTTATCTTATGGTGTACATATTGTATATAGAACTGCACAGGTTTATGTGGGTGTCTGGTCCTAGGCTTGTCATTACTTCGCCGGGATAGGCCAGGCACTTACCAGCACATGGGGTCGGATTGTGCTGATACTGCACTTCTGTGCGTTTTTGCACAGGTCCAGGTTTTGATCAGGAGCAGCAGCAGTAGAGTCTTGCGTGGGAGTTGAGCATTTCGAGACCGAGGTAGCTTGCAGGCGTTCGCAGGCCCGACGTGTCTTCCACTTATTTATATTATTAGCTGTAGTCTCCTTGTTCCGAGACAAACAGATTTATGTTATTTTCCTTCAGACCTTTATGTGTAGTATTCAGTAGTAGTTCGTGAGTTGGTGACTCCACGTCTTGGGTAGAGGATTTCAATATTGTTTTACCTTGGTGCTGCTTATTTCTATTTTGATAAAGTCTTCCGCATTTATTTAATTAAAGTTATGGTTCTTGTTGATAAATTTGAGTATGAAATATTGTTAAAAACAGGATAATGTTGAATATAGTGGCTTGCGTAGCTACCATGAGTAGGCGCCATCACGATCCCGATGTTGGGGGAAAATCCGGGTTGTGACAAGTTGATATCAGAGCTCTAGGTTACATAGGTCTCACCACTCACAAACAAGCTTAGTAGAGTTTGAGAGGTAGGTACGGAGACGTCTGTACTTGTCCTCCAGAGTCTATTGAGTTAGGAAAGAGTCTCTCGTTTGTTCCTTCTTGTCGTGCGATTTGTTCCTCAAATACTAATTGAATTTCTACTCTGTTCTTTCGCAGATGGTGAGGACACGCGCTTCTTCGTCCGCTGATCACCAGCCTGAGCCCCAGGCAGCTCCCGTGAGGGGCAGGGGCCGAGGCCGTATCGTAGGCCATGATAGGGGCAGAGCTCAGCCCCCGGCAGCTATTCTAGAGGTAGAGCCTCATATTGAGACTGGCGAGGAGGTTCCAGTCCCAGCAGCTCCAGTGGGCCCAGCTCAGGTCCCAGGAGAGGCTTTATTTACCCCGTATCTTCGGGAGAATCTGGTCAAGATAGCGGGTTTCATGGACAGCGTTGCCAGAGCAGGCTTACTACCAGCTGCACCAGCCGCTTCTTAGGCTGGATGAGGCCCAGACTCCTGTTGCTCGTACTCCGTAGCCAGTAGCTCTTTAGCCTCAGGCACTAGTGGTTCAGCAAGCTGTGGCCACTCGGTCAGGTACCACAACTCAGGTCGGAGATGGAGCGGCCATGACTTCTGATTCTTTATGGAGACTTGATCGGTTCTCCAAGTTGTTTACCACTACCTTCGGCGGTGCCACATCAGAGGATCCTCGGGATTTCTTATTCAGTTGCCATGAGATTCTCAAGACTATGGGAATAGTGGAGTCCAATGGAGTTGAATTCTGTACATTCAGACTTGCAGGATCCGCCAAGACTTGGTGGAGAGATTATTGTTTGACTCGACCGGTAGGGTCCCCGGCTTTATCATGGGATCAGTTTGCAGAGTTATTTCTGGAGAAGTTTCTCCATGTTATTCAGCGGAATGCACTTCGGAGGCAGTTTGAGCGCCTCCAGTAGGGTACTATGACTGTCACTCAGTATGAGACGAGATTTGTTGATTTGGCACGTCATGCAGTGGTGATACTCCCCACAGAGCAGGAGAGGGTCCGCAGGTTCATAGATGGGCTTAATCAGCCAATTAGACTTCAGATGGCTATGGGAGTGGGAAGTGATATATCTTTTCAGGAGGCAGCTAATGCAGCACGTAGAGTTGAGTTGGCTCTTGCTCGGGGAGGTGGTTATCCTTCAAACAAGAAGGCCACGTCATTCCGTTAGATTTGGTGGTTCTTTTTTAGGAGGCAGGGAATCTTTTGATAGGGGCCAATCTTCCAGGTCTTTTCATTCCGCCCTTCAGGCTTCACAGGGTGGACCAGGTGATCGTGGGTTTCATGAGCAGTATTCAGATCAGCCTCCTATTAGTGCCCAGCCTCTTCAGAGTGTTCGTGGGGGCCATTCAGGTCGTCAGGGCCAGCTGTCCCAGCAGCCAAAATGTTGTTACGGTTGTGGTGACCCAGTTCGTCTTGTCAAGTTTTTTCCTCGAGCAGCGGGCAACACTCAGCAGCGGGGTCCTCGCCCTATGATTCAGGCCCCAGCTGACCCATAGCCTGCCCAGCCAGCTAGGGGCGGGGTAGAGATCATAGAGGTGGAGGTCGAGACCGTAGAGGTGGAGACCGTCCCGCCAGAGGTAGAGGTCAGCCAGTTGATGACCGTCCTAGAGATGTAGCTCAGAGGGGATGTGCTTATCCCCGATTCTATGCTTTACGTGCCAGGCTAGAGGCAGAGGCATCAGACGCCGTGATTACAGGTACCATTCTCGTTTGTGACAGAGGTGCTTCAGTATTATTTGACCCTGGGTCTACATATTCATATGTGTCTTCCTACTTTGTATTGTATTTGGCCGTGCCCAAATATGCTCTAGATATTCTAGTTTATGTATCCACACTGGTGGGTCACTCCATTGTAGTAGACCGGGTGCATCGTTCGTGCGTAGTTATCTTTGGGGGTCTTGAGACCCGTGTTGATCTGTTGCTATTGGACATGGTAGATTTTGATGTCATATTGGGGATGGATTGGTTGTCCACATACCATGCTATCCTAGATTGTCATGCCAAGACTGTGACTTTGGCCTTGTCAGAATCACCCCGACTAGAGTGGAAAGGCACCTCAAGCCACTCCGTTCGCACTGTTATTTCCTATGTTAAGGCTCGACGCATGGTCGAGAAGGGGTGTCTAGCTTATCCGGCTTATGTTCGTGATTCCAGCGCAGAAGTTCCTTCTATTGAATCAGTCCCTATTGTACGGGAGTTTCCTGAGGTTTTTCTTTCAGACCTGCCGGGCATGCCACCCGACAGGGATATTGATTTTTGTATTGATCTGGCACCGGGCACTCAGCTCATCTCTATTCCACCCTATCATATGGCCCCGCCGGAGTTAAATGAGTTAAAAGATCAGTTGCAAGACCTTCTAGAAAAGGGATTTATCAGGCCCAGTATTTCCCCATGGGGAGCACCCGTGTTGTTTGTGAAGAAGAAGGATGGCTCGATGCGGATGTGTATTGATTACCGGCAATTGAACAAAGTGATGATAAAGAACAAGTATCCACTGCCGAGGATTGATGATTTGTTTGACCAGCTCTAGGGAGTGAAGGTATTCTCAAAAATAGACTTGAGGTCAGGCTACCATCAGCTGAAGATCAGGGCGGCTGACATTCCTAAGACAGCCTTTCGCACTAGATATGGGCATTATGAGTTCTTGGTCATGTCCTTCGGGTTGACCAATGCCCCAGCAGCATTCATGGAGTTGATGAATCGGGTATTCAGGCCTTACTTAGATCTGTTCGTGATAGTCTTTATAGATGACATCCCTGGTATACTCCCGCAGCCAGGAAGAGCACGAGCAGCACCTTAGAGTGGTTCTTCAAACTCTAAATGATAATCAGCTATATGCCAAATTTTCGAAATGTGAGTTTTGTTTGAGTTCGGTGGCATTTCTGGGTCACATTGTATCATTGGAAGGTATTCAGGTAGACCCAAAGAAGATTGAGGAAGTCCAAAATTGGCCTCGACCAACTTTAGTGATTGAGATCCGGAGTTTCTTGGGGTTAGCAGGTTACTACCATCGATTTGAAGAGGGGTTTTCTTCTATTGCAGCCCCGATGACCAGGTTGACCCAGAAGGGTGCCCAGTTCCAGTGGTCAGATGAGTGTGAGGCGAGCTTTCAGAAGCTCAAGACAACCTTGACTACAGCACCAGTGCTGATACTACCTATGGGTACAGGGCCTTATACAGTTTACTGTAATGCGTCTCGTACAGGGCTTGGAGCGGTATTGATGCAGGATGGTAAGGTAATTGCTTATGCTTCGAAGTTGAAAATACATGAGAAGAATTATCCAGTTCATGATCTTGAGTTAGCAGCAGTGGTTCATGCCTTAAAGATCCGGAGGCATTATCTATATGGTGTGACATGTGAGGTGTACACTGATCACAAAAGCCTACAGTACTTGTTCAAGCAAAAGGAGTTGAATTTAGAACAGCGGAGATGGTTAGAGTTGCTGAAGGACTATGATGTTACTATCCTATATCACTCAGGTAAGGCCAATGTAGTGGCTGATGCATTGAGTAGAAAGTCTGCCAGCATGGGTAGTCTCGCATTCATTCCGGTCAATTAGAGACCATTTGCTCTAGATGTCCAGGCCTTAGCCAACCAGTTTGTGAGATTAGACATTTCTGAGCCTAGCAGGGTGCTAGCCTGCACGGTCGCTCGTTCATCTCTATTAGAGCGGATCCGTGAGAGGCAATTTGATGATCCTCATTTGCGTGATTTGAGAGATACAGTACAGCGGGGAGGTGCCACGAAGGTAACTCTAGATGATGACGGAGTATTGAGATTGCAGGGTCGAGTTTGTGTGCCCAATGTGGAGGGGATTCGAGAGTTGATCTTAGCGGAGGCCCACAGTTCGCGGTATTCTATTCACTCGGGCACCGCGAAGATGAATCAGGATCTACGACAGCTCTATTGGTGGCGCAGGATGAAGAAAGATATCATTGCGTATGTCGCTCGGTATCTAAATAGTCAGCAGGTGAAATATGAGCACCAGAGGCCTGGTGGTGTATTCCAGAGAATCGATATTCCCGAGTGGAAATGGGAGAGGATCACTATGGACTTTATTATGGGACTTCCTTTGACTAGGAGGAAATTTGATGCTATTTGGGTCATTGTTGATAGGCTGACCAAGTCAGCACACTTCATTCCAGTATCTATCTCCTACTCATCAGAGAGGTTAGCAGAGATTTACATCAGGGAGATTGGTCGACTTCATGGGGTGCCGGTATCTATTATCTCAGATCGGGGTACGCAGTTTACCTCGTGGTTCTGGAGAGAGGTCCAGCAAGAGTTAGGCACCCAGGTTCAGCTGAGTACAGCTTTTCATCCTCAGACGGATGGTCAGTCCGAGAGGACTATTCAAATTCTAAAGGACATGCTTCGAGCCTGTGTCATTGATTTTGGAGGCTCGTGGGACCAGCTTCTACCATTAGCGGAGTTCGCCTACAATAACAGCTACCAGTCTAGCATTCAGATGGCCCCGTATAAGCCATTGTATGGTAGGCGATGTCGGTCTCCAGTCAGATGGTTTGAGCAAGGAGAGGCTCAGTTGTTGGGTACAGACTTAGTTTAGGAGGCCTTAGACAAGGTCAAGACTATCCAGTAGAGATTGCGTTTAGCTCAGTCCAGACGGAAGACTTATGCGGATCGTAAGGTTCGAGATGTAGATTTCATGGTTGGTGAGCGAGTATTGCTCCAAGTTTCGCCTATGAATGGCGTGATGAGGTTCGGGAAGAAGGGCAAGCTCAGCCCTAGGTATATTGGTCCATTTGAGATTCTAGACCGAGTGGGAGGGGTGGCTTACAGACTAGCTCTGCCACCTAGCTTATTAGCCGTGCATCCAGTTTTTCATGTATCTATGCTTCCGAGATACCACGGCGATCCCACACATGTGTTAGACTTCAGTACTATCCAATTGGACAATGATCTATCCTACGAGGAAGAGCCGGTGGCCATTCTAGACCGGCAAGTTCGACAGTTGAGGTCGAAGAGTTATCCTTCTGTGCGTGTTCAGTGGAGAGGTCAGCCTCCTCATTCTCTGCCCTTAACTGTGATTGTTATTTGGGTGAGGAAGAGTGATAATGCACGAAGGGTGATGACGTGCCTTGTTTTACTGTTATTGCACGAAGGATAATGATGTGCCTTATTATTAATTATGCACGAAGGTTAATGCCGTGCCTTATTATTAATTATGCACGAAGGATCATGCCGTGCCTTGTGATATTGATTATGCACGAAGGGTAATGCCATGCCTTGTTATTGAACCATGCACGAAGGATCATGTCGTGCCATGGATGTGAGGATAAGAATAAAAGCACGAAGGGTGATGACGTGCACTTTATTTGCTTATTTGGTGAGGATGAGAGTAAAAGCAGGAAGGGTGATGTCGTGCAACTAATTGTTATTCCTTGTTTGACATTAACTGTTTCCATTATACTTGGGTTTTTTTTGTTGATTTAATAATTGTTGTTAACTGTTGAGCTTTCGTCTTTTGATATTTCTTGTTGGTTTTTGTTTACTTGATATCTCTGTTATCTTGTGGTGTACATATGTATATAGAACTTCACAGGTTTATGTGGGTGTCTGGTCCTAAGCTTGTCACTACTTCGCCGGGATAGGCCAGGCACTTACCAGCACATGGGGTCGGATTGTGCTGATATTGCACTTCTGTGCGTTTTTGCACAGAACCAGGTTTTGATCAGGAGCAACAGCAGTAGAGTCTTGCGTGGGAGTTGAGCATTTCGAGACCGAGGTAGCTTGCAGGCGTTCGCGGGCCCGGTGTGTCTTCCACTTATTTATATTATTAGTTGTAGTCTCCTTGTTCCGAGGCAAACAGATTTATGTTATTTTCCTTCAGACCTTTATGTGTAGTATTCAGTAGTAGTTCGTGAGTTGGTGACTCCACATTTTGGGTAGAGGATTTCAGTATTGTTCTACCTTGGTGCTGCTTATTTCTATTTTGATAAAGTCTTCCGCATTTATTTAATTAAGGTTATGGTTCTTGTTGATAAATTTGAGTATGAAATATTGGTAAAAATAGGATAATGTTGAATATAGTAGTTTGCCTAGCTACCACGAGTAGGCGCCATCATGATCCCGATGTTGAGAAACAATCCGGGTCGTAACAGATATTTTGAAATTGAAACGAAATTATTTTCTGCTTCTAACGTTTTCTTGATGCAACATACTGAATTTTAGGCTCTACTGAAAGCAACGTTACAAGAGGAGGAGCCATCTTCTTATAAATATTTCTCCATTTTAACATATATATAATCATTATAATTGCAAAAGAATACCTTGATTTCATGTGAAAGGATTGTTGGACGCCTTTTTGTACAATAGGTTTATGTCCCTCAACCTTTAAAACTAAGAAAGAAGCTTCTAACGTTATAAATTTAGAAAGACTTCCATGTTGCCCCTTTCTAAACGTCACTTTTGTATCCTTTAATTTGTTCTAAGACTTGGATAAGTATCAAATTTATGGATAACAATCATTTCCTAGGTTTCCACGCAGGTTATAAATATTATTACAAATTACTTAAAACTCTTATTATTTTCAAAATACTTCATATATACTTTATGTATTACACTGTCGTGGTTATATGATACCTTGCATGGTACTAGTTTATAATTATTGGGTATTATTGCTTGACCCGTATTTTATCCCAAATTGGCCACTTTCAACGGAACTCCTTCTCTTTAATTCGTGTACCCTTTCATCCTTCACAGGACGTAACTATCTCATGTTATAAATAGTGTAATACATGTAATTTCAAAATAAATCTTATTCTCGAATTTACGTCGATTAATCTTACGATGAAGCTTTAACGTACGATGACGCTTTAATGTACAATAATGCGAAATATAATATTTCATTTTTGGACTTTCATTACTTTACTTATGGTGTACTTTCACAAAAATCTGAGGTGTAACACTACTGGAGATCAAAAGAGGACCATTAGGCGGCATGCATGTGGTTTCTTTTTAAGCGTCGAGATCTTGTATAAAAGAACCCCGGATCTTAACCTTTTAAGATGTGTTGATGCCGAGGAAGAAGGGAGAATCATGCATGAAGTACACACAGGAGTGTGTGGACCTCATATGAATGGGTATGTCTTGGCCAAGAAAATCCTTCGAGCTGGGTATTATTGGATAACTATGGAGAAAGACTGTTTCAGTTTCGACCGGAAATGCCATCAGTGTCAGGTACATGGAGATCTGATTCATGCATCTCAAACCGAGCTACATCCTATATCAGCGCCGCGGCCTTCTGTCACCTGGGGCATGGATGTAATTGGCCCGATTAAGCCAAAAGCTTCGAATGGGCACCGATTCATACTGGTCGCTATTGATTACTTCACAAAATGGGTTGAAGCTGTCACTCTCAGATCAGTCACTAAGAAAGCCGTGGTGCATTTTGTGCATTTAAATCTTATTTGTCGTTTTGGTATACCTCCAACTATTGTCACAGACAATGCTGCGAACTTGAATAGTCGTTTGATGGAAGAAATATGCGAACAATTCAAAATAACGCATAGGAACCCTACTCCTTATCGGCCCAAAGCCAATGGCGCCGTTGAAGCAGCAAACAAAAACATCAAGAAGATTTTGAAGAAGACAATCCATAGTTCTAGACAGTGGCATGAACAATTACCTTTTGCCTTATTGGGATATCGTACTACAGTGCGCACATCGGTAGGACCAACCCCATACCTGCTAGTTTATGGAACCGAGGCTGTGATACCGGAAGAGGTAGAAATTCCTTCACTCCGAACAATTGTTGAAGCAGATATTGAAGATTGCGAATGGGTTAAGACTCGATTGGAACAGTTAACCTTAATTGACGAAAATCGAATGGCTGCGGTCTCTCACGGGCAGTTGTACCAACAAAGGATGGCTCGTGCTTATAACAAGAGAGTACGACCTAGAAATATTGAAGTAGGTCAGTTGGTTTTAAGACGCATTCTTCCACATCACCAGGAAGCGAAAGGAAAATTTGCTCCTAATTGGAAGGGGCCATACATCATCAGGAAGATACCACCGAGAGGAGCATTATACTTAGGGAGATATGGAAAGTAATGATCCTGAAACAGCTGTGAATGCAGACGCTTTCAAAAGGTATTATGTTTGAGTATGCTTCGGTGATGTCTTTGTGTGTTGAAATGATGAAGGCTTTTATTCCAGCTACCCAAACACTACCAACCCTTTTGTAAACCCTTTGAGCTGGTTACATTTCCTTGGCTACCCTCTTTGCAATCCAAAACCAAAACCAAAAAAAAAAAGAAAACCAAATACAAAACAAAATAAAAATTTCCTGAACTACGTTCTGACTTGATTCTGAAAGTATACGTAGGCAGCCTCTATCTGAGGTTCAGTCACACCAAAACAAAAATTCTAATTTAATTGTAACTGGGGCAGGCGCTATAATGGTTTGACCAAGAGTTCACCAGATGGTTCCAAAGTTGTAATTTTGTCCATAATTCTTTTCACCCGAAACCGAGTACAAGTCCTTCAAGATCGATGCAGAGGCATAGAAAATGAGTAACATCATTGTTGAGAACCGAAGCGTCTTAAATTAAGAGAAATAAAATGAGAGAGACTTATTGGTGAAAACCTTCGGGCACCATAAGGCTATGGGAGTAGAGAAATACAAAAATGAGAGAGTCCGTTAGTGAAAACTCGCAAAGAGTGCTATCGGGCGATGGTAAGATGAGAAATGATAGAGGTCGACTAGCGAAAACCCACAAAGGGCGCTATCAACCGAAAAGAGGATTTGACCACTAAAGGTCCCGGCAAGGTTTCCTAGTTGGGAAACATAGGCCCGTTATGGTTCATGAGAAAATGGAAGTTCGTGATGATCGGGCATCCAGTTCAATAAGCATGTCATGTCGATTTGAAGCCAGCATACACCCCAGATAAGTCTTCTTTCTTCCCCTGAAAGGGACGCTTCTATTTTCGATTCATTCTTTCACTCTTTGTTCATTTTTCTTTGAATCCCTTTCGGCTTAACTTTGAATTCCGAAACTATTACAAAGAAATGTGGCAAGACCGTTCATACAGAACTCCGTCTGGTAAAAAGGCGAAGAAAAATACCCAGCCTCTGTGGTGTATTGATCCAATCCCGACTGATCATTATGGTCAATCGTCTCCAAAGGAAAGGACGTTAGGAAGGAAAATAAAATCAAAGGCTAAGGTTTTAAAAACAGAATGAAGTAAAAGGACAAAGCCCACACAGGCAAGTCATCATGAAATCCTAAGGCTGAACCCGGTCAGGTTGAAAGAAAGTCACCCTCAGAGACAATCAGCAACAAAGTTCTCAATGGAAATGGGGCCGGGATCAAGCGTTGAAGATAATCAAGGCCACAAAATCAACCACCATTTCAGCTAACAAATTGTTCTTTGTTGAAAACAGGTCTATTTCAAATTAG
Source organism: Nicotiana noctiflora (assembly GCA_032618575.1). Taxonomy (NCBI): domain Eukaryota; kingdom Viridiplantae; phylum Streptophyta; class Magnoliopsida; order Solanales; family Solanaceae; genus Nicotiana; species Nicotiana noctiflora. The sequence continues at coordinate 446,419 of JASVEL010003021.1, forward strand.
ATGTGCAAGAAGAAGGTGCAGTCCAAAGAAATGAAAGGTGCGAGCATTGAAATGGCTCTGCAACAAGGAAAACGCCCAAAAGAGAAGTTTTTTCTCAAAAGCATTATTTTATGCATTTGTTGATGAGTAAAAGAAAAACACCTAAAAGAAAACCCACAAGGGAAGAAGGAAGGAAAGGAAAATGAAAACGCCCAAAAGAGAATCAAATCATGGTAGCTTAGCATTTTTTTTCAAAAATCCCGGCCAGAAAACCGAGGATCTCCTGGCCAGAAAGCTATGGAACATTTCTTTTAATTCATGGCCAGAAAACCGAGGATCTCCCGGTTAGAAAACCGTGAAGCATTTCTTTCAAAATTCCGGCCAGAAAACTGAGGATCCCCCAGTTAGAAAACCGTGAAGAATTTTTTTCAAAAATCCTGGCCAGAAAACCGAGGATCTCCCGACCAGATAGCCATGGAGCATTTCTTTTAAATGCCGGCCAGAAAACCGAGATTCTCCTGGCCAGAAATCTATTGATCATTTCTTTTTAATCCTGGCCAGAAAACCGAGGATCTCCCGGCCAGAAAACTGTGGAGCAATTCTTTCAAAAATCCCGGCTAGAAAACCGGGGATCTCCCGGCCAGAAAAACATGGAGCATTTCTTTCAAAATCCCGGCCAGAAAACCGAGGATCTCCCGACCAGAAAACCGTGGATCAATTCTTTCAAAAACCCCGGCCAGAAAACCATGGATCTCCCGGCCAGAAAGCCATGGAGCATTTCATTCAAAATCCCGGCCAGAAAACCGAGGATCTCCCATCCAGAAAGCCATGGAGCATTTCTTTTAAATCCTGGCCAGAAAACCTAGGATCTCCCGGCCAGAAAGCCATAGAGCATTTCCTTTAAATCCCGGCCAGAAAACTGAGGATCTTCCGGCCAGAAAATCGTGAAGCATTTCTTTTTAGAGTATCCCGGTCAGAAAACCGAGAATGTCCCAGCCAGAAAGCATTTCTTGCACTTCTTGTTATCAAGGCAAGTTAATTATTAGACCATCGCCAATAAATATTGGAATTGAGTCCCCTGAGTTTTTGGAACATATACAAGGGGACATTTGTGGACCTATCCACCCACCTAGTGGGTCACTTAAAAATTTTATGGTCTTAATAAACTCATCTTCTAGATGGTCTCAAATGTACCTATTGTCATCTCGCAACCTCGCATTTACAAAATTAATGGAACAAATAATTCGATTATGGGCACAATTTCCTGATAATTCAATTAAGTCTATTAGACTTGATAATGCTACTGAGTTTTCATCCCAAGCATTCAATGATTATTGCTTATCAATTCGAGATAAAAGTGGAACATCATGTAGCTCATGTTCACACTCAAAATGGTCTTGTAGAGTCTTTAATTAAACGTATGCAATTGATAGCAAGACTGTTACTCATGAAAATAATGCTGCCCACTTCTGTTTGGGGTCATGCCATTTTGCATGCAGCAATACTAGTTCGTCTCAGACATACAAATTATCATAAATATTCCCCGTTGCAATTAGTTTTGCATATCCCATTTAAGTATTTTTGGATGCGTGGTATATGTGCTTGTAGCACCGCCATATCACACCAAAATGGGTCCGTAAAGAAGGTTAGGAATATATGATGGGTTTGAATCGCCTTCCATTATTCGCACCTCGTACCATTGACGGGGGACTATTTACTGCACGATTTACAAACTGTTGATTCGATAAGTTACTTTTCCCAAAATTAGGGGAAGAAGTTGGTGAAACCAAATAGGAAATTTTGTGGAAAAATCTATCATTATCTCATCTTGAACTACATGCTTCTATTTGTGAAAAAGATGTGCAAAAGATTATCCATTTGCAGAGAACAGCAAATAAAATGCCAGATGCATTTACAGATATGAAAAGGATAACAAAATCACATATCCATGCGGAGAATGTTCCAATCCGTATTGATGTCCCTATTGGACAATCTTCTAGTGTCATAGCTAATGAGTCAAAAGTATGCCTGAAACATGGCAGATCATTAGGTTCCAAAGATCAAAATCCTAGAAAAAGTAAAACAAATGATCGAAATGACTATACAAAGGAATCTCATGAAGAAATTCACGATTTAATAACTTCTGAGATTCACGAGGAATCCATTAAGCCCGAGGCTCAAGAAAATAAGGAACTATCAATAAACCCAATTGATATTGAGACAAATTTTAATCGAGTGGATATAGTGGTGGATTATGTCTTTGCATATAATGTTGCATATAGAATTATGCAATAAAGTGACGATCTTGAACCTTAATCTATTGGAGAATATCGACAAAGATGTGGTTGGCTAAAATTGCAAGAAGCAATCCAATTAGAACTGAATTCACTTTCAAAACGTGATGTTTTTGGGCCTGTAGTCCAACACCTAATAGTATTAAGCCTGTTGGCTATATATATATATATCTTTGTACGCAAGAGAACTGAGAAAAATGAGGTACAAAGATATAAGGCACGCCTTGTTGCACAAGGATTTTCACAAAGGCCTGGTGTCGATTATGAAGAGACATATTCACCTGTTATAGATGCTATAACTTTCTGTTATCTCATTAGTTTTGTTGTCCATGAAAAACTTGATATGCATCTAATGGACGTGGTTACCACCTACCTTTATGGCTCACTTAATAATGAGATATACATGAAAATTCTTGATGGATTTAAAATGTCAAATGCACATAATTCAAAGTCACGGTAAATATTTTCAATAGAATTACAAAGATCTTTGTATGGTCTAAAATAATAAGGACGAATGTTGTATAATCGTCTTAGTGAGTATTTATTAAAGGAAGGCTATATAAATGATGCTATTTGCCCATGTGTTTTTATAAAGACAATAATATCAGAATTTATTGTACTTGTCATATAGGTTGATGACATAAACCTTATTGGAACTCCTATAGAACTCTAAAACGCAATTGATTATTTAAAGAAGGAATTCGAGATGAAAGATCTTGGAAAGACAAAATTATGTCTTGGTTTGCAAATTGAACATTTGACAAACGAAATTTTTGTTCATCAATCTGCCTACATAGAAAAGGTATTGAAACGGTTTTTCATGGATGGAGCACATCTATTAAGTACTCCGATGGTTGTTCGATCACTTGATGTGAAAAAGGATCCATTCCAACCTCAAGAAGAGAATAAAGAGCTACTTGGTCCTGGAGTGTCATATCTTAATGCAATTGGTGTACTAATGTATCTTCCCAATACTACAAGACCTGACATAACTTTTTCAGTTAATGTCTTAGCAAGATAAAGCTCTGCTCTCACAAGGAGACATTGGAATGGGATCAAACACATATTGCGGTAGCTAAAAGAGACTACCGATATGGGCTTATTTAATGGCAACAATTATAGTCCCGATCTTGTTGGTTATGCCAATGCTGAGTATTCATCTGATCCACATATGGCTCGATCTCAAACAAGTTATGTGTTTACATGTGGAGGCACCGCCATATCTTGATCGACTAAGCAATCAATTGTGGCTACTTCATCTAATCATGCTGAAATAATTTCTATTGATGAAGCAAGTCAAGGGTGCGTATGGTTAAGGTCTATAATACATATTATTCGAGACAAATATGGTTTGAAGTGTGACAAACTACCCATAATTTTGTATGAAGATAATGCAGCATGCATAGCTCAATTGAAGGGAGGATTCATAAAAGGAGATAGGTGTGACGACCCAAAGGGGTCATCTTCTCCCATTTTCCGTGCTTCCGAGGTCTTGGAAACCTCACTCAGTTGCCTCGATGTGCATGCACAGTCCGGGCGCGAAGCCGGAAACTTTTTCTGTTAAGATATATAAATTCTATGGAAAATTTGAAGAATTTTGATATTAATATTGATACAGTTGACTTTGGTCAACACTTTTTGTAAACGGGCCCGGACAGGTGATGTGACAATCTTGGAAGGTCCGTAGAAAAATATGGGACTCGAGCATGTGCCCGGAGTCAAAATCCGAGTTCCAGAACCTCGGTAAAAGAATTTTTTTATTAAATTGTTTTCTAAAATTTATAAAGAAAAATGGAAATGAAATTTAGAAATTATAGGTATCGGGCTCGTATTTTGGTTCCAATGCTCGGTACAGGTCTTAAATAACGGTTAAGCGCTTCCTATGAAATTTGGTCGAAATTGGACGTCGTTTGACGTGTTTCAGACCTAAATAACTAAATTTAGAGATTTATGAACTTTAAAATAAAATCTTGAGTTTTGGGGTTTGATTCTTTGTTCTTGGTGTTATTTTAGCGATTTGATCGCTCGAGCAAGTTCATATGATGTTTTTGAGTTAGTGTGCATATTTGGTTCGGAGCCTCGAGGGCTCGGGAGTGTTTTAGAGGTGGTTCGGGGTGTTTTTGGACTTAGGAAACTGGCAGATTTTCTGCAATTTTTACACAGACATTTTTCTATATGCGATCACGGCCTCGTTCACGCGATCGCACAGCCTTAGCCATTTCTTCAATGCGATAGCATCCCTATTCACGCGATCGCGTAGCTTTCCGACCTTCCTCTCCGCGATCGCAAACCATTTCACGCGATTGCGTAGAGCAAACGGACAATCCCAGCAAAATCCTTCTACGCGATCGCAATAGCTCTCACGCGATTGCGTAGACCACAGCATTTCCTCTCTGCGATTGCATCACTGTTCATGCGATCGCGTCGAACAAAATTTTGCCCAGTGAATTTAATCCCAAAAGAGAACACATAGCACGGGATTACTCACAAAATATCATACATGCTCTTCTCTCCCACCCTCCATTGTCAAGTTCCAAGCTCCCATTCGTTCATAACTCTTGGGGTAAGTCTTCCTAACATCATTTCTTCATTATTTCTTCACCTAATCATAATTAATTCTAGCCCTAAGTCATGAATTAAAGGTAGAAAATGGGGGTTATAGGTAGAACTAGGGCTTGTGGGATTTTGGGTGATTCAACCTCAATTAGAGGTCGGATTTTGAAACAAATCATATAATCTAACTCGTGGGGTTATGGGTGATTGGAATTTGGTCCGAGCCTCGAGTTTGGACCATGTCGGTCCGATGTCAGATTTTGCTATTTTTTGAAGAATGATGGGAATTTCATTTCTAGGCTATGAGATTATGTTACTGAGCCCTAATTGATGTTATTGAATTAAAATGACTAGATACCATTATTTTGGAGTCGGATTCTAGAGGAAAGGCGGTGCTAGAGGATTGATTCCTATTTTCGGACCGAGTTAAGTGTTTGATCTAATCTCGGCTTGAGGGAATATGATTAGAGTACTATTACTTGCTATTTGCTAAATGATCGAGTGCGGTGTATAGGCATGGTGAAGAGTATCTATACACTGGCGTCTAGCATGACCGTGAGTCTTAATTGTACATTCTTTTGGGTATATTTTGAGAACCATTCCTAGCAAGTGATGAATTCGACATGATGAGTTAGTTGAGGAATTATTTATGAAACGTTAAAGCTTTGGCTCAAATGGTAGTGATTATATAAAGTAAAAAATTTGTGAGTATTGTAAAGAAATGAGGTGGAATCCCTTGCCGGGACGTATAGTTTATGATTGTTGTTGCTCCCTTATCCGGTTGTGCGTTATATGTATTCTCCATTATTGAGATATTTGGGCTGCCAGTGGTACCCTTATTGGGTTAGATCGTGAAATTTCCGAGTTTTCCCTAAAGGGGGACTCCCTGAGAGAGGCTATATAAATTATTCATGATATTTATTGGGATCGTGTGGCACGCCGTCCACTTATCTTATATGAACTGGGATCGTGTGGCACGCCGTCCACTTATAGTATATGAATTGGGATCGTGTGGCATGCCGTCCACTTATATTATATGAACTGGGATCGTGTGGCATGCCGTCCACTTATATTATATTAATTGGGATCGTGTGGCATGCCGTCCACTTATAATACATACTATGGGATCGTGTGGCGCGATGACCACTTATGAAAGTAATAATGTAAATTAGGTTTAATATTGTCACTGATGATTTGCTCTCATTGTTCAGTATTTTTACGAGCATGTTTCTTTTTCGGTTTTATATCTTTAAATACATTCTTGTTTTCCTTTCTGTTGTCATTGTATCTGTATATATATATCTGCACAGGTTGATCTTAGTAGGTCTTGTCTAGCCTCGTTACTACTTCGCCGGGGTTAGGCTAGGTACTTACCAGCATATGGGGTCAGTTGTGCTGATCCTACACTTCTGTGCTTTTTGCACAGATCATAGTGTTTGAGCAGCTTTCGGACAGCAGTAGCAGTAGGATATTTTTGGGAGTTGTCTTCAGTCCAGGGACTCTCTAGGTAGCCTAGCCGGCGTCCGCAGGCCAAAGTCCCTATCCCTTATTTCAGTTTGATTATATTGTATCAAAATAGACTTATGTATTTTCTTTCATTCAGACTTGGTTGTAGTATTCTATAGTAGTCTGTGAGGTAGCGACACTAGATTTTGGGGTAGTGTTATATTCAGTGTTTTCGAAGTTTGATTTTTTTCTTTATTAAATTTTTCAATTTTTTATGCAGTGTTTAATTATTCTAGTATCTTATGTTGTTAAGGTTCGGATGGCCTAGCTTCGATAGTAGGCTCCATCACGACTCCCGATTGTGGGAAATTCGGGTCACGACAAGTTGGTATCAGAGCTCTAGGTTGCATAGGTCTCGCTGCTCACGGACAAACTAGGTAGAGTTTGAGGGATTGGTACGGAGACGTCTGTATTTATCCCTCAGAGGCTACAGAGTTAGGAAAAATTTCACTTTTGTTCTTTCTTGTCGTGCGATTCTGTTTCTCAAACACTGATTTTCCTTTTACTCTGTTCTTTTGCAGATGGCGAGAACACGCGCTTCATCTTCCACCGCGCATCAGCTCGAGCCCACAGCTGCACCCGCGAGGGGTAGAGGTCGAGGTTGTACCAAAGGTCGAGGCCGGGGCATAGCCCAGCCCTAGGTAGTTGTTCCAGAAGTGGAGCCTTATGTTGACTATGATGAGGAGGTTCCAGCCTCAGCAGTACAGGCAGGCCCAACTCAGGTCCCAAGAGGATTCGTGATCACCCCAGAGTTTTAGGATGCTATAGTCAGACTAGCAGGCTTTATGGAGAGTGTCTCTAGAGCGGGGTTGTTACCAGCTGCACCAGCCACTTCTCAGGCTGGAGGAGGGGTTCAGAGTCCTATTACACGTACTCTAGAGCAGGCAGCTCCTCAGGCCCATGCCCCAGTGATTCAGCCAGCTGTGGCAGTTTAGCTAGGTATTCCAGCTCAGGCCGGTGATGGAACGGCCATGATTTATGATGCTTTGTGGAGTCTTGATCGGTTCTCCAATCTATTCACCACCACCTTCAGCGGTGCTTCATCTGAGGATCTTCAGGATTTCCTATTCAGTTGCCATGAGATTCCCAGGACCATGGGCATAGTGGAGACCAATGGGGTCGATTTTTGCACCTTTAGGCTTACAGGATCCGCCAAAACTTGGTGGAGAGATTTTTGTCTATCTAGACCAGCAAGGTCTCCAGCTTTGACATGGGATCAGTTCGCAGATTTATCTTGGAGAAGTTTCTCCCTGTCACTCAACGGGAGGCACTTCGCAGGCAGTTTGAGTTCCTTCAGCGGGGCACCATGGCAGTTACTCAATACGAGACTAGATTCATTGACTTGGCACGCCATGCTGTTGTGATACTCCCTATAGATCGGGAAAGGGTCTGGAGATTTATTGATGGATTGACTCAGCCGATTCGCCTACAGATGGCCATGGGAGTTGGTAGTGATATTTTCCTCTAGGGGGCAGCCAATGCGGCCCACAAAGTTGAGATGGACCTCGCACGGGGAGGTAGTCAGATGTAAGATAAGAGACCTCGTCATTCTGGTAAATTCAGTGGTACCTCGTCTGGAGGTAGAGATTCTTATGGTAAGGGTTAGGCACCGAGGCCCTTTCAGTCAGCTCTTCAAACTACACATGGTAGTTCGGGCAGTGGTGGTCCCCACCAGTATCAGTCAGATCAGCAACCTATCAGTGCGCCCCCACTCCGTTATTCTCACCAGAAGAGGACTTGTTACACTTGTGGTGACCCGAGACATATTTCCAGGTATTACCCTCAAGCTTCGGGCAGATCTCAGCAGTAGGGTCCTCGCCCCATAATTCAGGCAGTAGGTGATTCACAGCCCGCCCAGCAAGCTAGAGGCGCGGGTAGAGATCCTAGAGGTGGAGGTAGGGACCGTAGAGGTGGAGCTCGGACGGGTAGAGGCTGATGTCAGCCAGTGGTTGATCGTCCTAGAGATGCAGCTTAGGGGGGTGGGGCCCAACCCCGTTTTTATGATTTTCCACCCAGGCTAGAGGCTGAGTCTTCTGATGCTGTTATTACAGGTACTATTTTGGTCTGTGACAGGGGTGCTTCAGTGCTATTTGACCTTGGGTCTACATTTTCATACATGTCATCTTATTTTGCACCCTACCTGCCTATGCCTAGCGATGCCTTGGGTATTCCTGTATATGTATCTACACTAGTGAGTGATCTTATAGTGGTTGATCAGGTCCATCGTTCATGTATAGTAGTATTTGAGGGTCTTGAGACCTGTGTTGACCTATTGCTTCTAGACATGGTGGATTTTGATGTTATATTGGGGATGGATTGGATGTCCCCGTATCATGCGATCTTGGATTTTCACGCTTTACCGTGACTTTGGCTTTATCGGATATGCCCCGATTGGAGTGGAGAGGGACTCCAAGACATGCCACCCGCAGTGTTATTTCTTATGTTAAGGCTCAACGCATGGTCGATAAGCGGTGTCTAGCTTATTTGGCTTATGTTCGCGACTCCAGTTTAGAGGTTCCTTCTATTGACTCAGTCCCTATTGTTCGGGAGTTTCCAAAGATTTTTCCTTTAGACCTGCCGGGTATGCCGCCCGACAGGGATATTGATTTTTGCATTGATCTGGCCCCACACACGCAGCCCATTTCTATTCTGCCGTACCGTATGGCCCCGCCAGAGCTGAAAGATCTAAAGGATCAGTTGCAAGATTTATTGGAGAAGGGTTTCATTAGGCCTAGTGTTTCTCCCTGGGGTGCGCTAGTTCTGTTTGTGAAGAAAAAAGATGGTTACATGCGGATGTGTATTGACTACCGACAGCTGAACAAGGTAACAATTAAGAAAAAGTATCCACTGTCGAGGATTGATGATTTGTTCAACCAGTTGTAAAGTGCAAAGGTGTTTTCCAAGATAGATTTGAGATCGGGTTATCATCAGCTAAGTATTAGGGCGTCTGATGTCCCTAAGACAACATTCTGCACTTGGTATGGTCATTATGAGTTCTTGGTCATGTCATTTGGGTTGACCAATGCCCCAGCAGCATTTATAGAGTTGATGAACCGAGTGTTCAGACCTTATTTGGACTTGTTCGTGATTGTCTTCATTGATGATATTCTTGTGTACTCCCGTAGTCTGGAGGAGCATGAGCAGCACCTCAGAGTGGTTCTTCAGAGTCTGAAGGATAGCCAGTTGTATGCCATGATTGCAAAATGCGAGTTTTGGTTGAGTTTAGTTGTGTTTCTGGGTCACATCGTATCAGCGGAGGGTATTCAGGTAGACTCAAAGAAGATTGAGGCAGTTAAGAATTGGTATTGACCAGCTTTAGCGACCTCGATTCGTAGTTTCTTGGGGTTAGCTGGTTATTATCGTTGATTTGTAGAGGGATTTTCATCTATAGCTACCCCGATGACCAGGTTGACCCAGAAGAGTGCCTAGTTCAGGTGGTCCGATGAGTGCAAGGAGAGCTTTCAGAAGCTCAAGGCAGCCTTGACCACAATGCGGATATTGGTTTTGCCCACAGGTACAAGACCCTACACTGTTTATTGTAATGCTTCCCGTGTTGGTCTTGGTGCGGTACTAATGCACGATGGCAGGGTCATTGCTTATGCTTCGAGGCAGTTGAAGATCCACGAGAAGAATTGCCCGGTTCATAATCTAGAGTTGGCAGCCATTGTTCATGCCTTGAAGATTTGGAGGCATTATTTATATGGTGGTGACGTGTGAGGTGTACACGGATCACAGGAGTTTGCAATACTTGTTCAAGTAGAAAGAGTTGAATTTGAGGCAGCGGAGGTGGTTGGAGCTATTGAAGGATTATGATGTTACTATCTTATACCACCTGGGTAAGGCCAACGTAGTGGCCGACGCTTTGAGCAGGAAGTCAGCCAGCATGGGTAGTCTTGCATATGTTCCGGTCAGCCAGAGACCACTTGCCTTAGATATTCAGGCCTTGGCCAATCGGTTGGTGAGGTTGGACATTTCAGAGCCTAGCCGAGTACTAGCTTGCACGATCGCTCGTTCTTCATTATTGGAGCGGATCCGTGACCGACAGTTTGATGATCCTTATTTATGTGTCTTGAGAGACAGTGTGCAGCGTGGAGGTGCCACGAAAGTGACCTTGGATGCAGATGGTTTTTTGAGATTGTAGGGGTGAGTATGTGTGCCCAATATTGATGGCATTCGAGAGTTGATCTTAGCGGAGGCCCATAGTTCTCGGTATTCTATTAACCCGGGCACCGCGATAATTTATCAGGACTTGCGGCAGCATTACTGGTGGCGTAGGATGAAGAAAGACATTGTTGCATATGTGGTTCGGTGTTTAAATTGTCAGCAGGTCAAGTATTAACATCAGAGACCTGGTGGTGTGTTTCATAGGATTGATCTTCCCGAGTCGAAGTGGGAGCGGATCACCATGGACTTTGTTACTGGACTTTCAGTGACCCGGAAGAGGTTTGATGCTATTTGGGTCATTGTTGATAGGCTAACTAGTCAGCACATTCATTCCTATTGCTACTACCTATTCTTCAGAGAGGCTAGCTGAGATCTACATCCGAGAGATTGTTCGTCTTCACGGGGTACCGACATCTATCATTTCGGATCAGGGTACGCAGTTCACCTCGCGCTTTTAGAGAGCAGTTCAGCAGGAGCTAGGTACCCAGGTTCAATTGAGTACAACATTCCATCCTCAGATGGACGATCAGTCCGAGAGGACTATTCAGATATTAGAGGATATGCTCCGAGCATGTGTTATTGACTTTGGAGGCTCATGGGACCAGTTCTTGCTTTTAGCAGAGTTTGACTACAACAACAGCTACTAGTCCAGTATTCAGATGGCACCTTATGAGGCGTTGTATGGTAGGCGGTGTCGATCTCCAGTCGGATGGTTCGAGCCAGGAGAGGCTCGGTTGTTGGGTACTGATTTAGTCTAGGAGGCCTTGGATAAGGCCAAGATTGTCCAGGAGAGGATGCTTTCGGCTCAGTCTAGGCAAAAGAGTTATGCGGATCGTAAGGTTCGAGATGTGACTTTTACGGTTGGGGAGCGAGTATTGCTCCGTGTATCGCCTATGAAAGGTGTGATGAGATTTGGGAAGAAGGGCAAGCTTAGCCCTAGATATATTGGTCCATTTAAGATACATGATCGAGTGGGAGGGGTGGCTTATAGACTTGCCTTGCCACCTAGCTTGTCAGCTGTGCATCCAGTATTTCACATGTCTATGCTCCGGAGGTATCATGGTTATCCTACCCACGTGTTAGATTTCAGTACTGTCCAGTTGGACAAGGAACTGTCCTATGAGGAGGAGTCGGTAGCTATTCTAGACTGGTAGGTTCGACACTTGAGGTCGAAGAGTTTTTCTTCAGTACGTGTGCAGTGGAGAGGTCAGCCTACTGAGGCTTCGACCCGAGAGTCCGAGTCTGATATGTAGAGACGTTACCCTCGTCTATATCCTGACTCAGGTAATTCTTTCTTTTGTCCATTCGAGGATGAACGGTTGTTTTAGAGGTGGAGGATGTGACGACCCAAAGGGGTCATCACCATATTTCTCCCTTTTTCCGCGCTTCCGAGGTCTTGGAAACCTTACTCACAATTGCCTCGATGTGCATGCATAGTCCGGGCGCGAAGCTGGAAAGTTTTTGTGTTAAGATATATGAATTCTATGGAACATTTGAAGAATTTTGATATTAATATTGATATAGTTGACTTTGGTCAACATTTTTGTAAACGGGCCCGGACCGGTGATGTGATGGTCCTGGGAGGTCCGTAGAAAAATATGGGACTCGGTCCTGTGCCCGGAATAGAAATACGAGGTCCAGAACCCCGGTAAAAGAATTGTTTCGTTAAATTGTTTTATGAAATTAATAAGGAAAAATGGAAATGAAAATGAGTTAGAAAATATAGGTATCGGGCTCATATTTTGGTTCCAATTCCCGTTACAGGTCTTAAATAATGGTTAAGCGCTTCCTGTGAAATTTGATCAAAATCGGATGTCGTTTGACGTATTTCGGACCTAAATAGCTAAAGTTAGAGATTTATGAACTTTGAAATGAAATCTTGAGTTTTGGGGTTTGATTCTTTGTTCTTGATGTTATTTTAGCGATTTGATCGGTCGAGCAAGTTCGTATGATGTTTTTGAGTTAGTGTGCATATTTGGTTTGGAGCCTTGAGGGCTCGGGAGTGTTTCGGAGGTGGTTCGGGGTGTTTTTGGACGTAGGAAACTAGCAGATTTTCTGCAATTTTTACACAAAGGTTTTTCTCTACGCGACTGCGGCCTCGTTCACGCGGTCGCACTTCCTTGGCCATTTCTTCAACACGATCGCATCCCTCTTCACGCGATCACGTAGTTTCCCGACCTTCCTCTCCACGATCGCAAACCATTTCACGCGATTGCGTAGTGAAAACGGACCATCCTAGCAAAATCCTTCTACGCGATCGAAGCAGCTCCCACGCGATCACGTATACCACAGCATTTCCTCTCCGCGATCGCATCATTGTTCAAGCGATCGCATAGAACAAAATTGCGCCTAGTGAATTTAATCTCAAAACAGAATACTTAGCACGAGATTTCTCACAAAATATCATACGGGCTCTTCTCTCCCACCCTCCATTGTCAAGTTCCAAGCTCCCATTTCTTCATAACTCTTTGGGCAAGTCTTGCTAACATCATTTATTCATTATTTCTTCACCTAATCATAATTAATCTTAGCCCTAAGTCATGAATTCAATGTAGAAAATGGGGGTTATGGGTAGAACTAGGGCTTGTGGGATTTTGGGTGATTCAACCTCAATTTGAGGTCGAATTTTGAAATAAATCATATATTCTAACTCGTGGGGTTATAGGTGATTGGAATTTGGTCCGAGCCTTGAGTTTGGACCATGTGGGTCCGGTGTCAGATTTTGCTATTTTTGGAAGAATGATGGGTAATTTATTTCTAGGCTATGGGATTATGTTACTGAGCCCTAATTGATGTTATTGAATTAAAATTGACTAGATACCATTGTTTCGGAGTCGAAATCTAGAGGAAAGGTGGTGCTAGAGGATTAATTGCTATTTTTGGACCGAGTAAATGTTTGATCTAATCTCGGCTTGAGGGAATAGGATTAGAGTACTATTACTTGCTATTTGCTAAATGATCGAGTGCGGTGTATAGGCATGGTGACGAGTATCCATACACTGGCGTCTAGCATGACCTGAGTCTTAATTGTACTTGCTTTTGGGTCTTTTTTGAGTACCATTCCTAGCAAGTGATGAATTCGACATGATGAGTTAGTTGAGGAATTATTTATGAAACGTGAGAGCTTTGGCTCAAATGGTAGTGATTATATGAAGTCAAAAACTTGTAAGTATTGTAAAGAAATGTAGTTGAATCCCTTGCCGGGATGTATAGTTTATGATTGTTGTTGCTCCCTTATCCGGTTGAGCATTATATGTATTCTCCATTATTGAGATGTTTGGGCTGCTAGTGGTACCCTTATTGGGTTAGATCTTGATATTGCCGAATTTTTCCGGTGAACTCCTTGAGAGAGGCTATATAAATTATTCATGATATTTATTGGGATCGTGTGGCACACCGTCCACTTATATGAACTTGGATCGTGTGGCGCGCCGTCCACTTATATTATATGAATTGGGATCGTGTGGCATGCCGTCCACTTATATTATATGAACTGGGATCGTGTGGCACGCCGTCCACTTATATTATATTTATTGGGATAGTCGCACGCCGTCCACTTATGATACATACTATGGGATCGTGTGGCTTGCCGACCACTTATGAAAGTAATAATGTAAATTTGGTTTAATATTGTCAGTGATGTGCTCTCATTGTTCATTATTTTTATGAGCATGTTTCCTTTTCAGTTGTATATCTTTAACTACATTCTTGCTGCCCTTTCTGTTGCCGTTGTATATATATATATATATCTGAACAGGTTGATCTTAATAGGTTTTGTCTAGCCTCGTCACTACTTCGCCGGGGTTAAGCCAGGCACTTACCAGCACTTGTGATCGGTTGTGATGATACTACACTTCTGTAATTTTTGCACAGATCACAACGTTGGAGTAGCTTTCGGACAGCAGCAGTAGGATATTTCTGGGAGTTGTTTTCAGTCCAGGGACTCTCGAGGTAGCCTAGCCGGCGTCCGCAGGCCGAAGTCCCTATCCCTTATTTCAGTTTGTTTTATTGTACCAAAAAATACTTATGTATTTTCGTTCATTCAGACTTGGTTGTAGTATTCTATAGTAGTCCGTGAGATAGCGACACCAGATTTTGGGGTAGTGTTATGTTCAATGTTTCCGCAGTTTGATTTTTTTTCTTTATTAAATTTTTAAAGTTTTTCCGCAGTGTTTAATTATTCTAGTATCTTCTGTTGTTAAGGTTCGGCTGGCCTAGCTTCAATAGTAGGCACTATCACGACTCCTGATGATGGGAAATACAGGTCGTGACAATAGGACAAAGTATAATTCACAAAAGTTATTTTTTACGCATGATCTTCAAAAGAATGGTGATATCAATGTGTAACAAATTCGTTCAAGTGATAATATGGCTGATTTGTTCACCAAGTCTTTACCAACGTCAACCTTCAAGAAGCTAGTGTACAAGATCGGGATGCGAAGGCTCATGGATGTGAATTGATGCTCTCATCAGGGGGGAATTATTGCGGGTTGCACTCTTTTTTCCTTAAAAGGTTTTGTCTCACTGGGTTTTCCTTGCAAGGTTTTTAACGAGGCAACCAAAGAGGCGTATTATTAAGCATGTGTACTTTTTTTCCTTTTCTAGAATTTCTTTTTCCATTGGGTTTTATTCTAGTAAGGTTTTAACGAGGCACATTATCTATAGACATCCAAGGGAGAGTGTTATGATAAATATCACATTATGGTGGATGTCTACTCTTCTTCCATGATATTAATTTCGAATGTTAACATATTCCATAACATATTTTCTTTATTTTTTATCCATATATAAAGGCCTTATAATAGATAGGAAAATACACACAATTGAAGAAGAAAATCTCTTCCTTCTCTCTATCTACATTTCTTATTCATGTTTTGCTAAGTTGCTTATATTTCTTGTTCATGTAAACGCATACATTTTCTTTTTCATTTGTCTTTAAATTTTTTGACTTTTGTGGAAAAACAAAAAGAAGAAGTCGACCACATTCTTGTCTTATTTGAGATTTCTAAACAAAATAAAAAATTAAAAAAGGAGTCGAGTTGGATAAGTTCAGGAATGAAAAAAAACATTTTTAAAGTTTATTTATTTCGTATATCAGTTATCTTGACCTCTCTCTCATTTTTTGTTGGTAATAAATTTTTATGATTAACCGTTATTTTCTTTTATTATTGATCCTTTACTATCTTGTTGTTTTATTCTACTTTTATATGATCTTTTAGTGTTGTCCATCCTTATCTATATTTTCATTATTGTGGTGATTGTGCTTTCCTGAGCCGAGAGCTTATTGGAAGCAATCTCTCTATTCTCACAAGGAAAAATTTGAGGAGTGCGATAATACTGAATATGTTATTTTTATCTTAATCTCATTTCGAAAAAATAAATGGTATGGTTATTCAATGCAAGTCCAATTATCAGTCGACCTTAATCTTAGCATGAGAAAGTCTTGATTATCAAACTAAATGTTAAAATAATTGTAAGAAAAATAATTTTCATCCTCAAGTGAGAGGTCATTTTCCTCCTTTTAACAGAAATATTTTTCATTACATGGTACAAAAATTCTACTAAAAAATAATGTCTCATGAAAAATATTATACTAAAAAGTAAAGAAAAATAGAAATCGAACTTCAAGGAAGTTTCGCATCCCCTCCTTTATTGCAATACGATTGTGGGGAAAATAGAAAGAGATTAAAGGTGTGCTTGGTATGAATCAACATATTTTCTAATTTTTTCATGTTTGATTGACTTAAAAATTTTGAAAAATATTTTTCTCATGAACTCATTTTCCTCTAATTGGAGGAAAATATTTTTACTATCAAGAGAAGAGAAAATATTTTTCAAAACTCTTTTTCAATCTCTCTCGCCTTATTCCTCATCCCTACCAACCCACACAGTATTCTTTTGAACGAGCGGGTACATTCAAAGAACACGGTAGTATGATTGTACGAGTGCAGTAATTTGTGTATTGCTCTTTTTTGTTCATCAAAAATCGCTTCAAAATAAAGTCCTTTATTTTTTGTTAAAAAAAGGTTGGGAGAATTTTTTTTTTAAATTGTCATTTAATATTTTTTTTTTAAATTTAGCAATTTTAAATAAAAAAGTAACCTACTTAAAAATCATACTATAACTCTAACAAAGTTGTTACAAACAAATGCCATGGAAACAAAAAGTTATAAACTAAACTTATTTATACAATTTATTAAAGAAAAAGATATCTATACCAAACTAAACATTTGAATATAACACAAATTAATAATTTCAATATAAACTAAACTAAAATAATTAAAAGATTATCAGTAATTTCGATAAAGCACTAGAATAAATATTCACTTTCCAGAAAGGTTTGAATTTTTCTGAAGTAAAATGGAGGAATTTAATAAGAATAGATTTTATTGAATTTAAATAAAGAAAAGTAAGAAAACAAAGACAAAATAGGAAACCAGAAGACTAACAATAGGCAAAATGTTATAAATATATTATATTATGAATGTTCATTTAGTACTTCGTTGTAAATAAGCTTCCTGGAGAAGCTTATCCATATGAGACTCTGTCGTTAATATGTTTTTCTATTGAGTACTCTATTGGGAATAAGCCTCCTGAAGAAGTTTATTACTCTGATACCGGTTATGACTAAATATTTTCGATACTCAGTTATGGATAAACATTACCCTGGTAGAAGATTATACATATCAAGTATAATGAGTTTATCCTTTCAGTACCCCGTTATGGATAAATATTACTCTCATAAGATTATTCATATCTGGTATAGTAGCAGCTTGCAGTTGCAACTTCCTTTCTTCTATCAGTTCATTATCTATATGAGTTTGAAATTCGAATAATATATTAGTTTCTCTCTATACATACGTTTAGCAAAAAGCCATAAAAGCTAGTTGTTTGCTGCCTTAGCAAAGATTCGATCTTGTGACATAGCTTTAATAACAATGAACCCACTTGCCATTGCTCTACAACTTATGTTACTGTCAGGTGGGTTCAGATATTATAATATTCACCAATGTCATAATTTTTTGAAGAAATTCCGAGGTAGAAATTAGGGCTGTTTACCGGGCGAATTGGACGGTTATTTACTCTTAACGGTTTGTCTTATCAATTATCGGCTTTTAATTATATTAATCTGCAAGCCATCCGATAAGATATCGAACGGATTGGTATTGATTTCGCTTTATCGGGCGGTTATAAGCCTAATTAAATATATATTCAATCAAAATTATTAGAAAATATGCACCTACAAACGGAGTACTAATTCAGAGCCCATATGGGAGTGTTAATTCATGTCTGGTTGTAGCTCCCTTACAAACTGAAAACTTAGTTCATGTTTACGACTAAGATTTCAGGCACATCACCTTTCATTAGGTGTCCGTAATATTAATTGTTTATGCCTGAAAAAGACATTTTACGCCCCCACCTATATGTATAACTGATGCATTGGCTAACTTATCTTGTTTAGTTCAATGTTGTTGCATCCATTATGCCTTAGAAAGACTTGTTTGTAATATAATACTACTTTCATATGTATGAATATTCCAAAACATTTGTATGCTTGAATTTGATTGCGAACTTTTTCTGTCTTTTGTAAAGTAATTAACAAGGATTATGTTTCATATTTTTCATAATTCTAATTATTAAGGAATTAGGCGTTAGAACTTAGAGATAGAGTATTGGAAGAGTAGAAAATTGAAGTGGAAAGGTTTTTAATATATATATATATATATATATATATATATATATAACGGAAAAGGGTCATATATGACCCTCTACTATCTAAATTAGGCCATATGTGACCCCCGTTATACTATTTAACTATAAATGACCCTACCGTTTGTTCCCAGGTTTTATAATGACCCTCCAACGTTAAATGACACATTTAAAATTCGGAAAAGGGTCATATATGACCCTCTACTATCTAAATTAGGCCATATGTGACCCCCGTTATACTATTTAACTATAAATGACCCTACCGTTTGTTCCCAGGTTTTATAATGACCATCCAACGTTAAATGACACATTTAAAATTTAAATATCCATGTGGCAATCGCTGATTGGGCTTAAATAATGGGGTGGGTTTAATTAGCCCAATCAGCGATTGCCACATGGATATTTAAATTTTAAATGTGTCATTTAACGTTGGATGGTCATTATAAAACCTGGGAACAAACGGTAGGGTCATTTATAGTTAAATAGTATAACGGAGGTCACATATGGCCTAATTTAGATAGTAGAGGGTCATATATGACCCTTTTCCGAATTTTAAATGTGTCATTTAACGTTGGAGGGTCATTATAAAACCTGGGAACAAACGGTAGGGTCATTTATAGTTAAATAGTATAACGGGGGTCACATATGGCCTAATTTAGATAGTAGAGGGTCATATATGACTCCGTATATATAATGAAGCGGGTTCAACTGACCCCCTTTCTACAAGCTGCATCCGCCCCTGACCCCTACTATCCCCACCCACAACCGAACACGTTGATAACAAAAAAAAAAGTATATAACAAATATTTGGAAAATATCAATATCAATTAAAGTAAAAATTACATAATAATACTGTAATATGAAAAAGTACAACATGATTAGTACTCAGATCTTTGGTAGTTATAATCTTTTATGAGGAATTGATAAGCCTGTTTACACTCTTTTCGGGTAGTTAGAATAAGAATGATCCACATCTACGGGCAAAGATACAACATTACCATGTTGGTCTAAATATAACATATGGATCCCTATCTTCTTTACTGTAACGTTGTCCGACCACACTTCTATCATCTGGCCATCAAAAAGTTCATCCAAGTCAGATCTGTAATATACACATGACACTTCTCTGTGTCCATGAGTTATATCAATATCATCAGTTATATCAATATCATCAGTCCACGTTGTAATAAAAGTCTCTTTATGGGCAATACTAATCCTGAAGCATGGATTATTCCGGAATACATCGAACAAGTCGGAAACAAACCAGAGAACCATTCCTAACAAGTTATACTCATTATTATGTGTCGGCATGGTCAAACAGATAGATGAAGCTGTTATTTGATTCCTGCACCATTTTGGAATCTCATTGCATTGGAAATAAATATCTAATCCACCCTGCATCGGACAAAGATTCAAGATCATTAATACGATAGCAGAGAGAGAGAGAGAGAGAGAGTGAGAGAGAGAGACTAACCGTATCTGGGTCTTCTTTTCTAGATGCATATAGAGCAGGTGCACTAAAGAAGCCTTCATTGAAGGGATTCTGCAGAGAACTACAATTCATCATGATAATCCGCTCTATAGAAGGCAGGTTGTCCAACTCTGTAATCTTGACCAATTCTAGGCAATTCTTAATTTGAATTATTCTAAGATTCTCTAAATTTGATACTGACGGGAGTGTTTGAAGATTCTCACAGTCATTCAAATACAACTCCACCAATAATCGTAACTTCGAAAAATCAATGGGTAGACAATAGAAATTGTTGCCACTCAAATCTAAATATTCTAAGGAGAATAAGCTCCCAATATCCCTAGGAATATCAGCCTCGGACAAATTACAGTATGTAAGGCTCAGAAAGGATACAAAAGTTGACAAGGAATATTGTATCCGATGGACTCCTCTTCCAGAAATACTCCATTTGGCCTCTAACTTTTCACCTTCCACTCTCAAAGTTACAAGATTTCTTAGCATTTCAACAGATCTGGGCAATTGTTTTATACCCGTATAAGATGCATAAAGATGTCTTAGACTTTTCATATCTCCAAGGTTATCTGGCAATGTTTTTATAGATGAGCAGCCATCAATGTCCAAGTAATCAACGGATATTAGCTGGCACATGCTGCTTGGAAGATCCGTAAGTTTCTCGCAACCAGACATATATAGTTTAATTAGTCTGGACAAATTTCCTATTGATGGATGGATCACCGCCAGACTCGAGCAACCATAGAGATACAAAGTCTCAAGACTCAGTGAACCATTGAAGTTTGGAGTGCTTCTGAGTTGCTTGCAACGAGAGAGATTCAACTCCTTTAAACTTCTACAACACTAAAAGTAAACCAAATATAGTTTCAATTAACATTTTCTTCCCTTCGGTTGCAATAACAACACACATGAAATTGTAAAATTGAGTAACAAACCTGCAAATTCAATTGAAATTCTTGGATATCACTCTCCCGCATATCTAGAACTACAAGATTCTCAGCTGGAAAATTTGACGGTATACATTTTAAAGGACATTTTTTCCAAGACAACCATCTGAGATTCTTGGACAACAACCCAAAATAGCCACTAATATGTAACTCATTGATTATAAGCACCCTAAGATTCTTCATCTGCTCAAATGCTTTGGTGCTCAAGTTCACACCCTTTAATGTCCCTGGATCTACCCTCAGTGCTTCAACATTTTTGGAACCCTGTAGTTCGGTGAAAAGATTAGTATCTTAAGACCATCTTAAGTCCCACATATTAAGAGGGGATTTTTTTTAAAACTAATTGAAGGTCAACAAAGAAGTTAAACCATATGTATCAAGAAAAATGAACCTACACATTAGAGGATGTTAAAAAAGAATGTAAAATTGCTCAGAGAGCTAAGAGGAGAGTCTTTCAAAAACTAGCTAGCATCACAATAAATTCACATGGTAATGTCAATGGGGAAAAAACATAAATAAAGAGAACAAATTGCATCCTGAATGCCTGATAATAGTATCAATTAAAGATAGAATATATATTATATTATATTATATTATATTATATTTAAAAGAATATTTTGTATATACTGTTCCAGAAATAATAACATAAATGTTCCACATATGTACCTATTCAAAAGTTTTCGAAAGCGCACATGCCTAATTTCTTAGAGAGCAAGCTTAATTTCCGCAGTTAGATAAGCATAGAAAGTTCAGTAAGAACATAATTAAACAAGAAAATGATAAATTGAGAAAAAAAGAAGATAAATCAAACATCTCTCAATAACTAATCTTGGAGATAATATGGTCTCTGCCCACAAGTGTGTGTGTATATATATAACCAGAGACGAAAGCACAAATGAATTTAATTCTTATGATGACAATAAAAATTATAAGTGGAAAGAGAAAAGTATTACTGACTTTATTTCCTTGTAGAACATCACAGACTTCTTGAGGGATGAACAATCTACTCCGTTTTCCAGGGTCTCGAGCTGATTCCATGCGAACAATTTCTCTTCCCATATCTCGCACTAGATTATGCATCTGCAAATAATATGGAGATCTTTGGAGCAAGTGTTTTTGGACTAAAGTTGCAATTGTATATTTAGCATGAAAGCCACATGCATTTAATATTTCAGTAAGTTCCTGCTCAAGAAACCCATGGAAAACGCACGCAATATCAAGGAAAACAGTTTGTGTTTCATCATCAAGTCCATCAAAGCTTATCTTGAGAATCTTTTGGATATCACTATGAGGAATTGCTCTTAGTTTTTCGACTTCATATCCCCATTCCTCTATTGAACTTCCATATAAATGTGACCCCAATGTCACAAGAGCTAATGGTAGCCTACCTGAATATTCGATTATGTCATGTGCCAAATTAACATAATCTTGTGGCGGGAAATGACTGTCAAAAGCATGCCAACAAAAAAGTAACATAGCTTCATTGCAATTTAATATTTTGGCCTCGTATCTCTCTTTTTCTCCAAGCCGACATAGCAATCGCTCGTCTCGGGTGGTAATGATTATTAAACTACCCAAACCAAACCAACTTCTTTCTCTTGTTAAGGCTTCTAACTGTCTTTTATGGTCCACATCATCAAGAACAATTAGAACCTTCTTTGACCCGAGTCTTGCTTTGATTAGATTGATGCCTTGAGCAACACTGCCAACTTTGATGTCCTCCGTTTTGAGAATTTGTCGAAGAAGTTTCTCTTGTAGCTTGACAAGACCAAATTCTTCAACTTCTGACCTAACATCTAAAAGGAAGCAACTACTATCGAAGAGTCGAAACATTCGATTATAGATAGCTTTTGCCAGAGTTGTTTTCCCTATGCCACCAACTCCATGAATACCAATCATGCGAACATCATCTTCACATTCATTTTGCAATAACAACTCTATATCTTTGACACGATAAGCTACACCAACGGGGTGCCAAGCAACATCTAGAGGTGTCTGGTTGACCTCTTGTAGGACTTGTTGTATAATTTTTTCAATAAACTTTGATTCATGCCTACAATATTTTTAGCAAAATCAAAAAATTAAAAGAAATACGTATACTACCCCAGTAAATAAAACTTGGATATTTGAAAATATTTGACGGACAAATCAAAATCAATAGCCAAGACATAACACAGTGGGATGAATCTAAGCAACAAAACAGATAACTTGCAGCGTCATATAGGATACTTTAAGAAATAATTTCAGTTATATAGAATGATAGTGTAACTATTTTGATAATGTCAATGCATAGAAGTTAAACTCTTTTGAATTGTTAGTATCACATCCTATAAACAATTGAACAAATAACAAGTGAAATTATATAGTTGAATCAAGAAAATGTACCCGTCAGTAACATTTTGCAAATTCCATCCAGATAAATTTGCAGCTTCAGTAAGTGCAACTCTCCATTTCTCAACCCTTTGAGCTCCAAATGGTCGTTCCTTGTGTTTAGCCAAAGCATCACCAAATAACACAATTTGCTTTCGCACCTCAGAAGGATCAACATCATAGAAAATAGGCAAAACCATCTGTTTTAGTTTCTTTTTGCATTCAAGAATTTTAACTAGTTCATTTAGACACCAACTAGAGGAAGCATAATTTCTCGAGAAAACAATAATGGAAATTCTTGACTCTTCAATTGCTTTCTCTAGTTTACTTGAAATCACATCACCCTTTCTCAATTCCTCATCGTCAATGAAGGTTTTGACTCCAACATCACACAATTTGGAATAAAGATGACCAGTGAATGTTTTTCGGGTGTCTTCACCTCTAAAACTGAGGAATACTTCATAAGAGAAGTGAGATGATTCTCCTCGAACTAATTGAGTATCCATTTGATGAAATAAGGGTTGGTGAGAATGAAAGAATTAAGGGATGATTTTTTAGTAAATCTTTAGACCGAAAACACAGAATCTAATCCATGGCCATCCCCTAGCCAATTATAAAGTTCACATCTCACTTTCTATCTCCTCCATATTCCTTCCTCCTCCACTTCTTCTTTCCTTAACCCTCAACCCCTTTTTCACCTTCCAATTATGGCCGCCGTAAAACTCTTCCCATGCTCCTCACCCGCAGCGGATAAAAAGGAAGTGCTGGTGAGAAACAAGCTTAAGGATTTGTTAGTTTCAACGCCGGAAAATTCGAGAGACGGATGGATCGGCAGTTCGGAGAATTTGGCCGTTGACGGCGACTTTCCGGCCGAATATATAGTATTAGCGCTTATTAGAGAATATAAAATAACATAACTTTGATTTTTAGGAAAGTAGCTAAGCAGAGTTATAAGCACAAGTCTTATGGTTTCAAGCTAGAAACTTTAAAATATTTATTAGATTTTGTGGTTGGATGCTTAGTTCTTGCCTTCTTGGGTCAAAGTCAAAGTTATACTACATAGGGCCCATTTGGCTATGGCAAAAATACACCTTTTCCAACAATTTTTTACTGCTATAAAAACAAATATATGGTGATAAGGTTAGTGATTAGGAAATTTTTCTATCTCCTTTTTAGTATTTTCTCTCGCATAATCATCATAAAACTCCTCTAAATATGTTTTTTCTTTGACATTGTAAAATATGCAATATATTTAATTATATTTTTATTTGCAACTGTTCAATTTTTGTATTCATATGTATTCAATCATGTGTGTGGTATCTAATTTTTTAATATATATTTAGCCTTGTCATTGTATTTAATCTTCGGTAAGTATTTGTAGTTATATTGATATGTATTCAATACTAATTTGCTATGAAATATGCAATGTATTCAACTGTATTGACTGTATTCAATGACAGATTCAACGTTACACGACATGTTCAATTTTTAAGTAAGTTTTACTGGAAAATTTATTGTAAATCCATGATATGTATAGAGCAATTATACCTTGTTTTGTATATAATTTGTATCAACCGAAAAAAAAGGAGAAGAGAATGGAAGAATTTGGATGCTCTCTTTTTTGCTTCTTTTCACAAAAAAAGGGAGAAGATTATTCTGCTTTTTTTGAGCAGATTAATGTGTACTCTTATTATTTCTTTGAGTTAAATTAGGAGACTGTCATGTAAATTTTTTTCTTCCGTTTTTAACAAGTTTAATTCCTAGAATTTGCGCAAAAATATTACTGTATTTTATCTATATATAGCTTGAACACAAATAAATACAGATACTCCTTAGGTGAAGTTCCCATTTTTATGCTTATTTGTTTGGTTGTATTAATGAATACAACTGCTTAAATAAATAAAATACATTGTATAAAAATATAAAAGGTATTTATAACAAGTAATATAGTAAAGAATATCTATAAATGACTAATTAAAGCTAAAAATGGTACTTTATAAAAAATTCTTTTTAATTTTATTATCTCAAAGGTGTAGCTTTACGAGACATTTTCCGTTTATAGTATTTTCAAGAATATTAAACTTTTTAGTTGAATATTTAAGTGGTGCTAACTATTAGCCTATATTAAAATAATAATATTTCTTAGATGCATTTCTTGTATTTTTTTTTTTAAGGAGTTACCATCGCTTTTCTTAGGTGAATTGAAGATTTAAATTTATGGGATCATATTTAGGGGTTTATCAAAGAAAAAGATGAAATTGAAAAAAGAGCTACCAAATAATAATGACATAAAAAAAAAGGGCCGATCCAGTTCAATACCCACTTCGTGGGTGTCTGGGGAAGGGAATACTCTAGGCAGCCTTCCCCCTGCTTTGCAGAGAGGCTAATTCGAACCCGCGACCTGACACACCACGGCAAGCAAGCTTACCGCAGAGCCAAGCCGGCCCTTCAATAATGACATAAGTAAAATTAAATTAAGATAGCATCTGATGTGGCGATCCGTGTAAAACATTGGCCACCACAAGATTAATTCTTCATTTTTAGGAGAGTAATGGACAAATACGGACCAAGAATTTAAAGGTGACGAGAGTACAAGAGCAAACTGTTCAATCAGTGCCCCTGGAACTTTTAATTTTAAAGGTTACAAGTGAAATATATGATCATTATTAATATATATACATTTATAAACGCAAAAAGAAGTTTCGAAATTAAGAGGATTCGATAACCCTTATTCCCGAAGCATAGGTTAGCCTTTGTTAATGGATATGACATTAACAAGAATAAGGGATAGGGGAATCCCGCAAAGTTGGAGTGTGTACATTTTTGCGTAAAAATATATAGTATGTAATATATGTTAGGAATAAAATTCTATTTAGAGTGAATGTCTATCTTGTGGAGAATTTTACTTTGTGACTAAGTCATTTTTCTCCTATAAATAGATGGGTCTTACCCCATTGTAAATCATCTTAAAATTCAATAAGAATTCTCTCTCCCTACTTTTCTCTTCAATATTGTTCTTCTTCTTTTATTATTTCATAACACATTATCAGCACGAGACTCTAACCAATTGAGTAGAAACTTTGGGATTGAGCATAATGATTGTCAATTGTTTCATGAACTTCCTTCATGATTAAAATTCTAGATTTAAGTTAAGTATTTTACTTTTCTCTTTCAAATTCTTGAAATTTTATAATTTGATTTTATATACAGACAAAGACAACAAAGTTTGATTATTACTCTAATGGAGTTTTTAAGAAATTACACTCACGTGAAGTGGTAAAATTTCTATGTCTTGCCATGATTAAATTCATGTATAATTGTGGGCAAAGAATTAAAAACCCGTCCCATTGAATTTGCTACATTCTCATTCCCTTTAGAGAATGTGATGCAGTATGTAATAAGTCTGAAAGAAGACAAAATTATTACCATGAATAATCAAAGGATATGGACGTGGCAATAGACAAAATTATATCGTCATCATTGTGGTAATGAGAACAATAAGGATTATCAAAATAATCCCATACTTTGTGAAAATATTTGTCATCGATTTGACATGAGATTTTATAAAGCACATATAGATGACTATGGTCCATTCATGATGTGAATGAGAAAACATCTGATTTATGAATATATATTCATTTTTGGAAGAATATAAATGTGTTAGTGGTAGTGATTACACCACACTCACCTCTAAAAGGATGTTTGAGATGATATAAGAAAATAATATCATTATTATAGCATGAATGATCATTGGTCACGCACCTATTGTACGCAAAAAACAATTGGCATTATGATTATTAAAAGTCAACGACAATGCAAGAAATAGATCTTGCATATTATTTTTACCATGGCCATAATGGTATAACTTTCTCTTTAAAAGAGATATTCACAACATGGATGATGATGAATCTGTGGTAGTGCAAAATTAATTGGGAGCTCTACAAGAGCCAATTACTATTATTTTGAAGAAATACAATTGATTACCAATAAGGTATTGTGTTGTAGTAAGTCTCAAAGAAACATAGTTGAGTTTCTAAGGTATTCGCGAAAGCGGTTGATTATATTGAGACTATAAATAAAGGAAAGATTTAATATCTTCTATTACTTCAACTTGTAGCGGGATAATATGTATGTAAAAAGCTACCTGCTTTATCTCTAATTTGTACTACATAAACAAAGAATACCACAATGAAGTGGATATTTTATTGATATAAAACCCATATCATAATAAACTTGAAGTTTATTGATAATTGCACAAGCCATGGTGTAAATCTGAAGTTTATCAATATTGATAATTTATTCAGTTGGCATAATTGATTTAGCAAAATCAATTTAATTATGATGTGCAAAAATAAAGAAAATTCATATGGATAAATATTAAAGAACTAGAAAGTTCTTTACAAATTCTCTAAGATTGCTTGTTCTTATTAATTAATTTACCAACTAAAATTGGGATTGAATCCCATGAATGCTGGAAATATCAAAGGTGAATATGGGCCCATTCACCCGCCATGTATACCACATAAGATGCATCTATGAGACGGTTACATGTGCAATTATTATTAACTCGCAATCTGGCCGGTGTGTTCGAGGTAACTTGCTCAATAATTTGATTTAGAGCATAATTTTCAGATTTTCTATTCAAGAAGTTTATCTTGATAAGTTGGTCTACATCACAGCTAGTTTAGCAAAATGATTTATTGAGTGCCTCCACTTAATATCTAAACTATTGCTTATGAGAACAAAGTTATATATATTAGTTTGATATACATTATATACGAAGTATATTATTTTATCCCCTCACAAGTGGTTCAGGGTCAGGAACCAAATAATTCCATCTTATTATTATTGATGTGTGGTGTATATTTTGATTAACACCATAACACACAAAGATGAGTTCTCAAAGTTGAGGAAACAAGTTAGTTTTTTTAACATGAGGGGGAGACAGATACAACAGTTGAGAAAAGTTACATGGAATAAATTATCATTTATACATCGAGATCCTCGAATAAAATAATATGAACTAGAAGTAAGGATAATTCATTTGCAATACATTGCAAAGCATGCCAGACGCATTTGTTGACCCAAAGAATCTAACTATATTCTCAATGCAAATGCTCATATTAAGTCCTAGAAGGACAAAGTCTATAGTACACTTAAAGCATATAGACAAATCGGTTTCAAATAAAATTCTTGATAAAGAAGATGAGCAAATGATCAAAATGATCATAATAAAGGAGGCAAGTGATCTAGAAGATCACATGTCATAACACTTCATAATATCTCATGAGAGATTCGTCGTTCAAGAAGCTAGTGCACAAGATTGTGATGCGAAGGCTCAAGGATGTGAATTGATGCTCTCATCAGGGGGAGTTAATGCGCGTTGCTCTCTTTTTCCCTCACAAGGTTTTGTTCCACTGGGTTTTCCTTGCGAGATTTTTAACGAGGAAACCAAAAGGCGTATTATTAGATATGTGGACTCTTTTTCTTTTTCTAGATTTTTTTTTTCCCATTGGGTTTTATTTTAGTTAAGGTTTTAATGAGACACATTACTTATTGAGTAGACATTCAAGGGGGAGTGTTATGAATAGAATTCTATTTAGAGTGAATGTCTATCTTGTGGAGAGTTTTACTTTGTGACTAAGTCATTTTTCTCATATGAATAGATGGGTCTTACTCCATTGTAAATCATCCCAAAATTCAATAAGAATTCTCTCCCTATTTTTCTCTGCAATATTGTTCTTCTTCTTTTATTATTTCATAGCAATATATGTATTTTCCAACTTCTCACTTAATTTCACATATTAGCTCCACAAACTGTTTTAGGGAAAAAAAATTAAGAAAAAATAAAAGGAAGATATTTTTATGTTGTGACAATGACAGTGTGGCCCTAATGCTTCGACACATCGACTCCCATAATAAGTCATAATAATATACATAGCTATTAGTGGCGAAGCAAGAAATATTATTAAGGGTATTCAAAGTTAGAAGAATTAAAAAAAAATTGGGCATAATGTAATTTTTCGTAATATAGATTTTATATATTTAAAATTAATATTTTATTTATATACATAATATAATTTTTCGTAATATTTCGGGCTGACCACCCTTTACTATAGGTAGCTTCAGTAATCATTTACTAAAAGGTGGAAAGCATTTGACAAAACAATTTTATCGTAAAAAACTTGAAGTAGATATATAAGAACTGCCAATGTTGGATTGCATTGATTGGGGTGTAAAAATAATACCAAATTATATGAAATTTTAACCGCAACATTTTTATTTTTAATTATTATATGAGAACGATAGCTTTCACTTTGAATAATGAGTTTTCCTAGAAAAACATTGGAGCATTATTTACTTGGTCTTTTGCTTCTTCTTCAATCCTCACATTTAAAATTATTTTAAATAATTGGAACATGTGAAATATTATCACTTGAAATAATAAGAGCATCAGAAAATTTCTCAAATTTTAAAGGAAAAATATTTTCAGAAAATTCAGCATCTTTTGTCTCAATAATAATTTTATTTTCAAGTACATCACTTTTGATTACTAAAAATCTGTATGCTGCACTATTTTCAGCATACCCAATAAATATACAATCAGATGTTTTAGATTCTATTTTCCTTTTTTTAGGATCAGACAACATAAATTTAGCAAGGCACCCCATACTTTCAAATATTTTAAATTAGGTGGATATCCTTTCCACAACTCATAAGGAGTTTTACATATTTTCTTATAAGGAATTCTATTTTGTAAATGACAAGCACATAAAATGACTTCACCCCAAAGATTATCCGGGACACCAGAACTAACAAGCATGCTAGTCATCATTTCTTTTAAGGTTCTATTTTTTCTTTCTGCTATACCATTTGATTGTGGAGAATATGGCGGAATTATCTCGTGAATTATGCCTTCTTTCACATAATAATCATTCAATAAAAGAAATTCACCACCTCTATCGGATCAAACTCTTTTGATTTTCTTATTCAATTGATTTTTTACTTAAGCTTTATAAATTAAAAACTTATCAAAAGCATCATCTTTATTTCTCAACAAATAAACTTTTGTATATCCAGAAAAATCATCTATAAAAATAATCTATAAAAGTCATATAATATTTTTCCCTCATCTAGTCATAGTTTGTTTCAAGTCTCCTAAATTAGTATATATTAAACTTAACAATTCAGATTCTCTAAATGCTGAAGCACTTGATTTCTTAGTTTGTTTAGCTTCTGCACAAACTTCACATTTATCAATATTCAAAAAATTAATATTTGAAATAAGACCTTTAGAATGTATTTTTTTTTAATATAAGATAAACTAGCATGTCCTAATCTTGCATGCCATAAATTAAAAGAATCATTCAAGTAAGCAGAAGTGCAAACATTTTTATTGATAACATTGAGTACAAATAAACCATAGTTATAATAACCCTTGCCAACAAATTATTTTTCTTGGTCAACACGACTTTATCAGATTCAAAAGCAACCTTCCCCCCCCCCCCCAATTTTCCTAATATTCCCACAGAGACCAAATCGGCTCGGATACTAGGAACATGTAACACGCCATTCAATGCCAAAATTTTGTCAGATGAGAGTTTGAGAATGTCACGACCCCAAAACCCGGTCGTGATGGCACCCAGGACATTGCTAGGCCAGCCCGACCAAATATACTCTCATCCCGAGCTTAGAGCTCAAAATCACTTATTTTAAGTCATTATCAGAGAAAGAAGTCAAATTAGAGTGATAGATATAATAATATCCCAAAACCTTCTAAAAACAACGTAACTTCCCAAAGATCTAGGGTCACGAGCCAAGTGCCTCTATCAGAATATCAGTCAATGCTGTAAATAACCCTACAAGTCTAAGATTACGCGGAATAAAAAGTAACAGAGTAGTAAGGGGGAAGTGTCGGGTCCTACGGACGCCAAGCAGCTACCTCGACGATCCCAACTAGGTCTAAACCAGCACCAGGCTCAACTAAGCCTCCAGGTACCTGAATCTGCACACATGGTGCAGGGAGTCGAGTGAATACTTCCAACTCAGCGGTAATAAAAGTAAATAATGTTGAGAAAAAAAACCACACAAAGCAATATCTCATGCTATAAACATACCGAATTATCCATTAATTTGAAGTACACTTTCAGGGTAATTCTTTATAACATTTATGAGTAGATTATTTAGAAATCTCTTTTTAACTTCTCTTTCTTTCATTATAACATATCAATACCTGGGTACAACCTCAAACAGTGCAAGTCTACACTCAAATCAGCCCCTTGGACTTAGCACTCCTTAACAATTTCCACCAGGGGATCTTGTCAATAAGGCAGATAACATATGTATCCCAGTAATATATGAGTGCTAAATGTCATGCCACGTAGTACAAGTAAGCCAATGTATGTATGCAATGCAATGCAATGCAATGCATATGACGCTGTGGCGTACAGCCCGATCCATGCAAAGGTGCCCGCGCTCACTATGGGGGTTCAGACTCTGGAGGGGCTCCTACAGCCTAAGCGCAATATCAATATCACTCATGCTGCGGCATGCAGCCCAATCCATGCATAGTCATGAATGCATATAAGCCCCTTGGGCAATAGTATCATATCAACTCACAGCTAAAATGTCATCAAAACCTTGTTCAAGTTTTTCAAATCTTATAAAAATGCTGAGTAGCAAAATACCATTTTAAAACCTTAGATTGAGATGAATCTATGCACAGTATTATCAAGACAGTGATACCAATCCTTGAAGGATTCAGATAATTGGCACGCAGCCCAAAACATGATAATCAGTCCAATTCTTGATAATTAATATCTTTATTAGTGTGTCAATTCAATTTCAAGAAATTAGGTGTTATCAATTATTAAGCGGGACGGAGCGAGTCACAATCCCCAACGGTGCTCTACCCCACGCTCGTTATCCGGCGTGCAAGTCACCTAAATACAGCACTAGGATGTGCAAGTATGGGGTTTACTAATCCTCAGGACATCATTTACAAGTATTACCCACCTCGATCCGGCGAAAACTCAAGCCCGCGACGCCTTAGCTCCTCGAACCGGTCTCCACGCTCGTCGAAACTAGCCAAAATCAGTACAAGTATATCAAAATAGGCTAATGGAACAACACCCAATCGAAAACAATCAAAATACTTGAAAAATCTCGAAACTAAAAATTTGAGTCTCGGGCCCGCTTCTCAAAAATTACGAAAGTCACATTTTCAGAACCCTTATCTCGCCCCGAATCTATACATATAAAGTTTATCAAAATTGGACTCCGTTTGCCCTCTCAAATCAATGATCTTCTATAACCCAGGCTTAGAGCAAATTCCCCTATTTTTACATCTTAATTCCTTCATTTTCAGAGATTAAATTCACGGTTTATCAATATATTAACATAAGTTGAGTCCAAGAATGCTTACCTGATGATACCCCTCGATTTCCTCCTCAAAATCGCCTCTAAGTTCTAAGCCCCAAATGTGTTATAAGTTCTAAAATTCGAACCCCTTTCTGCTACATTAAACCCAGGCATTTTTTGCTTCTGCGGCAACTGGCCCGCTTCCGCGTGTTCGCTTCTGCGGAAGCATTGTGGATTCTGCGACATTTCATTAAGTCACCCACCACTTCTGCGGTTCAAGTCTCGCGCCTGCGAGACCGCTTAAGCGGAATCCTATCCGTTTCTGTGAAATTCCTCCAATCACCAAATTCCGCTTCTGCGGAATACGGCTCGCTTCTGTGAGCCCGCCCCTGCGACCAAACTCCCACTTCTGCGGAGTTTCACTGACCAGCCTGCGATCGCTCCTGCGTTCATTATTCTGCTTCTGCGGAGCCGTTTTTGCATAGCCGCTTCTGTGGTCCTCCTTCCGCAGAAGCGGAAATCACCGCTGCATTAATACCAGCAATTACACACTTCAAAAATTCATCTGTTTCACCCTCCGAAAACACCCCGAGGCCCCGAGGACCTTAACCAAAAATACAAATTCACTCTAAATCATCGCACGAACTTGTTCCAATCATAAAAACACACCCTTAAACACACGAACCATCAAATTAAGGCAGATTCAAGCCTAAGTTTTAACTAAAACTTTTGAAACCTACATTTTATCAAAAACCCGACCAAACGATGTTCGAATGACCTGAAAATTTGCAGACATATCCAAAATCACCTAACAAAGCTACTGCAACTGTCGGAATTCCGTTCCGACTCCCAAATCAAAATCTTATCTATCGACCGGATTTTGCCAAAATTCCAACTTAGCCAATTCAAGCATATTTCTACACCAGACCTCCAAATTCAATTCCGATCACTTCCCTAAGTCAAAAATCACCTTCCGAAGCTAGTCGAATCATCAGAATTCTATTCCGAGCCCTCTAACCACATAGTTAACTTCAGGTTGACTTTTTCACAAACAAGCTTCACTCTAAAAGGCTATATGCCTTATTTTCAACTAGAATTAACCTGGATTTACCCGATAGACTCTAACACAGGTATAGACATATGAAACAATATATAACGGGGAAAATGGGGCGGTAACTCACGTGACGACGGACCGGGTCATCACATTCTCCCCAACTTAAACAAGCGTTCGTCCCTGAGCATATTAGAGTTGTACTAGAAGTAGCCCAGTAGTTGAATGATCTTACCAAACATATACTCGAGGTGATCCCACATCACCCTATCTAACTTAAGTCCGATGACACAATATAGCTGGAATCTCATAGCCCATCCAAACTATAAACCACATTTCACTTCCCTAAATTACACACACCAGATCAGAACCCCACGTCTGTACTCAGAACAAACCAGAACCAACTGCAATAACCCATACTTGCCACTCTAGGTGGGATTATATGATATACTATACAACCCAAACACTCGAGACGATGGCATCCATTCACTACAATTGGCCACAATAACCAAATACTAACAGAAAAACCTTTCTCATTAGCTAAAGTCGTAATCCAACACCTTCATAGACTGCCCACAACAACTAAACACGCGATATATCGAATCCATCTCTGAGGTCAACCATTCATGAATCCATTTACCTTTTAACTGATACCACAACAGATTTCGGAGCCAAACCTCGATATTACCTTTCTAACCAGCTGAAATCACATATGCTCGCACTTATTAATGACTCCAACGATCATTTCGATTATAACACATCGCACTGGTGATATGACACCTCAACATCGGCCTAAGCCGCGACGAGCACAACACAGGCTCCAATAAGAAACGTCTGAACATACTCAAATCATGACAACATACTCAAACAAAAAAGCTGTAATTCAATTCCTCTGTACCATCATAACATAGAACTGGGATCCCGTCTCACATCATAGAGTACCCGAATCCTCCTCGAAAGGTCATAACATCACGTGGCCCTGCCACGGCTCATGATTCTATCCAAACACTATTACTCATGAAGCACCTCAAGTCACCATGCTCAAAACGGTCAGCCACACACATATCTAAGTTTGAACACAAGCGATCAATCTCACCCATGGTGAAACAATTAATATATGCTATCAAATTCTGAAAGGACACAACCGATGTGCTATTCGCCGAGCGATACCCAATACAGACTTTTCCTCAGAAGCCAGGAAGTATTGTATACAAGGTAACATACAGAAAACTATTCTCTACATCACACTGTTGCAGCGTGCAACCCGCTCCAATGGCATACCTGTAGCGGCGTGCCACCCGATCTAGATACCATACCTATGGTGGCGTGCCACCCGATCCAAATAACCCGTGGCGGCGTGCCACCGATCCACACAAAACTCTCGCAAAAAGAAATGCACATCAAGTAAAGTTGCTCATTACAATAAACATATATAGCCTCAGGCTCGGCCACAAGAAACGCATCCGACAAAATTCCTCAATACCAAAACTGAATCAATGGCAGAAACCTCTGCACTGACATCCGCCACGAAGGCCCAACTGACAAAGCAATACCTACCAGTTGTTCGCTGGTCCTGGGGTACAACTACCTTGCTGGAACATAATCTGATGCACTCTGCTATGCAATTTGTAGCATTTTCAAACATAGTCCATATCACATTAGTCCAGACAACCAGTCTGCAATCAAATATCATAACCCAAATTCATCATATCAAGCAAAGTGGGAGCCACTAGTGCTTCCAATTTCTAATAACTGCTAAACGGTGCCGATACACACGATATACAACCACTACGTAGGCGGATTACGAGAACTTCTAGTCTCTAACACATATATAACTGTCACGACCCCAAATCCGGTCGTGATGGCGCCCAGCACATTGCTAAGCCAGCCTGACCAATCAATAATAATAACGGAGCTAGAAGCTCTCTTTAGCCCATTTAAGCATATTAAATCACGAAGCAATAGCGATACAAATAACGAAAACGGGAAACCAAGTCCCATAATACATCAACTCCCATAGACCGAAGGGTCAAGAGTCATGAGCCTCTACTGAACATGAGTGTATAAAGGTTTACAAGATACCAAGTGTGGAAAGAAAAGTCAATACAAAATCAAGAGACAGTAAGAAGGAATATCGGGTCCTGCGGACTCTGCAGCTACCTCGAATATCCACAAATGTCACCTCGCACAGCTACTGGATCACTGCTGAGAGGTACCTGGATCTGCACACAAGGTGCATGGAGTAAAATGAGTACTGCCAGACTCGTGGTAATAAACAAGGGTAAGACAACGTAGATAAGAAATCCACAGTAAAGCACAATGTAAAGCTATAACCCAAAACCTTGTAGCTGTTCAATATCAACAGTAGATAGCCAACAATATCAACAACAAGTATAACAGCTAGCAGGTGTAGCTAAATGCAATGCAATGCATGAAATGACAGCTACGGCGCGTAGCCCGATCCAATTTGGGTACCCGTGCTCACCGTGGGGTTTCAGACTCCACAGGGGCTCCTACAGCCCAAGCACAATATCATGAATATATGCTGCGGTGTGCAGTCCGATCCACTACCAATCAGCGAAATGCAAATGCAGCCTCGCAGGCTCAAAAGTAGTTTTGAAAACTCTTTTATCATTTTTCAGTTGAAAACAGTAATATCAAGTTCCAGAGATTTGGAAATAACATGATAACAGAAATAGCTGCGGACTAGTAGTAAACTAGTATGTCAATATGATAAGACAATGATAACGATCCTCGCGGGATCCAATAACTGGCTCACGGCCCACAAGTATACTCAACCGCCCAAGAAGGGGTTCCTCGACTCAAGAGTGGCCATTATCACAATATATAATATGCAACCATCCGAGAAGGAGGTTCGACGGCTCAAGAATAGCCTAATATCATAACACAGTATCAACAAGTCGGACTAATCTATAGTCCCCAATCACAATCGACCCCGCACTCACAAGAGAGTACGTGTCTCGCCGCTATACAGCGTCACAAAGTGGTATACCGGGGTTTCGAACCCGCCGGTCATCACCCACATCTATTACTCACCTCAATACGGCGCGACGACTACTCCGCAATGCCCTTGCCACGAGAATCAAGCTCCTCACGCGTAGAATCTGATCAAATACAGTAGAAACACAACAAATTAGGCCAATGAGACGACACCCAATCAATACAACTCAATTTACATCAAAATTCCCTAAGTTGTCAAAACTCGACTTCCGATACGCTTGTCGAAAAATCACGAAAGTCACATATTCGGAACCCTCATCTTAATACGAGTCTAAGCATATCAATTTTACCAAATTCGGACTCCATTTGCCCATTCAAAACCTTGATTTTCTAAAGTTCAAGCCTAGGGTCAAATCTTCCATAAATCACCCCAAATTCCTCCATTTTCATGATATAATTGCATAATATTATCAATACTAATCATAGTTTAAGTTCATAGTTGATTACTTGATGATTTCCCTTGAGTTTCTCTTCAAAATCGCCCAAATCGCCTCTAAAGCCGAGACCCAAATGTGTGAAATATTTCTGAAATTTTCTAACTTCTGATACAATTAATTCACTGAGATTTTTGCTTCTGCGGACCATTTTCCGCCCCTGCGGAACCGCTTCTGCGACCCTTTGGTCGCTTCTGCGAACCCAGCCCCTTTTGGCCATTTCCGCACCAGCGATCCAAGGACCGCTCCTACGAGTCCACTTCTGCGGATTTTCATCCGCTCCTGCGGTCCTTTCCGCCTCTGCGATCAAGAGTCCGCTCCTGCGGACTCGCCTACGCGATCAACCACCCGCTTCTGCGGACCTCCCCATCACGCCTCAGGACCGCTTCTGTGATCGCCCACTCGCTCCAGCGAAGCCGCCCCTGCGGGCCAGGCTCCGCTTCAGCGATCTATCCCACTTCTGCGCCTTCTTCTCCGCTCCTGCGGACTCGCTCCTGCGCTCCCATTTCCGCAGGAGCGAAAACAACAGAACCAGAACACAAGTCTGCAATTTTTCCACATTCTCCCGTTTAGCCATCCGAAAACATCCCGAGGCCCCCGGGACCCCATCCAAACACACCAACACATCTTAATACCTTATTCGAACTTGCTCCAATCCTCAAAACACGTCTATTAACACCAAAACCCATAATTCACATAAAATTCAAGCCTAAATTCCTTAAAACATTCCGAATTACACAATCAACCAAAAACCCGACTAAACGACGTCCGAATGACCTGAAATTTTGCAGGCACATCCAAAATCACCTAACGGAGCTACTGCAACTGTCGGAATTCCATTCCGACCCCGGATCAAAATCTCACCTACCGTTCGAATTTCGCCAAAATTCAACCTTAGCCAATTCAAGCCTATTTCTACACCGGGCCTCCAAATTCAATTCCGATCATTCCCCTAAGTCATAAATCACCTCCCGGAACTAACCGAATCATCAGAAGCTAATTCCGAGCCCTCTAACCAAATAGTCAACTCCGGGTTGACTTTCCTTATTCAAGTCTCCTTCAAAAAGGCTATATGCCTCATTTTCAATCCAAATCACTCCTAACTCACCCGATAGACTCTAACACTGATATAAAAATCATAAAACATGTATTTACAACATAACGGGATGATAATTCCCGTGACGACGGGCCGGGTCGTCACATTCTCCCCCTCTTAGGCAAACGCTCGTCCTCGAGCGGGTCAAGAAACATACCTGAAGTCTCAAACAAGTGAGGATATCTGCTCCGCATCTCCCGCTCGATCTCCCAAGTGGCCTCCTCCACGGGTCGACCTCTCCACCGAACCTTAACTGATGCAATCTCCTTAGACCTCAATTTTCTCACCTGATGTCCCAAAATGGCAATAGGCTCCACATCATAGGATAGATCACCATCAAGCTGAATGGTGCTGAAATCTAATACATGAGACGGATCTCCAATGTACTTCGGAGCATAGACACATGGAATACTGGATGAACGCTGGATAAGCTGGGCGGCAAGGCCAACTCATATGCCACCTCTCCAACTCTCCTGAGTATCTCAAAAGGACCAATGTACCTAGGACTCAACTTTCCTTTCTTCCCAAACCTCATGACACCCTTCATAGGTGAAACCTTCAACAATACTCGGTCACCAACCATGAAAGACAACTCTCGAACTCTACGGTCCGCATAACTCTTCTGACGAGACTGTGCTGTACGAAGCCTCTCCTGGATCAACTTTGCTCTATCCAGAGCATCCTGGACTAACTCAGTCCCTATCAATCTAACCTCACCGGGCTCAAACCATCCCACGGGGGATCTACACCGCCTGCCATACAATGCCTCATACGGGGCCATCTGAATACTCGACTGATAACTGTTGTTGTAGGCAAACTCAGGAAGTGGTAGGAACTCATCCCACGAACCACCAAAATCAATCACACAAGCTCACAACATATCCTCCAAGATCTGAATAGTGCGCTCAGACTGTCCGTCTGTCCGGGGGTGAAATGTTGTACTCAACTCAACCCGTGTACCCATCTCTCGCTGAAATGCTCTCCAAAACTGAGAAGTGAACTGAGTACCCCTGTCGGATATGATAGACACCGGGACTCCATGCAACCGAACAATCTCTCGAATAAAGATCGTTGCCAACCGCTCCGATGAGTAGGTAGTACTAACTGGAATGAAGTGAGCTGACTTGGTCAGTCTATCCACAATCACCCATACAGAATCAAACTTCCTCGCCGTCCGAGGGAGTCCAGTAACAAAGTCCATAGTGATCCTCTCCCATTTCCACTCAGGAATAACAATGCGCTGAAATACACCGCCGGGCCTCTGATGCTCGTACTTAACCTGCTGACAGTTGAGGCACCGTGCTACATGTCCGACAATGTCCATTTTCATCTTTCTCCACCAATAGTGCTGTTTCAAATCTTGATACATCTTAGCGGCTCCTGGATGGATAGAATACCGCGAGCTATGGGCCTCTTCCAAAATCAACTCACGAAGGCCATCAACATTGGGCACACATATCCGGCCCTGCATCCTCAATACGCCGTCACTATCAATGGTGACATCTCTAGCATCATCATGCTGAACTCGGTCCCTAAGGACAGCCAAATGTGGATCATCATACTGGCGCTCACGAATACGATCATATAGAGATGACCGAGATACAACACAAGCCAATACTCTGCTGGGCTCTGAAATATCTAACCTCACTAGCCGATTGGCTAGCACCTGAACATCATAAGCAAATGGCCTCTCCTCGACTGGAATATATGCCAAGCTCCCCATACTGACCGTCTTCCAGCTCAAAGCATCGGCCACCACATTGGCCTTCCCCGGATTATATAATATAGTGATGTCATAATCCTTGAGCAACTCAAGCCATCTCTGCTGTCTCAAATTAAGGTCTTTCTGCTTGAACAAGTGCTGGAGACTACGATGGTCGGTATACACCTCACAAGACATACCGTACAAATAGTGTCTCCAAATCTTCAATGCATGAACAATGGCGGCTAGCTCCAAATCATGAACAGGATAGTTCTTCTCATGTGGCTTCAACTACCGAGAAGCATAAGCAATTACCTTACCTTCCCGCATCAACACACAACCTATCCCCACTCTCGAGGCATCACAATAAACGGTATATGAACCTCAAGCTGATGGCAATACTAACACTGGAGCTGTGGTCAAAGCTGTCTTGAGCTTCTGAAAGCTCTCCTCGCACTCATCCGACCACACGAATGGTGCACCCTTCTGGGTCAATTTAGTCAATGAAGAAGCAATGGATGAAAATCCCCGAACAAACCGGCGATAATATCCCGCCAAACCAAGAAAACTCCTGATCTCTGTAGCTGAGGTCGGTCTAGGCCAACTCTGCACCGCCTCTATCTTCTTCGGATCAACTTGAATACCATCACGAGACACCACATGTCCCATAAATGCTACGGACTCGAGCCAAAACTCGCACTTGGAGAATTTAGCATATAGCTTCTCCTCCCTCAATCTCTGCAACACAATACTCAAATGCTGAGCATGCTCCTCCCGACTACGGGAGTAGACTAGAATGTCATCAATGAACACAATCACAAATGAATCCAAATAAGGCCCGAACACACTGTTCATCAGATGCATAAATGCTGCTGGGGCGTTGGTCAGCCCAAACGACATCACAAGAAACTCATAATGACCATATCGGGTCCTGAATGCAGTCTTCATAATATCCGAGTCCCCGATCTTCAGCTGATGATAGCCTGAACGAAGATCGATCTTAGAAAACACCCTCGCACCCTGTAACTGATCAAACAAATCATCTATGCGCGGTAGAGGGTACTTGTTCTTCACTGTCACTTTGTTCAATTGCCTATAATCAATACACATTCGCATGGAACCATCTTTCTTTTTAACAAATAATACCGGCGCACCCCACGGGGACACACTAGGGCGGATGAAACCCTTATCCGGAAGCTCCTGATGTTGCTCTTTCAGTTCTTTCAACTCAGCTGGTGCCATCCGATAAGGAGGAACGGATATGGGCTAAGTTCCCGGCACCAAGTCAATGCCAAAATCAATATCCCTGTCCGGCGGCATGCCCGGCAGGTCTGAGGGGAATACATCTGAGAAGTCCCTCACAACAGGTACAGAATCAATGCTAGGAGACTCAGCTCCCACATCTCTCACAAAAGCTAAGTACGATAAACACCCTTTTTCAACCATCTTCCGAGCTTTTAGGAACGAAATAACACGGCTAGGGACGAAATCGGTCGAACCCCGCCACTCAATCTGAGAAATACCAGGAATGGCCAACGTAACTGTCTTAGCATGACAGTCCAATATAGCATGGTACGGAGACAACCAGTCCATACCCAATATAACATCAAAGTCCACCATACCCAACAATAACAAATCGGCCTGGGTCTCCAGACCCCCAATAGATATAACACAGGATCTAT
This sequence comes from Nicotiana noctiflora, assembly GCA_032618575.1. Taxonomy (NCBI): domain Eukaryota; kingdom Viridiplantae; phylum Streptophyta; class Magnoliopsida; order Solanales; family Solanaceae; genus Nicotiana; species Nicotiana noctiflora. Next base: position 487,771 of record JASVEL010003021.1, read on the forward strand.
AGACATGATCCACAACAATCGTATCACCCACGGGGGTGGATACATGAACAAGTAAATCAAGACCACTACGAGTCGCACCCAAGTGACGTGCAAAGTAAGAGGACACGTATGAATATATGGACCCTGGATCAAATAGAATAGAGGCATCTCTGTGACAGACATAAATGATACCTATAATCACCGCATCGGAGGCAACTGCATCACGCCTGTCAGGGAAGTGCATAGAAACGTGCCTGGCCTCCACCAGATCTCTCCTCGCCCCCGGGGCGACCACGAGAAGACCGACCTCCACCTCTACTAGACCGAGATGGTGCTGAAGATGAGGGCTGATCCCTCTGCTGAGTCCTCTGTCCCTACGGAGTCGAGGGCCCTGTCTCCTCATGTGGCCAAACTCACCACACTCATAACATGCACCCGGTGCCGGAGAAGGGGACCGAAGGGAACCCCTCGCCGCAGAAGAACCCTTGGATGATGAAGTAGGTGCTGCACCTCGGGCTGGAAGGGCACTAAACGATGACTGACCTGTTGAAACCCCCGTCGACCACGACCATGCGAACCTCCGCTCTCGCCTCTGGGCGGCTCGAATGAGAAGGTCTAGACGAGCGACCTCTGCTCTCGTCGGGAATGCCCTCTAGATGGAGCACCGCCGAAACTCCCGAACCACGAGGCCTCTCGGCCTCCCGCTCCTCTCTCTCGGCGACGATCCGCCTCAATGGAGCGTGCCATATCAACAACCTCTGCTCAAATGATGATGACAAAACTCTCTCTCGGTCATAAGAATGCGGATAGAGTAGTTGAGGCCATCAATAAACCTCCCGATCCTCTCCCTATCATTAGGGATCATCCATGTGGCATGCCTAGCCAACCGTGTGAATCTGAGCTCATACTGGGTCACAGACATGTCGCCCCGAACCAACCACTCGAATTGGCGACGTAGCTCCTCGCGACGAGATTGAGGTACATATTTCTCTAGAAAGAGAGTAGAGAACTACCGCCATGTGAGAGGTGCTGCTCCTGCAGGCCTACGCCTCTCAAAATCTTCCCACCAATCAAATGCGGGACCAGTGAACTGAAAGGTAGTAAATGAAACTCCGCCGGACTCAAGAATACCAGCCGTACGCAGCATCTTTTGACACTTATCCAAGAAACCCCGGGCATTCTCGCCCTTAGCGACACCGAAATGGGGTGGTCGAAGTCTACCAAATCTCTCAAGACGACGCCGCTCGTCATCGGGCATAACCTCGAACCATATGCTCTGGAGCCTGGAGCCGGTGCAGCCGGAGGAATAACCGGTACAACCACCGAGCGGGGACCGCCTCCGGCGTCCGAAGTCCCCGAACAACCGGGTCGGTGTGCGAGCTGCGAGGGTCCACTGACCACCCCCCGACCGAGATGTCGCTACGGTAGCGGTAGCCGAAACTACCTGAGCCAAACCGGAACACACTGATAATATCTGAGCAAGAGTCTCCTGAAGACCAGGAATAGCAATAGATACAGTCTGGCCCTGAACTGGGGCTGCTGGAGCATCAACCACTGGGGGCTGCTCCTGAACTGGTACAACAGGCGGGTCAGCTGGCACTGCCTCAGCCACCCTACCTCTAACTCTAGCACGACCGCGCCCACGGCCTCTAACAGGTGGCAATGGAGGTCGTCCACCTCGTCCTGATGCTCGCGTTCTCGCCATCTGCGAGAGAATAGAATATAGAAATTCAGTTCTTAGAACAACAAGATCGCACGACAGAGTTCAAGAAAGTGGAGTTTTCCTAAAGGTTCGCAGCCTCCCGAGGATAAATACAGGCGTCCCCGTACCGATCCACAAGACTCTACTAACCGGCTCAAGACTCATGAGGCCTAGTAAACCTAGGCTCTGATACCAACTTGTCACGACCCCAAATCCGGTCGTGATGGCGCCCAGCACATTGCTAAGCCAGCCCGACCAATCAATAACAATAACGGAGCTAGAAGCTCTCTTTAGCCCATTTAAGCATATTAAATCACGAAGCAATAGCGATACAAATAACGAAAACGGGAAACCAAGTCCCATAATACATCAACTCCCATAGACCGAAGGGTCAAGAGTCATGAGCCTCTACCGAACATGAGTGTATAAAGGTTTACAAGATACCAAGTGCGGAAAGAAAAGTCAATACAAAATCAAGAGACGGTAAGAAGGAATATCGGGTCCTGCGGACTCTGCAGCTACCTCGAATATCCACAAATGTCGCCTCGCACAGCTACTGGATCACTGCTGAGAGGTACCTGGATCTGCACACGAGGTGCAGGGAGTAAAATGAGTACTGCCAGACTCAGTGGTAATAAACAAGGGTAAGACAGCGCAGATAAGAAATCCGCAATAAAGCACTATGTAAAGCTGTAATCAAATACCCTGTCACAGAATCGATATCAACTGTACCTGTACCAATAAGTACCAGCAAAACAGTATAACTGCTAGCAGATGTAGCTAAATGCAATGCAATGCATGATATGACCGCTACGGCGCGTAGCCCGATCCAATTTGGGTACCCGTGCTCACCGTGGGGGTTCAGACTCCGGAGGGGCTCCTACAGCCCAAGCACAATATCACTGCGGCGTGCAGTCCGATCCAACATATGTACTGCTACGGCGCGCAGCCCGATCCACTACTAGTCAGCTAATATGCAATCACAGCCTCGCAGGCTCAAAAGTAGTTTGAAAACATCTTTTATCATTTTTCAGTTGAAAACAGAAATATCAAGTTCCAGAGATTTGGAAATAACATGATAACAGAAATAGATGCGGACTAGTAGTAAACTAGCATGTCAATATGATAAGACAATGATAACGATCCTCGCGGGATCCAATAACTGGCTCATGGCCCACAAGTATACTCAACCGCCCAAGAAAGGGGTTCCTCGGCTCAAGAGTGGCCATTATCACAATATATAATATGCAACCATCCGAGAAGGAGGTTCGACGGCTCAAGAATAGCCTAATATCATAATACAGTATCAACAAGTCGGACTAAGTCATAGTCCCCAATCACAATCGACCCCGCACTCACAAGAGAGTACGTGTCTCGCCGCTATACAGCATCACAAAGTGGTATACCGGGGTTTCGAACCTGCTGGTCATCACCCACATCTATTACTCACCTCAATACGGCACGACGACTACTCCGCAATGCCCTTGCCACAAGAATCAAGCTCCGCACGCGTAGAATCTGATCAAATACAGTAGAAACACAACAAATTAGGCCAATGGGACGACACCCAATCAATACAACTCAATTTACATCAAAATTCCCTAAGTTGTCAAAACCCGACTTCCGGTACGCTTGTCGAAAAATCACGAAAGTCACATATTCGGAACCCTCATCTTAATACGAGTCTAAGCATATCAATTTTACCAAATTCGGACTCCATTTGCCCATTCAAAACCTTGATTTTCTAAAGTTCAAGCCTAGGGTCAAATCTTCCATAAATCACCCCAAGTTCCTCCATTTTCATGATATAATTGCATAATATTATCAATACTAATCATAGTTTAAGTTCATAGTTGATTACCTGATGATTTCCCCTTGAGTTTCTCTTCAAAATCGCCCAAATCGCCTCTAAAGCCGAGACCCAAATGTGTGAAATGTTTCTGAAATTTTCTAACTTCTGATACACTTAACTCACTGCGATTTTCGCTTCTGCGGACCATTTTCCGCCCTGCGAAACTGCTTCTGCGACCAATTGGTCGCTTCTGCGAACCCAGGCCCTTTTGGCTATTTCCGCACCAGCAATCCAAGGACCGCTCCTACGAGTCCACTTCTGCGGATTTTCATCCGCTCCTGCGGTCCTTTCCGCCTCTGCGATCAAGAGTCCGCTCCTGCGGACTCGCCTACGCGATCAACCACCCGCTTCTGCGGACCTCCCCATCACGCCTCAGAACCGCTTCTGCGATCGCCCACTCGCTCTAGCGAAGCCGCCCCTGCGGGCCAGGCTCTGCTTCAGCGGTCTATCCCGCTTCTGCGCCTTCTTCTCCGTTCATGTGCTCCCATTTCCGCAGGAGCGAAAACAACAGAACCAGAACACAAGTCTGCAATTTTTCCACATTCTCCCGTTTAGCCTTCCGAAAACATCCCGAGGCCCCCGGGACCTCATCCAAACACACCAACACATCTTAATACCTTATTCGAACTTGCTCCAATCCTCAAAACACGTCTAATAACAACAAAACCCATAATTCACATCAAATTCAAGCCTAAATTCCTTAAAACATTCCGAATTACACAATCAATCAAAAACCCGACTAAAGGACGTCCGAATGACCTGAAATTTTGCAGGCACATCCAAAATCACCTAACGGAGCTACGCAACTGTCGGAATTCCATTCCGACCCCCGGATCAAAATCTCACCTACCGTTCGAATTTCGCCAAAATTCAACCTTAGCCAATTCAAGCCTATTTCTACACCGGGCCTCGAAATTCAATTCCGATCATTCCCCTAAGTCACAAATCACCTCCCGGAACTAACCGAATCATCAGAACCTGATTCCGAGCCCTCTAACCAAATAGTCAACTCCAGGTTGACTTTCCTTATTCAAGTCTCCTTCAAAAAGGCTATATGCCTCATTTTCAATCCAAATCACTCCTAACTCACCGGATAGACTCTAACACTGATATAAAAATCATAAAACATGTATTTACAACATAACGGGATGATAATTCCCGTGACGACGGGCCGGTTCGTCACAATAACACAAGAATCACTATACTCGATTCCACACTACATCGTAAGAGTACATAACACACATCAAGCATCCATACATACCACGAAAGCCATTCAGAAATTTCACTATGCCATCAACGACTCATTTATTACAGTCGATCCAACAAGAGAATACCGCAATACCACCGGATATTATCAGCTTACATTACCTTGCCCTTTTTGAACATATACCCTGCCAAATCACTAGAATAGCTGAACCATTTTTCCTTAATCACCCGAAAGATCGATTCTTAAATTATCTGCAGCTGCCCGCACTGCTCCAGAATTCTAATGACTTACCATTATATTATGAACTGAACCCAAACCCTGAACATGCCATTATCAACTTTTCATAGCACATCGTATATACCATTCCACACTAAGATAACATGGAAATTTCTATTCCTCTCCTACGCCGCAGACATCGACGCACTCAACTAGTCAAGGACTTTCATGATCCCATATAGAAGAAAAATCATTACATATTCCAAGCTTTGCATACCAACAGAAGATATACTCATGTTCAGACCACGGTAAAACACATCACGAACTCTTTCTCCCAATTCCATTGCACAAACTAAACTTCCAGAACTGAGTCCTTCTACCCACATCTAGCTACGCAACTGCCAGCACTTAAGAGCTGTGTTGCATAATACCTGCAAGACTCATTACTTCAAACACATACCAGGAATTAATCGTATCCTTATCATACCATTTCTGTTTATTGACAAGATGTCCCATTTACCCAATTTCCTTTCTGATTCGTCTTTAATTTATTATTAGCCCTTACTGTAACGCCACAATACCTCAACTCAAGTTACCACACAAGACTCAAACATAAGATCACACGGTCTAGGACCCATAGGCCACTGAATACTTTGCTTAGATGATTCCCAGAAGTACCACATTCTACAATACTGAACTTTCTGCGATTTGAAATTCGTTATCATTACCTTCCAATACGAATATAGAATCCCATAATTAACATAACATACCACAAGTCTCGATTTCTTCTAACGAGACCACATTCTTTAGCCACATACACAATCTTAAGACGCCTGACTGTTACAAGCAAAATCTTGAACACCGCAAAACTATTCTCGGGCTTCATTCACCCTTATTCAACTGTAACTCAACTGTCTTATTGAACATAACCACTCGTGCTTTGTTAGAACTCTGACACCGCAGAACATGATTACATACAGATACAAATAGCTATCTTTCTTTTCTATACACCGAGCATTCTTTATCAACAGCAGTTCAAAACATCCTAGTATTTCTTCCTATCAACGAAGCACCATATACCCTTCATCAAAATTTCCCAACATACCTAGAGACAAAACCAACATAGCATACAATAGTGCAATTAGTTAATTAATAGCAACCTCCCCAACTTGGCTCGAAGCCATATATCAAAGCACCTTTAACCACTCATAGCATTCTTACTCAAATGATGCCGCAATGTTATAGTGAGATTAAACTCGAGTCATTTACAAGCTTTGGCAGAGACTCGAATCATCAGAAACCTTAACTCTTCTGCAATTCTTCAATTTATACACACACAACCGTTAAGCCCACTCTTTAGGTGACAAAACCTTTTCTAAGTCCCAAAATTTCCAAAAATTTTGACAGAGTTTCCTTTGTAATTTGGCCTATCCACCTGCCAGAGAATCACCAAAACCATCCTAACAATACACCGACCACTTGACAAGACATCACAATGTGTATCAACAACTTTAACTCAATATTACACAAATTACCTCATCAAAATTGATACATAGGCATGCGCTATACCTGCTCGAATCATAACATTTATCAACTACCTTTCACCACAATACACATAGCACAACACATTCGGTCTTCCTGAGTCTGAACTCATACTACTACACGTAGTGCACTTTACCTTTCCACTGAGAGACATGAACATATTCACCACGCCCATAGCTAGGGGCTACACAACGGATCACAATAAGAGTCAAACACCTAACAACTCACCCATTATCGAGCCGCCATTACCACAATTAGGGACAATACTGATCATATAAATTTTATAATACCAGCTCGCAAAATCAGCACCTTGGTGCTCAAGCCATAGACAAAGATGTGGCCTCAAGTCCTCCCGACTAGCCCAACATGAACACACGGAGATTATATCTCGCCCCTCGATCGGGGAGTCACAAGTCATCAAGGCAATTATATTACTGAGCGCTCGAATGCGCATACAGACGTGTGGAAGGAATTTTAAGAATTACATCTCAAGCTGAATCAAGTACACACAATAAGAATTCCAAGAATATGGTGTTTCTAAAAGTTCTGCAGCCTCCCGAGGATAAGCACAGGCGTCCCCATACCGATCCACGAGACTCTACCAACCGGCTCATGACTCATAAGGCCTAGTAACCTAGGCTCTGATACCAACTTGTCACGACTCCAAAACCCGGTCGTGATGGCGCCCAGCATATTGCTAGGCCAGCCCGACCAAATACACTCTCATCCCGAGCTTAGAGCTCAAAATCACTTATTTTAAGTCATTATCGGAGAAAGAAGCCAAATTGAAGTGAAAGATATAATAATATCCCAAAACCTTCTAAAAACAACGTAACTTCCCAAAGATCTGGGGTCACGAGCCAAGAGCCTCTATCAGAATATCAGTCAATACTGTAAATAACCCTACAAGTCTAAGAGTACGTGAAATAAACAATAACAGAGTAGTAAGGGGCAAGTGTTGGGTCCTACAGACGCCAAACAGCTACCTCGACGATCCCAATTGGGTCTAAACCAGCACCAAGCTTAACTAAGCCTCCATGTACCTGAATCTGCACACATGGTGCAGGGAGTCGAGTGAGTACTTCCAACTCAACGGTAAAATTAAATAATACTAAGGAAAAAAAACCACACAAAGCACTATCTCATGCTATAAACATACCGAATTATCCATTAATTTGAAGTACACTTTCAGGGTAATCCTTTATAGCATATATGAGTAGATTATTTTGAAATATCATTTTTAACTTCTCTTTCTTTCATTATAACATATCAATAACTGGGTACAACCTCAAACAGTGCAAGTCTACACTCAAATCAGCCCCTTGGGCTCAGTACTCCTTAACAATTTCCACCAAGGGATCTGGTTAATAAGGCAGATAACACATGTATGCTAGTAATGTATGAGTGCCAAATGTCATGCCACGTAGTACAAGTAAGCCAATGTATGTATGCAATGCATTGCATATGATGATGTGGCGTACAATCCAATCCATGCAAAGGCGCCCGCGCTCACTATGGGGGTTCAGACTCCGGAGGGGCTCCAACAGCCCAAGCGCAATATCAATATCACTCTTGCTATGGTACGCAGCCCGATCCATGCATAATCATGGATGCATATAAGCCCTTGAGCAACAGTATCATATCAGCTCACGACTAAAATGTCATCAAAACCTTGTTCATGTTTTTCAAATCTTATGAAAATGCTGAGTAGCAAAATACCATTTTAAAACCTTAGATTGAGATTAAAATATGAACAATATTATCAAGACAGTGATACCAATCCCTGAAGGATTCAGAATCGGCACGAAGCCCAAAACATGATAATCAGTCAAATTCCTGATAATTAATGTCTTTATTAGGGTGTCAATTCAATTTCAAGCCATTAGGTGTTATTATTTATTAAGCGGGACGGACCAAGTCACAATCCCCAAAGGTGCTCTACCCCACGCCCGTTATCCGGCGTGCAAGTCACCTCAATACAGCACTAGAATGCGCAAGTTCGGGGTTTACTAACCCTCAGGACATCATTTACAAGTATTACCCACCTCGATCCGGCGAAAACACAAGCATGCGACGCCTTAGCTCCTCGAACCGGCCTCCACGCGCGTCAAAACTAGCCAAAATCAGTACAAATATATCAAAATAGGCTAATGGAACAACACCCAATTGAAAATAATCGAAATACTTGAAAAATCTCGAAACTAGCAAAACTCGAGTCCCGGGCCCGCTTCTCGAAAAATTACGAAAGTCACATTTTCAAAACCTTTTTCTCACCCCGAGTCCATACATATAAAGTTTATCAAAATCGGACTCTGTTTGCCCACTCAAATCATTGATTTTTTCTATAACCTAGGCTTAGGGCAAATTCCCACATTTTTACACCTTAATTCCTCCATTTTCAGAGATTAAATTCATGGTTTATCATTTTACATAAGTTGAGTCCAAGAGTGCTTACCTGATGATACCCCTCGATTTCCTCCTCAAAATCGCCAAAAATCGCCTCTAAGTTCGAAGCCCCAAATGTGTTATAAGTTTTGAAATGCGAAGCCCTTTCTGCTACATTAAACCCAGGCATTTTTCGCTTCTGCGGCAACTGGCCCGCTTCCGCGTGTCCGCTTCTGCGGAAGCATTGTCTATTCTTAACATTTCATTAAGTCACCCACCGCTTCTGCGGTTCAAGTCTCGCGCCTGCGAGACCGCTTAAGCGGAATCCTATCCGCTTCTGCGAAATTCCTCCAATAATCGAAGTACGCATATGCGGAACACGGCTCGCTTGTGCGAGCCTGCCCCTACGACCAAACTCCTGCTTCTGCGGAGTTTCACTGACCAGCCCGCGATCGCTCATGCGTTTATTATTCCACTTCTGCAGAGTCGCTTCTACAGTCCTCCTTCTGCAGAGGGGGAAATCACTGCTGCATTAATACCAGCAATTACACACTTCAAAAATTCATCCGTTTCACCCTCCGAAAATACCCCGAGGCCCCCGGGACCTCAACCAAAAATACAAATTCACTCTAAATCATTCCACGAACTTGTTCCAATTATAAAAACACACCCTTAAACACACGAATCATCAAATTAAGGCGGATTCAAGCCTAAGTTTCAACTAAAACTTCCGAAACCTACATTTTATCAAAAACCTGACCAAACGATGTCCGAATGACTTGAAGATTTGCAGACATATCCAAAATCACCTAACGAAGCTACTGCAACTGTCGGAATTCCATTCCGACTCTCGAATCAAATCTCACCTATCGACCGGATTTTGCCAAAATTCCAACTTAGCCAATTCAAGCCTATTTCTATATTAGACCTCCAAATTTAATTATGATCGCTTCCCTAAGTCACAAATTACCTCCCGAAGCTAGACGAATCATCAGAATTCAATTCTGAGCCCTCTAACCACATAGTCAACTTCAGGTTGACTTTTCAGAAATAAGCTTCACTCGAAAAGGCTATATGCCGTATTTTCAACCAGAATTAACCCGAATTCACCCGATAGACTCTAACACAGGTATAGAAACATGAAACAACATATAAAGAGGAAAACAGGGCGGTAACTCACGTGACGACAAACCGGGTCGTCACATAGAAGAACTTTGCCTTTTCTAAGAATTGGAGCAGTTCTTGAGTCACCAAGATATACAACTTCTTCTCCTTCCTCAACCTGGGTGTAAGACACAAAGTCTTTTTTGTTAGCACATATATGCCTAGTGGCACCAGAATCTAACACCTAGTCTTTCACATTGGCCACATGGTTCGCTTGGGAAATAACTGCAACAATTATGTCATCTGCTTTGGCTTCAGTTAAATTTACTTTAGCCTTGGCGGGATTGTCATTCCCAACCCTCTTCCGGCATTGAGCAACATGATGGCCAGGTTTTCCACACACAAAACAGTTAATTTTTTTTCTTGAAGGTTTGATTGTTGGTTTTGGGCTTATAACCATTTGCTTTATCATACCTGTTATTTGGTTTGTTCTGTCGCTTATTGTTCTCCGCTAGGTTGGCTCTTGTAGCAATCTCCATTCCTTTGTCAGCAACAACTTGCTTGCGATTTGTATTTTCAATTATAATATGCTTGACCAAGTCCTTCAACGACAATTGCTTGTGCTTTTGTTTCAATTATTGTATGTAATCATTCCAAGATTTGGGAAGTTTTTCTCTAAGCATACCAGCAACAAACTGTTCGGGCAGAGAAATATCTTCTGATTTGAGATCTTCAATCAACTTGTGGTATTCGTTGATTTGTGCAGTTATGTCCTTGCCCTCCGTCATCTCCCATTTGTAATAGTTACCAATTACAAACTTTTATTTAGTGGCATCTTCAGCAGTGTACTTTGTTATCATTGACTCCCAAATTTCTTTTGCCTCATTGTAGGAAATATAGACATCGAACAGTTCGTTAGAAAGAGTAGAAATTACAGTATGTCTACATACCTTATTAGCATGAACCCATTGATCCATCTGAATGGAAGTTACTTCACTTGGCTTTGGATCAGTAATAGTAAAAGCAACTCCATGCATATCCAAAATAGAATGCATTCGTTCCTGCGAAAGCTTAAAATTATCTTCACCAAAAACCTCAATTTTCGAAACATCAAGAAAAAGCTTGGCATAGGTAATTGGTGATGGAACTACAACAGAAATAGCTGGAGCAGTAGGTGTAGTATCATCAACAACAACACTAGCAGCGTTATTCTCCATAATAACAACGTAAAATATCCTTAAGATTATTGGAAAAAATTTGAATGAATATGGAGAATAAAAAGTAGCTTGAGGCGTGTCAAAGACGCTGTCCTTAAGGATATTTTGCCTACACCGAGATGAATAATATTAGATGTATCCCCTAGGATTTAACAAGCCCTTCTAGTATGAACTAGGAGCAGAAACAACAAAGATTGAATAAAAAAAACCAACACAAAAGAAAGAGGAGAAGATGCTTTAGTTTTTTCCTTGTCATTCAAAGTGACCACACAAAGGACTTATATAGTCCAAAAATTGGAATGCACCATCTGATAAAAAATGTCTAAGCCATAAAGGCTCTTCAAAGGTTTGTACGTTTTTTTTTACTTTCAGAATTGTAACTTACAAATCTCATAATAGTCATTCAAAGACCATTCAAAACGCTATTTAAAATTGAAAACCATTAAGGCTAACCAACTAGTCATATTTGATTTCCTTCAAAATAGTAACATATTTTCTCATAACTGTAGCACTTCAATAGTCAGGTTAGTCCAAACTGAATTCAATTTTATCAAATAATCTGTTACAAAAAATATTCAAAATAATATCTATGATAAAGACTTGTTAAGAATTATTAAGAAAATAAATCTTGACATAGTTTTGGAATATTTCTTTTGAGATATCAAAACTAATTTTTTCTATTAAATTTGCTATGTGCAATACTTAAGAAGTTGAGATTGCTTTAAATACATAGTCTGAATTTGACAAAGAAAATGATATTTTAGAAAAATATTGGATATTATTTTTAAAATTGTTGACTAATACTACAATCAAACTTATCTATAACAGTCTCGTTTATTCCAATATTTTCTGGCTACTATAGTAAAGCATTGTTACAGATGACATACATTATAACACAATATCATAAATGGTTCCGAAAAAATCTTAACTTTTATAATAGATAAATATTGTATATGAAGAAGTTCTTACAGAGAGGCTTGACTGTATTTGTCAAAGAACCCAAAGCCCTCCAAGCATTAATTGTTTATTAAAACTTGGCAAAACAAATTAAATGAAAAGTTTCTTAAACTAGAAAAACATTAAGTGGAAAAATCTGTACATTTTAAAAAGCATCATGTACTAGATCTTTTTATAGTTAATAAAACTTTAGGCAAGATTCACGTACTCGAGGCATTAATTGATTAACTACAAATTTGACTAAAAAGGATTTTGCTATTATGACGACCCGACCCTTCGTCACGTGAGTTACCATCCTGTTTTTCACATATTATATTGCTTTATATTTCAATGTCAGTATTTGAATCGATCAGATATGATTGGATTGGTGTTAGTTGGAAATATGGCACTTAGCCTTTTAGAAAAAAACTCATTTTGGAAAAAGTCAACTGGAAGTTGACTATGTAGTTAGAGGGCTCGGATGTGAGTTTCAGTGATTCAGGTAGCTTCGAGGGATGATTTGTGACTTAGGAGTGAAATTAGAATTGAATTTGGAGGTCCGGTGTAGAATTAGGCTTGAATTAGCGAAGGTTAAATTTTGGCGAATTTCGGTTGGTAGGTGACTCAAGGGTCGGAATAGAATTCCGAGAGTTGCAGTAGATCCATTAGGTGATTTTTCATATGTCTACAAATTTTCAGGTCATTCAGACGTCGTTTGGTCAGGTTTTTGATCGAATGCGTATTGCGAACGTTTTTAAGAAACTTAGGCTTGAATTCAATGGAAATTTATGGTTTTACCGTTATTTGACGTGTGTTGAGGATTGGAACAAGTTTGAATAAGGTTTTGGGATGTGTTGGTGCTATTGGTTGAGGTCCCAGGGGCCTTGGGGTGATTTCGGGTGGTTAAACGGTGAATCTTAATGTTTGTTGCAGGTCTGGTGCACCTGGCTTCTGGTGTTTCCACATCTGCGAAAAAGGAGCTGTAGAAGCAGTTCCGCATATGCGTCTAGGTGATCGTATTAGAGGTCCTCGATAGACATGGTCATTTTCGCACAAGCAAACTCAGTATCGCTTCAGCGGTTTTGCAAAAGCGGAAAAGGTACCGCAGAAGTGGTAGTAGGGAAACCGCATGAGCGGATTTTGGATCGCATGAGTGGTGCCTGGGAAAGTTATGGAAAACCGCATAAGTGGCCAAATGGCCGCAAAAGCGGTCCCACATAAGTGGTAGCGTTACCACATAAGTGAAAATCACTGAAGGGTTTTAATAAAATAGTGTTAGCGAATTTCAGAAGATAAGAAAACATTTTAGACTGAGGGAAGAGGCGATTTTGGGCGATTTGGAGAGGATTCAAAGGGAATTCCATCAGGTATGAATTTATAGACTCGAATAATGTTGTTATGGTGTAAAAACAGGGATTAACACTGAAAATCCAAAGATTTAAGGGGTAAAAATGGAGGCTAGGGCTTGAAACCTAAGAAAGTGTAAACTTGAAATTTGAGGGGTCAAATTGACTCCGATTTTGATGAATTTGATATGGGTAGACTCGAGGCGAGACGAGGAGTCCGGTAATGTTAATTTCATAATTTTTCGAGAAGTGGGTCGGGGCTCGGGTTGTGCCAACTTCATATTTTTGGGGGGTTTTTCGAGTTCTTTCAATTAGGTTATATTCCATTAGGTTGTTATAACATATTCTTCATGGTTTTGATAAGATTCGGCATGTGAGGAGGTTGATTCGAGAGGAAAAGGCTTAGCGGAGTAGTCCCGTGACCGGTTTGAGATGGGTAATAAATGTGGATGATGACTTGAGGGTTTGAAACCCCGGTAATATCACATTGTAACGCTACATTAAGGCGATACACACACTCTACAGCGAGTGTAGGGTCATTTGTGATTGGGGACTATGACTTAGTCCGCCTGAGTGATGTTAGTACCGTGTTATTGGTTAGAAATTGGTTGATAAACATCCTACTTCGATTGTTATGATCATATTCGGGTTGTATGCCGATTATTTGGATCCCTTAGGGGTTATTCTCACTGTTTTGCATGATATTACCATGTTTTCATGATATCAGTCCTGAGTTGAACACTGTCTAGCAATGATCAGTAAACATTCATAGGTTTTAAACACTTTATCTATTATTCCTAATAATTGAAATTAAAAATGATAAATTGACTGTACCCATGTGGCTTGCATGCATATAACTGGACTGATGGTGGATCGGGCTGCACGTGCAGCGAATGCTATTATTATATTGCGCTTGGGCTGTAGGAGACCCTCCGGAGTCTGTACACACACCCAGTGAGTGTCGTCGATGTTAAATGGATTGGGCTGCGCGCCACATCGGTCATGTGCAACACATTGCATTCATGCATCATTTTCTATCTGTTCTACCTATCATTACATGTTGTTGTTTCATTGTTAAATGTATAGAATAATTGGTTATAGCTTTACATTGTGCCATTTTGGGATTTCTTACTTTCAGACATTATACATGCCTATTACCACTGAGTTGGAAGTACTCACTTTACTCCCTGCACCTTGTGTGTAGATTTAGGTACTTCGGGATCTTAGTCGAGCCAGTTGTTGCTTCCAGAGTTTTAGGAGTTGTCGAGGTAGCTGCTTAACGTCCGCAGGACCTGACTCCTCCCCTATCCCTTTATCATTTCCGTACCTTATAACATGTTTATTGTTGAGGACTCTTGACTCTGTATTATTTAGAGGCTCTAGACTCATGACTCATGTCTTTGGGAGTTTCTATTTATGTTAGTATTTCGTACAATATTCTTCTGTATTATTCGACTATTAGCCTGGATATTTGATCAAAGTAATTAATTAATTGGTTTTGAGCTTCATGCTCGGGTTGAGAGTATTAATGGTCGGGCTTGCCTAGCAATTGTGTTGAACACCATCACGACCGGGTTTGGGGTCGTGACAAGTTGGTATTAGAGCCTAGGTTACTAGGCCTCATGAGTCATGAGCCTATTTAGTAGAGTCTCGTGAAACGATACAGGGACGCTTGTATTTCTCCACGAGAGGCTACAGAACCTTTAGGAAAACTTCACTTTCTTGGAACTCTTATCATGCGTACTTGATTCAGTTTGAGTATGTTAGTACTTTGAGGTATATTTATGTGATTTTGGTAGTGACGAAGAATTTTGCTGGATAATAGATGGACTGTTAAGTGTTCGATTCCTATTGTGATTTGATGTGTAGCTCGAATTATGTGCGCGTGAAGATTAATGTTGTGTCTTCTTGTTGGAAAGTAAAGTGCAATACGTGTGGCGGAATGAATTTAGACTCGGGGAGGCTAGATTGCTGTGTTATGTGTATGTCGGTGGAAGGAGTACTGAAATACCGAACTGAGGCGAAGCAGGTAGGTTATCTCCAGCGGAGTGTTCGTGAGTGGTATGGTACTTATGTGTATGTTAGAAGATTTCAGGTGCAATTGTAGGGTGTGTGTTGAAATCTGAGAATTTGGGTCACTTATGATAGTAGACTCAATTGTGGTAGAGATGAATGTGATATGTGTAGAGGATTATGATACTAGATGATCTGTGTTTTTACAAAACTTGTACATGAGTTGAGTTTAATATCACTATGATATCGTGACATTATTAGAGTAAATGTATTATGGGATATTGAGTGTGTCTTGATATATGGCTTCGAGCCAAGTTGGGGAGGTTCCTGTTGATTAGCTGCTTGCACGGGTATGTGCTATGTTGGCTCCATTTTGAGGTATGCTGGCGGATCAGTTCTGGCTGCAAAAATTGAGCCGAGGATGGCTCGGGTGAAGCAAAATTTTGGCAAAAGTTATATTATATTACCTAGGGTATGTGAATCACGGAATGTCTAGAGTTGTTGTTGGTAGAGAATGCTCGGCGCATAGAGTAGGAAGATGCTCGTTTGTATTGAAATGAGGTTGTATCCTACGGTATCAGAGTGCCAATGAGGTACAGACGGTTCTGTTAGTTGAGCAGGCTAAATGCAAGTTTAATAGAGTGAATGACTCTCGAAAATGGTTCTAATGTGTTCGAGGTTCTACATGAAATAATCAGGTGTCTCAAGGTTGTTTATGTGGTCAGAGACTGTATTTTCATTGGAAAGGTCAAGACTTGTGATACTTTTATGTTAATTATGGGATTCTATGTAGCAGTGTCTCGAAAGTAATGGTAAAGAATTCAGATTTGCGGGAAGTTCTTCAAAGTAAAGTATTCTGGAATGTAGTATTTCTGGCAACAGTCGAGAGAGTATTGAGTGGCCCAAGGGTCATATTCAGTGTGGTTTTATGTTTGAGTCTCATGTGGTAAACCTGGGTTGAGGCATTGTGGTTCTACTGCAAGGAAGAATATCAAGTTGATAATGAATCAGACGGGAAATCCGATAGATGGAATAGCTTGATAGTTGACTGAATCGGTATGGTAAATATATGATTAATTCTTTGTATGTGTTCGAGGTAATGAGTTTACACAAGTATTGTGCAGTGAAGCTCTTAAGTTCTGATAGTTTGCTTAGCTTGGTTCAGGTAGAAGAATTCAGTCTTGGCAGTTTAGCTTGTGCAATGGAATTGGGAGAGAGTTTTTGATGCGTTTTATCATGGTTTAGAGACGTTTATATTGTCTATGGGCTTGAAAAGCATGGTATTTGCGTGTGTAAGGTTACAGTTTAGTTCCTAATGGAAAGTCATTAAATTTATAAGTTGCGTAGACAGTTGCACGTGATTTAAGAATCGATCTTCAGATGATTAAGGAAGATGGTATTGCTATGCTAGTGATTTGGCGGGGGTATATGTCCCTTAAAAGGGGGAAGGTCATGCAAACTGATAATACTTCGGTGGTATTGCGGCATTTTCTTGTTAAATCGACTGTTGATATTTGAGTTTGTTAATGGCATAGGGAAATTTTGAATATATCTCGTGGAACGAATGGGTACTTGATGTATGATATGTATTCGTACGACGAAATTTGGGATCAGGTACAATGATTCATGGGCTCTATGGAGTTGGAGACTGGGAGTTCTCAGGTGAAGACTATGTAGTGGTTGTGGATCGTGTGTATCGGCACCGTTTAGCAGCAATTAGGATTTGGAGGCTAGAGTGGATCTTTATTTGCTGATATGGTAGATTTCGATGTAATGTTGAAATTCAGATTGGTTGTCATAGTGTAGGGTTATTCTAGACTATTGTTCTATGGGCTATGTCGGAAAATGCCACAGGTTGCGTGGCGTGGTGCATTAGATTATATTCTAGTATAGTGGTTTATATTTCAGGGACCACCGAATGGCTGGAAAAGATTGACGTTCTTGATTAGGCCTTCGTGATGGATGTCAGCGCAGAGGTTTCTACCATTGATTAAGTTCTGATATAGGAAGACTATATCGGATGCATTTCTTGTGGCCGGGCATGTTGTCGGGCGAGATTATGGATTTTCGTATTGATTTGGGGCCGGCCACCATATTGTAAGGCTTTGGCAAGAGTTATAGTAGTGGAAGAAACAATTTCAGGCTTCTTGGTACTGAGTTCGTTGGCAAGCCGATATGGCTATGCATTTATCTTGAGTTAGCTTAGTTGACCCTGAGTTGTATTGTTGAGGAATAGGTTAGGTCTATCGTTATTGAGCTTGTTAGCGATCTGAGGAAAGCTATGAGTTGTTTTTTCGTTGTTGTGAGACATTGTGATTTGTTAGTTATGGGCACATGTGGTGCGGTTCTATTAATAATTCATAGAGGAAGTCGAGCGGGAAGAGTAATTGAGTGTTGCTCGGTGTATGGAGCATTGATTATGGTCTATCGGGTTGTGTGTTGTGTGTTATCTGTTTCATCGTGGGTGCAATGAATTGTGTTGGTTTTTGACATCAAATATGTGTGTTTGTTAATTTTGAGCATATCGACTTGAGGTGCTTCAGGTGTAACAGTGTTGGGATAGGATCGCGCATTGTAGCGAGGCTACGAGATTTATGACCTTTCTAGGTAGATTCAGGCATTTTATTTCTATGATGTGAGACGACGTCTTAACCTTGTATTGTAATGATATTGATGAGCTTAAGGTACATCTCTTTTGTTTGTGCCATTTATCATGATTTGAGTGTGTTCAGATAATTTCTTATTGGTACCTGTATTATGCAAGTTGTGGCTTAGGACTATGTTGAGGGGTCGTATCACCAAGGTGGTGTTTTGGATTCGAGGTGATCGTTGGAGTTCTTAATGAATACGAACTGGTTTAATTTTAGCTTGCTAGAGGGATATATGGAGGTTTTGCCCGGAAATCTATTGTGGTATTAGTAAAAAAAAGAGGAGTGGCTTCATGAATGGTTGATATGAGGAATGGTTACGGTTTATAGTGTGTTTCATTCATCGTTAGCAGTATATCAAAGTGTTGGAATAAGGGTTTAGCTAATAAGAGGTTCTCTGCCGGTAATTGGTTGCTGGGGACAACTGCTGTGAATGAAAGTTATAGTTCCGAATGTTTAGTTTAGGCGATATATCATATGTATTCACCTGAGGGTGCAGGTATGGGTTATTACAGTTGTTTCGGGCTATTTATGAGTATAGATGTGAATTTCTGATCTTGTGTATGATTTTCGGAAAGTGCAACGTGGTTCTATGGTTTATGGTTTAAATGGATTGTGAAAGTTTGGTTATATTGTGTTATCGGGTCTATGCGAGATAGGGTGACGAGGGATCACCCCGGATATATGATTGGTAAGATCATTCAGCTATTGGTTGGCTTCTAGAACAACTCTAGATACGCTCGAGGATGAGCGTTTGTTTAAGTTGGGGAGAATATGACAACCCGATCCGTCGTCACATGAGTTACCGCCCCGTTTTCCCCATATTATGTTGCTTTATGTCTCAATATCATTATTTGAGTTGATCGGGTTGGATTGGATTGGTTTTAGTTGAAAATATGACACTTAGCCTTTTAGAAGGAAGCTTGTTTTAGAAAAAGTCAACCAGAAGTTGGCTATGTAGTTAGAGGGCTCGGATGTGAATTCCGGTGGTTTGGGTAGCTTCAGGGGATGGTTTGTTACTTAGGAGTGAAATCGGAATTGAATTTGGAGGTCCGGTGTAGAATTAGACTTGAATTGGCGGAGGTTGAATTTTTGCAAATTCTGGTTGGTAGGTGAGATTTTGATCCAAGGGTCGGAATGAAATTCCGAGAGTTGCAGTAGCTCCGTTAGGTAATTTTTGATATGTATGCAAATTTTCAAGTCATTCGGACGTCGTTTAGTCTGGTTTTTGATCGAATGCATATTTTGGAGGTTTTTAAGAAACTTAGGCTTGAATTCGATGAGAATTAATGGTTTTAGCATTGTTTGACGTGTGGTGAGGATTGGAACAAGTTCGAATAAGGTTTTGGGATGTGTTAGTGCTTTTGGTTGAGGTCCCGGGGGCCTCGGGATGTTTTTGGGTGGTTAAACGGTGAATTATGATGTTTGTTGGAGGTCTGGTGCACCTGGCTTCAGGTGTTTCCGCATCTGCGGAAAAGGAGCCGTAGAAGTGGTTTCGTAGATGTGGCTAGGTGATCGAATAAGCGGTCCTCGATGGACCTGGTCATTTCTGCAAAAGCGGACTCAGTGTCACTTCAGCAGTTCCGCAAAAGCGGAAAAGTTACCGCAGAAGTGGTAGTAGGGAAATCGCATAAGCAGATTTTTGATCGCATGAGTGATGCCTGGGGAAGTTAATGAAAATCGCATAAGACTTCAAATGACCGCAGAAGCGTTCCCGCATAAGCGGTAGCAGAACCACAGAAGCGAAAAACACTGAAGGGTTTTAATGAAACAATGTTCGCGAATTTCAGAAGATAAGAAAACATTTTAGACTCCGGGAAGAGACAATTTTGGCCGATTTGGAGAGGATTCGAAGGGGATTCCATCAGGTATGAATTTATAGACTCGAATAATGTTGGTATGGGATAAAAACAAGGATTTAACACTGAAAATACAAGGATTTAAGGGGTAAAAATGGAGGTTAGGGCTTGAAACCTAAAAAAGTGTAAACTTGGGATTTGAGGGGTCAAATGGACTCCGATTTTAATGAATTTGATAAAGGTAGACTCGAGGCGAGACGAGGAGTCCGGTAATGTAAATTTCATAATTTTTTTAGAAGTGGGTTGTGCCAAGTTCGTATTTTTGGGGGGTTTTTCGAGTTCTTTCAATTGGGTTATGTTCCATTAGCTTGTTATAACATATTCTTCGTGGTTTTGGTCAGATTCGGCACGCGAAGAGGTTGATTCGGAATGAAAAGGCTTAGCGGAGTAGTCCCGTGACCGGTTTGAGGTGAGCAATAGATGTGGATGATGACCCGAGGGTTTGAAACCCCGGTATATCACATTGTGACGCTATATTGAGGCGAGACACGTACTCTATAGCGAGTGCGTGGCCGTTTGTGATCGGGGACTATGAGTTAGTCCACCCGAGTGATGTTAGTACCGTGTTATTGGTTAGAAATTGGTTGATAAATATCCTATTGTTATAATCATATTCGGGCTGTATGCCGATTATTTTGATCCCTTAGGGGTTATTATCATTATTTCCACGATATTAGCATGTTTTCATGATATTAGTCCTGAGTATGAACACTGTCTAGCAATGATCAGTAAAAATTATGAGATTTTAAACACTTAATCTATAATTCCTAATAATTGAAATTAAAATGATAATTTGACTGTGACCGTCTGGCTTGCATGCATATAGCTGAACTGATGGTGGATCGGGCTGTACGACGCAGGGAATGCTATGATTATATTGTGCTTGGGATGTAAGAGCCCCTCCGGAGTCTGTATACACCCCCAATGAGCGCCGTCGACGTTAAATGGATTGGGCTGCGCGCCGCAATGGTCATGTGCATTGCATTGCCTTCATGCATCATTTTCTATCTGTTCTACTTGTCATTACCTGTTGCTGTTTCATTGTTAAATGTATAGACTAATTGGTTATAGCTTTACATTGTGCCATTTTGGGATTTCTTACTGTCAGTCATTATAAATGCCTATTACTACTGAGTTGGAAGTACTCACTTTACTCCCTACACCTTGTGTGCAGATTCAGGTACTTCGGGAGCTTAGTTGAGCTAGTTGCTGCTTCCAGAGTTTCAGATGTTGTCTAGGTAGCTGTTTGACGTCCGCAGGACCTGACTCCTCCCCTATCCCTTTATCATTTCCGTACCTTAGAACATGTTTATTGTTGAGGATTCTTGACTCTGTATTATTTAAAGGTTCTAGACTTATGACCCCAGGTCTTTGGGAGTTGCTATTTATGTTAGTATTTCGTACGATGTTCTTTTGTATTATTCGACTATTAGCCTTGATATTTGATCGAAGTAATCAATTAATTGGTTTTGAGCTTCATGTTCGGTTTGAGAGTGTTAATGGTCGGACTTGCCTAGCAATTGTGTTGGGCGCCATCACGACCGGGTTTAGGATCGTAAAAGCTATTAACATAACTTAAATTGGGGAAAATACAATTGCATTTCAAGTATATCTAATAATTAAGGTCAACACATGTTAAGCTATATTTGATTTTCATAAGTTAAATTACGATTGAATATAGTATAGTATAAAAGATCTTTTAGATGCACATATTACTCATGGGAATAATAGAATATGATCTTTATGACACAATTAATAATTTAATTCATTTTCAAATAAATCTTGCACTAACTTATTACTTCTTAGGTAATACGGCACATGTACTTTTTACCTGATATATGACGCAACAAAGTTGCCTAACTTCAAGAACAAACGGAAATTAAATACCAAATATATTAGGTGAATCATAAGAATTTGAAGTTTGAGGACTAATAACAATATTTTTGACTTTCAATCAAGAGACCGGTAAGTTTAAGTTACCCCAAGAGCAAGATGAGGAGTTCTTGGAAGGAATAACGGTGATGGTCTATTGAAACAACCTTTCTGTTCTAGGATAGGGGTAAGATCTGCGTACACACTGCTTTCCCCAGACCCCACTAGTAAAATTATACTGAATTATTATTGTTGATGTTCAACTACCAAGATACGTGACAACCTAAAATAATACTCCATATCGGTTCGAAAAAAAAATGCATCTGTTTCACCTAATTATTCTACTTTCTAATAAGCAGAAGTCCTCAATACGACGGAGGGCATACCAGTGATTATAGCCTGTGTAAAAAGCAAGCCTATGTCATACACGTCATTGCTCATTTGATACTGTTAATTTACGTGTCAATTGATGTTCCACTATTATGTGAACAAACCCACTCACAAATTGGCTTTTGTAAATTTCTTAAAGGTTTATAAAATAAAAGTAATTTAGTAAAACATGAACAAGAAATAAAGTAATTTAATAAAATATGAACAAAAAATAGAGATAGAGGGAAGGAAGAGATTTTTTTCAATTGTGTGTATTTTTTCATTGCAACTACATGGTCGTTTATAGGCATAAAAAGTCAAGATAATGGACATAAAATAGGAGATTTAATCTTTATGCTATTCACAACATGAGCATCCAATGTAGTATCCAATGTATAAAGTATTCATAACACTCCCCCTTGGATGTCCATGTACGATAATGTGTCTCATTAAGAACTTAAAAAAAATTATTGGGATGTACATAGTTATTTATAATATGCATTATTGCTGCCTTATTAAAATCTTACTAGGAAAACCTAGTGGGACAAAATATTGGTTAAGAAAAAGAGTGCAGCGTGTAGTTACTCCCCCTGATGAAAAATTACTTAATGTGTCGAAGATGACACATTCCAATCTTATATATATCAGCTTTTCAAATATTAAGGTTGGTAATGCTTTAGTGAACAGATCAACCAAATTATCACTTGAAGGAACTTGTTGTACTTCTATTTCACCATTCTTCTAAGATCATTAGTGAAGAAGAATATCGGTGAAATATGTTTTGTTCTATCTCCTTTGATATATCCTCCTTTCAATTAAGCTATGCATGCAGCATTGTCTTCATACAATATTGTTGAAATATTCTCTTTCGAAGAAAGGCCACATGTTTGCTGAATGTGTTGAGTTATCGATCTCAACCAAACGCATTCTCCGCTTGCTTCATGAATGGCTATTATCTCTGCATGATTTGAAGAAGTAGCAACCATAGTTTGTTTTGTTGAACACCATGATACGGTTGTACCTCTACTTGTAAATAAATAGCCTGTCTGAGTTCGACCTTTGTGTGGATCAGACAAATATTATGCATCTGCATAACCAATCAATGATGTCTTGAATTCATTTGAATAAAATAAACCCATATTAATAATCCCTTGGAGGTATCTGAATATATGTTTAATACCATTCCGGTGTCTTTGTGTTGGCGAAGAACTAAATCTTGCTAATAAGCTTACTGATAAAGTTATTTATGGTCGGGAATTATTGGCAAGATACATTAATGCCCCAATTGCACTAAGATATGGTACTTCGGCACCAAGAAGATCTTCATCATTTTCATGAGGTCGGAATGGATCTTTCTTTATATCAAGTGATCTCACAACCATGGGGTACTTAATAGATGTGTTTTATCCTTATAGAATCGCTTTAAAATCTTTTTGGTGTATGTTGATTGATGGACAAATATTCCATCTTTCATATACTCAATTTGTAGACCAAGGCAAAATTTTATATTTCCAAGAGCTTTCATTTCAAATTCTTTCTTCAAACAGTCTACTGTTTTTGGAAGCTCTTCAGGAGTTCTTGTGATATTTAAATCATCAGCATACACGACGATTATAACAAATTCAGATCCAGACCTTTTTTTATAAAGACACAAGGATAAATTGGATCATTCATGTACCCTACTTTCAATAAGTACTCTCTTGGGCGATTATACCATATACGTCCTGATTGTTTCAATCTGTATAAGAATTTTTGAAGCCTTATATAATAAATTTCTTGAAAAAATATGTTTCAAAACAATTTCATTCCTTCAATGATTTGCATTATAAGCATATCAAGTTTTTCATGTATTACCAGATTAAAATCTTAAATGACTACATCCACCACAAGAGAACATGTCTCTATATAATAAATGTCGGGATATTTACAAATATTCTTGTGACACAAGTCGTCTTGATGTCCTTCGACTTGACCTTTTTCGCGCAAGAACATATTTACCTCCATTTAATTCACACTTTCATGTGTTGGGATTCCGTCCAACTTTATATTTTTCAAGTGAAGTCAACTTTTATTGTGTATTTTTTATTTGGCCAATTATTTATCTTGTCTAAATTTCATGACAGATTTGAGCTTAAGATCCTCGTTAATAATATTGAGCACTACATTATGTTAACATCATCGTCGACAATCATTTTATATCGGTTCAGTTATTACACAATAAAGACATAACTTATTGAGATCTCTTTATCTCATTATTTCCGGGTACCTGAGCCTCTCACATAAGGTCTTACGAAGTGTTATGTCATGATGCTCTTCTAGAGCACTTGCCTCATTATTATGACCATCTTGAACAGTTATCCATCTCCTTCTTCAAGGAGTTTTATCTTTGGAACCGATTGATATGTTACGTTTCATGCGTGCCATAGACTATGTCCCTCATGGACTTTACTCTGTTTGGAGCATTAGTAGCTGAAATATGACATTTAGCTTCGGGTCAACAATTGCGTCTAGCAATAGTTTATACA
Organism: Nicotiana noctiflora; assembly: GCA_032618575.1. Lineage (NCBI taxonomy): Eukaryota > Viridiplantae > Streptophyta > Magnoliopsida > Solanales > Solanaceae > Nicotiana > Nicotiana noctiflora. Next base: position 512,543 of record JASVEL010003021.1, read on the forward strand.
TTAATTATCACTTGAAATTTAAATTCATATTTTCTTGTATGGGGATCTAGATGTATTCATAATAATCCATTTCACGTATCACTTTCTCAGTTGTCAATTTTCTCCCCCTAATATTGGTATTACCGATACATTTTCCAAATTTCTTTGGGAACTCATCTCTATGTATTATGGTGGCATAATTAAATCATATAACATATCCATATTTCTATATAGAAATTATTTGGTTCCCGACCAAATAATTTGTGTAGTACAAATAGAAAGAATATCGGGTAACCTTTCATATTTACCCCATATAATTATAGAAATATGAATATATTCAATATTCTTTTCATTTATAGTCTCAATATGCCAACCAATTTGATTTATAAACTTGAAATTCAAAAAAGTTTCTTTTTGAGACTTTACAATATCAATGTCATAAATAATTTTATTTATTCGGGTAGTAGCAAATTCGCTCTTCTGGAGCTCTCAATAGTTTTATACTACATCCATATAGTTGAATGTCTCCTTCACAGAGAAAATCATATCATAATAATTGTCATGATCAAAATCATCATAAGTAAAATCATTTCTTGCTTTAATTTTGCCTTTAATAATCTTTTATAAGACATGGCAAAATATATTTTTGGCGTACCACATATATGCGACCAATAATATATTCATATAACCACATTGTTATATTCATATCTTTATTTGTCTCAAACCTCCCTTAGAGGTGAGTTGTGGTATTCATCCAAGCATGCATTGCACATCTTTATTTATTACTTTTATCATATATTGCCATATTCACCTTCATGAATGGGTCTGCATTTACAATGCATATCACAAGTTACATTCTCTTCAAATGGACTATAATTATATGGGCATGCTTATTATTTTCATACCACATTGATGTCAAACATTACCTTCACATTTTGAAGGAATATTTGAAAATCCTTATTATTCTTATTTTTACAATTACCATAATGATGACTATTATTATTATTTTTGGCACGCTTATATTCATTGATCAACCACTTGTCTTCTTTTAGACTTGATGCATTGCTACCACATTCACTTCAAGAATGGTGCAAATCAAGTGGGACATGTTTCATGCATTCTCATGATTTGATAGGTTATTTGAGCTCGGATTTGGGATTTCTTGGTATGTATGGACTCGTGGCGAGATGAGAAATCCGGTAATGTGTGTTTTGTAATTTTTCGAGAAGGGAGCCCGGGGCTCAGGTTCTGCTAGTTTCGAGATTGTTGCTATATTTTGACTATTTTCGATTGGGTATCGTTCCCTTGGCATAGTGTGATATGTTCGCTCTAATTTTTGGGTAGATTCGACGAGCGTGGAGGCCGATTTGAGGGGCAAAGGCATCACGAGCTAGAGATTTCGCTAGTTCGAGGTGAGTAATACTTGTAAATGATATCCTAAGGGTTTGAAACCCCAGATTTGCACATCATACTGGAAATTGAGGTGACTTGCACGCCAGGTCTGAGTGTGGGGTAGAGCACCATTGAGGATTGTGACTTGGTCCATCCCGGTTGTGGATTTTACAGTGTAATTGATTGCAATTTACTTGATACTATTATGATTTAGGCTAATTGCCATATGTTGGGCTTCGTGCCGGTAATTTGGATCATTCGGAGATCGGTATCACTATTTTTTCATTACTTTGCATATTATTAGGTCTCAATTCTAGGTTTTAATATGGTTTTGCAAAACTCAACTATTTTTCTAAGATTTGAAAAACTTGAACAATATTTTATTGTCGTTTGAGCTGAGAACTGTCATTTTAAAATGTGCCCAAGTGGCTTATGTGCATTTCATAACTGAGCATGGATCAGGCTGCGTGCCGCAACAGTATTAATGTCACGACCCGGATTTTCCCCCAACATCGGGATCGTGATGGCGCCTACTCGTGGTAGCTAGGCAAGCCACTGTATTCATACTATCCTGTTTTTAACACAATTTTAATTAAATAAATGCGGAATACTTTATCGAAATAGAAATAACTAATTACAAAGTGAAAATCATACCGAAATCCTCTACCCAAGACGTGGAGTCAACAACTCACGAACTACTATGGAATACTACACATAAAAGTCTGAAAGAAATATAACACAATTCTGTTTGTCTCGGAACAAAGAGACTCCAGCTAATAACATAAATAAAGAGAGAGACGCCGGGCCTGCGGACGTCTGCAAGCTACCTCGGTCTCAATATAATCAACTCCCACGCAATCTATTTACTGCTGCTGCTCCTCCTGATCGTAACCTGGACCTGTGCAAAAACGCACAGAAGTGTAGCATCAGCACAACCGACCCCATGTGCTGGTAAGTGCCTGGCCTATCCCGGCGAAGTAGTGACAAGCCTAGGACCAGACACTCACATAAACCTGTGCAATTCAATATATATACGTGTACCACAAAATAACAAGAAATAATCAAGTATTAACACAAAAAGGAATATCTTAAAGAATTCAACAATTAACCACAGTTAATAATTTCACAAGGAAAAACAAAGTATAATGTAAACACAAGTAATATCAGTTCAAGAAATAGCAAACAGTTGCACGGCATCACCCTTCGTGCTTTTACTCTCATCCTCACCAAATAAAAAAATAAAGTACACGGCATCACCCTTCATGCTTTTACTCTCATCCTCACATCCATAGTACGGCATGATCCTTCATACATGGTTCAATAACAGGGCACGGCATGATCCTTCGTGCATAATCAATAAATAAACATGGCACGGCATTAACCTTCGTGCATAAATAAATAAACATGGCACGGCATCACTCTTCGTGCATTATCACTCTTCCTCACCCAAATAACAATCACAGTTAAGGGCAAAGAAAGAAATAGTAATTCATAAACCGTCCCATCAAGGGCAATCAATAATTTTCTTCACAACAAGTCCCAACAAGGGAGAACAATAACAATTCATCTGTAATATATCTCAAATAATCATTTTCCAACGACTCACGGTCATACTAGACGCCAGCGTATGGATGCTCGTCACCACAGCCCATACACCGCACTCGATCACATACCACATAACACATAATCCTATTCCCTCAAGCTAGGATAGAACAAACACTTACCTCAAATGCTTATGAACAATTCAATCCGTGGAAATGTCTTTTTCTTTCAACTTGGCTCCAATCCAACCGTATCTATACACAATTGATTTAATATCATCAATTCTACTCAACAAACTAATTCTTAAGACCAAATACAACTTTTACAACATTCTGCCATGAATAGTGAATTTCAACCCCGGGCCCACATGGTCGGAATTCGGGGTTAGGACCAAAATCCGGTTACCCATCCCCCCACGAGTTCATGTATATAATTTGTTTCAAAATCGGACCTCAATTCGAGGTCAAATTCCCAATTTATGAAAAACCCTATTTTCTAACAAAAACAAGAATTCTACCATGAAAATCATTGATTTCTTATGAAAAACATGTTTAATGATGTTAGGAATTGAAAGAATTAAGTAAAAAGTGACTTACAATCGTTTTGATGAAGAAGAAATCCTTGAAGAATCGCAAATGGGTGTTTTGGTTTTGTAAAATGTGAAGAAATGACCGAAATTCGTGTTTTTCAGGTCTCTGTGTTCGCATTTGCGAACATGGGTTCGCAATTGCGAACCCCGACCAATTTCTGGAGTTTGAAAAATAAGCTAAGGTCGGGAAGTTCGCATTTGCGAACATTTGTTCGCATTTGCGATCACTGGCAGACAAAGGGGTGTTCGCATTTGCGAACACATGCTGTATAAGGCAGTGTTCGCATTTGCGAACAATGGTTCGCATTTGCGAACCAAGGCAATATGGGGAATGTTCGCATTTGCGAACTTTTGTTCGCATTTGCGAACATAGGCAGGCACTAGGGACCTTCGCAAATGCGAACAATTGTTCGCATTTGCGAACAAGGCTGGGTCAAAGGGCTTCGCATTTGCGATGAAGGTTCGCATTTGCGAGCCTGTCCCCTTCGCAATTGCGAGAAATACTTCGCAATTGCGAAGCCAACAGCTGGGTGAAAAACCAGCAGTTCAAAAATTCAGAATTTCATCCAACGGCCTATCAAATCTTTACCCGAGCCCCCGGGCTCCAAACCAAACATGTACACAACCTCAAAAACACATTATGGACTTGTTCGTGCGATCATATCGCCAATATCACTTCGTTTTAATCAAATCAAGCCTCAAACTCATGATTTTCATACTTTTGATTTTCAAAACTTCTTAACTTGGAACTCAAGGTCCAAAACATCTCAAACGACATCCAAATGTCACCAAACTTTACAGAAATCACATATATAATATTTAAGACTTGTACCGGGCGTCGAAACCAAAATATGAGCCCGATACCAAGGTCAATTAATTTATTTCCTTTAATAATTACATCAAAAACAATTTCACATAAAAATTCATAACTTGGGCTCTAGGCCTTAGAATTCGACTCCGGACACATGTCCAAGTCCTATATTTTCCTACGGACCTCTCGGGACCATCCAATCTCGGGTCCGGATCCGTTTACCAAAAATGTTGACCGAAGTCAACCATATCAATATTAATATCATTTTTATCCGAATTTCTTATAGAATTCATATTTTCTATCACAAAATCTTTCCGGCTACATGCTCGGATTGTGCACGTAAATCGAGGCAACATAGAATGAGGTTTTCAAGGCCTTCGAAGCTCGAAATGATTAATTAAATAAGTGATGACCCTTTGGGTCGTCACAATCTCCACCTCTAAAACAACCGTTCGTCCTCGAACGGACAAAAGAAAGAAGTACCTGAGTCAGGAAACAAGTGTGGGTAGCGGCTCCGCATATCAGACTCGGACTCCCAGGTCGATGCCTCAGGAGGCTAACCTCTCCACTGAACACGCACAGAAGGATAACTCTTCGACCTCAGCTGTCGAACCTGCCGGTCTAGAATAGCCACCGCTCCTCCTCGTAGGATAGATCATTGTCCAATTGGACAGTACTGAAGTCTAACACATGTGTGGGATCGCCGTGGTATCTCCGAAGCATAGATACATGAAAAACTGGATGCACGACTGATAAGCTAGGCGGCAAAGCTAATCTGTAAGCCACCCCTCCCACTCTGTCTAAAATCTCAAATGGGCCAATATACCTAGGGCTGAGCTTGCCCTTCTTCCCAAACCTCATCACGCCCTTCATAGGCGACACTCGGAGCAATACTCGTTCACCAACCATGAAATCTACATCTCGAACCTTACGATCCGCATAAGTCTTTTGCCTAGACCTGAGCTGAACGCAATCTCTCCTGAATAGTCTTGACCTTATCTAAGGCCTCCTGAACTAAGTCTGTACCCAACAACCGAGCCTCTCCCGGTTCAAACCATCCGACCGGTGATCGACATCGCCTACCATACAATGCCTCATACGGAGCCATCTGGATGCTAGATTGGTAACTGTTATTGTAGGCGAACTCTGCTAATGGTAGAAACTGATCCCACGAGCCTCCAAAATCAATAACACAGGCTCGAAGCATGTCCTCAAGAATCTGAATAGTCCTCTCGGACTGGCCATCCGTCTGAGGATGAAATGTTGTACTCAACTGAACCTGAGTGCCTAACTCCCGCTGGACCGCTCTCCAGAACCGCGAGGTAAACTGCGTTCCCCGATCAGAGATAATAGATACTGGCACCCCATGGAGACGAACAATCTCCCTAATGTAAACCTCCGCTAACCTCTCCGACGAGTAGGAGACAAATACTGGAATAAAGTGTGCTGACTTGGTCAGCCTATCAACAATGACCCAAATAGCATCAAATTTCCTCCGAGTCAAAGGAAGTCCAGTAACGAAGTCCATAGTGATCCGCTCCCATTTCCACTCGGGAATTTCAATCCTCCGGAATACACCACCAGGTCTCCTGGTGCTCATATTTCACCTGTTGACAATTTAGACACCGAGCGACATACGCAACGATATCTTTATTCATTCTGCGCCACCAATAGTGTTGCCGTAAGTCCCGGTACATCTTCGCGGCGCCTGGGTGAATAGAATACCGCGAACTGTGGGCCTCTGCTAAGATCAACTCTCGAATCCCTTCGACATTGGGTACACAAACTCGACCCCGCAATTTCAATACCCCATCATCATCTAGATTTACCTGTGTGGCACCTCCCCGCTGTACTGTATCTCTCAACTCACGCAAATGAGGATCATCAAATTGCCTCTCACGGATACGCTCTAATAAAGAAGAACGAGCGACCGTGCGGGCTAACACCCTGCTAGGCTCAGAAATGTCTAATCTCACGAACCGGTTGGCTAAGGCCCTGGACATCTAGAGCTAATGGTCTCTGATTGACCGGAATATATGCAAGACTACCCATGCTGGCATACTTTCTACTCAATGCATCGGCCACCACATTGGCCTTACCTGGGTGATATAATATAGTAACATCATAGTCTTTTAGCAACTCTAACCATCTCCGCTGTCGTAGATTCAACTCCTTCTGTTTGAACAAGTACTGTAGGCTTTTGTGATCAGTGTACACCTCACATGTCACACCATATAGATAATGCCTCCGGATCTTTAAGGCATGAACCACTGCTGCTAACTCAAGATCATGAACTGGATAATTCTTCTCATGTATCTTTAACTGCCTCGAAGCATAAGCGATAACCTTACCATCCTGCATCAATACCGCTCCAAGCCCCGTACGAGATGCGTCACAATAAACTGTATAAGGCCCTGCACCCGTAGGTAGTACCAACACCGGTGCGGTGGTCAAGGCTGTCTTGAGCTTCTGAAAGCTCGCCTCACACTCCTCTGACCACTGAAACTGGACACCCTTCTGGGTCAACCCGGTCATCGGGGCTGCAATAGAAGAAAACCCCTCTACAAAACGACGGTAGTAACCTGCTAACCCCAAGAAACTCCGGATCTCGATCATTGAAGCTGGTCGAGGCCAATTCTGGACTGCCTCAATCTTCTTTGGGTCCACCTGAATACCTTCCACTGATACGATATGACCCAGAAATGCTACCGAACTCAGCCAGAACTCACATTTAGAAAATTTGGCATATAGCTGGTTATCTTTCAGAGTCTGAAGAACCACTCTGAGGTGCTGCTCGTGCTCTTCCTGGCTGTGGGAGTACACCAGGATGTCATCTATGAAGACTATCACGAACATATCTAAGTAAGGCCTGAATACCCGATTCATCAACTCCATGAATGCTGTTGGGGCATTGGTCAACCCGAAGGACATGACTAAGAACTCATAATGCCCATATCTATTGCGAAAGGTTGTCTTATGAATGTCAGCCGCCCTGATCTTCAACTGATGGTAGCCTGACCTTAAGTCTATCTTAGAGAATACCCTCGCTCCCTGGAGCTGGTCAAACAAATCATCAATCCTCGGCAGTGGATATTTATTTTTGATAGTCACCTTGTTTAACCGCCGGTAATCAATACACATCCGCATCGAGCCATCCTTCTTCTTTACAAATAATACAGGTGCTCCCCAGGGGGAAACACTGGGCCTGATAAAGCCCTTCTCAAGAAGGTCCTGCAACTGATCTTTCAACTCTTTTAACTTCGGCGGGGCCATACGATAGGGTGGAATAGAGATGGGCTGAGTGCCCGGTGCCAAATCAATACAGAAATCAATATCCCTGTCGGGTGGCATGCCCGGCATGTCTGAAGGAAAAACCTCCGGAAACTCCCGTGCAATAGGGACCGACTCAATGGAAGGAACTTCTACGCTGGAATCACGAACATAAGCCAGATAAGCTAGACACCCCTTCTCGACCATACGTCGAGCCTTAACATAGGAAATAACGGTGCGAACGGAGTGGCTTGAGGTACCTTTCCACTCTAGTCGGGGTGATTCTGGCAAGGCTAAGGTCACCGTCTTAGCATGGCAATCAAGAATAGCATGATATGGGGACAACCAGTCCATCCCCAATATGACATCAAAATCTACCATATCCAAAAGCAACAGATCAACACGGGTCTCAAGACCCCCAAATATAACTACGCACGAACGATGCACCCGATCGACTACAATGGAGTCACCCACCGGTGTAGCCACATAAACTGGAATATCCAGAGCATAGTTGGGCACGGCCAAATACGGTGCGAAGTAGGAAGACACATAGGAATATGTAGATCTAGGGTCAAATAATACTGAAGAACCTCTGCCACACACAAGAATATTACTTGTAATCACGGCATCTGATGCCTCTACCTCTGGCCTGGCTGGTAAAGCATAGAATCGGGGATCTGCACCTCCCCTCTGAGCTGCGTCTCTAGGACGACCATCAACTGGCTGACCTCTACCTCTCGCCGGACGGTCTCCACCTCTACGGTCTCGACCTCCACCTCTATAATCTCTACCCCCGCCTCTGGCTGGCTGGGCAGGCTGAGGGTCAGCTGGGGCCTGAATCATAGGACGAGGACCTCGCTGCTGAGAGTTGCCCGCTGCTAAAGGGCAATAACTGATAAAATGACCTGGGTCACCACAACCGTAGCAACTCTTAGACTGATACGGCTGCTGGCCCTGGCGACCTGAATGGCCTCCACGAACACTTTGAAGAGGCTGAGCATTAATAAGAGGCTGGTCTGAATAATGCCCCCGAAAACCATGATCACCTGGTCCACCCTGTGAAGCCTGAAGGGCGGAATGAAAGGGCCTGGAGGACTGGCCTCTATCAAAGGATTCTCTACCACCAGAGGAAGAACTACCAAACCTGCTCGAATGACGAGGCCTCTTATCTGAAGAATAACCGCCTCCCCTAGCAAGAGCCATCTCAACTCTGCGTGCTGCATTGGCTGCCTCCTGAAATGATATGTCACTCCCCACGCCCATAGCCATCTGGAGTCTAATCGGCTGATTAAGCCCATCTATAAATCTACGGACCCTCTCCCGCTCCGTGGGAAGTATCACCACTGCATGACGAGCCAAGTCAATAAATCTCGTCTCATACTGTGTAACTGTCATAGTGCCCTGATGGAGGCGCTCAAACTGCCTCCGAAGTAAATCCCTCTGAGTAGTAGGGAGAAACTTCTCCATAAATAGTTCCGCAAACCGGTCCCATGATAGAGCTGGGGACCCTGCTGGTCGAGTCAGGCAATAATCTCTCCACCAAGTCTTGGCGGATCCTGCAAGTCTGAAGGTACAGAAGTCAACTCCGTTTGTCTCCACGATCCCCATAGTCTTGAGAATCTCATGGCAACCGAATAAAAAGTCCTGAGGATCCTCTGATGCGGCTCCACTGAATGTAGTGGTAAATAGCTTGGAGAACCGATCAAGCCTCCATAACGAATCGGAAGTCATGGCCGCTCCATCACCGGCATGAGCTGTGGTACCTGACTGAGTGGCCACAGCTGGCTGAATTACTGGTGCCTGAGGCTGAGGAGCTACTGGCTCTGGAGTATGAGCAATAGGAGTCTGGGCCCCTCCTCCAGCCTGAGAAGTGGCTGGGGCAACTGATAATAAACCCGCTCTGGCAATGCTGTCCATGAATCCCGCTATTCTGACCAAAGCATCCCGGAGATCCGGGGTAATTAAAGCCTCTCCTGGGACCTGAGCTGGGCCCACTGGAGCTGCTGGAACCGGAACCTCCTCGTCAATCTCAATATGAGGCTCCACCTCCGGAGTAGCTGCTCGGGGCCGAGCTCTACCCCTACCACGACCTCCGGTACGGCCTTGGCCCCCGCCCTCACGGGAGCCGTCTAGGGCTCGGGCCGCCGGTCGGCGGACGAAGAAGCGCGTGTCCTCACCATCCGCGAAAGGACAGAATAGAAATCCAATCAGTGATTGAGGAACAAGTCGCACGACAAGAAAGAACAAATGAGAGACTCTTTCCTAACTCAATAGACTGTGGAGGACAAGTACGGACGTCTCCGTACCTACCTCTCAAACTCTACTAAGCTTGTTCGTGAGTGGTGAGACCTATGTAACCTTGAGCTTTTATACCAACTAGTCACGACCCGGATTTTCCCCCAACATCGGGATCGTGATGGCGCCTACTCGTGGTAGCTAGGCAAGCCACTGTATTCATACTATCCTGTTTTTAACACAATTTTAATTAAATAAATGCGGAATACTTTATCGAAATAGAAATAACTAATTACAAAGTGAAAATCATACCGAAATCCTCTACCCAAGACGTGGAGTCAACAACTCACGAACTACTATGGAATACTACACATAAAAGTCTGAAAGAAATATAACACAATTCTGTTTGTCTCGGAACAAAGAGACTCCAGCTAATAACATAAATAAAGAGAGAGACGCCGGGCCCGCGGACGTCTGCAAGCTACCTCGGTCTCAAATATGATCAACTCCCACGCAATCTATTTACTGCTGCTGCTGCTCCTGATCGTAACCCGGACCTGTGCAAAAACGCACAGAAGTGTAGTATCAGCACAACCGACCCCATGTGCTGGTAAGTGCCTGGCCTATCCCGGCGAAGTAGTGACAAGCCTAGGACCAGACACTCACATAAACCTGTGCAATTCAATATATATACGTGTACCACAAAATAACAAGAAATAATCAAGTATTAACACAAAAAGGAATATCTTAAAGAATTCAACAATTAACCACAGTTAATAATTTCACAAGGAAAAACAAAGTATAATGTAAACACAAGTAATATCAGTTCAAGAAATAGCAAACAGTTGCACGGCATCACCCTTCGTGCTTTTACTCTCATCCTCACCAAATAAACAAATAAAGTACATGGCATCACCCTTCGTGCTTTTACTCTCATCCTCACATCCATAGTACGGCATGATCCTTCGTACATGGTTCAATAATAGGGCACGGCATGATCCTTCGTGCATAATCAATAAATAAACATGACACGGCATTAACCTTCGTGCATAAATAAATAAACATGGCACGGCATCACCCTTCGTGCATTATCACTCTTCCTCACCCAAATAACAATCACAGTTAAGGGCAAAGAAAGAAATAGTAATTCATAAACCGTCCCATCAAGGGCAATCAATAATTTTCTTCACAACAAGTCCCAACAAGGGAGAACAATAACAATTCATCTGTAATATATCTCAAATAATCATTTTCCAACGACTCACGGTCATACTAGACGCCAGTGTATGGATGCTCGTCACCACAGCCCATACACCGCACTCGATCACATAACACATAACACGTAATCCTATTCCCTCAAGCTAGGATAGAACAAACACTTACCTCGAATGCTTATGAACAATTCAATCCGTGGAAATGTCTTTTTCTTTCAACTTGGCTCCAATCCAACCGTATCTATACACAATTGATTTAATATCATCAATTCTACTCAACAAACTAATTCTTAAGACCAAATACAACTTTTACAACATTCCTGCCATGAATAGTGAATTTCAACCCCGGCCCACATGGTCGGAATTCGGGGTTAGGACCAAAATCCGGTTACCCATCCCCCCACGAGTTCATGTATATAATTTGTTTCAAAATCGGACCTCAATTCGAGGTCCAATTCCCCAATTTATGAAAAACCCTATTTTCTAACAAAAACAAGAATTCTACCATGAAAATCATTGATTTCTTATGAAAAACATGTTTAATGATGTTAGGAATTGAAAGAATTAAGTAAAAAGTGACTTACAATCGTTTTGATGAAGAAGAAATCCTTGAAGAATCGCAAATGGGTGTTTTGGTTTTGTAAAATGTGAAGAAATGACCGAAATTCGTGTTTTTCAGGTCTCTGTGTTCGCATTTGCGAACATGGGTTCGCAATTGCGAACCCCGACCAATTTCTGGAGTTTGAAAAATAAGCTAAGGGTGGGAAGTTCGCATTTGCGAACATTTGCGAACACTGGCAGACAAGGGAGTGTTCGCATTTGCGAACTAATGTTCGCATTTGCGAACACATGCTGTATAAGGCAGAGTTCGCATTTGCGAACAATGGTTCGCATTTGCGAACCAAGGCAGTATGGGGAATGTTCGCATTTGAGAACTTTTGTTCGCATTTGCGAACATAGGCTGGCACTGGGGACCTTCGCAAATGCGAACAATTGTTCGCATTTGCGAACAAGGCTGGGCCAAAGGGGCTTCGCATTTGCGATGAATGTTCGCATTTGCGAGCCTGTCCCCCTTCGCAATTGCGAGAAAACTTCGCAATTGCGAAGCCAACAGCTGGGTGAAAAACCAGCAGTTCAAAAATTCAGAATTTCATCCAACGGCCTATCAAATCTTTACCCGAGCCCCCGGGCTCCAAACCAAACATGTACACAACCTCAAAAACACATTATGGACTTGTTCGTGCGATCATATCGCCAATATCACTTCGTTTTAATCAAATCAAGCCTCAAACTCATGATTTTCATACTTTTGATTTTCAAAACTTCTTAACTTGGAACTCAAGGTCCAAAACATCTCAAACGACATCCAAATGTCACCAAACTTTACAGAAATCACATATATAATATTTAAGACTTGTACCGGGCGTCGGAACCAAAATACGAGCCCGATACCAAGGTCAATTAATTTATTTCCTTTAATAATTACATCAAAAACAATTTCACATAAAAATTCATAACTTGGGCTCTAGACCTCAGAATTCGACTCCGGACGCATGTCCAAGTCCCATATTTTCCTACGGACCTCTCGGGACCATCCAATCTCGAGTCCGGATCTGTTTACCAAAAATGTTGACCGAAGTCAACCATATCAATATTAATATCATTTTTATCCAAATTTCTCATAGAATTCATATTTTCTATCACAAAATCTTTCCGACTACATGCTCGGATCGTGCACGTAAATCGAGGCAACATAGAATGAGGTTTTCAAGGCCTCAGAAGCTCGAAATGATTAATTAAATAAGTGATGACCCTTTGGGTCGTCACAATTAAAGTGATTTCTGAATATATGGATGGCTCGGGCTGCATGCCGCAGTGATGATATATTAATATTGAGGCCGAGATCTTGTTTGAAGCCAAGACATGGCTGATATTGCGCTTGGGCTGTAGGAGCCCCTCCGGAGTCTATACATACCTCAGTGAGCACTGTCGACGTTAAATGGATCAGACTGCACGCCAAAGTGGGTACCAGAGTGTACCGTCATATGAATTGCATCGCATTCATGATTTTGTGCATTTTTCGTTGTTATGTTATTGCTTGAGATATTTATTTGCTGTTCTGATTTTGTATGATCACTTTTAAAGAGGATAAAATTGAGATAGTGATAATAGTGACACTGTATGATGTAAATGGGTCAGGTAACAATGGCTGACCAGGAACAAGAATACTGCCTGTAGAGCGAGTTATGAGCTCAATTATATATATTTGTTTGTGCCTGAGGGGCTAACTTTTGTGCTGACTTGCACTACTTGTTTTGTATTTAATTGCTTAACTGTTAGAAAAAGGATATTTTCAAAAGAGGATTTTTAACTGAGCTAGATATTTCTAAAGGATTTTTACAGAATTACTATTTTTTCAAAAGGTTGTACTGTCCTATATAGCATGACGGAGTGCTCTTACGTGATTTCTTACTGCTCAATATTATTTACTCTTATTACCATTGAGTTGGAAGTATTCACTTTACTCCCTCCACCTCGCCTGTAGTTGCAAGTATTGTTCACCTAGTAGCGGGTTATTAGCTGATTGAAGATATACTAATGTAGCTGAGCAAGGTGACTACCAGCGTCCGCGGCACCGCACTTCATCTTTAATTTCTAGAGTTTTATTTTGTATATATATTATTATCCTTATAATAATGTTCCTACTTTATAGATACTCGTAACTTGTGACACCTTCATTGGGTTATGTGGGGCTGTAAACACTGATTATTATTGTCATTATGTTGTATTAATCTATTAACCTATGTTTGATAATAGTTAAAGAAACGAATTGGGATAACTGGCTGGCTTTGTCTTCACGAGAGGCGCTATCAGGACCGGATTTAGGAGTTGGGTCGTGACAAGTTGGTATCAGAGCCTAGGTTACTAGGTCTCACGAGTCATGAGCAAGTTTAGTTGAGTCTCGCAGATCGGTACAGAGACTTTTGTATTTATCCCTGAGAGGCTGCAGAACTTTAGGAAAACTTCCCATTCTTGGAATTCTTGTCGTGCATACTTGATTCAGCTTGATATATAACTCTTGAAATTCCTTCCACACGTCTGTATGCATACGAGAGCGCTCAGTAGTATATGTGCCTTAATGGCTTGTGATTCCCCGATCAAGGGGCTAGAGGTAATCTTCGCGAGCTCATGTTGGGCCAATCTGGAGGGCTTGTGAGCACGTGATTTTTGTCCCAAGAAATTAATTCCAAAATAAAATACAAAAATTATTTTTGATTGCAATTATTTTGATTAGTGTGTAGAAAATACCAGTGTTTGTTTTAATTGTTAAAAATAAAAACGAAGGAAATTTGAAATAAGATACAAAAAGAAATCAATTGAAAAATATGAAAAAATATAGGGTAAATACTAGGAAATTAGAAAATCAAGGAAAAAATACAAAAAATCTGACAAAAAAGGAATATATATATATATATATATATATATATATATATATATATATATATATATATATATACAAGGAAAATAAGTCTAATATACGAGGGAAAATACAAGAAAATTAAATAAAAATACAATTCAAAAATAACACAAAATACAAAATACAATATGAAAAAACAAAATTGGGCCAAATAAACAAATATATTAAGCCCAAAATAACACAACACAGACCAGGCCCAAATTAATTGAACCGGTCTGCCCAGATACAAGACCAAACAACACTGTATAACACGCCAAATCTGGGCCGTTGATACAATTGATCAATGGACCAAATAAGGCAGTGGCTTTGTGAATAAAACAACGTAGTCTAGGAATTAAATCTCAGCCGTCCATCTCATTAAATCAAACGGATGAGACCGCTGTCTCAATTAAGCCAAACGACGTAGTTTAGCCAATTAAATCACGACTGTCTATCTCATTAATCTAACAGACTAGATAAAATGTTCATTAAACCAAACGATGACATTTTGAAGGTCAACTGATCTTGGCCGTTCATCTCAACAAATCCAACGGCTGTTAAACAATAACACAAGTTAAATATATAAATCATACCCCCCCTCCCCCCCCGTTCATTCAGATCAATACACACACACATCTTTCATAACACAAACCCTAGCTGCCATTGCACCCCCTTCTCCCCCTTCTCTCACAAGACCACCGGAACCCTACCAGTGGTCACTCTTTTGTTACCTTCTCCGGATCAGGCCACCCATCTAAACACCCCTCTCCATCTTCTAACACTCTTATCTCTATTAACCTCACCCCAGAAAACTCACCAGCATTCCATTCTTGAAATTCCGGTCGTCGAAACCCTAGCCGGCAGCCACCAAGCTACGAACTAGCCCTCCACCTTAACACCCCAGAACCGCCTTAAGACGATCTTTCACCCCATCCTAGCCCCACACCTCGAATATACCCCAAACTCCTGGAATATTAAAAAATGTCTCGCTGAAACCCTACTCAAGCGAGCACCCAAAAACAAAACCTTTCAAAAACCTCACCCAGAGTCTCTGACTACCCTTTTATATACTCAAATCAACTTCCAAGAGTTTGCCTGGAAAGATTCATCATTTAAGAGACCCCAAGTCTCTAAAATGCTGAAAAAATCAAGAAAGAAAAAAGAAAATGAAAGAAAGAAAAAAAAAAGAAAGAAAAGAAAAAAGAAAGTAAAAAGACGAAACTCTAAAGCTAAGTACCCTGAAACATGCCTTTGTTTAGTGTTTTGTGTTCTTATCTGTTAAATCTGGATCTGTTGCATGTTTAAAAATCCCTGTACATGTTAAAATTGATTAAAATGCCCTGAATCAACTTTTGTGCTATACTTTGCTCTTCTGTGTTCATATTTGTGAAAAGACCTGAGCTTATTACATGTGTATCACTGAAATCAACTAAGTATTCTTAGTTCTGACTATAACTACCTGTAAATCATATGCTATTAGTTATTTTGTGTTATTCTTCAGTAGATCCTATCCCGACTAGGGTTTTGATTAGTTGAAATTCAACCATTATCAATTTGTCTCTCTGAGTTCGAATTAATTCTAAAATTAGTCGTAATTAGGGCTATTTGTGCAAAACTACATAAAACTGGCTACATTTGCAATATGATTTACATGTTTGTTTCTTCTGAACTTCTGAGTGCTTATGCACATTTAGGTTATATGTGTAAAATGTCTATTGTGGTTATATTTGCAACATAGTGTGAGTCTTTGATTTTGTAAAGTTTATTTGTGGTTATTTTTGTAAGAGTGGTTAATTTTGAAAGGGTTAATTAGTCTGAAACTGGCTAAGAATTAAAACGAGTGTCAGAGAGTTATATTTTTAATACATTTAATTACCCTGGTCTTGGAAGACCTAATAGTAGGTCGGGTAAATAGCATTGAGTGTAAATGGTAAAAGGGGAAAGGGAATTGGTATTTATGTAGATTACATAGAGGTAATGAGGGTATAAATGACTTTAATGCTTGGTTTTACTGAAAATACCTCAACAATAAGGGGTAGATTAGGCATAGTTAAAAGGAAAATGTGTAATAAACCTTAGCAAGTGAGGGAAACTAGGTAAAATCCGCCCAATAGAATAATAAGGAATAGCCTAAAACTTTCTAGCAAGGGTTCAAGTGTATTTCCGTTAGAATTCTGCTATACTTAATTGATTGAATTTAAAAAGAGTTGGGGTGGGAAATAGGAATAACTAATTAAAAACTCCCTCTCAAATTTATTCTATAAATAGGCTCTTTCAAGCCTAAAAAAGGGGTTCACAATTTGAGAGTTCCAACCTTCAGATAATTAGGAGTTCAATTTTCTTGTACACAATCTTAAAGTCGAAAAAATCACTCAAAAGAGTTCTGAAATTTCAGAACTCCACTGATCTTCTAATTAGCATACAATTTGAGTACTATTTCTGGAGTCTTTGCTGGTTGTTCCTCTGTTGTGTTTACTTCAACTTAGCTCGGATTTCCTTTTGCTCGAGTTATTTGTTAGTTGGCTACTGAGTTTAGAGACTTGCTGTGTTAATTGTTCCTGTTCGCTGTTGATATTTGGCTGCTGCTATTGCTAATTTCTCTTCTCCTTCATCCCTTAGAACTCATCGTTTTCCTTTCATTTGATCAGGTACACTACTATCTCCTGAAGATGTAATTGAAACATGATGAAGGAATGAAATTATTGATTAATTTTGCTGAAGTTGTATTTCTGTTTTTTATATTTGTAGTTATAATTTTTAGATCCCTTGTAATTCATTTAGGAATGGGTTGTAATAAGTACTAGACTATATGAACTCGATTTAGATTAAAGTAGCAGTAGATAATACTGTAGTAAACCTATCTAGTAGGTTAGTTATAATGATCACCTAAATCTAAAACTAAAACCGGTTAAAACACAGCTAGTATACACTTAGATTTATATATGCTCTGAAATTAGACATGTAATATTAGTACTTAGCTATTTTGTTAGTTGAATTCTGAATCAGAATCATCTAATTCAAAAAAATATGAAGTAGTTGAATTTCAAATCACATTATTGTTTTAACAAGCTGTTTTAGATATAAACTCATATTCAACTTCATAAAATTGGCAATTTGAAACATAATTGTAATCTGAGCATGCTGTAGTTAAAAAATGAAAGTATTGTTTTCAGTTAAAGTAGATAGATAATTCTGCAAATAGCATCTCAACCAATAGATGATTCATAAATTCATACTTTGTTAATTTAGTAGTTAAATAGAAACAAGTTAAACTAGTGATTGACATTCTTAGTTAATTGACAATATTGAAATCAGTAATGATCAAATGTAATTTGGCATTGTTAGAAACAGTTAATTGTTATTATTGAATAATATTTGTTCGAAATGCTGTTATTGAAATGTTAATCTGCCTTAGCCATGTTTTAGATAGTGATAGTCTGGGCCCAAGTGTGAATAAGGGCCAAGATACGGTTAAAACGTCTTTTGAGTCTGTAAGATCAGACACGAATAATATTGACTGGGCTGCAATTGGCCAGTTGCACCTTGGTGCATACTGATGGATCAGCCCAAAGTCCAGGCTCAAGTAATAAAGATGGCTTGGACTCTTGCATACAACTTTGTAAAATAATTCTGAACAATTATACTTAGGATGAAAAACCAAAAATAGAAAACATAGCTCATTTAAGATTGGACTTTAATTACATAGGGATGAGCCTCGTTAAAAAAATGTAAACACACGCGGCCCCCAAATAAGTCTCAACATAAAAACTCTAGATTCGGAAGGACTGTTTAGCGAATTTCACGGTCTTTCCCAAAGTTAATAAAGACGTAGATATTTAGGCGCGATTAATAATATTACATTCCTAATATGGGTGCACATTTATGTGACTCAAATCCAAATCCCGGTGAAGTTGAAATGCACTAAAGTCACAGGCGTACTAGTACGATGTGACTCGAAACGCATTTTCGCGACGTCACAATTCTTAAAAATGACAAAGCGGACATTAATAATGCATAAAATGAAGTATATAAAGAAATCAGATAAAAACAAATACGGCAGTTGAGCGACCGTGCTAGAACCATAGAATTCGGGAGTGCCTAACACTTCTCCCGGGTTAACAGAATTCCTTATCCGGATTTTTGATTTCGTGGACTGCTAACAGAGTCATAATTTCCTCGTTTCGGCATTAAACCGGTGAATTGGGACACCATTATTTTCCCAAGTGGTGACTCTGAAATATAAATAAATAAATCCCGTTCCGAATGTCCTTTAATTGTAAAACTCCTTCCCTGTTATTATTATTATTATATCCCTTCCCGGGGTGTAGTATTAATAAGCGGTATAAGTAAAAATGAGATGTGACAGCTCTGACGACTCTGCTGGGGATAAGAAACCCATAATTTTGTTTCAAGCTTTAGGAATTCGAGCTCAATAATATGCTATATTTTGTTTATATCTGATTTTCTTATATGCTTTGATCAACGTGCTATATGTTTACCGCTTTGATATTACGTGAACTGTATTATATAAATTGTGCCGAAAATCATTCTCTTCTTACCTCCGAGGATGTGCTTACTGGTTGAGACTCCCCTTTCTGTTAAGTCATACCCAAATAAGAAATAGAGGACGAAAAAGTTACTAACCGGACAATCCCGCGAGTCCCCGGTACGTAGCCCCCTCCTCGATCCGAGTTGTCTGCTCGGGTACACAGTCTAGTACCTTTAAAAATCAGGATATTGAGCCTAGAATTAGGACGATTATTTGCATCATAACTGTCTTAGGGGACTCAACATAGGGGTTGGGTCCGTCTAAGACAGGTAACCTGGATATCAAAGACCGAGCATGATTATGTGTTGCATTTATTTTTCCTGGACTATTATGCTGACCGACCAAATACCTGAAAACAAAAAGAGAGAAGAATAGCGATTTCTAGAATAGGAATACTTAAATACTGACGAAACTTTGTCGAAATTTTGAGAAAAAGAAAATATGAGAATAGTCGTGTTAATTTTGTCAAAATAGTTGGTCTAATAACAATTTGACCGAACTATGCTGGTTTGATTGTCACCACTAGGCGAGATACGTAGGCAACCCGTGACGGGTCCAACAACCCCTTTTTAAAAAAAAAAAACCAAAAAATGTCAAATTTTTAATAAATCAAAGTGATGCCATTTTTGAAAATAGCCGAAGGTCCGAAATGATGTCAGAAGGCTATTTGCGCAAAAATGGCCACTTTTGAAGTCATTTACCTTAAATAATAATAGCCTTGAAATCTTCGAATGAAGTATTGAAAGGCTGAGTTCACAAATAAGGATTCTTTTGAAGAAAAATGATGAAAATGTTCTTTGAAAAAATTGTTTGTTTCAAATAATATGAGTTTAAATCGCCTTTAATAAATGTGTAGGATGAGCACAACGCAAAACGAACCCTTTTCACTAATGAATAAGATCCATTTGGAGTTACGATTATGGTGGAATGATTTGGGCCAAGATGGACAAGATTGGGTCAAGAAATATTTGAAATATCTTACTGGGCTGCTTGATATCATACCTCGAGGCGACATTATTCGAGCTCCAGTTGCCTGTTGGGATCCCGCACACAATATGCTCCACTTCGACATTGGAAGAGATTGCTAACTACATCGGAAAGGGTGAGGTTCCCTTAAAAGACAAGTATCTGGTTGCTCCAAGAGCCATCACTGTGCATAGATTCATCGACTCTTTGAAAATAGCCAAAAATGTTCACAATGAAGATTTGGTCCACGAGTTTTTCACCATGAACTTTATATTCAGATATGGCCATGTTGGGGGATTTAATGTTCTAACGACCAAACTCCACAGCAAAGTAAATCGAGCTAAATAGGAGGAACATAGGCGCTTTGCCTTCATGGTAGCCTTTCCGGGGTTAATGATATTTCCGAGGAATGACGGAAACATAGACATCAGAGTTACCGGGACTGCCAGTACTTTCCTTACACAGGACAACAGTACTTTGGCACCAATGATAGTGGCCGATATCTTCCGTGCTCTCACATCCTGCAATGCAGGAGAAGATTTCTTCGAGGGGTGTAATCTACTACTTCAGATGTGGATGATCGAGCATTTATGCCACCGCCCTCAGTTTTTGAGTTATGGATCATCTGAAAAGACTTGTATCGAAGAATTCTACATGAGGACAAAAGAGGCTAAGTTGCTAGAAGGGACGAAAGGTTGGATCACATACTTCCGATCACTTACTGCTAGCCAGATAGAAGGGGCATACGGATGGTTGCCCATCAATGAAGTCATATACATGCCAGCAGAAGGGGTCGTATTTCCTTTTAATGAGTCTCAAGAGTATCCAACCTTATGCGCCATACCGAGTATTACGGCAAATCGGAAGATATCAAATTGTGCCAAAAGATGGGGATCTCAGCCTTCGAGCAATAGAGATTAGTCTCGATGGGCAATTTCCGGAAGCAAAAGTCCGGCAAATATGGAATGAGTGCCAATGTCTGAGAGTGGACACCTATGGGAGAGATCGGGCTAGAGGTGAAGTGTCACCTGGGTATTCCGCATGGTACTGTAGAGATTTTGAGCATGAAAGACCGACGAAGAAACCTCACATTCAAGAATTTACCGAGCTATCAAAGGAACAATGGGATTGGCTGGCCAAGGAGAATGAATATCGAGCCAAAATCAGTATGTTGGAGAAATAATTTCAGGACCTCAAATGCGAAAGCAGCTTGCAAACAGCAGCCGATGAGGGTGAAAAGAAATAGCTGATTAAAGAGAATGAAACATTGAAGGCTCAGATTGTGAAATGAGAGCAGCAACCAAAACCCCAGTTCGACTTGCCCGAGATGAAAAGCTAAATGATAATTTGCGGCGCAAGGTGAACGACTACAGCTTTGATTTAGATAAAGCCGAGAAGGAATTAATTGGGGTTCAAAAAATTGGCCAGGAATGCTGAAGAAAGGGCTCGGATGATCCAACAGTTAAAGGATGAGCATAATGTTAAAGTTTCTCGGTAAGGAAAACGATTGTCACGACCGAGGTCAAAAGTAGCAAAAAAACAAAAGAATTTGACATAGAGAGAGAGCATTGCTACATGGCCATGTCTCGGTTAGAATTGGAGCTACAACAACTTCAAAAGAAGAGCTAGCAAACCTTGGATGCTCGTGCCGAACAGATTGGGAGGTTGCTTCAAGAGAAAAGGGATTATCAGGGAAAGAATTGTCAACATTGCTCACTATATTACACGGAAATGCCAACTCTGCGAGGATATGACCCAGTCCACATTTGCCGCAGCAACAATGATTTTTGTGAAACAAGTAATGACAGACTTGGATAAATGCCAAAGGGGATTAGCATATGGGCCCGCGGTAAGACCGAACGATGTCTCGCGGGCACTAGGAGCTTTAATGTATTCATAGAACATGCATTTTATGTATTTTTATTTTTGCATTTAGAAGGTTGTAGTACAACATTATCTTTTGTAATCAATGCTTGAGTATCAATGAAATTGAAAATCCAAAAGTTGTCATTATTTTTTCTTACATGTAATTGCTTGTGCAATAGGCAAACATATAGGATCGAAAAACAAAAAGAAAAAAAAAAGCGAGAAAAAAGGAAACAATGAAAACAAAAAAATGATGGAAAAAAGAACATGGATGGAAACAAAAGAAAAGAAAAAGAAAAGCCGAAAAAGAAAAGAAAATTGGCGGGTCAAAAGAAAGAAAAAATGCCGGGATGACGCATTGCTAGGCAAAAGTTGTGTTTTTTAAAAAAAAAACTTGTGATGTTCATCTATTATGATCTAACTATTAACAAGTTTTTGTCGTCGATGAGTATCAGATAAAGCAGTTAGCGACTGACATTCTGGCACATCACAACTACAACACTCGTTCTAAAAGCATGACGAAAGTAGTTACCCAAGAAATTGAGCCGAAAATTATGGATCGCGTGCAAGAGGAGGAAGTAGTAGATGTGAATAGCATGAAGGAAGAAATGTATAAGCCTAAACAACAGATATCGTAAATGTATCAGGTTTGGTCGAGGGGACAACCCTTACCTACCTACCCAGCCAATCCCACATATATTCCTCCACCAAACCAAGATCCACCTACCATGAACTAATCTTCTACATACCCACACTATTACGCCACTACATCACAAGTACCACCCTCACTTCCTAAACAAGCTCCACCACCACCACCACAGGCTGCTCCAGTGTATGTGGCACCACCACCAGCCGTTTTACACAAATCCCCTAGTGAGCCTGTATTTCATATCAAGGATAATCATTACTACCCTCCAGAACCCACCTTCAGACAACATGACTCATATACCCCTCTTATCGATATGACGGAAGAGGAGAAACCCGTTAGAAATCCTGAACAAGAGGAGATGGCTAGGAAAATGAAGAGCCTTGAGCAGTCATTTCGCAATATGCAGGGTTTGGGAGGCCTTGTGTGGCATACAAGGACTTGTGTTTGTTCCCCGAGGTACAACTACCAGCTGGGTTTAAATTGCCGAAATTTGACATGTATGATGGCCATGGTGATCCAGTGGCCCATCTGAGAGGTTATTGCAGCAAAATGCGTGGAGCTGGGGGAAAAGATGAACTACTTATGGCTTATTTCAGTCAAAGCCTCAGTGGCTCAGCACTTGAATTGTACACCCGTCAAGATCATACCCAATGGTTCATTTGGGACGATTTGGCTCAATCATTTGCGAACCATTTTCATTATAATCTGGAAATCATCTCGGATAGATTGTCATTGACTAAAATCGAAAAGAAGCCCGGAGAGAGTTTTCGGGAGTATGGTTTCAGGTGGAGAGAACATGCGTCTCGTGTGGATCCACCAATGAAAGAAGGAGAAATGGTAGATTGTTTCTTACAAGCTTTGGAGCCGACATACTACGGGCATCTGGTGTCTGCGACCGGAAAGACCTTTAATGAGGTGGTAAAAATAGGGAGCTTTGTTGAAGAAGGTTTGAAAAAAAAACAAAATCAAGAGTTATTCAGCCATTAAGGCTACCAATCAAGCAATTCAGACGGGGACGGGAGGAGCAATTGGGAAGAAAAAGAAAGAAGAAGTGGCAGTTATAGAGGGAAGGTCTTGGTCCCGGGGCCCCAACCCATATCATCATCAGCCTCGCCCATATCAACCATACCCACCAACACCGTATAACCCACCTCAACATTATTACCCTCCGACTGGTCCTCGATTTTCTGTCCAGCATGTCCAGTCTTACCCATCACCTCCTCCTTCATGGCGAACCCCACCCCTCAGAATGTCTACCATGCCAAAAATACATACCCGCCACCAAAAACCTACAAAAATCCCAACAGAACTAGTTTCCGTCTTGACCCTAAAGTCAAAAGCAACAGGGCTTAGAGAAAGAAAACATTCACTCCTCTGGGAGAATTATATACCAGTCTCTTCCACCGGCTGAGACAACTGGGGATGCTGCGTCCTATTGAGCATAAAATTGCCAATCCTCCGCCGAGAAATTTAGATCAATCCATCCATTGTGATATTGTTCAGGGGCACTGGGACATGACATGGAGAAATGTTGGCACCTAAAATCTGCAATACAAGAACTCATTGACTCCAGAAGAATTAAGGTGCAAGCGCCCGAGGCTCCCAACATAACACAAAATCCTTTGCATGTGCACCATGAAACACATATGATAGAGTTTGTATAAGGAGAAAGCTGCAAAAAGCCCTCTCAGACTGTGATGACAATCAAAGCAAATAGCAAGACAGAGGAGAAAGTCGGGAGTGAGAAAGTATCAGTTGAGCCACCTGTAAGTCATCCTGCAGTGGTAATTGAACCTGAACCTGTAAAAGTGATAGTACCTAGGGTGAAGCCCATGTTGACTGTGAAAGGGGCACATACAGAACCAGTTGTTATCAAGCCTGTTGTTCAGATGCCGATTATGAACATCAAAGCCGTACCTTGGAATTACAACAAGGTAATTGTCATGTACAAAGGAAAAGAAGTCAAGGGGGAGATCTGCGAAAACCATGGTTTGACCTGATCTGGGAGATGTTTTGCTCCTAATGATTTGAGGAAGGCGAAAATTGTGAAAGAAAATCCAGCCCATGTGAAGAAAGCAGTCACCGAAGAAGAAGCCGAGGAGTTTCTAAAGAAAATGAAAGCTCAAGATTACTCCATAGTTGAGCAGCTGAGAAAGACACCAGCTCAAATATCTTTGCTATCTCTATTAATTCATTCTCATGAAAATCGAAGGGCGTTAATGAAGATCCAAAATGAAGCTCATGTACCAGAAAAGATCACGGTGTGTCATTTGGAAAAGATTACAAGCAAAATTTTTGAGGCAAATAGGATAACATTCTCAGACGGTGAACTACCATTAGAAGGAACAGAGCATAATAAGGCGTTATACCTTACAGTAAAGTGTGAGGAATCAGTGGTGACCCGTGTCTTGGTCGATAATGGGTCGAGTGCTAATATTTGTCCTTTATCTACTCTGGGAAAACTGAAGATTGATCATGAAAGAATCCACAGAAATAGTATATGTGTGAGAGGATTCGACAGAGGTGCAAAGAACACTGTTGGAGATATCATATTAGAACTCACCATCGGACCGGTTGAATTTACCATGGAATTTCAAGTGTTGGACGTTGCTGTGTCATATAACCTCCTGTTAGGACGTCCATGGATCCATGCTGCAAAAGCGGTACCTTTTTCACTACATCAAATGGTGAAGTTTGAATGTGATCAGCAAGACATAGTAGTGGATGGTGAGGATAATGTTTGTAATTCCATCACGCCATTCGAAGAAGTCGAGGGTGACAAAGGTCCTTGAGTGTACCAAGTGATGGACACTATGAATGTGAACAAGATATCCGAAGGAGAAAGCATCCCAGTACCCAAAGTAACCCCTGCAATGGTCAGGTTTGCTAAGGAAATGTTAAAAATGGGTTCTCTCTAGGAAAAGGTCTAGGAGTTGCTCTACAAGGAATAACACAACCAGTTCATCTTCCGGGTGGTACTAATACTTTCGGCCTGGGTTTCAAGCCAACCATCGCCGATATACAAAGAGCCAAAAGATTGAAAAACAAAGTATGGACCCTCCCCAAACCTATCGCAAAACTTTCCTATTCCTTCGTCAAGCCTGGTACACAAAGACGTCCGACGACTGTCATGCCGGGCCATGCAGAGATAAGGCCAGATGAAGAGCTATTAGAAAGGTTTGAGAGGTTTGCCTGAAGGCGTGAATATGATAGAGGCAGCCGAGGGAACAATCAAGATGGATGTTTAGTTTGTTGGACCCCATATCAGGCTAAATAACTAGGAAGCTACTCCTCTTCCAATCAGGAGGGAGTTGTGGTAGGTAGCTTTAATGTTCCATTCCTAAATCTATCTCATTTCAAAAATTGTAATCCTATGTTCCGTCTACTCAAATATATCCAAACCTTGTTACCTTTAAAAGTTTAATGAAATGCAATTTCTTTCTTCCTCTATTTTTGTAGCCTTATTTTATTTTATTTTCTTTTCTTTTCTTGTACATTCCAGTTTTCGCTGATTTCAATGATGTGTCATGCATGAAGGATTCCCGGTCCAGTCTTGATAATCAGATAGTTATACAAGAAATCGAAAATAATAATGAAGTGGAATATGAGGATGAGGAAGTTTTGGTGGAAATTAGTATGGATTTGATCCACTACGAAGAGAAACCCAAACCAAACTTAAATGAGACAGATTCTATTGATTTGGGAAATGAGGAGAATATTCGAGAAACAAAGATTAGTGTGCACTTAAAGGCCTCATTCAGAGAAGACATGATCAAGTTATTACATGAGTACAAAGATATATTTGTCTGGTCTTATGATGACATGCCAGGGCTCAGTACTGATTTGGTGGTACATAAGTTGCCCACTTATCCGGAATGCCCGCCTGTTAAGCAAAAGCTGAGAAAGTTCAAAAAAAATATCAGTGTAAAAATAAAAGAAGAGGTTAACAAGCAGTTTAAGGCAAAGGTCATACAGGTCACCAAGTACCCCACCTAGTTAGCCAATGTTGTACCTGTTCCAAAGAAAGACGGAAAAACCAGAGCGTGTGTTGATTATCGAGACCTTAACAAAGCAAGTCCAAAGGATGATTTTCCATTGCCAAACATCCACATATTGATTGACAATTGTGCCAAACATGAAATTGGTTCTTTTGTGGATTGCTATGCGGGTTACCATCAGATCTTGATGGATGAAGAAGATGCAGAAAAGACAGCCTTTATCATACCTTGGGGAACATATTGCTACATAGTAATGCCGTTTGGGTTGAAAAATGCTGGAGCTACATATATGAGAGCAATGACCACTATTTTTCATGACATTATACATCGATAGATTGAAGTATATGTGGATGATGTTATTATTAAATCCAAAAAGTAGTTCGATCATGTCAAGGACTTGAGGAAGTTCTTCCAGAGGCTTCGAAGATACAATCTCAAGCTCAATCCAGCAAAATGTGCTTTTGGAGTACCATAAGCAAAATTAGTGTGACCCCTTACTCATTGGTGTACAGAACAGAGGTGGTGATACTTGTAGAAATTGAAATGCCTTCCCTCTGGATTTTTATCTGAGGCTGAAATTAATGATGATGAATAGGTAAAGGCCCGGTCAGAGCAATCGAGCTTGATCGACAAGAAAAGATTGGCAGCAGTATGTCACGGATAGCTGTACCAATGGAGGATGGCTAGAGCATATAACAAGAAAGTACATCCACGAAAATTCGAGGTTGGACAATTGGTGTTAAGACGTATTTTACCACACTGGGCCGAAGCAAAATGAACGTTTGCGCCTAATTGGCAAGGGCCGTTTATAGTATCCCGGGTATTGTCCAACAGAGCTTTATATCTAACAGATGTAGAAGGAAAATGTGTAGAGACTGCCATTAACTCAGATGCAGTCAAGAGATATTACGTATGATTCCTTTCATGTATACAATTGTATTTGTCATATTTTTGAAATTGAAATGACGAAGGCATTTTATTTCTCTATCCAAACACTTTATCCATTGTTAGCCCTTTGAGTCTTATTATGTTATTCTTTCATACCCCTCTCTCGGAATCAATGACGAAGTCAAAATGAATGATGATATGAAAAAAAAAGAAAAAAAAGAAAAAAAAAGAAGAAGATTGAAAAAAAAAAGATTGGAAAAGGAAAATTTTGAAAAACAAATAGAGAGAAGAGAAAAGAGAAAAAATATATACAAAAGAAATATCGAGAATAGTTAAAAGACGAAGAGATCATATGGTTTGAACTACATCTGACTTGATCCCAAAAGGTTACATAGGCGGCCTCAATGAGGTTCAGTCACGACAGAAATAAAATCCAAGTTTCCTCAAAAGTTGAAACTGGGGCAGAAGTTATGTTTTTATGATTCCGAGAGTTGTAATTGTTTTGAACGTTTCTTTCTAAACCCATCCAAACGCCACATTACAATCCAAAGAAAGACCTTCTGATTAATTTCTAGGAAATGACAATGCAACGAGCATAAAGGGAAACATATCATGGACAGTACCCGGGAGTTTGAAGACAAAAAATAAAAAAATAAAAATAAGAGAGTCTTATTGGTGAAAACCCTCACAGGCACCATAAGGCAAAGGTGAGTTGAAAGAAAAATAAAAATGAGAGAGTCTTATTGGTGAAAACCCTCACGGGCACCATAACGCGAATGTGAGTTGAGAGAAAACAAAAATGAGAAAGTCTTATTGGTGAAAACCTTCACGGGCACCATAAGGCGAAAGTGAGGAATGACCTGATGAAATGAAAATGGCGAGTCAAGTAAGGTTTGTGTTGATGAAACAAAAAATCAGAGTCAGCAAAGATTTGGTTGGACAGACTGGGTCGAATATCCAAATGCATGGCATGGTCAAAGGAATCAGCCATCCTACCCTGATAAGTTCTGTCTTTTACTTCAAAATATCCCCACCTCTCAATTTAGGGTCATTGCATTTCATTTTATTTGTTCAAAACCAGTTGCCAGTTGAAAGCTAATTACCAGCTTCTCAGGTTAGATGTCACATTGATATTGGGTCTTTCAAAGGACAAGAGAAAATAAAATAACACATGGCGATCACATAGTCAAAAGGAATAAAAGAGAAAAAGAAACAAAAAAGAAAATAAACGGGGATTATAATGAAAGAATTGGGAGGATAATCGAGAACGGACATGAAAGCAGTACAAAGCAAGATGAGGCAGATAAAGGAAGCAAGGCCAACAAAAATACCAGTTGCTAACCATCATTTTATAACTAACAAATTGTTCGCTGATTAAGACAGTGACAAAGATTCAAATTCTTACTAATCACTTTAAAGTGAATGTGACCAATGTGGGAGAAACAATCAAGAGGAAGCAGCAATAAAAGAAAGAATCCACGATGGAAGAATCAATAATCAGGAACCTACCCGAACAACGGGGGAGGTATTACCTTTTATTTTTAAAGCTACACCTAGTTATCAAACTGACGGTATATTTTCTGCATTTTTAATTTCTGCATCAGGTGCCCACCTAGATAACAAGGGAATATTTTTCTGCATTTTTAATTTTCTGCATCAGGCGCCCACCTGGATAACAAGGGAGTACTTTTCTGCATTTTAATTTCTACATCAGGCGCCCACTTGGATAACAAGGGAATACATTTCTGCATTTTTAATTTTTGCATCAGGCGCCCACCTGGATAACAAGGGAATACTTATCTACATTTCAATTTCTGCAACATGCGCCCACCTGGATAACAAGGGAATACTTTTATGCATTTTAAATTTCTGCATAAGGCGCCCACCTAGATAACAATGAAGTACTTTTCTGCATTTTTTAAATTTTCGCTCAGGCCCCCACCTGGATAACAAGGGAATACTTTTCTGCATTTTTAATTTTTGCATCAGGCGCCCACCTCGATAACAAAGGGAATACTTTTCTGCATTTCTTAATTTCTGCTCAGGCGCCCACCTGGATAAGCAGGGAATACTTTATTGCATTTTAAATTTTTGCTCAGGCGCCAACCTGGATAACAAGGGAATACTTTTCTGCATTTTAATTTTTGCATCAGGCGCCCACCTGGATAACAAGGGAATAATTTTCTGCATTTTAAATTTCTACATCAGGAGCCCACCTGGATAACAAATGAATATTTTCTGCATCAGGCGCCCTGATGGATAACGAGGGAATACTTTTCTGCATTTTTAATTTCTTCATCAGGCGGCCACCTGGATAACAAGGGAATACTTTTCTGCATTTTTAAATTTCTGCATTAGGCGCCCACCTAGATAACAAGGGAATAATTTTCGGCATTTTTAATTTCTGCATCAGGCGCTCACCTTGATAACAAGGGAATATTTTTCAGTATTTTAATTTCTGCATCAGGCGCCTACCTGGATAACAAGGGAATACTTTTCTGCATTTTAAATTTTCGCTCAGGCTCCTACCTGGATAACAAGGGAATACTTTTCTGAATTTTTAATTTTCGCTCAGGCGCCCACCTGGATATCAAGGGAATATTTTTTTGCATTTTTAATTTCTGGATCAGGCGCCCACCTGGATAATAAGGGAACAATTTTCTGCATTTTTAATTTCTGCATCAGGCGCCCACCTGGATAACAATGGAATATTTTTCTGCATTTTTCATTTCTGCATCAGGCGCCCACCTAGACAATAAGGGAATACTTTTCTGCATTTTTAATTTTTGCATCAGGCGCCCACCTGTATAACAAGGGAATACTTTCTACAAAATAAAAATTTTCTTTTATCTAACAAGTATTAGCATGATAGATTGTAGGCCCCATACTGGGGCAGAAAAAAGTTTTCTTTATTTTTTGTAATAAGCAAGTACCAACCCCGAAAACTGGGAAAAACATTTTGAAGTTATACAAGCAGAATGAAGCAATACGTTTGAAGCAAGTTACAAGCAAGAAGATTCATCGACGAATGGAAGATACAAACAAAAGAACAAGATGCAAGATGAAAGATCAAGGTAATACAAGACACAAGACATAGATAGGATTTTTTGTAATTCATAGATCATAGCTTAGGCTAGTTTCTTTTGTTTTACCATGGTGTAATAATGAGTCAGTCAGCCTTAACAACAACAACAGCAGTGAAATCACAGTCCATGGTAGCTTCGGCTACCAGACACTCTTGAGCTACACTGACCTGATTCCTGTATAACCCAGGATATGTAGGCAACCTCTGAAGCAGGGTGCGGTCAAACTTTTAAAAATGCTATACGGAATATGCAAGTGGGCAAAAATGCCTCATTACTGCACACTTGTCTTTGCACTGAAACTCTTCGTGTTCCCGAGTAAAGAGGGGCAGCTGTGAGCACTTGATTTTTACCCCAAGCAATTAATTCCAAAATAAAATGCAAAAATAATTTTTGATTGAAATTGTTTTGATTAGTGTGTAGAAAATACCAGTGTTTGTTTTAATTGTTAAAAATAAAATCGAAAGAAATTTGAAATAAGATACAAAAAGAAATCAATTGAGAAATATTAAAAAATATAGGGTAAATACTAGGAAATTAGAAAATCAAGGAAAAAATACAAAAAATCTAAAAATCAAGGAAAATACATCGATATATATTACAAGGAAAATAAGTCTAATATACAAGGGGAAATACAAGAAAATTAAATAAAAATACAATTCAAAAATAACAAAAAATACAAAATACAATTTGAAATAACAAAATTGGGCCAAATGCACAATAATATTAAGCCCAAAACAACACAACACAGACCAAGCCCAAATTAATTGAACCGTTCTGCCAAGATACAAGACCAAACGACACCGTATAACACGCTAAATCTGGGCCGTTGATACAATTTATTAATGGACCAAATAAGACGGTGGCTTTGTCAGTAAAACGACATAGTCTAGGAATTAAATCTCAGCCGTCCATCTCATTAAATCAAATGGATGAGACCAGTGTCTCAATTAAGCCAAACGATGTAGTCTAGCCAATTAAATCATGACCGTCCATCTTATTAATCTAATGGACTAGATGAATGGTTCATTAAACCAACCGATGACGTTTTGAAGGCCAACTGATCTTGGCCTTTCATCTCAGCAAATCCAACGGATGTTAAACAACAACACAAGTTTAATTTTTAAATCATACCCCCTACCCCGTTCATTCAGATCGATACATACACACACACACACATATTTCATAACACAAACCCTAGCTGCCCTTGCACCCCCTTCTCCCTCCCCTTCTCTCACAAGACCACCGGAACCCTACCGGTGGTCACTCTTCTGTTAACTTCTCTGGATCAGGCCACCCCTCTAAACACCCTTCTCCACTTTCTAACACTCTTATCTCTATTAACCTCACCCCAGAAAAACTCACCAGCCTTCCATTCTTGAAATTCCAGTTGCCGGAACACTAGCCGGCGGCCACCAAGCTACGAACTAGCCCTCCACCTTAACACCCTAGAACCGCCTTAAGACGATCTTTCACCCCATCCTATTGCCACACCTTGAATATACCCCAAACTCCTCGAATATTAGAAAATGTCTCGCCGGAACCCTACTCCGGAGAGCACCCAAAAACAAAACCTTTCAAAAACCTCACCTTGAGTCTCTCACTACCCTTTTACATACTCAAATCAACTTCCAAGAGTCTGCCTGGAAAGATTCATCATTTAAGAGACCCCAAGTCTTTAAAACGCTGAAACAATCAAGAAAGAAGAAAGAAAATGAAATAAAAAAGAAAAGAAAGAAAGAAAAGGAAAAAGAAAGGAAAAAGACGAAACCCTAAAGCTAAGTACCCTAAAACCTGCATTTGTTCAGTGGTTTGTGTTCTTATTTATTAAATCTGGATATGTTGCATGTTTAAAAATCCCTGTACATGTTAAAATTAATTAAAATTCCCTGAATCCACCTCTGTGCTATACTTTGCTCTTCTGTGTTCATATTTGTGAAAAGACCTGAGCTTATTACATGTGTATGCTTGAAATCAACTAAGTATTCTTAGTTCTGACTATAACTACCTGTAAATCATATGCTATTAGTAATTTTGTGTTATTGTTCAATAGATCCTATCTCGACTAGGGTTTTGATTAGTTAGAATTCAACCATTATCAATTTGTCTCTCTGAGTTCAGATTAATTTTAAAATTAGTCGTAATTAGGGCTATTTGTGCAAAACTACATAAAACTGGCTACATTTGCAATATGATTTACATGTTTGTTTCTTCTGAACTTCTGAGTGCTTATGCACATTCAGGTTATATGTGTAAAATGTCTATTGTGGTTTTATTTGTAACACAGTATGAGTCTTTGATTTTGTAAAGTTTATTTGTGGTTATTTTTGTAAGAGTGGTTAATTTTGAAAGGGTTATTTAGTCTGAAACTGGCTAAGAATTAAAACGAGTCTCAGGGGGTTATATTTTTAATACATTCAATTACCCAAGTCTTGGCAGACCTAATAGTAGGTCGGGTAAATAGCATTGAGTGTAAAGGGTAAAAGAGGAAAGGGAATTGGTATTTCTGTAGATTACATAGAGGTAATAAGGGTATAAATGAATTTAATGCTTGGTTTTACTGAAACTACCTAAACAATAAGGGGTAGATTAGGCATAGTTAAAAGAAAATTATGTTATAAACCTTAGCAAGTGAGGGCAACTAGGTAACATCCGCCCAATAGAACAATAAGGAATAGCCTAGAACCTTCTAGCAAGGGTTCAAGTGTATTTCCATTAGAATTCTGCTATACTTAATTGATTGAATTTAAAAAGAGTTGGGGTAGGAAATAGGAATACCTAATTCAAAACTCCCTCCCAAATTTATTCTATAAATAGGCTCTTTCAAGCCTAAAAAGGGGTTCACAATTTGAGAGTTCCAACCTTCAGATAATTAGGAGTTCAATTTTCTTGTACACAATCTTAGAGTCGAAAAAATCACTCAAAAGTGTTCTGAAATTTCAGAAATCCACTGGTCTTCTAATTAGCATACAATTCGAGTACTATTTCTAGAGTATGCTGGTTGTTCCTCTGTTATGTTTACTTCAACTTAGCTTGGATTTCTGTTTGCTCGAGTTATTTGGTGGTTGCCTACTAAGTTTAGAGACCTGCTGTGTTAATTGCTCCTGTTCGCTGTTGATATTTGGCTGCTGCTATTGCTGATTTCTCTTCTCCTTCATCCCTTAGAATTCATCGTTTTCCTTTCATTTGATCAGGTAAACTACTATCTCCTGAAGATGTAATTGAAACATGATAAAGGAATGAAATTATTGATTAATTTTGCTGAAGCTTTATTTCTATTTTTTTATATTTGTAGTTATAATTTGTAGATCTCTTGTAATTCTTTTAGGAATGGGTTGTAATAAGTACTAGACTATATGAACCCAATTTAGATTAAAGTAGCAGTAGATAATACTGTAGTAAACCTATCTATCAGGTTAGTTATAATGATCACCTAAATCTAAAACAAAAACCGGCTAAAACATAGCTAGTACACTTAGATTTATATATGCTCTGAAATTAGACATGTAATATTAGTACTTAGCTATTTTGTTAGTTGAATTCTGAATCAGAATCATCTAATTCAGAAAAATATGAAGTAGTTGAATTTCAAATCACATTACTGTTTTAACAAGTTGTTTTAGATATAAACTCATATTCAACTTCGTAAAAATGTCAATCTAAAACATAATTGTAATCTGAGTATGCTGTAGTTAAAAATGCAAGTGTTGTTTTCAGTTAAAGTAGATAGATAATTCTGCAAATAGTGTCTCAGCCAATAGATGATTTATAAAATCATACTTTGTTAATTTAGTAGTTAAATAGCAACAAGTTAAACTAGTGATTGACATTTTTAGTTAATTGACAATATTGAAATCAGTAATGATCAAATGTAATTTGTCATTGTTAGAAACAGTTAATTGTTATTACTGAATAATATTTGTTCGAAATGTTGTTATTGAAATGTTAATCTGCCTTAGCCCTGTTTTAGATAGTGATAGACTGGGCCCAAGTGTGAATAAGGGCCCAGATCCGGTTAAAACGTCTTTTGAGTCTGTAAGATCAGACACGAATAATATTGACTGGGCTGCAATTGGCCAGTCGCACCTTGGTGCATACTGATGGATCATCCCAAAGTCTAGGCCCAAGTAATAAAGATGGCTTGGACTCTTGCATACAACTTTGTAAAATAATTCTGAAACAATTATACTTAGGACGAACAACCAAAAATAGAAAACGTAGCTCATTTAAGATTGGACTTTAATAAAATAGGGATGAGCCTCGTTACAAAAAATGAAAACACACGAGGCCCCCAAATTAGTCTCAACATAAAAACTCTAGATTCAGAAGGACCGTTTAGCGAATTTCACGGTCTTTCCCAAAGTTAATAAAGACGTAGATACTTTAGGCGCGATTAATAATATTACATTCCTAGTACGAGTGCACATTTATGTGACTCAAATCCAAATCCCAGCGAAGTTGAAATGCACTAAAGTCACAGACGTACTGGTACGGTGTGACTTGAAATGCGTTTTTGCGATGTCGCAATTCTTAAAAATGACGAAGCGGGACATTAGTAATTCATAAAAATGAAGTATATAAAGAAACAAGATAACAACAAATTCGGCAGTTGAGCGACCGTGCTAGAACCACGGAATCCATGAGTGCCTAACACCTTCTCCCGGGTTAACAAAATTCCTTATCCAGATTTCTGATTTTGCAGACTGTTAACAGAGTCATAATTTTCTCTGTTCAGGATTAAACTGGTGACTTGGAACACCACTATTTTTCCAAGTGGTGACTCTTAAATTTAAATAAATAAATCCCATTCCGAATGTCCTTTAATTGGAAAAATTCCTTCCCTGTTATTATTATTATTATTATATCCCTTCCCGGGGTGTAGTATTAATAAGCGGTATAAGTAAAAAAGGAGATGTGACAGGGAATGAGGCCAGATCTTTTCCTGTGGCTTGAGCACCGTGGTGCTGATTGTGTAAGCAAGTGTTTTGAACTTATATGTTCAATATTGTCCTTATTAGCCGGGATGACGGTTGAATATCCATATGATGCGTATGTTCGTGCTGCGAGATGTATTGGTGTGACCTGGTGGAGATGAAAAAGTCTGCTGGATGACAGATGACTGATAAGTGCTCGATTCGGATTATGATCTATTGTGTAGCCCGAGTCATGGGTGCGTGAAGAATATTTTCATATATCCTAGTTGGAAAGTTAGTGCAATACTTGTGGCAGTATGAGTTCAGACTCAGGAAGGCTAAATTGGTTGTGTTATGTGTGTGACGGTGGGAGGTGTCCTGAAATACAAAATTGAGGCAAAGTGGGTGGGTTATCTCCTACGGAGTGGTCTTGCATGGTATGAACCTTGAGTGTATGTTACGGGATCTCATGTGTAATTGAAGGGCATGTGTTGAAATTTGAGAATTTGGGTCGCTTAGAGAGTGGACTCAACCGAGGGAAAAATGAATGTGAAGTTTGCAAAGGATTTCAGTGCCAGATGATCAGTGTTTTCATAAATTAGTAGATGATTTGAGTCTAATCTCACTATGTTATTACATCATCATTAGAGTAAAAGTGTTATGAAATATTAAGGCTGTTTTGATGTATGGCTTCGAGCCAAGTTGGGAAGGTTGTTGTTGATTATCAGATTGCACGGTTATGTTCTATGTTGGTTCCATGTCGAGGTATGTTGGCGGACCAGTTCTAGTTGCAGAAATTGAGCTGAGCATGGCACGTGTGAATGAAATTTTTGATAAAGGTTATATGGTGCTTCATAGATGTGTGAAAATAATAGGATGTCTCGAGCTGTTGTTGGAAAGGAATGCTCAGTATATAGAAAGGGAAGATGCTTGTTTGTATTGAGATGTAGTCGTATCCTATGGTGTTAGAGTGACAATGAGGCACAGGTGGTTTTGTTAGGTGAGCAGGCTTAATGCAAGTTGAATAGAGTAAATGACTCTCAAAAATGGTCTTAATGTGTTCAAGGTTCTACATGTGGTAATCAGGTGTCGTAAGGTTGTGTATGTGGTCAAGGACATTGTTTTCATTGGAAAACAAATCAAGACTTGTGGTATTTTATGCTAACTACGAGATTCTATGTATCAGTATCTGGGAAGTAATGGTAACAAATTCAAAATTTGCAGGAAGTTGTTCAAAATAAAGTATTCTAGAAAGTGGTATTTCTGGGAAACGGTTGAGAGGGTACTCAGTGGCCTAAGGGTCTTAGACAGTGTGGTCTTATGTTTGAGTCTCGTGTGGTAGACTTGGGTTATGGCATTTTGGTGCTACAGCAACATGGAATACCGAGTTAATGAAGAATCACGAAGGAAATTTGATTAATGGGATAGCTTGATAATAGACCAAAATGGTATGGTAAGGATAGGATTAATTCTTTGTATTGTGTTCGAGGTAATGGCCCTTATAGGTATTGTGCAATAAAAGCTCTTGAGCCTTTAGGGCTTGTTTAGCCTGGTTTGGATAGAAGGATTCTGTCCTGGCAGTTTAGTTTGTGGGTAGGAAAAAGGAGATGGAGTTCTCATGTTATCCTAGTGTGGTATAGTATATGCGATATGTTGTGGAGGACTAGGATTTGTGTGTGTAAGGTTATGGTTCAGTTCAAAATGGAAAGTCCTTAATTCGTAAGTAGCATGGGCAACTGCAAGTGAATAAATAATTGATCTTCAAATGATTAAGGAAAAATGGTACCACTATCATAGTGATTTGGCGATGGCTATATGTTGTAGAAAAAAGGAAATGTAATTAAGTTGATGGCACTTCGATGGTATTGCGGCATTTTCTTGTTGAATTGACTATTGATAATTGAGTTCGTTGATGGCAGTGGGAAATTTTAGAATATCTGTCGTGGGATGAATGGGTTCTTGATATGTGATATTTATTCATTCGGTAGAAATTGGGATCAAGTATTATGATTCGTATGCTATGTGGAATTGGAGGCGGCGGTCCTAATATTCGAGCTATTTTTGATGGTGGATCGTGTGTATCGGTACTGTTTGGCGAGTATTGGGATTTGGAGACTCGAGTGAATCTTTCATTGCTGGCATGCTAGATTTTTGGATGTGATGTTGGAGTTCAGACTTGTTGTCTCAGTGTTAGATTAATTCTGGACTATTGCATTATGGGCTATGCCGGAAACGCCACGGTTTGAGTGGCGAGGTGCATTGGGTTATGTCATTGTGGAGTGGTTTATATTTTAAAGACCCAGTAGATGGCTAGGAGGGATTGCTTTTCCTATTGAACATTCATGATGGATGTCAGTGCAGAGGTTGCTACTATTATGCCAGTTTCGGCGTTAAGGGACTTTTCGGATGCGTGTTCCATCTTGGGTTGACTCAGCTAGTTCTGAATTGTTTTGTGGAGGGATAGGTTGATTCGACCGTTGTTGAGCTTATCAACGATCTGGAGAGATCTATGAGTTGTTTTCTACGTTGTGAGACATTATGATTTACGGGCTATGGGCATATCTGGTGCTGTGCTATCAGGATTCATAGTGGAAGTTGTGGGGGAAACCTCAGTTGTGCTTGAGTTTTGTAGCTTATAATGCTATTTGTAGATATTGTGTACACTCAGTATACTTACGATCTGTGCTCACTATATTGTTGTAATGAGCAAATCTGGCTGGATGTTCATCTCCTTATCTGAGATATATGTATGGATCGGGTGGCACGCCGCCATGGATATGTGTGGATCGGGTGGCAAGCCATCATGTGTATGTTATTTGGATCAGGTTGCACACCGCAACAGTATGATGTTGAGAATAGAGTTCCATATGTTACTTGTATGCCTTGCTTCCTTGTTTCTGAGGAAAGTCTGTATTGGGAGTTGCTCAGCGAACATCGCATCGGTTGTGTCCTATCAGAATTGAATGGTGTATATTACTTGCTTCACTGTGGGTGTGATGGATTGTTTGGTTTCAGACGTCAATTTGTGCGTGGCTGTCTATTTTGAGCATGGTGACTTGAGATGTTCATGTGTAATAGTGGTTGGATAGGATCGCGCATTGTGGCGAGGCCACGTGAAGTTATAATCTTTCAAGGAGGATTTAGGTACTCTATTTCTGTTATGTGAGACGGGGTCTCAACTTAGTGTTGTAATGGTACTAATGAGCTTGAGGTACCACTCTTTCGTTTGAGTCAATTGTCATGATTTGAGTATGTTCAGACTATTTCTCATCGATGCATGTATTATACAAGTTGTGGCTTAGGCCTGTGTTGAGGTATCATATTACCATAGTGGAGTGTTGGATTTTAGGTGATCATTGGAGTCATTAATGAATTAGATCAGATGTGAT
The DNA here is from genome assembly GCA_032618575.1 of Nicotiana noctiflora. Lineage (NCBI taxonomy): Eukaryota > Viridiplantae > Streptophyta > Magnoliopsida > Solanales > Solanaceae > Nicotiana > Nicotiana noctiflora. Next base: position 551,333 of record JASVEL010003021.1, read on the forward strand.
ATCAGCTTGTTAGAAGGATAAAAATCAAGGTCTGGTCCGAGAATCTCTTGTGGTATAGGTCAAAAGGGAAGTGGCTTCACGTATGGTTGATCTGAGGAATAGTTGCAGTTTATCGCATGTTTTAATTATCGTTGGAAACATATAAAAGTGTTGGAATAAGACTTTAGCTAATAAGATGTTCTTATCGGTAATTGAGTATAGTGGGCAACTGCGATAAATAGAGACTGTCATTTCGAGTGTTGGCTTGTGTGGTATGTTGTATGATTTCATCTGAGTTTGCAGGTGTGAGTGCTACAACTGGTTCAGGTTTATTCTGGGTATGATTTCATAAGTGCAATGTGGTTCTACGATTTACGATCTAGACGGACTGTGGAATTTTAGATGAATCGTATTATCGGACCCATGTGAGTTAGGGTGACGTGGGATCACCCTAGGTGTATGCTTGGTAAGGTCATTCAGCTATTGGTTGGCTTTTAATACAACTCCGGGCACGCTTGAGGACGAGCATTAGTTTATGTTAGGGAGGATGTGACGACCTGACCCGTCATCTCATGTGTTTCCGCCATGTTTCCCCCATACTGTGTTACTTTGTGTTCCTATATCAGTATTTGAGTTTATCGGGTTGAATGGAATTGGTTTTAGTTGGAAATGAGGCACTTAGCCTCTTAGAAGGAAGCTTATTTTGGAAAAGTCAACCAGAAGTTGACTATGTAGTTAGAGGGCTCGAATGTGAATTTCGATGGTTCGGTTACCTTCGGGGGTTGATTTGTGACTTAGGAGTGTGATTGGAGTTGAATTTGGAGGTCCGATGTTGAACTAGGCTTGAATTTGCGAAGTTAGAATTTTGGCGAATTCTGGTGGATGGGTGAAATTTTGATCTGAGGGTCAGAATGGAATTCCAAGAGTTGCAGTAGCATCGTTAGCTGATTTTGGATATGTCTGCAAATTTTCAGGTCATTCAGACGTCATTTGGTCGGGTTTAGATTGAAAGTGCATTTCGGAAGTTCTTGAAGAACTTAGGCTTTAATTTGGTGAAATTTGATGATTTTTATGTTAACGATAGTGATTTGATGATTTCAGCAAGTTTGAATAAGGTAATGGATCATCTCTGTGCTTTTGGTTGAGGTCCCCGGGGCCTCGAGGTGAGATCGGGTGATGAAACGGAGAGTTTGGAGTTGTTGCATGATTTTTGGGTTGCAGGTTCTTTTGTTTCCGCATCTGCGGAAAAGGGGCCGCATAGGCGGTTCCGCAGATGCGGTGTTTGGGTTGCAGGTGTGGTCTGGGAGGCCTTGGCATGGACCATAGGTACGGAAGGAAATACGCATAAGTGGTGACCGCATGAGCGGTTTTGGACCGCAGAAGCGGTCACTGGTGAGTTAAGTTAGATCGCAAAATCGGTCGTTTGGTCATAAAAGCGGGAGCCGCAGTTGCGATAATCCGACCGCAAAAGCAAAAATCATTTTTGGCATGAGGGTTTTATATTATATTTCATCCGCGAGTGTTATGCATTTTTCCTCCGTTTTAGAACGTCCTTTGGGAGCTTTTGGATGGGAATTTCACAGGGATTCAAGAGGAATCAACTTAAGGTAAGAATCTTGGTCTTAAAAAATGATTATGTTATGAAATTGCTCTAGAAATTCATGGAAATTAAGCCTAAGGTTGATGAATTAGGGTTTGAGTTTTTGATATTTCAAATTGGGAATTGATAGGTCATTTGAGCTCGGATTTGGGAGTTCTTGGTATGTTGGACTCGTGGCGAGACGAGGAATCCGATAATGTGAGTTTTGTAATTTTTCAAGAAGCGAGCCAGGGGCTCGGGTTTTCCTAGTTTCAAGATTATTGCTATATTTTGACTACTTTTGATTGGATATTGTTCCCTTGGCATAGTGTGATGTTTTCACTTTGATTTTTGGTTAGATTCGACGCGCGTGGAGGCCGGTCTGAGGGACAAAGGCGTCACGGGCTAGAGATTTTGCCGGTACGAGGTGAGTAAAACTTGTAAATGATATCCTGAGGGTTTGAAACTCCGGATTTGCACATAATAGTGCTGTATTGAGGTGATTTGCATGCTAGGTATAAGCGTGGGGTACAGCACCGTTGAGAATTATGACTTGGTCTGTCCCGGTTGTGGATTTTACTGCATAATTGATTGCAATTTACCTGATACTATTATGATTTGGGCTAATTACCATATATTGGGCTTTGTGTGATTATTTGGATCCTTCGGGGATCAGTATCACTGCTTTTGCATTACTTGGCGTATTATTAGGTCTTAGTCAAAGGTTTTAATACGATTTTGCAAAACTCAACTATTTTTCTATGATTTGAAAAACTTGAGCAATATTTTATTATCGTTTGAGCTGAGAACTATCATTTTAAAATGTGCCTAAGTGGCTTATGCACATTTCTGGACTGAGCATGGATCGGGCTGTGCACCCCAGCAGTGTTATAGTGATTTCTGAATATATGGACGGCTCAGGCTGCACGCCACAGCGATAATATATTAATATTGAGGCCGAGAGCCTGTTTTAAACCAAGACATGGCTGTATTGCGCTTGGGCTGTAGGAGCCCCTTCGGAGTCTGTACATACCCCCAGTGAGCGCCGTCGACGTTAAATGGATTGGAATGCATGCCGCAGTGGGTATCGGAGTGTACCGTCAGATGCATGGCATCACATTCATGCTTTTGTGCATTTTTTGTTGTTGTGTTATTTCTTGAGATATTTATTTGTTGGTCTTATATTGTATGATCACTTTTAAAGAGGATAAATTTGAGACAGTCGTAACAATGACACTATATGATGTAAATGAGTCAGGTAATAACGGCTGACCAGGAACAAGAATATTGCCTGTAGGGCGAGTTATGATCTCAATTATACATACTTGTTTGTGCCCGAGGGGCTGACTTGCACTACCTATTCTGCATTTAATTACTTAACTATTGGAAGAAGGATTTTTTCCAAAGAAGATTTTAACTGAGCTAGATATTTCTAAAGGATTTTTACAGAATTATTGTTTTTCTCAAAAGGTTGTACTGTCCTATATAGCGTGATGGAATGCTCTTACATGATATCTTACCGCTCAGTATTATTTACTCTTATTACCACTAAGTTGGAAGTACTCACTTTACTCCCTGCACCTCGCGTGCAGTTGCAGGTATTGTTCACCCTATAGGGGGTTATTAGCTGATTGAAGATATACTAATGTAGCTGAGCAAGGTGACCGCTAGCGTCCGCGGCACCGCACTTCATATTTAATTTCTCGATTTTTATTTTGTATATATATTATTGGCCTTAGAGTAGTGTTCCTACTTCTTAGATGCTCCTGACTTGTGACACCCCGGTCGGGTATGTGGGGTTGTAAACACTGATTATTATTGTCATTAAGTTGTATTAATCTATTCACCTTTGTTTGATAACTGTTAAAGAAACAAACTGGGATAACTGGTTGGCCTTGTCTTCACGAGAGACGTCATCACGGTCGGGTTTGGGAGATGGGTCGTGACACTTTTCCAGATTGATCACGTAGAAGAATTATGAGTGCACCTAAGAATATAATATTTTTAATATCATAAAATCGGTACATGCATAGTAACTTCATGTGTACTAATATTCTGTATGTAAGGTTGTCAAAATAAATAATTACATGTAGCTAGTGTAGTATATCATATTATACTGCACAATAATGTAAAATAATTTTTTGTTTTTATACAGAAGAAGATGAATAATTAATAAAAACTTCTTGGATGCACTCAAAGTAAGATGCAATATTTCAATGATGCAAACACTATTTATAATTATATTTTGTATATGTTCTAATGTCAAGAAAATACTCTTGTTATCTAAGTCCATTGATGATTACTTATATTCATATTGTAATAATGCTAATCAATTAAGAAGCAGTTTATTAAAATCGTCACATCCTTACTCATAAATAAAGAAATCATGGTGAAGTAGGAATATCTTTGTCTTTTTCTTTAAAAAAAATATAATTGAGAAAAATTAAGTATCCAACAAAATATATCATTGTTCTTGAAAAAGAGAGAAACAGGTGGTACATGATAATTTTAGATCAGAGAGAACTTTAAAAGAAGATAACATATTGTGATGGTTAGAGACTGTAACGACCCGGCCCGTCGTTACGGGAATTACCACCCCGTTACCTTGCATTTACATATATTATGCTTTTAAAACAGTATTAGAGTATATCGGGTGAGTTAAGAGTGATTTGGATTGAAAATGAAACAAATAGCATGTTTGAAGAAAGCTTGAATATAAAAAGTCAACCAAGAGTTTACTACTGAGTTAGAGTGCTCGGAACCGGATTCCGATGATTCGACTAGTTCCGGGGGATCATTTATGACTTAGGAAAATAATCGGAATTGAATTCGGAGGTCCGGTGTAGTTTTAAGCTTGAATTGGCGAATGTTGAATTTTGGCGAAGACCGGATGGTAGGTGATATTTTGATCCGGGGTCGGAATGGAATTTTCGACAGTTTCTGTAGCTTCGTTATGTGATTTTGGTTATGTCTGCAAATTTTCAGGTCATTCGGACATTGTTTGATCGGGTTTTGGGTTGAATGTTAGTTTTGAAAGTTTTGAAGAAACTTAGGCTTGAATCCGTGGATAATTGGTGATTTTGATGTTTAGGATGGTGTTTTTATGATTGGAACAAGTTCGAATAAGGAATTAGGATGTGTTGGTGTGTTTGAATGAGGTCCCGGGGTCCTCGGGGTGTTTTCGGATGGTTAATCGGGAGAAAAACATGGAAATTGCAGGTTTGAAGAGTCCTGTTTCTGTTGTTTCCGCGAGTCCGCAGAAGCGGACGAGGGGCGCAGGAGCGCTTGGTTACGCAGAAGCGGAACATTTTCCGCCGAAGCGGAACATTTTCCGCCGAAGCGGCATCGCTGGTGCGAGCCAGTGATCGCAGAAGCGGACGAGAAGAAAATGGGAAGGTCCGCAGAAGCGGAAGGGAAGCCGCTTAGGCGAGTCCGCAGAGGCGGACGCCTAGTCGCAGAAGCGGAAATATCCGCAGATGCGATCGAATCTCCGCGGAAGCGGACGCGTAGGAGCGGAAATTCTTCCGCAGAAGCGAAAATCGCTGTAAGTAAGTGTATCAGAAGTTAGAAAAATTTCAGAACATTTCACACATTTTGCGCAGAAGCGAAAATCGCTGTAAGTTAAGTGTATCAGAAGTTAGAAAAATTTCAGAACATTTCACACATTTGGGTCTCGGCTTTAGAGGCGATTTGGGCGATTTTGAAGAGAAACTCAAGGGAAATCATCAGGTAAGCAACTATGGACTTAAACTATGATTAGTATTGGTATTATTATGCAATTATATCATGAAAGTGGAAGAATTTGGGGTGATTCATGGAAGATTTAACCCTAGGCTTGAACTTTAGAAAATCAAGGTTTTGAATGAGCAAATGGAGTCCGAATTTGGTAAAATTGATATGCTTAGACTCGTATTGAGATGAGGGTTCCGAATATGTGACTTTCGTAATTTTTCGAGAATCATACCGAAAGTCGGGTTTTACCAACTTAGTGTAATTATGCGAATTTCATATAAATTGAAGTGGGTTATGATTCTTTGACCCGTAATTGATATAATTATTGTGGTTTGACTAGATTCTACGCACGAGGGAGCGAAATTCAAAGGGAAAGGCATCGCGGACGAGTCTACGACCGGCTAGAGGTGAGTAGTTTGTGTATATAGTAGCCGGAGGGTTCGAAACCCCGGCTTAGCACATTGTGACGCTAATAGGGCGTGGCTCGCACACCGTGGCAGGTGCGGGATTGATTGTGATTGGGGATTGAGACTTGGTCCATCCCGGAAATGAATAATATGTTGTTAGTGTTGGAAATACACTGTATTTGATATATTTGTGGGCCGTAAGCCTTGTTTGGGGCCTTGTGGCGATCTGTAGCGTCCTTAGAGGACAATATTTATGTGATAGCTAAAATTGCTTAAATCACTGATCTCAGTCCCGGAAATTGTAATCACACTTTTGAAATGCTAAGTCACCGGCTTTTACAAACTTAATAAAGTTAAAGTATTTTTCATAAATTATGAATTGAGAACCTGGAATTAAGGAAAATGAACTGTTTTGTGACTTAATTGCTTATTGTGGACTGAGTATGGGATCGGGCTGCACGCCGCAGTGGTTGATGTGAGGATCGGGCTGCACGCCGCAGTAGTATTGCGCTTGGGCTGTAGGAGCCCCTCCGGAGTCTGTACACACCCCCAGTGAGCGCCGTCGACGTTAAATTGGATCGGGCTACACGCCGTAGCGGTTATCTGCATTGCATTGCATTTGTACTTGTTGAATTACTCTGTGGTAGTTGTATTGGATTGTTGTTGCTAGTTCGTAGGAGATTCGGACTGTAGTGTAGCTTCATATTGTGGTATTTTGTGGATTTCTTACTGTCAGCTACATATATATATTTGTTACTCACTGAGTACTTAGTACTCACCCCTACTCCCTGTACCTTTTGTGTGCAGACTCAGGTACTCAGGAGCAGTAGACGGGCATCTCCATCGTTTACCTTGTCACATCGAGTTGCTGAGGTAGCTGCCTACGTTCGCAGAACCTAGCTTCTCCTCTCATTCCAGTTGTTATTTTATATTTTGTATTCAGACTTGAGTACTTCTATATCGTACTCTCTATTTCTGTTGGGTTTTGTTAGAGGCTCTAGACTTGTGACTCCGGATCTTTGGGAGTGTCAGTACTTTTGTTCAGTATTATTATTATTGGAGTTCTTAAACTCATATATTCTTGTTGGGTTGTCCATTTGGGGACTAGTATTGTGTTATAATTAAACTGTTGGTTTGGCTGGCCTAGCTTGATTGTTGGGCGCCATCACGACCGGATTTGGGTCGTGACAAGTTGGTATCAAAGCTCTAGGTTATTAGGACTCGCGAGTCATGAGCCGGTTTAGTAGGCTTTCGCGGATCGGTACGTAGACGTCCGTATCTATCTTCGAAGGGCTACAGAAACTTTAGGAAAAACCTCATTTTCTTGAATTCATATCGTGCGATTTGTGTTATCATGAAATTAAATCTTTCCATATTCTATTCTCTCGCGGATGGCGAGAACACGAGCTAACGGACGTGGCGGATGACCACCATTGGCACCCGGAGGCCGTGGTTGTGGTAGAGGTAGGGCAGCGGCGCCAGCACTCGCCGACCCACCGGTGGCCCGGACTCGGGACCGTGTTCCGGCGGCGGACGCTCCGGCAGCTCAGGTTCAAGCACCGGCGGTGCCTGATCGTGATACCGGGTCTTCGGGAGACCTTGGCTCGGATATTATCGGTGTGCACGAGCTTGGCACGGTAGTTGCTTGCTACTCGCTGCGTATCTTCTTCACGGGCGAGGGGAGGGAATCGGACCCCTGTGGCTCACACACCCGAGCCGGTTCGGCCGGTTGCGCCCGTTGCACCGGCTCCTACATATGTGGTTCCGGTTATGCCCGACGATGAGCGAGCGTCGTTTGGAGAGATTTGAGAGGTTACGACCTCCGACATTCGGTGGAGCCGAGGGCGAGGATGCCCGGGGTTTTCTTGACGGATGTCAGCGCATGCTTCGCACCGCGGGTATTCTAGAGTCCGGCGGTGTTTCATTCACCACTTTTCAGTTCACAGGTGCAGCATTTCAGTGGTGGGAGGATTTTGAGAGGCGTAGGCCCGCCGGGGCAGTGCCCCTCACTTGGCAGCAGTTCTCCACGGTATTTTTGGAGAAGTACGTACCTCAGTCTCAGAGAGAGGAGCTGCGACGTCAGTTCAAGTGGTTGAAGCAGGGAGAGATGACAGTTAATCAGTACGAGATGAGATTCACACAGCTGGCCCGCCATGCCATATGGATGGTTCCTACCGACAGGGAGAGGATCCGGAGATTTATTGATGGTCTTATTTATCCCATCCGCATATTGATGACCAGGGAGAGAGTTTCGACAGTTACCTTTGAGGAGGTGGTTGATGCTGCCCGTCACATTGAGATAGATCGCCGCAGAGAGCGAGAGGAGAGAGAGGCTAAGAGGCCTCGTGGTACCGGCAGTTACAGTGGTGCTCCGTCTAGGGGCCAATTTCAGCATAGCAGAGGTCGCTCTTTCAGGTCTCATCAGTCTGGACGTACAGAGTCCAGTGGGGTTTCATCCGATCGTGGTCGTCAAGGCCAGCAGGGTTATCAGGGTCAGCAGAGCCGCCAGCAGAGTCAGCCCTGCACTGAGTGCTCTTCCAGCTCAGAGCTCTGCTCCTGTTTCCTCAGCACAGGGTTCATCTGTAGCGAGGGGTCCTCAGCAACCCCTTCTTCCATCTTCAGGCCGTTGTTTTGAGTGCGGTGATTTGGGCCATATCAGAAGAGAGTGTCCTCAATGGCTTTGTAAGCGGTCTCAGCAGAGGGATCAGCCCTCGTCTTCTACTCCTATTTCTTCGGCGCCAACACAGTCGGCTAGGACTGGTGTCTAGGTATCCAGAGGTCGCCCTAGGGGTAAAGATCGTACTGGTGGAGGCCAGGCTCGTTTCTATGCTCTTTCGGATAGGAAGGATGCTAGTGCTTCAGATGCGGTTATTTCAGGTATTATCTCAGTCTGCCACAGGAATGCTTCTGTCTTATTTGATCCCGGATCCACCTATTCTTATGTCTCTACTTATTTTGCACATCATTTGGGTATGACCCGTGGTATTCTTGCTTTGCCCGTACATGTGTCTACCCCGGTGGGGGATACTGTTGTTGTGGATCAGGTATATCGATCCTGTCTTATTACTATTGGGGGTCTGGAGACCCGAGTTGATCTATTACTACTGGGCATGGTAGATTTCGATGTTATCCTAGGCATGGATTGGCTATCTCCTTATCATGCGATTCTGGATTGTCATGCCAAGACAGTCACACTAGCTATTCCAGGTAATCCGAGGATCGAGTGGCGTGGCTTGACTGATTATGTGTCCGACAGGGTGATTTCTTATATAAAGGCTCAACGAATGATTGGCAAGGGTTGTTTATCTTGTTTGGCCTTCATTAGAAATGTTGAGGCCGAGACACCCAGTCTTGATTCGGTCCCCATTGTGAGGGAGTTTCCAGATGTATTTCCAGCAGACCTACCAGGCATGCCGCCTGATAGAGATATTGACTTTGGTATTGATTTGGTGCCGGGCACTCAGCCCATTTCTATTCCTCCCTATCGCATGGCACCAGCAGAGTTAAAAGAATTAAAAGAACAGCTTCAGGAACTCTTAGATAAGGGTTTCATTCGTCCAAGTGTGTCACCTTGGGGTGCACCGGTGTTGTTCGTAAAGAAGAAAGATGGCACAATGAGAATGTGCATTGATTACAGGCAGCTGAACAAGGTAACAGTGAAAAATAAGTACCCATTACCTCGTATTGAGGACCTATTTGATCAGCTACAGGGAGCTAGTGTATTTTCTAAGATTGATCTTCGATCGGGCTATCATTAGTTGAAGATCAGGGACTCGGATATTATGAAGACAGCGTTCAGGACGCGATATGGGCACTACGAGTTCCTGGTGATGTCTTTCGGGTTGACTAATGCCCCAGCGGCATTCATGCACTTGATGAATAGTGTATTTCGGCCGTACCTTGATTCTTTTGTGATTGTGTTTATTGATGATATCCTGGTATATTCACGCAGCCAGGAGGAGCATGCACAACATTTGAGAGTGGCATTGCAGAGGTTGAGAGAAGAGAAGCTTTATGCAAAATTCACTAAGTGTGAGTTATGGCTTGATACCGTGGGTTTTCTGGGACATGTAGTGTCCAGTGATGGTATTCGGGTTGATCCACAGAAGGTCGAGGCAGTACAGAATTGGCCCAGACCTTCCTCAGCTACAGAGATTCGGAGTTTTCTCGGCTTGGCAGGCTATTATCGTCGGTTTGTTCGGGATTTCTCATCTATTGCTTCACCGTTGACTAAGTTGACACAGAAGAATGCTCCATTTGTGTGGTCTGATGTATGTGAAGAGAGCTTTCAGAAGCTCAAAGAGGCTTTGACCACCGCCCCAGTACTTGTGTTACCATCAGCTTCGGGGTCATATACGGTGTATTGTGATGCTTCTAGAGTTGGACTCGGTTGTGTGTTGATGCAGGAGGGTAGAGTTATTGCATATGCTTCTCGTCAGCTAAAGCCCCACGAGAAGAACTACCCTGTTCATGATTTGGAGTTAGCTGCTATTGTTCATGCCTTGAAGATTTGGAGGCATTATCTATATGGTGTATCTTGTGATGTATATACGGACCACCGCAGCCTTCAGCATTTGTTTAAGCAAAAAGATCTAAATTTGAGGCAGCGGAGATGGCTTGAATTGCTTAAAGATTATGATATTACTATCTTGTATCATCCCGGGAAAGCCAATGTAGTGGCTGATGCATTGAGCCGGAAGGCTATTAGTATGGGCAGTTTGGCGTATATTCCAGTTGGGGAGAGACCCCTAGCAGTTGATGTTCGGGCGTTAGCTAATCAGATGGTAAGGCTGGATATTTCTGAGCCCAGTCGGGTGATGGCTTGTGTAGTAGCTCGTTCTTCTTTATATGATCGTATTCGAGAGCGCCGGTATGATGATCCACACTTACTTGTCCTTAAGGACAGAGTTCAGCATGATGATGCTAGAGATGTCACTATTGATAGTGATGGTGTATTGCGGATGCAAGGCCGGATATGTGTGCCCAATGTTGATGGCCTTCGTGAGTTGATATTGGAAGAGGCCCACAGCTCGCGGTATTCTATTCATCCAGGAGCCGCGAAGATGTATTAGGATTTGAAGCAGCATTACTGGTGGAGAAAGATGAAGAAAGATATTGTTAGCCATGTGGCTCGGTGTCTAAACTGTCAGCAGGTCAAGTATGAGCATCAGAGACCTGGTGGTGTATTCCAGCGTATTGATATTCTGGAGTGGAAGTGGGAAAGAATAACTATGGACTTTGTTAGCGGACTCCCTCGGACGGCGAGGAAGTTTGATTCAGTTTGGGTGGTGGTGGATAGGTTGACTAAGTCAGCTCACTTCATCCCAGTGTGTACTACCTATACCTCGGAGCGGTTGGCAGAGATATTCATCCGTGAGATAGTGAGATTGCATGGAGTTCCCATTTCCATTATATCAGACAGAGGTACCCAGTTCACATCTCAGTTCTGGAGGACATTTCAGCGAGAGTTGGGTTCACAGGTAGAGTTGAGCACAGCATTTCATCCACAGACGGATGGGCAGTCCGAGCGTACTATTCAGATATTGGAGGACATGTTGCGTGCTTGTGTCATTGATTTTGGTGGTTCATGGGCTGATTATTTGCCTCTGGCGGAGTTTGCTTACAATAATAGCTATCAGTCCAGCATTCAGATGGCACCGTATGAAGCTTTATATGGGAGGCGGTGTAGGTCTCCAGTTGGTTGGTTCGAGCCCGGCGAGGCTAGGTTGTTAGGGACAGAGTTAGTCCAAGATGCCTTAGATAAGGTGAAGGTGATTCAGGAGAGACTTCGCACGGCTCAGTCGCGTCAGAAGAGTTATGCAGACCGGAAGGTCCGAGATGTGTCTTATTCAGTAGGTGAGAAGGTGTTGCTGAAAGTTTTGCCTATGAAGGGTGTTATGAGGTTTGGAAAGAAAGGGAAGTTGAGCCCAAGGTTTATTGGACCTTTTGAGGTGTTTAGGAAAGTTGGGGAGGTGGCTTATATGCTTGCTTTGCCACCCAGTTTGTCGGGAGTTCACCCGGTGTTCCATGTATCTATGCTCCGGAAGTATGTCGGAGACCCGTCTCATGTGTTGGACTTCGGCACGATACAGCTAGATGAGGATTTGACTTATGATGTGGAACCAGTAGCCATTTTGGGTCGACAGGTTCGTAAGCTGAGATCTAAGGACATAGCTTCAGTGAAAGTGCAGTGGAGAGGTCATCCCGTGGAGGAAGCAACTTGGGAGACCGAGCAGGAGATGCGGAGCAGATATCCACACTTGTTTGATACTCCGGGTATGTTTCTTAACCCGCTCGCGGACGAGCATTTGTTTAAGTTGGGGAGAATGTAACGACCCGGCCCGTCGTTACGGGAATTACCACCCTGTTACCTTGCATTTACATATATTATGCTTTTAAAATAGTATTAGAGTATATCGGGTGAGTTAAGAGTGATTTGGATTGAAAATGAAACAAATAGCATGTTTGAAGAAAGCTTGAATATAAAAAGTCAACCAAGAGTTTACTACTGAGTTAGAGTGCTCGGAACCGGATTCCGATGATTCGACTAGTTCCGGGGGATCATTTATGACTTAGGAAAATAATCGGAATTGAATTCGGAGGTCCGGTGTAGTTTTAAGCTTGAATTGGCGAATGTTGAATTTTGGCGAAGACCGGATGGTAGGTGATATTTTGATCCGGGGTCGGAATGGAATTTTCGACAGTTTCTGTAGCTTCGTTATGTGATTTTGGTTATGTCTGCAAATTTTCAGGTCATTCAGACATTGTTTGATCGGGTTTTGGGTTGAATGTTAATTTTGAAAGTTTTGAAGAAACTTAGGCTTGAATCCGTGGATAATTGGTGATTTTGATGTTTAGGATGGTGTTTTTATGATTGGAACAAGTTCGAATAAGGAATTAGGATGTGTTGGTGTGTTTGAATGAGGTCCCGGGGGCCTCGGGGTGTTTTCGGGTGGTTAATCGGGAGAAAAACATGGAAATTGCAGGTTTGAAGAGTCCTGTTTCTGTTGTTTCCGCTCTTGCGGAATTATGGGCGCAGGAGCGAGTCCGCAGAAGCGGACGAGGAGCGCAGAAGCGCTGGGCATCGCAGAAGCGGAACATTTTCCGCTGAAGCGGCATCGCTGGAGCGGAAGGTGAGCCGCAGAAGCGGCCAAGGGCCATGGGTGAAGGATCGCAGAAGCGGAAGGGTAGCCGCTTAGGCGAGTCCGCAGAGGCGGACGCCTAGTCGCAGAAGCGGGAAAACCCGCAGGAGCGATCGAATCTCCGCAGAAGCGGACGCACAGAGGCGGTCCGTATATCGCAGAAGCGGAAATGGCCGGCTAGGCCTGGAACCGCTGAAGTGACCCTTTGGTCGCGGATACGGGCGCGTAGGAGCGGAAATTCTTCCGCAGAAGCGAAAATCGCTGTAAGTTAAGTGTATCAGAAGTTAGAAAAATTTCAGAACATTTCACACATTTGGGTCTCGGCTTTAGAGGCGATTTGGGCGATTTTGAAGAGAAACTCAAGGGAAATCATCAAGTAAGCAACTATGGACTTAAACTATAATTAGTATTGGTATTATTATGTAATTATATCATGAAAGTGGAAGAATTTGGGGTGATTCATGGAAGATTTAACCCTAGGCTTGAACTTTAGAAAATCAAGGTTTTGAATGAGCAAATGGAGTCCGAATTTGGTAAAATTGATATGCTTAGACTCGTATTGAGATGAGGGTTCCGAATATGTGACTTTCGTAATTTTTCGAGAATCGTACCGAAAGTCGGGTTTTACCAACTTAGTGTAATTATGCGAATTTCATATAAATTGAAGTGGGTTATGATTCTTTGACCCGTAATTGATATAATTATTGTGGTTTGACTAGATTCTACGCACGAGGGAGCGAAATTCAAAGGGAAAGGCATCGCGGACGAGTCTACGACAGGCTAGAGGTGAGTAGTTTGTGTATATAGTAGCCTGAGGGTTCGAAACCCCGGCTTAGCACATTGTGACGCTAATATGGCGTGGCTCGCACACCGTGGCAGGTGCGGGATTGATTGTGATTGGGGATTGAGACTTGGTCCATCCCGGAAATGAATAATATGTTGTTAGTGTTGGAAATACACCGTATTTGCTATATTTGTGGGCTGTAAGCCTTGTTTGGGGCCTTGTGCCGATCCTGTAGCGTCCTTAGAGGACAATATTTATGTGATAGCTAAAATTGCTTAAATCACTGATCTCAATCCTGGAAATTGTAATCACACTTTTGAAATGCTAAGTCACCGGCTTTTACAAACTTAATAAAGTTAAAGTATTTTTCATAAATTATGAATTGAGAACTGGAAATAAGGAAAAATGAGTTGTTTTGTGACTTAATTGCTTATTGTGGACTGAGTATGGGATCGGGCTGCACGCCGCAGTGGTTGATATGTGGATCGGGCTGCACGCCGCAGTAGTATTGCGCTTGGGCTGTAGGAGCCCCTCCGGAGTCTGTACACACCCCCAGTGAGCGCCGTCGACGTTAAATTGGATCGGGCTACACGCCGTATCGGTTATGTGCATTGCATTGCATTTGTACTTGTTGAATTACTCTGTGGTAGTTGTATTGGATTGTTGTTGCTAGTTCGTAGGAGATTCGGACTGTAGTGTAGCTTCATATTGTGGTATTTTGTGGATTTCTTACTGTCGGCTACATATATATATTTGTTACTCACTGAGTACTTAGTACTCACCCCTACTCCCTGCACCTTTTGTGTGCAGACTCAGGTACACAGGAGCAGTAGACGGACATCTCCAGCGTTTACCTTGTCACATCGAGTTGCTGAGGTAGCTGCCTACGTTCGCAGAACCTAGCTTCTCCTCTCATTCCAGTTGTTATTTTATATTTTGTATTCGGACTTGAGTACTTCTATATTGTACTCTCTATTTCCTGTTGTGTTTTGTTAGAGGCTCTAGACTTGTGACTCCGGATCTTTGGGAGTGTCAGTACTTTTGTTCGGTATTATTATTATTGGAGTTCTTAAACTCATATATTCTTCTTGGGTTGTCCATTTGGGGACTGGTATTGTGTTATAATTAAACTGTTAGTTTGGCTAGCCTAGCTTGATTGTTGGGCGCCATCACGACTGGATTTGGGTCGTGACAGAGACTTGTGCTGATAACATGTTATGAAATAAAAGTAATTTAGTAAAACATTAACAAACAATAGCGATAAAGGTAAGGAAGAGATTTTCTTCTTCAATTGTGTGTATTTTTCCATTGCAATTACATGGCCTTTTATAGGCATAAAAAGTAAAGACGATGGACACAAAATATGAGATTTATTCTTTATGCTATTCACAATGTGGGAATCCAATGTAGCATCCAATGTCGCATCAGATATAATATCCAATGTACAAACTATTCATAACATTAAGCATTTGATTTCTATTTTCTTTTTTCATTATTCTCTCTCTCTCTCTCTTGTTGTGCTTCTTCTTCGGCTTTTCTCTGTTTGCCCTTTTCTCTTTTTATGGTAGGTTCTGCTTTTTCTTCTCTGTTTCCTTTTTGTTTACTTTTATTGTTTAAGTTGTTTGGTTTCTTTTAATTTTTCTATTCCTCTCTCTCTTTTACCAGTTGTATTAATTCTTTTCCCTCTCTTCTTTTTCTCATTTTTTTTGTTTTGAATGGAAGTGCTGATGTATTTGTGTTTGGCTTGTCAGTGTAGTATAGTTCATGTGATTTTCATTCTGAGCTTTCTGAGAGTTTGTCTATTTTTTTGGTGTGAGTTCTCTATGTATTGGTAAAAATCTAACCACGCGACTACGATGACAATGACCCCATCCAAATCATCATGAAATGAGAACGAACTCGACTCTGACTCGTTATTATTCTTTCTAAGATAAGCAACAGGGCTACAGTCCCTCCACGACCAAGGAACGCCCCCTCAACTCAGCTATGATGAATCGCGATAAGCTCGTGGATCTTTCGACTATAAATGTAAGGAAAGATAACCTTGAAGAGGGGCTGATCTTTTCTTTTCTTCATCTTCTCCACTATTGAGAACTCAAAAAGGGGATATATATATCCCATGAGTAGAACCTTGAGCCTATGGGCAAGGAAAATTCGTTTTCTGGTTACCTGTGAGTTGAGTAAAATGATTGTAATTTCCTGAACCTCTTCAAGGAGAGGCATGCCAAGTTTTTATAATCAATAAAGCTCTAAATATACCATTTCCGATCCCGAATTTCTGTGTTTCGATTCCGTATTCTAATCTAGTGTTAATGATGTTTGGCTATGATTTACCCATGATTTTTTTTTGATTGATTTGCTTGGAAAGTATTTGATAACTATTGAATCAAACGATTTGGCACCGTCTTTGGGGATTTCCTAGTGAAAATACCTAGTTCTTCTTGGATTGAAGCTAAAGAAGTAACAAAAAGAAAATCCAACTCAAACCAAAGTCAAGGGTAGTGCATCGTGAAAAGAAGAATCAGATGCACCAGTTAGAGCTAAAATTTTCTGCCCTATTGATATCGAACAGCCCGAACAAAGAGAGAAGCATTGCAAAACATCTCCTCTTCCCTTTTTGATCGCGGGGCAGAAGTATGAAGCTGCCCACCCCCATCATCCCCCATACCGCATCAAGATAGTAACCGGTGTGGGGTCTTTTCAAACGAGAAGCCAAAATTCACCCTGAAGCAACTCGAACGCTACAGTCCGACAAAAAACCATAACACGCGCACGACAAAATACCACTGGCCAAAACGAAGTCTTAACGCTTAAACCCCCATGGCATTGAACCGTCAATGTGAACAACAGACAAAGGCTAAGTTCCTTAGCCGTCAAAGTTGATAGTTCGACCGTCATTCGAATTGGGACTCAGGCTAAGTGCATTCACCATCAAAATTAACAGTTCGACCTAGTTCAAATCAAGTCATAAGGCTAAGTTCTTTCGCCATCAAAATTGACAGTCCGACCTCTCGAACCAAGTTATAAGTCTAAGTGCCTTTGCTATCAAAATTGAATGTTCGACCTCATTCGAACCAAGTCATAAGGCTAAGTGCCTTTTTTGGGCAGTCCATTAGGCAAGTGCCGAGTTCTAGTATTTTTTATAAATAACAAAAAATAAAAATACAACAATTAGGAAAAATACAAATAAGGGGGATAATAGTACCGGTATTGTTATCCAAACTGGGCTAACCTTACTGTACTAATCCTATTGAGGCTTGCGAACCTCGCTTACTAACAGGCATGTAAAAAATATGAACTTGAAAGGACCAAATATTCTATGATCATCACAGAGTTTATAACATACTCTATGATGAGATTACAAATGAGGATAATAATAAAGTGGTAGACTAAAATGTAGTACCCATTTGATTGTTGTCCATTTTTTCCAACCTTGTAAAATTTTCAAGTTGTACTTCTTTGTCGTTTTCAAATACTTTGTTCAAAATGTATTCAAAAATCATCATTTGTTTTTTGAACGGTTGAACCTTGTTTGAACCAAGTCATAAGGCTAAATGCCTTCGCCATCAAAGTTGAAAGTTTGACCTCGTTTGAACCGGAACTCAGGCTAAGTGCCTTTGCCATCAAAATTGATAGTTCGATCTAGTTCCAACTGAGACTCAGGCTAAGTGCCTTCGCCATCAAAATTGACAGTTCGACCTCGTTCGAACTAAGTCATAAGGCTAAGTGCCTTTGCCATCAAAATTGGTAGTTCGACCTCGTTCGAAACAAGTCATAAGGCTAAGTGCCTTCGCCATCAAAGTTTATAGTGCAACCTCGTTCAAACTGGGACTCAGGCTACGTGCCTTCGCCATCAAAATTGATAGTTCGACCACGTTCGAACTGGGACTCAGGATAAGTACCTTCTCCATCAAAATTGACAGTTCGACCTCATTCGTAACAAGTCATAAGGCTAAGTGTCTTCGCCATCAAAACTGACAGTTCGACCTCGTTCTAACCAAGTCATAAGGATAAGTGCCTTCGCCATCAAAATAGATAGTTTGACCTTGTTCGAACTGGGACTCAGGCTAAGTGCCTTTGCCATTAAAGTTGATAGTTCGACCTCATTCGAACATGGACACAGGCTAAGTGCCTTCGCCATCAAAATTGATAGTCCAACCTCGTTCGAACCAAGTCATAAGGCTAAGTGCCTTCACCATCAAAATTGACAGTTCAACCTCGTTCGAACTAGGACTTAGGCTAAGTGCCTTCACTATTGAAGTTGGTAGTTCAACCTCATTCGAACTGGGACTCAGGCTATGTGTCTTTGCCATCAAAATTAAAGTTTGACCAAGTTCAAACCAAGTCATAAGTCTAAGGGCCTTTGCCATCAAAATTGACAGTTCGACCTCGTTCAAACCAAGTCATAAAGCTAAGTGCCTTCGCCATCAAAATTGATAGCTCGACCTAATTCGAACCAAGTCATAAGGCTAAGTGCCTTTGCCACAAAAATTGATAGTTCGACCTTGTTCGAACTGGGACTCGGGCTAATTGCCTTCACTATCAAAGTTGGTAGTTTGAGCTCGTTCAAATTGGGATTTATGCTAAGTGCCTTCGCCATCAAAGTTGACAGTTCGACCTCGTTCGAGCTGGGACTAAGGCTCAGTGCCTTCACCATCAAAATAGATAGTTTGACCTCGTTCGAACTGGGACTCAGGCTAAGTGCCTTCGTTATCAAAGTTGAAAGTTTGACCTAATTCGAATTGGGATTCGGGCTAAGTGCCTTATCCATCAAAGTTGAAAGTTCGACCTCGTTCGAACTGGAACTCAAGATAAGTTCCTTTGCCATTAAAGTTGAAAGGTGGACCTCGTTCGAACTGGGACTTAGGCTACGTGCCTTTGCCACAAAAATTAAGGTGTTTGAGGATAAGAACCTTCATCATTAAAGATGGATACGTCGATTTCAATTAAACTCAAGACGGTTCGTCGCTTCAAGTATATTCAAAAAAGGAATAAAAAATAAATGCAAGGCAAATGATGAAAAAGAAAATTTATTATTCACAAAGTTAAGATTGTGGGTCATCCCCGCTTACACCTGGCCATGATCGGTCAACACAAAAAGAAAAAGGAAAATGAGTAACAAACGAACGCTAACCGGCAAACAGAACAATGAAAAACAAAGAACAAATTCTCTTTCACTCAGCGCCATCTTCGCTACCACTCATACAATCATCAAATTCGAGCATTGCCACATCATAACCACTGTTGGAACGAGCCTCACTTGCCTTTTGGAGCACCTCTTCAAAAGCCGCTTCAGTTACGGTGCCTGCTTCCCACAAGTTCTTGAAGATGTCACGCTGAGCTTCATCATAGACCCAAAGTTCATGAGCCTAGTAGGGAACAATAACATGTAATGGCCCAGCTCCGTCCCTCAACTAGTGGTTCTCTTCCTCCATGGCCGCTACCTGGTCCGTTAGAACTTGGGCCTCCTAATCAAAGACATTAGTCCGCTCCTTGACCCTCTCCTCCCTAAGAGCCGCAATGGTCCTCTCTGATTCTTGCTCAGACTCGTGCATGCGAATTGCCTCCTCCAATGTCGTTGCCTTCGTGGAAGCATCATTCTCTATACATTTTAAATCAGTGACCTCTCCTTCTAGTACGACTAGTTTACCATTCCATTTAGTGGTCATTTCTGCCACTATGGATCGACTCTGCTCCATCTCCAACTACATTTCTCTCAACTTACATTGCAGGTGCTTGCATTCCGCAACAACCTATTTTCCGACCTCAAGCTCCTCGCCCTTTAAACGGACCTGATCTTCGACCTCGCTTTTCCTACTAAGAGCCTACATCAGATCTTGTCTTGCTTCTCCAACTCCTTACCTAAAGACTTGTTACGAGGATTAGTTATCAACCACTCGTGCAACTCACGACACCTATAACGATAGCGGAAATATTTTCCCAACATCTATAGAAAGACCCTCGAGTGGATGTTATCCGTGCGAATGCTCTCCACCTTCAGCAAGTAAGTATGAAAAACAAAAGAGCAGTTAAACTAAATTTCATGCTTAGACGGAAGAGAAGATAACTAAAGTCAAGATAACATACCCGTAGGCCCATCACGGCCACTTCGTTCATCACTTTAACATTCGAAATGCTCCTCAGGGATTCGTTCTTGGCCTCCGAACACAACAAATCGAATTGTGACACCAAATGCTCCTTAGTGATTTTGTATGGTTCGAATCAAATTTAGTAGAAGTTCTTAATAATACTTGGCGGCTTGGTTCTGGTGCAACTACTCATGTATCCACTACGTTGCACGGATTCCTTACGATCCAAACTATAAATCCAAGTAGGGATTTCTTGTTCATGGAAAACGAATGAATGTTCCAATTGAAGGAATATGGACTTATCATTTGATAATGGAGATTAGACGTCTCCTGTGATCTATTACAGACTCTTCATGTACCTTCAGTTTCTAAAAAATTGATTTCTCTTTCAAGACTTAATATTTCGGAATTTGGTTTAAAGTTTGGAAATGGATGTTTTAATTTATACAAAAATGCTATTTTTATGGTTTTGGTTTTATTTGTGATGGTTTATATAAATTAAAACTCGATATTTGTTTTTATGAATCCCTTCTTAATGTTCAACATAATGTTGGAATTAAACGTAGTTCACTAGATGAAATTTCTGCTTACTTGTGACATATATCCAAAGAAAGGTTAGAGAGATTAGTAAAGAATGAGATTCTTCCGAATCAAAATTTTACTGATCGTACTGTATGTTTGGATTGCATTAAGGGAAAGCAAACCAAGAATAGTAATAAAGGTGCCACAAGAAGCACCCAACTTCTTGAAATTATAAAAACCAATATTTGTGGACCCTTTGATGTTACATCTTTTGGTGGAGAGAAATATTTGATCACTTTTATCGATGATTTTTTATGTTATGGATACATCTATTTGCTGAAAGAATAATCTCAAGCAACATATGCTCTCAAGGTGTTCGTTAATGAGGTTGAAAGGCATTAGATACAAAAGTGAAAATCATTAGGTCAAATAGAGGTGATGAATATTATGGAAAGTATAATGAATCAGGACAATGTCCAGTTCTATTTTCAAAGTTTCTCTAGGAACGTGACATATGTGCACAGTATACTATGCCAGGAACACCTCAACAAAATAGTGTTGTAAAAAGGTGTAATTGAACACTCATCGATATGGTTAAAAGCATGATAAGTAATTCCTCATTATCAGAATCATTGTGGATGTATGCTCTTAAAATGGTTGTATATTTATTAAATAGAGTTCCTAGTAAGGCAGTTCCAAAGACCCCTTTGAACTGTGGATAGGAAGGAAACCTAGTTTAAGGCACCTGCATGTTTGGGGTTGCCCAGCGGAAGCTAGGGTTTATAATTCACAAGAAAACAAATTAGATTCTCGAACAGTAAGTGGTTACTTTATTGGTTACCCAGATAAATCTAAAGGGTATGCATTTTATTGTCCGAACCATAGTTCGAGAATAGTAAAAATCGGTAATGCAAGATTCATTGAGAATGATGAAGTTAGTGGGAGTTTTGAAAAGAAAAGTGTGGAAATTAAAGAGGTGAGGGTCAATATTCTATTGCCTAGAAATGTGCCTACTTCCACACAAATACCAAATATTATTCCAGTTGTTGAAGAACACTTTGACAACACTGTTTGGATGAAACACTTCATGAAATAACTAGCTCACAAGTATCTAACACAAATGAACCACAAGAAATACCATTAATAAAATCTCAAAGAGTTAGAATATCGGCTATTTCGGATGATTACATGGTTTATTTGCAAGAGTGAGATTTTAACATTGGTCTTAAGAAAGATCCGATTTAATTTTCACAGGGTATAGAAAGTAACGAGTCCGACAAATCGATTAATGCCATGAAGGAAGATTTAAAATCCATGGAATACAATAAATTCTGGGATCTCATTGAATTTTCAGAAAGTTCTAAAAGAATCGGGTGTAGATGGGTCTTTAAGACCAAACACGATTCAAATGGAAATATTGAGAGACAAAGCTAGACTTGTTGACAAGGGTTATACTCAGAAAGAAGGCATTGATTTTGAAGAGACCTTTTCACCGATCTTAAAGAAAGACTCGTTAAGAATTATTATGGCGTTGGTGGCTCATTACGATTTAGAGTTACACCAAATAGATGGTAAAACTACCTTTCTTAATGGAGATGCCGAGGAGGAAGTTTAGAATTTGTGGCATGTTTTGAGGCGAGAATTCATGCATTATGGTTGCAAAACTTTATTTTAGGATTTGGGATTGTTGACAACATTACCAAGCCGCTAAAAATTTACTGTGATAATTCTGCAACGGTATTCTTCACCAAGAACGATAAGTACTCCAACGGTGCCAAATATATGGAATTAAAGTACTTTACTGTTATGGAGGAAGTTTAGAAACAAAGAGTGTCACTTGAGCATATTAGAACAGATCTCATGATTGCAGATCCATTGACGAAAGGATACATCTGAAGATATTTAAAGAACATGTACATAGAATGGGTCTTGGTTCTATTTATGATTGACGTGTTTATGATATTTTGACACTTTGAGCTCATTTATATGTTTCTGATATACATCAGTGATTTCCTATTTCTCATAATGGTATACACATTATTATTTTGAGATATTACAAGATAAGTCTCAAGGAGACATTATTGTGGACCATAATATTTTATAGCTTATGAACCTGATACGATAAATTACTGATATTGTAGTATATGGAAGGGAGTATGTAGACAAATTATCTATAACCGCCATAACTCACATTTACTAGTTTATCGTATTATGGTATTAATGATTATAGAAGAGATTTGTTTATGCGAAAATAATATTCCTACAATAAATATCGATATTATGTGATTATTGGGGAAAGTGGAAGAATGTAATTTATTTTCTACGTTATATGTGGCCCAATAAGATTAGGCCCATAATTAGTATTTAATTAATGAGCAAATCTCATTCGTCCGATTTGTTACTTGATGGACGTACCGGATTAAATAAGAACCTTTGTAAATTGGTCCTCTCCCTACCCGTTATGGTTACCATATTCTTTGTGTCTCTTCCGCCACTAAATTCGGCGGTAACGAAAGCTAGGGAAAGCGATGAGAAATTAATTTTAATTAACGCTTCCGCTTCAAGATAATGGATTCTACTGGTATATTTTATATGATGATTATATGTATTATATAAATTTATATAAATTCTCCTACAATAGCAAGATATAATACAATTTTTACAATTTAAACTACAATTAAACTACTTGTTTCTACCAAACTAATGATAAAAATTAAAGAGAAAAAAAAAAGAAGAACAAAAGAAGAAAACTTACTATGGAGTGTTGGAGAAGAAGAGGAAGGTTGGTGAGAGAGTATGGGGAAATTGGAGAAGAAAGAGTAGAGAGAAGGAGGAGGATTTGTAGAGAGAGAGGGGGATTGGAGGGGGGAGAGCCGACTGGATTTTGTGAAATAAAGGGGGGGGGGGGGGGGGTTATGTTTTAGGGTTATTAAAATAGGGGGGAGAGATTAAAGTAAATTTGTTTTTATTCAGTCCGCCGCGGACTGACCGCGGTCGTTCGAGGTTCGCTCGCGGTACATTCGCGGTCGCAGACGAACCACAAACAGTTAGATTCAGAGAGGGTCTTTTTCCGCGGCTACAAACACCTTCTCTAAATTTTTTTGTTCGCTGGGCAGATTTATTTTTTTTTTATATAGACTAACTATAATGAGTATACTTACAACACGTTCGTGGGTTGCCTCCCACGTAGCGCCTGATTTAACGTCGCTGCACGACTCAACTTAGCGCATTTCAAGGCTCGCTGGACTTTTGAGGTTCCTCTAACCGTAGTTCCACTTTGTCCTCGATGTCATCCATGCCAACATAAAGTTTCAGCCACTGTCCATTTACTTTGAATGTGCATGAACCATCAATGGTTCGAATTTCCACAGCGCCCGAATCTAATGCCTCAATTACCCAAAAACGGCCTGACCACCTTCATTTTAATTTGCCCGGGAACAACCGTAATCTAGAATTGTATAAAAGTACCTTGTCCCCGATTTTGAAGTTACGCTCTATGATGTTCTGGTCGTGAATCCGCTTCATCCGTTCTTTATATAGTCTTGTGCTTTCGAAGGCCAAATACCGGAATTCTTCCAACTCGTGCAACCCGGTCAATCTAGATTTCCCCGCTTCATCCCAGCTAAGATTCAATTGCTTCAGTGCCCACCATGCTTTGTGCTCTAGTTCCACAGGTAGATGACAAGCTTTACCAAACACCAATTTGTATGGTGACATGCCGATTGGTGTCTTGAATACTGTCCTGTATGCCCATATTGCATCATCAAGCTTCCTGGACCAGTCGGTCCTCGTGGCGTTCACTATTTTTGTTAATACACTCTTTATCTCCCTGTTGGAGACCTCAACTTGCCCGCTGGTCTGCGGGTGATATGGAGAGGCAACTCGGTGTTTCACATCATATTTGGCCAACAATTTCACGAATGCCCGGTTGCAAAAGTGTGTACTCCCATCACTGATGATTGCCCTTGGAGTCCCGAAACGGGTGAAAATGTTCTTCTTCAGAAATCCCACCACCACCTTAGCATCATTGGTGGGTAATGCTACAGATTCCACCCATTTGGACACATAGTCTACCGCAACAAGTATATACTTATTGACGTATGCGCTGACAAAGGGCCCCATGAAGTCTATTCCCCAGACGTCAAACACTTCCACTTGCTGAATTGGGTTCATTGGCATCTCATGACGCCGGGAGATGTTCCCGGTGCGTTGACATTCGTTGCAACCTTTCACCCGCAAGTGTGCATCTTTAAACACCGTTGGCCAATAGAAACCGACCTTAAGTATCTTGGCGGCTGTTCGCACTCCTCCAAAGTGAGCACTATATGCTGAAGCATGACATACCTGCAAAACAGAAGATTGTTCAATCTCGGGGACACATCTCCAGATCATGTTATCGAGACATATCCTAAACAAATAGGGTTCATCCCAATAATAAAGCTAGCTTTCACGAAAAAATCTTTTCCTCTGGACCGATGATAGGTCGTGAGGAACAATACCATTGGCCAGGTAATTTGCATAATCTGCATACCATGGCGCTTCAAGGAGAGTGGTGGTAAGCAGCTTGCTCATCTGGAAAGGTTTCCAGAATTTCCCCACTCTCTTTGACAATTTCAGCTCCTTCAAGTCGTGACAATTTCAGCTCCTTCAAGTCGTGACAAATAATCAACTACTTGATTTTCGATGCCCTTTCAATCATGTATTTCAAGGTCCTGGAGAAGCAGCACCCAACGAATTAGGCGCGTCTTAGAGTCTTTTTATCAATTAAGTACCTTAAAGTTGCATGGTCAGTGTATACAATTACCTTGGATCCTATGAGATAGGACCTGAATTTGTCAAATGCGAACACGACCGCCAACATCTCCTTTTCCGTCACTGTATAGTTCAGCTGTGCTCCACTCAATGTTCTACTAGCATAGTAGATTGGATGCATCACTTGTCTTTCCTTTGGCCAAGCACTGCCCCACTACATAGTCACTTGCATCGCACATTATTTCAAACGGTTGCTCCCAGTCGGGGGCAATGATGATGGGTGTTGTGACCAACCTCTTCTTCAGCTCCTCAAAAGTAATCCTGCATTCATCCGAAAAAACAAAGGGGTGATCTTTTTCAAGTAACTTACAGAGAGGATTTGAGATTTTGGAGAAGTCTTTAATGAACCTCCGGTAAAAACCGGCATGTCCAAGAAAGCTTCTAATGGCCTTGACGGATGTTGGTGGAGGCAACTTTGCGATGACATCAACTCTAGGTCGGTCTACCTCAATACCTTTGCTTGAAACCCGGTGCCCCAACACTATACCTTCTTGTACCATAAAATGGCACTTCTCCCAGTTTAGCACTAAGTTTGTCTCCATGCACCATTTCAGCACTCTTGTCAGATTCACAAGGCATTCATCGAATGAATTCCCTACCAATGAGAAATCATCCATGAACACCTCCATAATGTCTTCCACCATGTCGGTGAAAATGGCCATCATGCACCTTTGGAATGTGGCAGGTGCATTGCATAGTCCGAATGGCATCCTCCTAAAGGCAAAAATGCCATATGGGCATGTGAAGGAGGTCTTCTCTCTATCCTCGGGGGCTATGGAGATTTCATTGTACCCCGAGTACCCATCTAGAAAGCAAAAGTGTGACCTCCCTGCCAACCTGTCAAGCATCTCATCAATGAAGGGAAGTGGGAAGTGGTCTTTGCGGGTGGCTAGATTCAGCTTCTTGTAGTCCATGCATATTCTCCACCCGTTGACGGTTCTAGTTGAGATCAACTAGTTATTCTCGTTTTTCACCACCGTCATGCCACCTTTCTTTGGCACACATTGAACTGGGCTAACCCAGCTACTATCAGAGATTGGGAAAATGATTCCCACGTCTAGCCACTTGATTACCTCTTTCTTCACCACTTCCTTCATGTTTGGGTTCAGCCTTATTTGATGTTCCCTGGAAGGTTTGTGTCCCTCTTCTATAAGAATCTTATGCATGCAGTATGCGGGGCTGATCCCCTTTATGTCTGCCATGGTCCACCCAATGGTAGTCTTGCATTCTTTTAGTACCTGTATAAGCTTTTAAGCCTGCACATCTAACAAACCAGATGAGACAATAATAGGTAAAATGGAGTTAGAACCTAGAAATTCATACCTGAGATGAGATGGTAGTGGTTTAAGCTCCAGCTTTGGTGGCTCTTCTATGGATGGCTTTGCAGGATGGGTCTCTCTTTTGTCTAAATGTAGAGGCTTGAATTCAAGCTCTCTCTCCAAAAACCCCTTGCTTTCCAGAGATAGTACCCATTCTGCTAGACCTTCACCATTTACCTCTTCTAAGTTCATTAGGCATGCCTGAAGTGGATCTTCAATGGTCAAATCTGCATCGTCTATCTCTACTATCACATCAACCGCATTAATAACAGAGCAATTCGTGAACTCACTAGGGCGCCTCATGGATTTTTGCACATTGAATATGATCTTCTCATCATTCAACCTCATCTTGAGTTCCCCAGTCTCGCAATCAATCAAAGCTCTCCCGGTGGCTAGGAATGGTCTTCCTAAGATTATAGGAGTTTCCTCGTCCACCTTGCAATTTAGAATCACAAAATCGGCAGGAAACACGAACTTCCCCACCTGGATAAGCACATCATCTAATATACCAAATGGACGATTAACCGTCCTGTCAGCAAGCTGTAATAACATGGAGGTAGGCCTGGCTCTCCCAATGCCTAGCCTCTTATAAATCACCAAGGGCATGAGATTAATGCTCGCCCCCAAATCACACAATGCCTTTGCAAAGGCATAATTTCCTATAGTGCACGGAATGGTGAAGCTACCTGGATCAGATAGCTTCTCAGCAATGGGTCGAGAGACTAGTGCACTACAAGTCTGAGTAAGAGTCACGGTGGCCAAGTCTTGGAAATCAAATTTCCACGACATCAAGTCTTTCATCATCTTAGCATACCCAGGCATTTCTTTCAAAGCTTTTAAAGGAATGTTTACTTGGATTTTCTTGAGCATATCAAAGAACATTTTGTATTGCTCTTCTTTATGGTGCTTGGCCAAACTTTGGGGGAATGGTAGTGGAGGCCTCTTCTTCCCAATGACTTGGGACTTTTCTTTTTCTATCACTTTCTGTTCAACCTGCTGCTCTACCTCTTTAGCTACATTCTCCGTTCCCTGCCGCATCTCTTTATTTTCAGCTACTGGCTGGATTGTAACTTCTGTAAACCTGGTGGAATCATCCAGTTCAATGGGCACTGGAGTGAGTGTCTCAGCTTGTGTGTTGCTTCTCTCTCTTTCCTGCTCAGCATCAAGATCGCTACCACTCCTCAGAGTCACTGCCATCAGCTGCTTTGGGACTTGATCTTTTGGGTTTGTTTGTGTATCTACAGCCAATGTCCCTTGAGGACGATTGTTAAGAGACATAGCAATCTAGTCCACCTGTACTTAAATATTCTTGATAGTTGCATCATGTGCATCTATCCTCTCATTGGTTTTGGCATGTGACCCAATTACCTGCTTCCAACCTTGTGAACCCATCGTACCCTCATGTTGTGGTGGAGGTGGATGATACCCATGCTGTTGATTGCTGAAATTCTGAGGTCTAGGATATGGAGCCATGTTGTTTGGTGGCCTCATACCTGATGCATTATATTGTGGCTGAGGAGGTCTGTACTATTGTGGAGCCTGCTGACCCCAACTCTTGTTACCCTATCGCTGCCCTCCATAATCAGCCGCATAATTCATGTCTTCATGATGATGATGATGTTCTTGGTCTGCAGTCCATGGATTACCTATGGGTTGGATAATGCAAGATGTGCATAAACCACCATTGGTAGTGTCTACAATATGAACCTGTTGCTTGACCCCTGATTCTTCCACTTTTTTCGTCAGGATGCTCATTTGTGTCAATAAGATTGCCACGTTCTCCTCTAGAGTGTTGGACAGATTCAGAGGTACAGAGTGTACCACTGGAGTGATAGGAGCATTCCTGGTCGTCCACCCGGAATTTTGAGCCATCTTGTCTAGCAAATTTTGGGCCTCTCTCCAAGTCTTGCTCAGAAAAGCCCCACATGCTGAAGCATCTACAATATTCTTCATACTATCTGAAAGCCCCATGTAGAACCTTTGACCCAACATTTTCTTAGGAATCCCATGGTGAGGACACATAACAAGCATACCCTTGAATCTGGCCCAAGTTTCATGTAATGTCTTTATTGGTTTCTGCTTGAAGCTCACAATCTCATCAATTTGCTGAGCTGTCTTGTTAGGTGGATGAAACTTGTTGTGGAATTGCTTGACTAACTCATCCCAAGTTGTAATAGAGTTTATGGGGAGTGAGTTTAGCCATACCTGTGCAGCCCATGTAACTGAGCACGGAAATAGCAATAGTTTGATGGCTTCCGGTGTCACATTCGGTTGCCTCTGTGTCTTGCATATTGAGAGAAAGTTCTTCAGGTGCTGTTGTGGATCTTCAACCTGAGACCCAGAGAATAATCCCTTATTTTGCAACAAGTGTAGCATGTTATTAGTAATCTGGAAAGACTCAGCCTGAATCACTGGCACAACGATGGCAGTTGCCAAATTATCCGTTATGGGTTGTGCCCAGTCAAATAGTGCACCTTCTTGTGCCTCCTGCGCCTCTCGCATGTTTAACCCTGTGAGCACGTCATTTTTGCACTAAGCAATAAAATTCCAAAATTAAAATAAATAATATTTTTGGGTGCAATTACATGTTTTGATTGAAATTAGATATATTTGTGTGATTGAATAATTAGAAATTAAAATTAGAAATCAAAAAATATAGGTTAAATACTTGCATTTTTTAATTAATTAGTTAAAAAGAAAAATCAACAAAAAGAAGAGAATTAATAGCGGACATTATGGGAAAAATAATAGAAAATTGCCAAAAAATATCATAAAATTAGTGAAAGTAGGAAATTGAATAATTTAAATAATACAAAAAGGAAAAAATGAAAATACAAAAAGAAATTACCTCAAAATAATTAAAATACCAAGAAAAACACAAAATACAATAAGATTGGGCCAAGAATCTGAAATTGACAGCCCAATACGTGGTGGCCCAAAGAGCCGGTCCAACTGGTTTAGGTCAAAACAATCTCACCCGTCCATTAGGCCAAATCCAACGGCTGAGATAATTAACATGAATTATTTAATTTGGCCAAATTCAAGATCGAATCTGAGCCGTTCACATTGAGAGATCTAACGGATGAAAGCATTAGTCTCATTATCAATGAGACGACATCATTTATGTAACGTTAGTCTTGACCGTTGATCATCAGAGATTCAACGGCCAAGATCACCTTGCTGGCCACTAGTATATAAGGGTCTGGACTCGTTGAGACCGGTCATTTGTAACACCCCAAACCCTAGCCGCCCAAGATCCTCTCTTCTTCTTCACCTTCTTCGTTCCTGTAACCTCGCCGGCCATGGAGGCCACCACCTTTCACAGTGGTCTCCGGCCACCTCTTCACCCCAAACCACTCTCACCTTCTTCTCTGTCATAAGCCTCACCCTAAAAACCCTCAAACCCCTTGAAACCCCCTTGTTCTTGAGACTCCGGTCATCGGAGTTCATCTCTGGTGACCTCAACCTATGAGAACCACCCCAAGCTTAACACCACAGAACCACCTCACCATGATCTATCCCCCCACACCATTGGTTTCCCTCGAATCTGCCTCCATCTCCTCGAATATCCAAAAGAAAATCGCCGGAACCCTAACTCCGGCGACTCAAACCAAGTTTCCTCCAAAGATCTCACCTTTACCCTCTCTAAATACCCACCCCTAACCAGAAAACCCCAAAAGGCTTTGTCTTGAAGTCTAACAAGAAAACCAGAAAAAGAAATCAAGAAATAAGAAATAAAGAAAAAGAGAAAAAGAAGTCTGAAAAAGAGAGAGTGAAAAAGAAAGGGGAAATGGGAAGCTTAGGGGACCGGCCCTGCAAGCTAAGTCTCCCTTTCCTTTGTTTGATTTAAGTGCTTCATGTTTTCTTTTCTGCTTTGTTATGACTTGTTAGTTTGTCGTATAAACTAGGTTTTTTTGTTTTATTTTCGTTTATTTCTCTGTTTTAAAGATCTTGATATCCCTGTGCTTCTTCATCTTCTGTTTGTATTAGGGTTCCTCATCTTGTTGGTTTTCGATATTGCTTCTGTTTTTTTTTGCATGTTTAGTTTTAGTACTAGATTAGCTGTTTGACTCTCATTCTTCTTCATCTTTTAGGTTTTCTTTTGTTAGCTTTCAATATCTTTACTTTTCTTCTCTTCTGTTAACTACATGATTTAGTTTTGGTTCTAAGTTTAGCCGTTTGATTCCCATTCTCCTTCATCTCCTATATTAGGGTTTCTTGTGGTGGTTCATAGTATCTCTTTTGTTTTACTTATTTCCTAAATGGCATGCTTAAGATTGGGGTTTGATATTCTGAAATCTGAGTTAGTGATTCTGCCTCTCTTTTCTGTCACTTTTGCATGACAGATTTAGGGATTTTCTTCACTGTTTCTCCATGTTCTTCTGTTCTTCATCTTCATTTTATCTATCACACGCATATATCAAGCTAGGGTTAACATTTGGAAAGTGGGTTGATATCATTCTTATGTTACTATGTTAGAACCATTATGCTTGTGTCTGATGTTGGCCATGTTTCATTTCTCTTGACTGCTTTGTGAGGTCTAGTCTCAATGAGTCTATGTCCATGAACCTTAAGTATGTTTTTGGGTCTTTTAGTGAGTCATTCAACATAAAATGGTTGTAACTAAGCCTGATTGATGTTTAATTGGCACTTTGCTACATGAAATTGAGTTATGTGAGTTGATTGATTAAGATTCAACATTATCAAACTTCTCTTCTGAGTTTTAATTGATTGATGAACAAGTTTGGTTTCATTTGGCTATGTGTGCAATTGTATGTTGAAATGGTTAAGTTTGCAATAGTGTTATGTTAGTATGAGCAGTGTTAATACCCATCAATCTTAGGGGAATTGGTTATAGCTGCAATAGTACTAAGTCTCATAAGTGGCTAGTTTTGAAATAGTTTAAAATTGAAAATCAAATAAAAAATAGGTTACAAGTTAAATAAGTGACCAAGAGTGGTCAATTTTGTAATTGACCAACTCTGCAAGGTCTTTCACATACTAGCGCACCCTTAAATGGGCTAGTTGTGTAATAATTGGCTTAAGTTTGAAAGTTCAGACTTACCAAGGCTCAAATTGAGCCCTGAATCACAGGTGGCTAGGCCTGCAAAGGCCTTAGCCAAGCCTGTGTTCAGTAATGGGCTTCAATTGCAAAAGCCAAGTCTCAACTTGAGATTGGCTAAGTTTTAAATAATTTAAGTATAACAATAAAGTAGGCTAGTCCTGCAATTAGCTTAAAATGAAATAAAAGTCTTTAATTTACAGAAAATGAAGCAAAATTGGTTAAAATTGAAGTACTCCTTCAAGTAAAATTGGCCAGACCTTAAATACCAATGCAAGGACTGGCCCTTAGTTAAATAAGTTGAAAAATGCTGAAAACCTGACCTAGGTAGGTCGGGTAATTCAGTTGTGCCCTTAAGGGCATAAAGGGAATATAAATTGGTAAAATGGTAGATTAAATAGAGCATATAGGGACATAGGAGACATTTGAGCTCCTGATTTCTGTAATTTTGTAGAGATTGAGGGGTATAATGGTCTCACTAAAAAGGGAAATCAGTAAAAATGAATAACTAGTAGGGACACTTTGGTAAAAGCTTAAGAATAGAATAAAAAAGAACCTTCCAACACATGCTGGAAGGGATCTTGTAACAGAATTGGGGTGTAAAGTGTAGATTTAGTTAGTTTTAAGGGGAGGGAAATGGAATTAACTCCTATTCCCCCCCCCCCAAGCAATTTGCCAATCTATACCTATAAATACCCCCTAAAAAGACTGATTAAGGGCTGGTTTTTCAATAGAAAAATTCAGAGTGAATACAATAGCAAATAGCAAATAGTTTTTCTGCATATTTCGAGTGAGAATCACTGGTTAAGTTGTTTGTTTGTGGGATTTATGCTCGATTTCTTCTGGGATTTCTTATCTGCTGTTGCTGTGTTGTCCTGCTCGTTTAAAATTCAGTTTTACACTGTTGCTTGTGCTTTGTTGAGTCTGTTGCTATTGCTTGCTCTTGTCTCCCTTAGAACTCATCGACTTCATTTTTGCTGAATTAGGTACATACCGTGTTCGACGAGATGTAATGCTGAAGTTTTAGATGAAAATGAAGTTCAAATATTAAATTCATTACTGTCATTTTGCATTTCTGTTTATTTCTAATTGATAGTGTAGTGTAGCTTAGATCTGTGAATTTTTAATGTAGTATGATATGTATAAGTAGAAAACCAAACAAAAAAATGTAATAGCTAGTATGATAGTAGTAGTGTAGTCGTAGATGGCATGTCACCTAGTTAAAGTAGGTAAAACCTTAAAATGAGTTAATTAACTGTAATTTAAGTTGCTAACAGCTCTCTCATAACAGTAATATAAGCCACGCTCATGTAGTTAATCACATCTGTGAATTAGTATATAGACACAAACAAATCTAAAAGAAGAAGAATAGTTAGAAGAAACGATAAATCATTTGCAACTGGGTCTGTGACACTGCATAAGTTAAGTCGTATTAGAATCAATAATATAATTGTGTACAAATCATCAGATCACTTAGCCTTAGATAATCAAGTTGCCATTAGTAAGTAATTAAACTGTTTAAATCATGCTTCACATAGTTTAACCGTTTGCTCTTAAATAACCTCAGTATTAGTGTAAATCAGCTCTTAGAAAAATAGAAGTATAAAAGTAGTCGGTCTTCATATACATCGAGTTGTTATGGTTTAAGGTTAATATTGATCATCTTGTACAATGATTTTTCTCTTCTAATAAATAAAAGCAATTTGGTTTCACTCTTGATTCTGTATGTCTGTTTTACCATGAACTCTACATTTTTACTCTTGCCATCATTATCTCAATTTGGTTTGGGCCTAATACGTAACATAGGCCTGAACTGTGGTACGAAGTTGATTGGGCTGTCAAACAGAATCCTGGAGACAGCCTGGGCAGATATAGTGATCTATTAAGATAGGTGCAGAGGCCCAGGCCCAATAATGGCAACGACAATAGCCTGGGCCCAATTCTGAAATGATAGTGGAAAATAAATAATTAAGGAAAAACCAGTATAGATAACATAGTATGTACATAGTAGGATTGAGCCTTAAAATTAAACCGGGATGAGCCTCGCTTGACACCAAATAGCGGGGGCCCATTTAGTAATAAAGTAAAAGTGTAAATAGATTCGGGAAAGTTAATAGTGAATTCCATAGCTTCTCCCAAAAGATTTAAAAGCCGCTAGACATTATTAGGCACGTATAATACACTTTCCTTAAATATGAGTGTGCACTTGGTGCGACTCAAATCCTAAATCCTGGCAAAGCCGAAATGTACTAAGGGTCACAGGTGTACTGGTTGCGGTGTGACTCGAGGTGTGTTTTTGCAATGTCACAATTCTTTAAAAAATATTAAAAGTAAAAGCACATACATATTGTTTAAAATTTATAACAAGTCAAATAAGATTGAGAACGGTGGTTGAGCGACCATGCTAAAACCACGGAATCCGGGAGTGCCTAACACATTCTCCCAGGTTAACAGAGTTCCTTATCCAGGTCTTTGTTTCGCGGACTGTAATAATAGAGTCAACTTCCTCAGATTCGGGATTAACCGGTGACTTGGGACACCATTATCTTCCCAAGTGGCGACTCTGATAATTAAAATAAAAAATCCTTAACCGATTGTGATGTGGAAAAACTCCTTCCTCTTTGCTGTTATATCTGTCTCGGGTATTTGAACATTGAGGTATAACCTACGTATCTTTCTAAACGGATCGGTACAAAGCCTTCTTTGAGGATAGTAAAAAAGGGATGTGTGACAAACCCAGCTTGCTGGTTTGGGTCATTCACGCCACCCATGTCGAAGTCTAATTTGATGGGTTGCTGAGATTGCCGAATTTGTTTGATAGCCTTGTTATTTTCCCGAAAAGTTTGCTCGGGGTCTGAGAGTCCTTCAATTAGTTCTCCAGTCCTTGCATATTTTCTAGGCATGCACCTGGGTACCCAAATCAGCAACCGTCAAAATATTTAATGTAAAGTGTAGAAAGAACCTGACTACACAAGAATCTTGAAGTTCTATCAATGGCAATTTATAATTCTGTTAATTCCCCGGCAGCGACGCCAAAATTGATTCATGTCCAAACAACGGTCATAGTCAATATGACCTGATCTAATAAGTCCAGAATCGATCCCACAGGGAATTAACCTACCAACTGCAACTTTCACAACCCAAGAACACTTCTGAAGCATGTTCCCAAACTTTGAGTATATTTTTGTGGAGGTTTTCTAACAACTAACTTTTGCAAGAATTAAAAGACTTAAAAGAAAGAATTGATTATCGGGTAAATAATATGGAGAAAGACTAAGGTATTGATTTCCCATATTGATGGAATCCCCTCTATTTATGCTCATACAAATTGTCAATATATTCTATCAATCATGAACGCTATTTTTACCGTAATTCTCTCGCGAGGAACTATAATAATTTACTAGTGCAGTCTCCCGAGCTACCCTAGCTAGCTTTAATTTGAATAGTTCACTTAAGATTGCTCCCAAGACTTCGTTATTCCTAATCCCATCTTTATGCCTAAAGTTATAGATTCCTCCAATAACCTAGGTGTGGTATTGTTCAACAATATACCTAAATATGCACTCTTTTCCAAGTTATGCACACTAAATAGGCACATCTAATTGGGGATCCTACCAATTAACAACAACAAGAACGAAGTTGAACAAATAGAAATCTAGCTAACAATTTGTAATCACATAAACGAGAAGTTCATCACCCAATAGGTTCCATCAAAACCTTAGAAAAGGAATTAGCTACTCCTGATCAAAGAAACAAGAATAATAATTGAATTCATAATCAAAGAATTAATATAAAATAAAGAAATAAGTTGAGAGAGTTCTTTCTTACTAATAATCTTGCAAAAGTAGTCAAAAATACAATGCTTGCCTCTTTCGGGCGGACTAGAGGTTTTTATAGAGGGTTTAAGGCTTAAAAATTGAGTTTGTACAAAATTAGGAATAAACGTTGCGGCGCCTTCCTCGGTTTGTCCGCGTCGCGGACGAACCGCAAACAGAACAGTCCTCTGAATCTTGTAAGGTTCCGCAAGCATGTTTTTCCGCGGTTCATCCGCGGTCGTGAGTGAACCGCGGATGAACAGTGATCCAGACTTTTCTTTCAATTTTTCAAGCTAACTTCACTTCAACTTTTCACTTGGCCTTTTTACCATCTTGTGACTCCAAAATAGCTCCTTTAGTATTCAATGGCTCATGTGTACCTATAACACACCAACAAACACTAATAAAAGCATTTTGTCATCATAAACAATATCAATTCAACAACAAAGTGTGATTATTTAGGGCTTGATTATAGTCAAATTCACCTATTATCAACCCCCAATTTAGCATCAAGTTTTCGGCAATGCTCCAGGGGTGGAGGAACAAATCTAACTGGCCCAAGCAACCATTACACTATAATATACTTCTTGGCTTTTATATGAGGTATATAGTCCTATCTTTCTGGCAAGAAAAGTTCCATAATGTAGGCACATTGTTCCTCGTTCCTTGACTTCTCAATCGGCTTGGATGACTCTATTTCCATACCGTCATCCAGCACAATGTAGAAAAATGTTTGGAGTGGGGACCAATGCACTCAAACACATGAACTTCAAGACCTTCAACATCCTCAACATCAATGATACTAGAATCATAAAAAATTGTATCCTCAATGTCCTTGGCTGACCCTAGTCTCACTTCTTCAACATTGACATCTTCAAATTCGAGTTGGCTAGGTTAATGATGTTCTACTATGACCTCCCCAATTGATACTGCATATGCATGGTCTTCTTGGCAGCTATCCTCAATTGTTGAGCATTAAAAGTTCCAACCACTTGACTCAATTGAGCCTCCAACTTGCGAATTGTTGCCTCTTGCCTTTTTATGTGCAATTGTTTCTCCTTGTTTTGTTCCAGAAGGCACTTTAGCATATCCTTGATCTCCTTCAGGTCTTCATTCCCATGTTCTTTGTTCCTGTTTACTTCACAAGAAAAGGTAGAACCATCATAGTAAGGGTTTGGGGGAAAATACGAAATATAAGCACAACCATGAAGGTGACCATTTTGACAACCACACACATCACACACATTCCACAAATAAGATTGAGTTAGTGCACATAACTCGCTCTTAGGAACGTTCTGAAAATTTTGCCACAGGTGGCTTTCTTCACAATATATATGGAGATCAATAGTAGAATTATCTACACCTAAATTCCTATAATTCCAAGATGCCATGTTTCTCAAATTGATAGTTCCAAAATAAAAAACAAAAGAAAACAAAATAAAAGTTCAAACTCGTAACCTAGCTAGCTATAACTACACCGTTATTTCCCGGGCAACGGCGCCAAAATTTGATTACGCCCAACTCTAGTCCTAATAAAGATAAGCGGTCGCTGCAAAAATAATTCGGTTTATAAGTTCGGAGTCGAATCCCTCAGAAAACTAAGGCTTAGCTATATCTGTTAAATATCACCAAGAAGACAAGATTAAAAGTAAACAAACTAAAAACTAACTATGCTTGAATAGTAAAAAATTGAAATAAAGGTCTAAGGTAAAGGTTTCCCCCGTTGTTGATTTCCTTAGTTTTATGTTTCTTATATCTTGACTTAGTTTCCTCTATCAATCATGAACTCTCCAGCTACCATAAATCTCTCTATATCAATTATTATAATTTACTAGACGCACTCTCTCAAGCTACGCTAGCTAGATTCACATTACAATTCACTTATATTGCACCCGAGGAATCGTTATCTCTAATCCAACCTCTAAACCCTCGGTTATGACTCTCGTCTATACTCCGGGAGATTTTGTTCAAACAACTATCTAAATATGGATTCTCTCTCAAGCAAATAGCTAATTGAGGATCCTTTCAAAACCAAAATCAAAACTAATTGAACAAATAAAGATTAACAACCAACTCAAAAATGTATTAATATAACAACAAATTCATCCTCTACGAGTTTCACCAAAACCTTAGATAAAAAATTAGCTATTCATAATAGTATGTAAAACTACAATATCAAAAGTCATAACCAACAATAAAAAATAAGAAGAGGAAGGAAAAACTTGTTGAAGAATTCTCCCCCTTGCTCTCAATGTGTTCTTTCCTCCTCAGGTCTAATTTGTCTCCAAAATATGTCCTCCCTCTTTAAAAAAGGTTGGAATAGTGTAGGGTCGAAATAACCTTGTCTCAGATGAAATAGGACTTCTTTTTTCCGCTTGAAGTAGCGTGGCTGCGGCCAAAATATGGTAGGACCGCGGCCAGACAAGCTCTCTGATTTTCTGCCACGGTCAGTTCCGCGGTGGTTTAGACCGCTTTTTTAACCATGTTCCTTTTGGAAGATGGAAAACCGTAAAATATGAAAGTTGTATCCCTTTTAATTAGCTTTCCAACCATATATTGTGGATCCCAAATATAATTATGATTAAAGAGTTATGTCTATTTACTATACAGTGCGCAATATGGTTAGTGCAAAACACTAGTGATTAAATCGCAAATTCAACTAAAGTGCAGTAAATTAGAGTGTAATAAATGACTAAAATACGTAATTATAGTCGATCATCATGAAGCCATGATATTGGGCATAAAGATGGTTCAAGATGCATTGGAGAAGGTTAAGATGATTCGCAATAGACTCCGTACAACCAAGTCCAAACAGTAGAGATACGTGGATAGAAAGGTTCGTGATGTTTGATATATGGTTGTAGAGCAGGTTATACTTCAGGTCTCACCTATGAAAGGTGTCATGAGGTTTGGGAAGAAAGGAAAGCTGAGTTCGAGGTTATTGGCCCTTTTGAGATCTTGAGGCGGGTTGGGAAGGTTGCTTATGAGCCTGCCTTACCTCCCAGCCTAGCCAGAGTTCATCCCATATTCCATGTTTTGATGCTCCGGAGGTATCACCGTGATCCGTTGGACGTGTTGGATTTCAGTTCAGTCCAGTTGGACAAAGATCTATCCTATATTGAGGAGCTAGTGGCTATTTTAGACAACGAGATCAGAAAGTTGAGGTCAAAGAACATAGCTTTAGTGAAGGTGCAGTGGCGGGGTCAGCCCACCGAAGAGGCAACTTGGGAGACCAAGCAAGATATGCGCATCTAGTACCCTATTCATTTCACAACTTCAGGTATGTTCTTTATGCTCGTTCGAGGATGAACGAATGTTTAAGTGTAGAAGGTTGTAATGACCTGGCCAGTCATTTTTAGAATTTAAGCCCGATCCCCCATTAACTACTTCACCTAAGTTTATTTTTGCTATTTTGGTTTGCCGGGACGTTCGGTGTTAGGATTTAGAGTGTTTTGAGACACTTAGACCCTAAATGAGAGCTTAAATATTAAAAAATGGTCTATAGTCGGAACAATTTGAAAACGACCTCAGAATGGAAATCCGATAGTTCCTTTAGCTCCTTAGGTGATATCGGCGTTGGGAGCATGTTCGGAATATATTTTGGAGGTCTGTAGCTCATTTAGACTTAAAATGTAGAAGTTTGTATTTTTGAAGTTTTTGGTTCGATAGTGAGTTTTTTATCCGAGGGTCGGAATGAAATTTCGGAAGTTGTAGTAGCTCCATCATGTCATTTGGGATGTGTGTGAAATATTTCTGGTCATTCAGACGAGGTTTGGTTAGGTTTTTGATCGAAAGCGTGTTTTGTTTGAATTTGAAGTTCTTAGGTTCAAATCATTGATTAATTCGAGTTTTCGGTGTTGTTTTAGGTGGTTTTAGGATTGGTACAAGTTTGAATGATGATATGGGGTATGTCCGTAGGTTTGGTGGAGGTCCGGGGGCCTCGGGTGTGTTTCGGATGCTCAACGGAGCAATTTGAAGTTTGAAAATGTTTCAGAAAAATCCTTCAGTTTTTACAGAACTTTCCTTTATTGCGATCGCATCCTTATCCATGTGATCGCGTAGTGCATATTTCAGAGAGGGCTAATTTCTTCAATGAGTTCGCACAGCCTTACCCATGATAGCATAACACTGCCTCCCCCTTTTACGCATTCGCATTGGCTCTCCGCGTTCTCATAGTAGAACTTAGGAGCTGGACCCCATTGCCAAATCCTTCTACGCGATCGCGTAGCCAAGTACGCGATCGCGTAGCCAAGTACGCGATCGCATAGTGCAACTTCTTCCTCTTCTGCGATTACAGGCCTCTGGCTGCGTTCGCATAGACCAAATTCTGGGACTTTAAATATTACTCTACGGGATCGCATCACAGTTCATCCAATCGCATTGAACAATCCACTGGGTAGTATTAAACATTTTATTTAGGAGCTCGCATTTTGGAGAGCAATTTTGAAGATTTTTCAAAGACAACTACTGGATAATGATTCTCCACTCCATTAACTGTAAAACCCACTAATCTAATCATAATTTCCTCCTTAATTTCAGATTTTTAAATGAAAATTGGGTGAAACTTCATTGGCTAAACTATTGAGTTTTGAGTGGGAATTTGACCTCCGATTTGGGAGATTTTTATATGGTTAGATTCGTGAGAGTACGAGGGTTTTGAAAATCTAAAAATTATTCGATTATAAAATGTTGCCCTGAAGGGTGTTTTGGTCAATTTACCTAGTTTCGCGCCCTAACTTTAAATTTAAAGTGAAATCAGGTATTTGCAATATTATTTACGATATGTAAATGAATTGAATCTATTTGGGTCATTTGGAGTCGGATACTCGTGGAAAATGCGTGGTTCCTAGTGATATTGAGCCGGTTCAAGGTAAGTTGCTTGTCTAACCTTGTGTGGAGGATCTTTCCCCTTAGGATTGTTACTTGGTATTTGAGTGCTTCTATGTGAGGTGACGAGCGTGTACTTAAGCCGAATGATGAAATCCTGATTTTTACTTAAGCTATGGAAATTTTGTTCTTCTTCTTATTAGCTTTATTCAATTTGAAGTTATAACCTGTGCTAGATTAGGGAAAGCATGCTTCGCTGATTTGACTGTCTATAGCCTAAGTTGTTTTGACTGCACTACGTGAATCATGCTTGTTAGTTTTATTTGTTGTTTGTCTTTCGTACATCATTCATTGGTTTGTTTCTGGTTGTGGTTGCACATTTACATGGGGGCTACAGATGTAGGATTCCGGTAGCTACCCACCTGTGTGTTTACTTTGGGACTGCGGGTTCGATTCTGGGTAGATCCCCCTGCACTTGTCTGTTTATTTGGGACTACGAGTTCAATTCTCGGTAGAACCCCCTGCACCTTTACTTTGTGACTGCGGGTTAGATTCCAGATAGATCCCCATCTGCACATTGATGGTTGGACTACGGGACGGTATTCCGGGTGATCCTTCAATTTGGTACATGAGTTGGACTACAAGACGGTATCCCGGGAAATCCACTGGACAGTTGAGGAAAGGGCTACAGGACGATATCATGGGAGACCCTCATTGGTATCATTGACATTGAGTTGTGTTTATGCTATGTTTGCTCTGTCTTTGTAGTTGTTTTGCCTTGTTGACCTTCCCTATTTCACTGATGTATTTATTATTTATGTCAGATTATTATACTGTTAATTATTATTATTATTATTATATTTTGTCTCAGTAGGGCACTGACCTTCCTCGTCACTACCCAACTGAAGTTAGGTTTGTCACTTACTGAGTACCGCTGTGGTGTACTTATGCCTTTCCTGCGCACGTTTTTCATGTGCAGATTATACATGTACCTCTACTCAGGCGCACCACCCTTGAGGCGAGGAGATACACAGAGACTTCGAGGTATATATATATGCCGCGTCCACAGACCAAGAGTCTCTATCCCATTCCAGCTTTAGTATTCAGTTTATTCCTTTTCTTTTAGTTGTTTGGATACTCTGGAGTTAGAGCAGCGTACTATGTTTCTGTTAGTCTGTGGTTCCCGTGTTCCGGGTTTTGGGTTGGGATTTTGACTTCCGTATTTATTAGGAGTTGTATATGTTGAGTGTCAGTTATATACATATCTCTTTCAGTTATTCAGTCTTAACTAGCTATTTTTCGCAACTTATGTTATATTGTTCCGCACTTTTAGGCTTGCCTGGTTGTAGGAACTAAGTGCCATCACGACATGTTCATGGAGGGTGAATGGGGGTCGTGACATCCTCTTTTAAGGAAAATTTAATTTTGTGTCTCATACAACTGACACTAGTTGGATGCGGTAGTTTTTTTGTCTCAAAATTTTGGGGAACCAGATTTCTGATGACCCAGAAGTATACTATTGGGGTCCACAAATTTGTGAGACAAAAATGAGCCTTATACAACTAGTGTAAGTTGTATGAAACACAAAATAAAACTTCTCCTCTTTTAACTGCAGTCATTCTCTCATTCAACCTAACACGAAGGCCTTTTCCATTACTGTATTAGTCATTTTCTCAAGAAGACTAAATCACTATTTCTATTTGGAGTATTATTTTTTTTGTGCAATGCGAATTTTTTAAGAAAAAAATGCGTGAATTTTATCCTCCATTAATATTTTTTTGTTTCTTCTGAAATTTCTGGAAAGAATAAACAATTGAACAAATAATAAATGAAATTCTATAGTTGAATCAAGAAAGTATATCCGTGAGCAACATTCTGCAAATCCCATCCAGATAAATTTGCAGCTCTCCATTTCTCCACCCTTTGAGCTCCAAATGGTCGTTCCTTGTGTTTAGCCAAAGCTTCACCAAAAAACCCAGTTTGCTTTCTCACTTCAGAAGGATCAACATCGTAGAAAATAGGCAAAACCATTTGTTTTGATTTCTCTTGCATTCAAGAATTTTAACTAGTTCATGTAGACACCAACTAGAGGAAGCATAATTTCTTGAGAAAATAATAATGGAAATTCTTGACTCTTCAATTGCTTTCTCTAATTCTCTTGAAATCACGTCAGTTCCTCATCGCCAATGAAGGTATTAACTCCAACATCAGACAATTCGGAATAAAGATGACCAATGAATGTTTTTTGGGCGTCTTCACCTCTAAAACTAAGGAATACTTCATAAGAGAAGTGAGAAGATGTAGATGATTCTCCTCTAACCATTTGATGAACTAAGGGTTGATGAGAACGAAAGAACTAAGGGATGATTTTTAAGTAAAGGGAAAGTAGCTAAGCAGAGCTACATATAAGCACACGTCTTATTTTGTGGAGGTGAAATCAATTACAACCCTTCAACGAAATAAAATGGAAGTTTCCCCAAGATA
This sequence comes from Nicotiana noctiflora, assembly GCA_032618575.1. Lineage (NCBI taxonomy): Eukaryota > Viridiplantae > Streptophyta > Magnoliopsida > Solanales > Solanaceae > Nicotiana > Nicotiana noctiflora. The sequence continues at coordinate 593,886 of JASVEL010003021.1, forward strand.
TTTCATGGCGAAATAGCTTCTTGGCCATCTAAAATTGCACCAAATTTTAAAGCTGATATATGAATTATCGATTTTCTCATTTTAACAATTAACACAATCTATGTACTTATAAATGAAAACCTTTGACCTTTGATTATGCTTATATAGTAGGAGCACATCTGACGAGGTCTAAGTGCGTGTTAATTATTCAGAAAAAGAGTGTAACTCGAATTACTGAACTTAAATATTAAATCTGAATAAGAAAAATGAAAAGTAAATAAAAGGCAACTAAATAAAAATAAAAAAGACATGAAACCTAAATCCCTCCGTAAAACTTTTCTTATCTTCTTCCTTACTCCCCCCTTCCACCTCCTCAATTTCTTTCTCCCGACAGCTTCTTCTCGATCCCCCACTACTACCTCATTACTCTTCATTGTAACTTTGAACAGTCCCTTGTTCAGTCTTCATTACTCTACAAACTAATTATTTTAGCGTTGGTTAGTCTATCTCATTTTCTCAGTTTGACTATAGGTATGGTGGTGACAGTATTTTCGGCGATCTTCTCTAGCCGAATGAGACTACGAAAGTACTGAAATTTTTTAGGGGTGAGAAGTAATAGGTGCTCAAGGAGGTCTGTTAATTTTAATTTTGACGAGTGCCACCGAGATGTCATTTTTTTCCGATGGAAACCTTTTTTTTGTGGTAACAATGTGAATTACCATTTACTTCAAACATCATATACACTTATAGAGCACCTAATTTCCATAATAGAAATTAGGCATCCAACAAACAACAAAAAAATAACTAGTTACAAGTAAGATGTCGTATTAAATCCCTACATTTTTGTGCTTTCCTAGATAGATGTAGTAAGTCTATTCTTTCTAGCACTTCTCGTTTGATTTGTACAACTATCTCTTCTGTTCTTATCATCCTATCCTGATTTTTTTTTTGTATTTCTAGTTCTCCATGTATGATATATCCTTGCTAAGTGTACTGCAGGTATGGCCTCTTTCCTGAATTGTTTCCGATGCTTATTTCTTATCTGCTCCATCATTTGCCTCACTCTAGTAGTTTTTTCATCATGCCTTGTCCATTTGCTCAATTCATATTTTACTGCTCTTGTCCATTCATATTGTACAAATAAATGCTCCTAAGTTTCTATTGCATCTTCATTACATATCATGCACTTGACATTATCCACATGTATGTTCATTCCAACCGTTCTATCCTTTGTCAACAATTTTCCTAGTGTTGCCAACCATCCTATGAACATGTGTTTTGGTTAAGCTACTGCTGATTATATCAACTCAACAACCTTCATTGTTTGTTGTCTCTAAATTAGTGCAATATAGCTTGAATTTATAGAGTATTCCCTAGTATGGTTGAGAACATATTTGCCTTGTGAGAACCAATCTCTAATTATTTCTTTGACTACATTTAATTTCCTCTAATACCAGCTACTATATGTTAGTGGAGAATGAGTCCATATGTCTAAATTGGTCTTCATGTACACTCCATGAACCCACCTTACCCATAAAGATTTCTTGTTAAGTGCCAACGGCCCTCTCAATTTCCCAACTTAGGCTATGTTCCATTCTCTGCATCCCTTGATGTTTAGCCTACCCATATTTTTGGACGGCATACCTTCTCCCATACAACCAGAGCCACCTTCCTCATTACATACTTTATTCCCCACAAGTATTCTCTGCATAATCTATCTACTCCTTTCACTACACTTTGAGTAAGAATAAAGACATTCCTCCAAAAGCTGTGAATTGAGAATAGCACAACATTCACAACTTGAGCCCAGTGTTTAGAAAAGCGACGAAGCGCTCGCTTTAAGCGCAAAGCGAGGCGATGCGATACACTGTCGCTTCCAAGAAGCTGAAGCGACTCGATTTCAGAAAGCGCGCGCCTCACAGTGAAAATCGATGAAGCGACGAGGCGGAAAAAGCGATGAAGCGATCGCTACTTTGCAAAAAGCGCAGGAAGGGTCTTTTTTTTAAAAAAAAAAACTTTGGGTCTGTTAAAACAGACCTTATAACGACTAAAAAACCCTTCCCCTTCGACAAAATACAGAGTCTCACAAAACCTAGGGTTTTTTACCCGCTGAAGCTGAAAATCAAAAGCAGAGACGCCATTAGTGACACTTTTTCTCTAGCTGGAGCTCTCCTTCCTCGCTCGCGACAGTCGCCACTGCTGACCCAGGTAATTTCTTCATCTCCTTTCTCCTTTTTTCTTCGGTTCTTGAGTTCTGCTTCTTCTTCGTTCTTTCTCTGTTATGTTGTTTCTCTGCTTCTCCAGTGTTTCTTTTTCCTTTTAGTTTGTCGACACTCAACACATATATATATAACTTTATAAAATTATATTATAGGTTTATATAATTTCAGTTCATTTTTAGTTAATTATTATCTTTTTCTTTTTCATTTGTCTTTTTCTTCTTATAAAATTATATTATAGTTTTGTATAATTTCAGTTTATAGTTATATATATATATATAATATTACTTTATAAAATTGTATTATAGTTTTATATTATTTCAGTTTATTTTTAGTTAATTATTATCTTTTTCTTCTTCATTTGTTTTCTTCTCCATTCTTTTTCTCTCTATCAGAACAGGGGAAGTAACAATTTTTTTTTTCTCCTTTTCGTTTGTTTGTGTATATTTTCAGCATATAATCATATATATATGTATATATATATATATATATATATATATATATATATATATATATAATTATTGTATTTCATTTATTATTTTATTTTCAGCATATAAAATTAAATTATTATTATATTTTCAGCATATATAAGAGTTTAATTATTGTATTTCAGCATATAAAATTGAATTATTATTATATTTCAATTTATTGATTATGTTTCTCTTATTAATAGGGATATTAAAATGTCTCAAAGTTCGAAAGAGAAAGATCCGGCTTGGCGATATGGCGAGAGGGTGAATGAGAAGAATACAAATGTTTTATGCATCTTTTGCAACAAGATTACAACCGGTGGAATTTATCGGTTTAAATACCATCTAATTGATGTTTTTGATTATTTATAATTTTCCATTATCTTTTTTAACAATTGCGCTTCACTTTAATAAAGCGTGCGCTTCGCTTTGCGCTTCACTTTTGAAGCGAGGCGAGCCCTTGTCGCTTTTTTGCGCTTTGCGCTCTCCAAAACACTGCTTGAGCCTACCAGCATAGGATAATTGTTAGCATTTATTCTTTGTGTAATTTTCCCAATAAGCATCTGACAATCCATCATGTTCCATCTCTTAGGTGAAAGTGGCAATCCTAGGTATATGATAGGAAATTCTCCCTCTATGAACTTAGTTCTTCTCAGCAGCTGTTGTTTAAGTTTCTCTTCTACTCCAGCTATAAAGATGCATGACTTCTCTATGTTAGCAATCAATCCTGTCACTCTATTGAAATGATGTAGTGCCTCCATCACTCTATTCACCGAGTTGATATGGGCTTTGCAGAATATCATCACCAAATATCATATGTGTCAACTTGCTATTCTTGCACATGGGATGGAATCTGATGTCTGGTAGACTGCTCATAGTAATCAGAGTTCTTGATAAGTACTCCATGACTAGGATAAATAACAATGGTGACATTGGGTCACCTTACCTCAATCCTCTCTTGCTTTCAGAGTAGCCATGTCCTTCCACATTTACTTTGACTGTGAACTTTGCAGTAGAGACACAAGCCATTGTCCAGTATATGAATATGTCTAGAAAACCATATTCTCTAATTGCTTCCTCTATAAACTCACAGCTCACTATATCATAGGTCTTTCTTAGGTCAATCTTCATTAAGCACCTTGGTGTAGTTTTTCTGTAGTAATGTCTCAAAAGATCATGGCATATTAGAATATTGTGCATCATTGATCTACCTTGTATAAATGCTAATTGGTTTTCTGCAACTATGTGATTGACTGCAGATTTTAATCTAGAACACAACATCTTTGATATGCATTTGCATAACACAGTGCAACATGCTATAGGTCTGAACTGGCTTGCACTATCAAGAGCCTCCACCTTAGGAATCAAAGCAATATTTGTAGAGCTGATTTGTCTCAGCAATCTCCCATTGTAAAAGAACTCTAGTACTGCTTCTATTAGTTCATTTCCCACTATTGACCATGCATCTTTAAAAAATCCACTCCCATATCCGTTTGGACCAGGACTTTTATTGTTATCAATCTGAAACATGACTTGCTTGACTTCCTTCCTCACAAATAGTTGTATTATTCCTCTTTTTGATTGCCTGCTGTTTGCTTCTGTTTCTAATTATACTCCTGAAAGTCTTCACTCTATCAGTTGTTGTTTCTATGGAAACCTTGTCGGAATGATTTTGATATTTTTTTAAAGATCTAATAGCTTGTTTGGACTAATTCTACATTGAGTTTTGGTTAAGATATATATTAGGACATGAATTGATCGAATTTTTATCAATGGAAATAGTCATTGGGAAGGGAAGGTTTTGGAGGAGCTCTAGTGAACAATAAAGAAAAGAGAACAATAATTACAAAGTTGGTAAATTAATTTTAAAAGAGATGGGACCTAGATAATACAAATGTCAAATAAAAAATGATCTTATTATGTTACGTGGTATTCACGTCAGGCAATTAAGATACACGCTCTGAGGGAAGGATTTATTATAAGTATGTTTATTGAGTTGGGGTGCTAAAAGGGAAAATATAAAGTTCATGTGTTGGTCGGTGCAAGTTTAGGTGTCCTAGAAGCCATTACGGCATATTCTTAGATTTTATGGTTTCTGCAAGGAAACAATGGGATCATTTGTCCATAATTTGGTCATAATTTTACTTGAAGTTGAATTTTAAATTCTTTTAAAAAATTAAAAAAACTCCAAAAATTGCTTTTTCAATATATTCACTTCAAAGCACTCACAAAATTATATTTATGTCCAAACACTACTCTAATTTCCAAATACTACTTTTACTTGAATTTTCTTTCATTCTTCTTCTTCTTCAGTATTTCATAATTATTATGTCTAAACGCCCACATAATTTAGTCTGATAGGCTAAATAAATTTAGCAATGTACATCTACAAAAGTTAAGACCGTCTATTAATACTATTTGTAGATTGAAGTGGTATATTTCTTAATTTAAACAATTTTAATTTTATTTTTTAAATCACTCATGATGGTACCTAACACATTCAGCTAGGTAAGCCAACTAATAACAATCAAATTCCATTAAAGTCAACCAAAAAATTAAATTGACAAGTTAACTAAATTTTATACATTCCCAAAGACTGGTAGTACAAATATTGAGCTTCTAATAATAGAGTTTACCAGGTACATATGAAGAAAATACATCTATTGTTTGAAAAGTACATACACAGAATTTTACAATCTAAGTCTACCTTGAACAAAAGGCAGTAGCGGCAGGAATGTAGGTACGCAGTCAAATCCAGCAACCATCGAACATAGCAATATCAACATCCGGGATCTGCAAGCAATGTGCATGAAGTGTAGTATGAGTACAATTAACCCCATTGTGATGACCCTGCCCGTCATACGTGAGTTACCGCCCCGTTTCCCCTTATTGTGTTGCTTTATGTTTCAATATCGGCATTTGAGTTGATCGGGTAGAATTGAGTTGGTTATAGTTGAAAACGAGGCATTTATCCTCTTAGGAGAAGGCTTATTTTAGAAACGTCAACCGGAAGTTGACTATGTGGTTAGAGGGATCGGATGTGAATTCCAGTGTTTCGGTTATTTTGGGAGATGATTTGTGACTTAGGAGTGCAATCGGAATCGAATTTGGAGGTCCGGTGAAGAAATAGGCTTGAATGGGCAAAGTTAGAATTTTGGCGAATTCCGGTTGATAAATGAGATTTTGATCCGAGGTTCGGAATGGTGTTTTGAGAGTTGTAGTAGCTTCGTTAGGTGATTTTAGATATTTCTGCAAATTTTCAGGTCATTCTGGCGTTGTTTGGTCGAGTTTTTGATTGAATGCGTATTTCGGAAGTTTTGATGAAAATTAGGCTTGAATCGGATGAATTTTAAAAGCTGGTCTGCATAATCGGATTTCGGACCACAAAAGCGGTAGGAGGAAAACCGCAGAAGTGGTATTTAGATCGTAGGAGCGATCCCAGGAGTTTTTAAGTTGGACCACATAAGCAGTCAAAATTGCCACAAAATCGGGACTACAACTGCGGTCAGTGGACCGTAAAAGCGAAAAACGGACATGTGTTATAGTGAACAGTGTTCACGAACTTGGAAAGGAAGAAAACATTTTGGACTTCGAGCAAAACGGGGTTTTGGGCAATTTTGAGTAGAATTCGAAAGGGATACTTCAGGTATGAATATTTGGACTCAGATTATATTATTATAGTGTAAAAACATGAATTAATCACTAAAATTCAAGGAATTAAAGGGTAAAAATGGAGGTTAGGGCTTGCAGCCTAAGAGGGTTTAAATTGATGATTTGAGGGGTCAAAAGAACTCCGATTCTTGTGTATTTTATATGTACAGACCCGTGGTGAAATGAGAATTCCGGTGATGTATATTTCGTAAATTTTTGATAAGTGGGCCCGGGGATTGAGTTTAGCCAACTTCATGTTTTTGGTGTTTTTCGAGTTCTTTCGATTGGGTTATGTTCCACTAGCATATTATAAGGTATTCCTTTGTGGTTTTGATCAGATTCGGCGCGTGAGGAGGTAGATTCAAGAGGAAAAGGTTTTGCGGACTAGTCTCGTAGCTGATTTGAGGTGAGTAATAAATGTGGATGATAAACTGAGGGTTTGAAACCCCGGTATATCACACTGTGATGCTATATTGAGGCGAGACACGTACTCTACGGTGAGTGTGGGGTCGATTGCAAATGGGGACTATGGCTTAGTCCCCCCGAGTGATGTTGTACTGTGTTATTGGCTAGAAATTAGCTGGCAAACCTCCTACTTGGATGGTTATGGACATATTTGGGTTGTATACTGGTTATTTGGATCTCGTAGGGATTATTATAATTTTGCATGATGTTTAGCATGTATTCATGATATCAGTCCCGAGTTAAACACTGTCTCGAAATGACTAGTAAAATTCTCAGTTTTTAAACATGTAAATTATGATTTCTGATAAGTGGAACTGAAAATGGTAAGTTAACTGTGCCTGTGTGGCTTGCATGCATATAACTAGACTGATTATGGATCGGGCTGAACGCCGCGGTATACTTTGCTTGGGCTGTGGGAGGCCCTCCGGAATCAGAACCCCCACAGTCAGTGCGGGTACCCAAATAGATCGGGCTACGCGTCATAGCGGTCGTGTGTAGTGCATTGCATTCATACATCTATATCTGCCTATGTTATCTATAATTAATTTTTGTTATTATACTGTTAAATGTGTAGGAGTACTGATTCTAGATTTACATTGTTATATATTGGGAATTCTTACTGTTAGTCATTATACATGTCAATTACCACTGAGTTGGAAGTACTCACTTTACTCCCTGCACCGTGTGTGCAGATTTAGGTACCTTGGGAGTTCAGGTGAGCTTTTGCTGATTTCAGAGTTTATTCGGAGTTGTTGAGGTAGCTTCTTTGACGTCCGCATGATCCGACTCCGCCCCTATCCATTTTTATTATCTTTTCGGAGCTTTTGAAACTATGTATTATTGGAGTCTTATTACAATGTACTGTTAGAGGCTCTAGACTCATGATCCCAAGTCTTTGGGAGCATATTCAGTATTATCGTGATATTCGGTTTATTTCTATCTTTCAGTTATACTTTTAGCATCATTGATGTTCAAGATTTTCAAATAATTGGTTTTGAGCTTCATGGTCGGTTGAGAGTGTAAATGGTCGGGCTTGCCTAGCATATGTGTTGAGCGCCATCACGACGGGGTTTTGGGGTCGTGCCACCCATGTACTCAAAAAGTAACAAACCTAACCTCAGGTTGAAAGCAATAATGAGCAGGAACATTAGTCGAGTCCAAAACCAATAACCAACAACAGTTCATAGAACGTAGAGCTTATAAATAAGGAAATAATCTCAGAGGTAAAAAAAATGTTTAGCTTTTACACAATTTTCCAAAAATAGTTCCATTTTTCAAGGATATCGGTGAAATCCCAAATTCTTTATCGAAATCATCAGAAATTTTAAGGTAGTTTGAAAAGTGTAATGTTCCGGAAACATCCTTTCCACGATAAAAATGTTTCATTTTTTTCTTTTTTTTTTCTTTTCAGATAGCAAGTGTGAGATGCCTCTCAATTACCACATATCAATGTGTAAAATTCTTGAATGACGTAATACCGTACAACATGAGGATAATGCGTCTCTATGCATGTTTGTCATATTATTCATGCCGATGCCATGTATCTTAGAGATTAATCATGTGCTCATACTCTTAGAGTACTCAATCTCACTGTCTCACACTTTCCACTCGCTATACTCCACCCCTCGGTACTGTATATGGTCCATTTGGCACATGGAAATCCATCCTGGAGCATATAAAACATAGACTATAAGTCACCTAGTACCGGAAAAAGGCCATCCCAGCTCCATGGAGAAGATCCATCTCCAAGCATATATATATACACATAATCGGATTGAGACGATCAGGTCAGTTGAGGACAGTTGCATACCAATAGGTGGATTGCCATTCTTGTACTGTTCGGGTAAAAGGCAGGTGCGCTCTTTCCTTCTCAATAGTACTTACTGTACGGAATCGAACACAGCAAGAGGAACTTCAACAACAAGTCAACAAACTACTAGATCGTGGACTAATAAGGGAAAGTTTAAGTCCTTGTGATGTACCTACCTTGCTTGTTCCTAAGAAAGATGGATCTTGGCGCATGTGTGTTGATAGTCATTCTATTTACAAGATCACCATCAAGTATAGATTTCCTATTCCTAGGCTCGATGATCTTTTTGATCAGTTACATGGGGCCAAGATATTTTCTAAAAATTATTTGAAGAGTGGATACCACCAAATTCAATTGAAAGATGATGATAAATGGAAGACTGCATTAATGACTGGCAAGGGGTTGTATGAATGGCTCGTTATGCTATTTGGGCTATGTAACGCTCCTAGCATATTTATGAGGCTCATGACCCAAATTTTTCAGCCATACATGGGAAAATTTGTTGTTTATTTTGATGGTATACTTATTTATAGCAAGGATGATCAACAAAATTTAAGGCACTTGAGGAAGATTTTGAAGTTTTAAAAGAGCAAACACTTTATGCCAACCTAAAGAAGTGCAAGTTTTTTTTCTCAGCAAGTCTCTTTTCTAGGTTATATTGTCTCTACTGAGGGAATTCATGCTGACTCGGGAAAGATTAAAGCTATTGCTAGCTGGCCTATTCCAAAAAGCTTAATTGAGATTCGAAGCTTTCATGGTATGGTTTTTTTCTATCGGCGTTTTATGAAGAATTATAGCTCTCATGTTGCCTCTATTACTAAGTGCTTGAAAGGAAACTCGTTTAAATGGATGGATGCTGCCCAGAAGAGTTTTGAATTGATTAAGACAAAGATGACTCAAGCACCTGTGCTTGTTTTGCCCAACTTTGATGTATTTTTTTTTAAAGGACCACTAGGCATGTTGCCTAGGTTTGATTTTCATTAATACAATAACAGTACAACCAGTGGAGGGGGACATGTACCTTACCTCCATGATTAGTATGGAAGTACATTTGGCTACCTAAAAGTGGTAGCCATATGAAACCTGATCTCTATGGTGAGTTAGACCTATGGTGATGCACCAATTATCATACCAGAGTGTCTGGATAATTGGCGGTACAAAAAACAAGAGATGATAATTTAGGTCAACTATACAAAATAATAGAAATCCTAAGACTATCACAGTAGTAGTTTGGAAGCTATCCTTCCATATATTACAACAGATTCTACATCTATGATAGGTGTGAAACTGCCCAGTAGGGGAAAATATATAGGGAGAGCCCAAAAGGAAAGTCATCTTCTTCTTTGCTTTGGTTATGAGGAACAGGAAAGCAATGAAGAAGTTTACAGTGGGAGGTGATGAGCAGGTGATCAGCTGCTTGAGAAGCCTGACAGATGAGAGTGAGCACTGGACTGTAGTAGCTATATGTGTCCAAGTTGTCCTTAGTCTTGAGTGAGGCTGTATCCATGGGAAGGAAGACCGATAGCCTTGTAGCAAAGGAGGGGGATAGGCTTTACTCAACCTTTGCACTACCAATATAATGAGCATCAATGATGCTAATACTATGAGTGCATTAGTTTGAGAAGTCCGACCCTGAAACATGTCTGATGTGCCTGACATGTTCCCAAAGCTACCGTGACCTTCATTGGTGTGGTTTGTGGCATGCTTTGTCTTTTCAACAGAATGAACATGGTTAATGTTAATACCACTGTTTGAAAAGATAAAGCATGTCTGCACCAACACCCCATACCTGTAGACATGAGCAAACATGTTAGTAGAAAATCGGGGGGTCACATGCCAGGTTCTTGTGTGTACTGGATGTGAGACTTGGGAGAGGGGGGGATTGATGACCCCTGCTTGATTAGTGATGGCTACATGTAGGTTCTTGTGTAGACTACTTATAGAAAACATTGTTGTTGCCTTGATGAGATCACAGTATCTAACTGTTGTTTCCTTAGTGACTTGAAGTGTGAGTTCTTTGTGCACTTTAAGGGTAATGTGATTGCTTTGTTGCTTGTGATGTGGCCATTGACATGTATCCAAGAGAATGAGCCACAAGTTGACTAATACCACTCTTGGAGTCCATGTCAATGTGCAGTCTTCACTGAAAGAAGTAGTACCTATGTATGTTTGTACACAAGTATTTCTGACAGGAGAGAATGAGCACAAGATTATGTAGGGTCCTGTCATGTCCTTTGTAGCTTGATCTCTATGCTGAAGTCTAGAATGCTACCTGAAGTAGTTGACCAGGAGGGGAGGTCCAGTTTCTTGGGAGACTGCATACTTCCAAGGTTAGAACTGGAGTATTCTGCAGGGAGAGGACTATTGAGTGAGTCTTTGTTGTGGCTTGTGATGCTGGTCAAACACATGAGGGTATCTGAAACTGTCCTTGAGGGAGAAGACTTGACTCAACAAATGAAAATTCAGTAGAATAAGCATGGCACATGCTAATACCACTACTGAATTAGCATCAGCTGGACAAGTGATCTCCCTGTACCTGCAAAAGGAAGAACACTAGTTAGTAAGGGGGGCTCAAGTTCCAGGTTCTTGTGTTGACTGGAATTGAGACAGGGGTTAGGGGAGCTTTTGTGATCCCTGGTCTATGCATATGAACTCGTTGCAGGTTCTTGTGTGGACTGGAACAAGCTACACAGATGCTCAAGATGTTGAGGAAGCATTAAAATGATAAGGTGAGGTTGCAGCACAGGTAAATTGCTGCATTTTCCATGGGTTGCATTTGCACCTCTGCTTGTTGATTGAGAGGGGGCATTGTAGTAGCTAGTGTTTTTGCACTCTCTATGACTGCCACTCCTGCCAATTTGCAATCAATTAGAGTTGGTGGCTGGCATTTGGTGACCAATTTCCTGTGGTGATAGATTTGGATCCTATGGTATGTAGCTAGGAGAATGAACATAGTAGATGTTAATACCACTCCTAGAAGCCTTACAATAGGAGCAGTTGCATAACAGACATGAGTACCTGCAAAACAGTGAAGTAAGGTAAGGAAGAGGTCATGCAAGTGACCTTGGACCCTTCTGTAATGTGGGTGAGAGTACTCCTGCAAAAGAAAACCCATTGTTAGGAACATTATGACCTTATGGGCACAAAGGTCTTGCCCTTTTTCTTTTCTGATATCAACAGGCTCCATGTGAGAGAGGTGGGATCAAATGTGGTGGTGTTATGATTTTGGTTGTGAGCTTGTATCTGAATGAGGGGGTGCCAAGTTGGTCTAGGTAGATTTGGCCTCTTATGTGAGTGGGCATTTCTGAGAGGTTGATGTAGTGGGTGATGGATTCTAGATCATGGCTCATCTTGGATAAAGAATCTGCAGGGTAGTTAGCCTTTCTGTAGGTATGATTGCAAGAGAATGAGTGGCATTGGTTACCCAATTGTTTGATCCTCTGTATGTGGTTACTCAGGTTCCATGGTATGACAGCTTGGTCAGAAAGCCAATGAATGAGGAGTGCTGAATCAACTTCAAGTTGCAGGTGGAGGGAACCATTTTCAAGATACCATTGTAAACCAAGGAGAGCAGCCTGAACTTCAGCAAGGTTGTTTGTGCCAAATTCTAGGGGAGCTGATATTGCATGTAACTTGCCAGTGTGATCCCTAATAATCACCCCGGCACCAATTTGGCTAGGGTTAGTCAGGGCACACCCATCACTATTAATTTTCACCTTGCCAGGACGTTGGTTTGTTGCTTGATGTTTTCTATGGTTTGGTACAGGTCTGGCCATTGGAAGAGCCATTTGATGTGGGGATAGGTGTTGTTCAATAGGAGTTGTAGGTCTGAGTTAATGGAGAATAGGACTCTTGTGAGGGATGAGGTGATGTAATCTTTGAAGTTGAATGTGATGCTTCCGGAGTTAGGATTGGAGCTGTTCTTGGTCAAGAAGGTAGACCTATTACTTATTTTAGTGAGAAGCTGAATTGTGCCAAGTTAAAGTATTCTACTTATGACAAGGAGTTCTACACCATCGTCATAGCTCTATCTCATTAGAGTCACTATCTTCTACCTCAAGAATTTGTGCTTTATTCTGATCATAAGGCCTTGAAGTATGTGAATAGCCAACAAAAACTCAACATTAGGCATGCTAAGTTGGTCGAATTTTTCAAGCATTTCACTTTGTTATCAAACACAAGCCTCGGAAGGTCAATTAAGTAGCTGGTGCATTAAGTCGCAAGCCTTGCCTTTTTACCATGCAAAAAACTCTTGCTCGTTTCGAACACATAAAAGAATTATATGCAATAGATCCAGACTTTAGATCTATTTGGGGTCAATGCTGGGAAGGTCCTCAACGTATGTTTGTGCTTAGGGATGGCTATATTTCTCATGGTAAGCAGCTTTGTAGTCCAGAAGGAAGTTTGCGTGAATTTATAATTTGTGTCCCATAAGGGAGGGTTAGCTGGTCACTTTGGGCAAACAAAGACTCTATGCCTAGTTGAAGAAAACTTCTATTGGCCTAAGATGGTTCAGGATGTTAATAAGCTGGTGGCAATATGTGAAACTTGAATAAAGGCAAAAATTACACAAAAGCAATTCGGGTATTTACACTCCTTTGGCAACTCATACTCAACCTTGGGAAGATATTAACATGGACATAATGTTAGGCCTTCCAAGGATTCAAAAAGGTAAGGATTCCATCTTTGTGGTTGTCGATTGATTTTTGAAGATGGATCACTCTATTCCTTGCGATAGGACTTCGGATGCAACAAGTAATGATGATATCTTCTTTGATCATATCGTGAAATTTCATGGAACTTCCAAAACTATTATTTCAGATAAGGGTTCGAAGTTCCTAAGCCATTTTTGGAGGACTTTGTGTGCTAAACTTTGTACTAAGCTAACACCTAGTACTTCTCATCATCCCCAAACTGATGGGCATTCCGAAGTTGTCAATCGAAGTTTAGGTGCTTTGTTTCATGGGTTAATAAAGAAGAATCTCAAAAAGTGGTAATCATTACTTCCTACTGCTGAGTTTGCCTTCAACAAGTCAACCAACCGCACTACAGAAGGAGTCCATTTGAAGTTGTATATGGTCAGAATCATCTTGGACTGCTTGATCTTTTCCCTCTTTTAGTTACTCATTATTTTAGTGGAGATGCTGCTTATTGAGTAAAGCAACTTAATAAACTACATGAGAAAGTTCGGGCACATATCGAGAAGCAAAATTCTAAATATAAAGAAAAGGATGATACACGTAGGAAACATGTGGTGTTCAAGGAAGGTGACCTGATTTGGGTTCATTTGAGCAAGGAGAGATATCCTTTATTCAATGCTTCTTGCAGTCTTTGCGGGATTCAGGAACGTGTGGGTGAGGTTTATTTCCTTCTTACATTCTTCTAAAGTGAGTTTGAAGAATACTTTCACTATTTTTGTGAAAAACTTAGCGGAGTGCTTTTTGTTTTTCTCTCTTCTTTGTAGTTTAAAGGTGCAAAACCTTGAAAGTACATCAGTGTTCCTCCTCTAGAATCCTCTTCCTGAAGCCACCGGCATTAGGAACACATAGGTGGCCCTAGAGCCGCAGAACACCATCCTCGCCAATAGAAACCTCTTTGGCACTATGCTTTAGCACCATCTATCTGAGAACCTACCGAATGATCAACGAACTGCTCAGCCTTGATCTACCTCAACAGTGAAAACTGAGCAAAAACATACCCAAGGACTCGGCTGGGCTCTCAAATATCCAACCTCACAAGTCTGTTAGCCAAGGACTAAATTTTCAAAGCTAGTGGCCTCTACTTTGATGGTATGAATGCCAAGCTACCCATACCCTCGGCTTTCCTACTCACGTATTCTCATCACCTCGTGCGTATGTAGCCCCCACAAATAGAAGCACATATTTAATTATTTTACCTACGAGGTTAATTCTCACTTACAAGGCTTGAAAGGAGACTTACCTTGCTCCGCAACCAAATTCAAGATTCCAATAAACCTTTGCTTCATGAATTCGTGTCCTAAAGCCTCAAATCTCAAGATTTCTCATGATTTCTTGCTCAAAAATAGCACCAAGCCATGTTCTTTCGCCTAAAAATGTCAAAAATAGGTTAAAAATAGAACATGGATTAAAAATCTGATTCTGCTCATTAAAGGCCCGATTCCCGTCGCTAAAAGCTTCCAATCCGGTCGCTAAAGATACACACATCGTGTTGCACCAACAATAGTTATTTTAACTAAAATGGCTCTAACTCCATCATACAAACTCGGAATTCGACGATTCTTGTTCCCATAAGTCATAGTTAATATACTTACCTAGTCCTTTAATCGAAACTCAATTCGAAGCTCATTTGCTCAATGTGATACCAATTTCTCTTGTTAAACAATTAACTCATGTTCTGCGCTAAAAACCCAATCGTAACTTGATAAAATTAGACCCAACATTCCAGCTCAGTCTTATAATTCATTGTTTAACTACTGAAAGTCTTGAAATCGAATTTCAATCTCTAGAATTGGACCTTTGAATCATTACATGCTTATGTTCAAAATACCAAAGTCTTTCAAAAATCCTTCCAAAACTTATCCGAGCCTCATGGTACCCCAACCAAGTAAACTAACAAGACCCATAATATGACACAAACTTAGTCAATGCCTCAAGTTATATCAAACAACGGTAAAACCGTGAATCACACCCCAATTCAAGCTTAATAAAACTAAGAACTTTCAACCTCTATATTCGATGTCGAAACCTATCTAATCAAGTTCGACTGACCTCAAATTTTGCACACAAGTCATAAATTGCATAACGAAGCTACAAATATTTTCAGAACTAAGATTCCCCCGATATCAAAAAGTCAACTTCTAGCCAAACTTCTCAAAAACATTCAATTTCTAACTTTCGCCAAATGGCTCCAAAATTACATACAGACCTCCAAACCCACTTCCGATCGCGCTTCCAATACCAGAACCACCATATGGAGCTATTCCCAGACTCAAAATCCCAAACAGACGTCAATTACACTAAAATGCATTTCAACCCAGATTTATGAAAATCTTCAAAAATGCTAAACACCACAATAGGTGATGAAATGCTCCTTGATCATCTAAAACCCGATCTGAACGTACGCCCAAGCCTGAAATTATCATAACAACCTACTGGAACCTTCAAATCCCGATTCCCAGGTCATTTACTCAAAGATCCAACCTTAGTTAGTTCATCCAACTTAAGGTTGACAAAATGAGAATTCTTTTTCCAAATTGACAACCTCCCAAAATTCAGTTCCGACCACGCGTACGAGTCATAATACCTTAAATAAAGTTGTTTTTGGCCTCAAACAGTTGAACAACATGCTAGATCTCAAAACGACAGGTGGTTACACTGCTTCTACTGAATAGGGGTCGCATATGCGGTTCCTAGGCTCCTCCCCTTGTGATAGCTTCATGAAAAAGGATAAAGCTGTAGAAGCACCAAGAAATCCATTCACAAGGTCTGAAGCTAAGGAGAAGCAAGACAAGGTTGTTGTGCTTCAATGGACGATGAAAAAAGGCGCTAATGGTCGAAGAATAACTCAAAAATTATAGAGAGAATTTAGCTAAGTGGTACACTCATTTCATGGTCCAAATCCAAGTCCAAGTCCAAGGGAAGGTTGATTGGGGTCCAAGCACCAACAAAGAAGGACCTAATTAGGACATATTTTGATTTAGGCCTAATTAGCCTAAATGAAACTTGGCCCCAAAATTTCCTCATTTGGTTTCCTAGTTTGTTAGGATATATTTGTTGCTTTCCTAGGTAGTTAAGGTTTTGTTTTTCTTTTCCTAAGATTATTGGAATTACTTTCCAAGATTAACTTGATTTTTGTTTCCTAGAGTTTTACCTTTTCCTATGGTAGTTGGGCATGTTGTCCAAAAGTATTTTAGGAATTTATTTCCTTATTTTTTTAGGTAGAATTTCGTGACCCCTTCCCTATATAAAGGGGTATCTTCTTTGCTTTTAGACTTAGACTATTATAAATAAAAATTATGAGATTTTTCTTGCACTCTTGTGTGTGGCTACTCTTCGATTTGTTCTTTAACCTTCAAGACTCAACTTAAGGTGGTAATATTAAACTCTTTCAAAATCTTAGATCACTTATATGTATTCAAGAAAGGTGATAAGTTTAGGCTTATTGTTGTTATTGCTATTCTAAAAGTTCGGGTTTCACCATCAATTTTTTTTTATTCTCTACCAATGTCGATTAGATCTTTGTTAGCTAATTGTTGTTGTTAGGATTCCACTTCAAGAATAGACTTCTTGAATTCATGAAACTTTTTCTTGAATTCAATTTATCTTTAATATTTCGTCCTTTTTTTGTTTCTTTATTTTTTCAGCTTCCGCATGTTTCTTGATTTTCTTATTTTTATTTGTAATTCTTGAATCCCCTATGGTATTGTTATCTCCTTGGGTCCCAGTTGGGAAGGGTCGATCGCTTCTGTTGTCTCGCACCTGCAGCTAGCCAACCGCGGGTGCGGTTATGACAGAAACCTGGAGCTTCAGCTCCTTCTAAAATTTCCTAACTCAATTCGAGCCTCATCCGACTGACGTTTGGGGCCTCCGGGGCTCCGCCTGAACATACTGACAAGTTTGAAATTATAAAAGGACTCGCTCGAACCCTTAAAATGCCCGAAATAACGCTAAATCTAAGAATTACCCACAAGTTGTTCAATTCACATCCAATGCAACGAAACACACTTAATACTACTTGGATTGACTACAAATTTTGCTTGCAAGTCTTAAATGTCAATACGGAAGTATTCCTGGTCTCGAAATTTCATTCAGACCTCGATAAAATAAAAACCCGCTCCAAACCAAATATTTAAGAACTTCAAAATCCTTAAGAAATTAACTTCCACTATCAGGCGCCAAAATGCTCGCAAGTCATCCATAATGCGATCCAGAAATACGCTCAAGTCCGAAATCGTCACACAAACCTATTGAAACCTTCAAATCCCAATTTCGAGGTCATTTATTCTTAATATTGACCAAAATCAAACTTGACCTTTTAAGCCAACCTTAAGGAACAAAATGTTCCGATTTCAACTCAAACTCTTCCAAATCCTAAACCAACTATCCCCTCAAGTCATAAGTTAGTAAAAGCAAGTACATGAAGTCTTATTTAAAGGAACGGGTTCTAGAATGCAAAACGACTAGTCTGGTCGTTATAGCAGCAAACATAAATCTAACTTTCACCCGTTACATAACAAGCTGATGATATAAAAACAACTTAGTTAAGTTAATTTCAACCTAATATAAAATAGGAATAACCACGATCCTAATGAACATGAATTCCAACTTTACTGAGATTTTGAATGTTTACATCTTTAGAGAGCAAGAATTAGGATTAGGAGGTCGATTGCTTAACTCTCTTTGTTTCTTTTGCCCGTGATTTCCAACAAACTATATATTTGAGACCAAGAACAAAATTTTCTTTTACCTGAACAATACAAAATAAATATGTAAAATTCACATAACCCAACAATAATATCTTTGTTTTCCTTTTGATAGAGACGGCCATAGGTACAATGTTGCTTAGACGACTAGTCTCTTGTTGTAATAATTCTTAGTATGTATTTTATTTATTAATAGAGTATCTGCTACTTTTCACCAGTACAAGCACCGAATAACTGTGCAGCCAGACTTAGGTAGATGAAAAGAAATCCCGTTTGGTTTTTTGCCTCTGCTAAGTCCACCTTTTTGTTCACTAATCATTGCGTTAAAATCTAAAAGTCGATATCCCGCCCACTGTAACGAAGTTCAATTTCAATGACGGCACAAGTGCGTGAGTGCATTTACATATAAAATGCAAGAACATGGAATGATCATACGTTACCTTTTCCCATCAGGATTGAGAGCCAGAACATTTATTGGTCCAAAACAGCTGAAGCATAAACCTCCAATTAAACCATGAGAACCATTAGATTAGAAAGATATCATACTTTAAGTTTGGATGGTTATTACCTATTGTATTGTATCGTATCGTTATTTTAAATATAATATTTAAATTAATTATTACTTAAATTTTATTGTATCGTATCGTTTAATTCCGTCGTTATGTAATGGATGAAAAATGTCAATCTATCTAAACATTGTATATGTCAAAACGATACAGTATAATACTTTATGATACATTATGAAATGTTGTATAACAACCATCCAAACAAGCCGTAAGAGACATTGCACGACTACACAAGGCCATTAAATTTATGTTCCACATTGAAAATTATAGATTCAGTTGAACCCAATGTAATAATAAGGCTAGATTTGCCTCTATCACTAACCTTAGTTGCATCCATTCTACGGTGGCAGCGAACTATCTAATGAACAACGAGATAACAGGAAGAATGAAGGACAGCCCGGTGCACTAAGCTCCCGCTATGCGCGGGTGGTAGTAGCAAATATTCAAATGAGAACTTTGAAGGCCGAAGTGGGGAAAGGTTCCATGTGAATGATACCTGCACATGGGTTAGTCGATCCTAAGGGTCGGGGGAACCCCGAAAGAAAGCGTGTTTCGCGCATATGCTGAAACGGAATCGGGTTAAAATTCCTGAACCGGGACGTGGCATTTGACGCTAACGTTAGGAAGTCTGGAGACGTCGGTGGGGGCATAGGGAAGAGTTATCTTTTCTATTTAACAGCCTGCCCTCACTTGAAATGACTCAGTTGGAGGTAGGGTCCAGCGGCTAGAAGGGCACCGCATGTCGTGTGGTGTCCGGTGCGCCCCGATAGCCCTTGAAATTTGGAGGACCGAGTGCCGTCCACATCCGGTCGTACTCATAACCGCATTAGATCTTAAAGGTCAACAACCTCTGGTCGATAGAACAATCTATGCAAGGGAAGTCGGCAAAATGGATCCGTAACTTCAGGAAAAGGATTGGCTCTCAAGGCTGGGCATGGAGGTTCCAGTCCCGAACCCGTCGGTTGTCGGCAAACTGCTCGAGCTGCTTCCGTGGTGATAGCGGGTCACCGTGTGCCGACCGGGGGACGGACTGGGAATGGTTCCTTCGGGGCCTTCCCCGGGCATCGAATAGTAAACTCGAAACTAGTACAGACAAGGGGAATTAGAGTGTTTAATTAAAATAAAACATTGCGATGGTCCCTGCGGATGTTTACGCAATGTGATTTCTTCCCAGTTCTCTGAATGTCAAAATGAAGAAATTTAACCAAGCGCGGGTAAATGGTGGGAGTAACTATGACTCTCTTAAGTTATCCAAATGCCTCATCATCTAATTAGTGACGTGCATGATTGGATTAACGAGATTCTAATGTCCATGTCTACTATCCAGCTAAACCACAGCCAAGGGAACGGGCTTGGCATAATCAGTGGGGAAAACAGACCTCGTTGAGCTTGACTCTAGTCCGACTTTGTTAAATGACTTTGGAGGTGTAGTATAAGTGGGTGCCGAAAGGCGAAAGTGAAGAAGAGAAGAAGCATCTGAGTACTTGTTCGAATCCCTTCTCGCCCACAACCGGCCCAAAAGGGAAGTACCTTTCCCTCTAGGGGTAGGAAAATCATGATCAGGATAGCGAACCGACGTTGTGGAACTTGGGTGTGGGTCTTTTATTGAAATGGAATGGCTTTTCTTTTTCTCTTTTTATTTATTATTTATCGTGAATAGGGGAATCATTACACATAGTAAGCTCGATCAATGTATTTTTTTGTTTTATGCCCTGTAACTCTTCCTCAGCCAGGCTTGGGCAGAATAATAGAGCAAGTATTAGTAGCATAACAAAAAATCCTTCCTCGTCATTAATATCTTTGCTCGCAGCAATTGTGACCTCTTGGGAGAATCGATGACTGCATCAAAGATACAGTTCTAGTACATTTGAGACTTCTTAATTGGCTAGTTGTAAATAGGCACGAGGCTATGAAACAAAGGATTATCTCAGACCTAGACTGAGGTATTGATGGTAATTTTATAATCTCGCATAATAGAATGGATACGATGAGATAAAGTGCAATAGAAACAAAAAAAGGGAACACGTTACCTACTCTTAACGGGCAAAGCGAGCCCCTTTATTCTTAATTCTTTAATTCAGAATCAATCAAATCTCCCCAAGTAGGATTCGAAACTACGATAAGTTAACATTCATTTGCTGATATTATTACCAGTATTCGATATTGGGTCAATCATATCATTACTGTACCTTCCCTATTCATTGTGGGTCGGTTATTTGTCAGCACCGGTTTAGCTTATGATGTGTTTGGAAGCCCGCAGCCAAACGAGTATTTTACAAATAGCCGATAAGAAATTCCATTAATAACTAGCAGTTTTGATCCTTTGGAACAACTCGATGAATTTAGTAGATCATTGTAGGAGGCCCTAATGACTATAGATCTAACCTATCCAATTTTTACAGTACGATGGTTGGCTGTTCATGGCCTAGTTGTACCTACTATCTTTTTTTTTGGATAGGGATTTAGAAGGGTTTGCGGTTTCTCATATTTTACAACATATGCTTACTTATAAATCAGATCATATTAGAGCTCACCAAGAAGTACTTGGTACTACAATCATTGGGGGAACAGTACCTAATTACAAAGATGCTCCAGAATCTTTTCGATTGCTCCTCTGGGAACTATTCTCAGGGAGGGAAATGGGGGAATATCTACAATACCTAGATTTAGTCAGATACAATTTGAAGGGAAATTGTAGGTTCATTGATCAAGGTTTGACATGATGGACTAGTGGAATCATTGGACTATTCTATCTAAGTTTGAGCCCGAAGCGACTGAAACTCGTCCTTCATTTCCTACCTTATTCCGGTGCCTATTGGTTCTAGCCCCATGACCTTTCCATATTCGATTCAATCCTAAAAAAGGGAGCTACTTCTGAGTTAAACTTGGAGATGGAAGTCTTCTTTCCTTTCTCAACGGTGAAGTAAGACCAAGCTTATGAGCTTATTATCCTAGGTTGGAACAAGTTGATAGAACCCACTTTTTTATGTCCCCATGTTCCCCATGTGTGGTGACATGGTGGCGAAAAAAGGAAAGAGAGGGATGGGGTTTCTCTCACTCTTCTCTGACTAGAAGTGCTGCGCCTAAGACTCTAAAGCAAAGGGAGGTGGTCCCGAGCGTTGCCTATATGGCTATATAGCGTCAGGATTGTTTGCAAGTATCGTGCATGTAGTGCCGCAAGGTGCCATGCTCATTGGGCAAAGCTTAGTAAGTTGCCAATTGCCATCAGTTGTTGCGGGTTGTGTCTGGCATCGCTCGTGGCAGTTGATGGCTTTTGACAACGAATGATGGAGCATTGTGCAAGTAGCGCCACAAGGTGCCATACGCATGGGGTTTAGCTCAGTAGATGTTGATTGCCATCGGGTTTATCGGGCAACATTGCTCATGGCGGTTGATGGCTTTTGGCGATGCAATGTCAAAGCGTCGTGCAAGTAGCATCGCAAGGTGTAATGCACAAGGGGCGAAGCTTAATAAGTTGTCCATTGCCATCAGTTGTTGTGGGTTATGTCTGTAAACCCCTACCCCCATGGTGGCTGATGGATTTTGACAACGAACGACAAAGCATCGTGCAAGTAGCACCGCAAGTGCCGTGCGCATGGGGTGAACTCAGTAGATGTCCATTACCATCAGTTATTGCGGGCAACATCGGAGGTGAGATCGCTCATAGAGGATGATGGCTTTTGGCAATGGAATAGCAAATCATCATGCAAGTAGCATCGCAAGGTGCCATGTATATGGGTCGAAGCTTAGTATGTTGCGGATTTTGATTAGTTATTGTAGGTTGTGTCTGGAACCGCTCGTTGCAGCTGATGGCTTTTTAAAGCAAACTGCACAGCATCGTACAAGTACCACTACAAGGTGCATGCGTATGGGGATAAGCTCAGTTGATGTCCATTGCCATCGGTTGTTGCGGGCAACATCGGGAGGCGACATCGCTTGTGAAGGCTAATGGCTTTTGGCAATGGAATGACAAAGCATCATACAAGTAGCATCGCAAGGCACCATGGGTATGGGGCGAAGCTTAGTAAATTGTGGAGTGCCATCGATTGTTGCAGGTTGTGTATGGCACCACTCGTGGCAGATGATGGCTTTTGACAACGAACGGTGGAGCATCGTGCAAGTAATAGCGCAAGGTGTCGTGCGCATGGGCCGAAGCTCAGTAAATGTCGATTTCCATCGGTTGTTCTATGCAGCATCGGGAGGCGACATCGCTCATGACGACTGATGGCTTTTTACAATGGAATGACAACGCATTATGCAAGCAGCGCCACAAGGTGCCCTGTGCATGGGGTGAAGCTTAGTAAATTGGCGATTGCCATCGGTTGTTGTAGGCTGTGCCTGGCATTGCTCCAAACCCCTATTCGTGCTTTGCAGGGCTTGTCTTGGCTTTGCAACATTGGCATCAGCAACAACACATGGCTGCACGTCACGTGTTAGGGCTGTTGTTGGCTTGTATTGGCAAGGAAAGTGTATGTACGACACATGAGCGGTGTTCAACTTGTGTGTCTAGGTTGGATCCCTTCTTGAGATGCGACGTCCTAGCCCGTATGCCATCTCAGCCATGGTACAAACGCAAATTAGGCTTGTTCGGTGTCAGTTTTCTATGTTGCATACCTAATGCCAAGGCATTATCAAGAACAATCGGTCGCCTTTCGCCACTCGCATTCGACGTGCGCGGTGAACCAAAAGCTGCAATTGTGTTCCAAGTCATCCCTCTTTTCCTTGCAATGGCTTGGTCCATGACTAGTATGCTCAGACTCATGGATTTTGTAAATGCAATAGGCATGGGGTCTTCATTGGCTCCTATCTGCCCAAAGAATATTCCTTACGAATGACGGTCGTTCTCGTCTTGGACTTGGCTGTGCCCTTTTGGTTGGCCATACTCATGCGATGTCGGAGTCAATGAGGAATGCTACCTGGTTGGTCCTGCCAGTAGCAATATGCTTGTCTCAAAGATTAAGCCATGCGTGTGTAAGTATGAACTAATTAAAACTGTGAAACTACAAATGTCTCATTAAATCTGTTATACTTTGTTTGATGGTATCGACTACTCGATAATCGTTGTAATAGATCTAATAGATGCAACAAACCCTGACTTCTAGAAGTGGCTTTATGAGTTAAAAGGTCTATGTGAGCTTTGCTCGTTGCTGCAATGATTCGTGATAACTCGACGGATCGCACGACCATCGTGCAAATGCATCATTCAAATTTCTGCTTACTAACTTTTGATGGTAGGATGCCTACTGTTAGCCAGAAAAAATATTTTTCTTTTTCTAAATAGAATCGCCTTTAATAAATGTGCAGGATGAGCACGATACAGAATAAGCCCTTCACTCTAATCAATAAAATCCCTTTGGAGCTAAGATTATGGTGGAAAGACATGGGACAGGAAGGACAAGATTGGATCAAATGTTATTTGAAGGACCTTATAGGATTAATGGACATAATTCCCCGAGGCGATATAATTCGAGCACTTGTCACCTTCTGGGATCCTGCACATAACGTCCTACATTTCTTGGACTTTGAACTCACTCCTACTCTTGAGGAAGTTGCTTACTATATAGAGAAAAATGAGGTCCCCCTAAAAGAGAAATACCCGGTGGCTCCAAGAGCGATAACGGTGCACCGATTCCTCGACTCTCTGAAGATTGCTCGAAATGTCCACAATGATGATTTGGCTAATGGGTTTTGCTCCTTAAACTTCATCTATAATAGATATGGAAATGTCGGGGGTTTCAATGACCCTACGAACAAACTCTGTAGTAAGTCAAATCGAGCCAAATGGGAGGAACATCGACGATTTGCCTTTCTGGTGGTATTTTTCGGGCTAATCATATTTCCAAGAAAGGATGTGCACATTGATACAAGAGCCACTGGGGTGGCCAGCACTTTGCTTGTACAAGATAATTGCACTTTGGCCCCAATGATCATAGCCGATATCTACCGTGCCCTAACAACATGTAAAGTAGGGCACGACTTCTTTGAGGGATGTAACTTGATTCTGCAAATTTGGTTGATAGAACATCTATGCAACCATCCTTCGTTCTCAAGCTATGGGCCATCTGAAAGAACTTGCCTTGAAGAATTCTATACGAGAAGAAAAGAAGTTAAGCTGCCTGAGGGAGCTAAAGGTTGGATTTCATACTTACGATCATTGACCGACAGCTAAATCGATTGGGCATATGGATGGATGCCCCTCAATGAGGTGATATACATGCGACGGAAGAGTCACATTTCTTGATCATGGGCTTAAAAAGCATCCAGCCTTATGCACCGTACAGGGTCTTCCGACAACTTGGAAGATATCAAGTTATACCAAAATATGGGGACCTCAGTTTACAAGCAATAGAGATTAGTCCGGATGGGCAATTCCCGGAACAAAGATAAGACAGATTTGGAATGTGTGTCAAAATTTGAAGGTAGAAACTTGTGTAGAAAACAGAGCTCAGGGAGAAGTATCGCCTGGGTATGCCGCATGGTATCATCGGGGTATTGAGCATGATAGACCATGGAAAAGACCTCACATTTAAGATTTGGCCGAGCAGTCTAAGGAATAAGGAAATTGGGTGGCCAAAGAAAAAGAGTATAAAGCCAAGATCAGCTTGCTAGAAAAGCAGTTTTGAGTGCTCCAATTGGAGAGTGGTTTACAGGCAGCATCTGACGAAGGAGAAAAGAAGTAGCTGAGAAAAGAGAATGAAATCTTAAATGCTCAAGTTGCAAAAATGAAAATTGCATCCGAGTCCCCTGTTTTGCTTAACCCGAGATGAGAAATTGATTGAAAATCTTCGGCGCAAAGTGAATGACTACAACTTCGATCTTGATAAAGCAGAAAAGGAGTTAGTCAGGTTTCGGAAACAACTGGCCAGAGATGTCGAGGAAAGAGCTGGAATGGTTCTGCAACTACAAGATAAACATGAATTTGAGGTAGCTCGATTGAGAAAGAAAGTCATTACAGCCACAGTCAAAAGTAGCAAGATAATCAAAGAGTTTGAAGAAGAAAGAGAACATTGCTACACGACTATGGGTCGATTAAAATTTGAGTTGCAACAACTACAGAAAGAGAACCAACAAATCTTAGACGCTCGTGCCAAACAGATCAGCAGGCTGCTTCAAGAAAAAGGGGTCATTCGAGAAAGAATCATCAATATTGCTCAGTACATCACCAGAAAATGCCAATTGTGTGAAGATATGTCCCAGGCAACATTTGCATCAGCCGTAAAGTTCTTTGTAAAGCAAGTCATGTCTGACCAAGATAAACTCCAAAGTGGATTGGCATATAGGCCCGCGGCAAGACCGAACGACGTCTCGCGGGCATTAGGGACATTAATGTACTCATAGGGAATGCATTTTTTATTGGTATTCCTTTTACATTAGTAGCACAACATCATTTTGTAATCAATATTTTTGAGTATCAATGAAAAAGTTCAAAAGAAGTTGTTGCTAATCTTTTTTCCGCTTTATACCAATTGTCTGGGCGATAGGCAAATATATAGGAACGAAAAAGCAAAATAAAAATTGAAAATGAAAAGTGTAAAGAAAAAAAAAGAGATGAAAAAAGAAGAAGAATAAGAGAACAGAAAAAGATAAAAGAAGAGATGAATGTTGATTCAAAAAGGAATAAATGCCGGAATGATGCATAATGATCAAGGGCAAATGTTGTGGTTCTTAATCATTACATCTTACCTCTTTATGTACTAACTATTAACAAGTGTTGTTGTTGATGAGTATCAGATTTCAGCTGGCAACTGGCATTCTGGCAAATCATCATTACAACACACGATCAAAAGCTATGTCTAAGACTATGACTTAGGAGATTGAACCAAGTATCATGGATACAGTACAGGAAGAAGAGGTTGTGGATGTTGCGGGAATGAAAGAGGAGATGTATAAGCTAAAGCAGCAAATGTCGGAAATGTACCAAGCCTGGTCCAGGGGTCAACCTTTACCCACATATCCAGCCAATCCAGCATATGTCCCTCCCGCAAACCCTAATCCTGAACCACCTACCATGAACTCATCCTCCACGTACGCAAATTACCAACACTACTATGCCACAACTTCACAGGCACCACCACCACTATCCAAACAGATTCCACCTCAACCACCAGAGGTCGCCCCGGTATATGTGGCACCACCACCTGTTGCTCTGCATAAATCATCAAGTGAACCAGTATTCCACGTGCAAGACGCATATTACTATCTGCTGGAGCCGACATTCAGACAGCACGACTCCTATACCCCACTTATGGAGATGATGGAAGAAAAGCCCATCAGGAACTTGGAGCAAGAGGAAATGGCACGGAAGATGAGAAGTTTAGAACAATCATTCCGTAACATACAAGGGCTAGGAGGCCAAGTGAGCGTCGCATATAAAGATTTGTGTTTTTTTCCAGAAGTACAGCTCCCGGTTGGATTCAAGCTACTTAAGTTCGACATGTACGATGGACACGGGGATCCTGTAGCCCATCTCAGGGGTTATTGTAGCAAGATGCATGGTGTAGGGGGAAGAGATAAACTTTTGATGGCTTATTTTAGCCAGAGTTTGAGTGGTTCTGCGCTGGAGTGGTGTACACGTCAGGATCACACCAGATGGTTCATCTGGGACGATCTAGCTCAGTCATTTGCTAACCACTTCCAATACAACTTGGAGATAATTCCAGACAGGCTGTCGCTAACAAAGATGGAAAAGAAGCCCGGAGAAAGTTTTCGGGAGTATGGCTTTAGATGAAGGGAACAAGCAGCACGAGTGGATCCTCCTATGAAGGAGACAAAAATGGTGGATTGTTTTTTGCAGGCCTTAGAGCCTACTTACTACGGTCATCTGGTATCAGCTATTGTTAAAACTTTTAATGAAGTGGTAAAAATGGGGAGTTTCGTAGAGGAAGGATTGAAAACCAACAAAATCATGAGCTTTTCGGCTATCAAGGCCACGAATCAGGCGATACAAATCGGAAATGGGGGATCTATTAGTAAAAAGAAGAAGGAAGAGGTTGCAGTTGTTGAAAGTAGACCGTGGTCTCGGGGCCAAAATACATACCATCTCCCACCTCGTCCATACCAATCATACCCACCAGCACCTTACAACCCACCTCCACCATATTATCCACCCACTACCCCATATTACTCCATCCCACATGCTCAACATTACCCACCGCCTCCACATGTATGGCGAGCCCAAACTCCACAAAATGTCTACCACGCACGAAACACCTACCCACCTTCCAGAACCTATAAGAATCCAAATAGACCCAGCTTCCGTCCAGATCCGGAAATGAGAAACAGAGCCCAAATAAAGAAAACATTCACTCCACTGGGAGAGTCTTACACTAGTCTTTATCATCGCCTGAAGCAGTTGGGGATGCTAAGCCCGATTGAGCCAAAACTTCCAAATCCACCACCCAGAAACATTGACCAAACAGTCAGATGTGAATATTGCTCTGGGGCACCGGGGCACGATACTAAAAAGTGTTGGCACTTGAAATAAGCTATACAAGAGCTCATTGACACTAGGAGGATCGAGGTGCAGGCTCCAGAGACTCCTAATATTACTCAGAATCCATTACCAGCTCATCATGAGACACACATGATAGAGTTAGAGCAAGGATAAGGTAGTAAGAAACTGTCCCAATCGGTGATGATGATAAAAGCCAATAGCCAAGTGGAGAAGGAGGTTGAGAAAGAGAAAGCGACATCCAAGTTACCAGTGAAAAAGCCGCCAGTGGCCGAAACTATGAAAATTGTGGTGCCAGGAGCTAAATCGTTGTTGACGGTAAAAGGAGCATACGTGGAACCTGTAGTCATAAAACTGGTGGTGCAAATACCAGTGGTAGATACTAAAGCCATACCTTAGAACTACAATAAAGTCACGGTGTTGTACAGGGGAAAGTAGGTTACAGGAGAAGTCAATGAAACACATGGCCTCACTCGTTCCGAGCGATGCTTTGCCCCGGAAGACTTAAGGAAAACTAAGGTGGTTAATGAGAGTCATATGAAGAAACCGATTTCTAAAGAAGAAGCAGAAGAGTTTTTGAAGAAGATAAAAGCTCAAGACTATTTGATAGTAGAGCAGCTGAGAAAGACGCCTGCACAAATTTCATTTCTTTCATTGTTAATCCATTCAGAAGAACACAGGAAGGCGTTGTTAAAGATTCTGAACGAAGCACATGTCCCCAAAAAAATCTTAGTTTGCCATCTTGAGAAGATCACGAACAAATTTTTGAGACGAACAAGATAACATTCTCGGAAAATGAATTGCCAATTGAAGGGACGGAGCATAACAAAGCACTTTATCTCGCCGTCAAAAGTGTGGAATCTGTGGTTACTCGGGTCCTAATAGATAACGGGTCAAGTGCAAACATTTCTCCACTCTCAACTCTGGGAAAACTAAAGATTAATCATGATAGGATCCGTAAAAACAGTGTGAGTGTTCGAGGGTTTGATGGAGGGAGCAAAAATACTTTGGGAGACATTGTGCTGGAAGTCGCCATTGGACCGATGGACTTTACCATGGAATTCCAGGTGTTGGATGTCACTGTTTATTATAATCTATTAGTGGGACGTCCATGGATCCATGCGGCCAAAGCTATACCATCTTCACTGCACCAGATGGTAAAATTCGAAGGGAACAACATGAAATTACAGTGCATGGAGATGAAGATGCTTGTAACACCATAATGCCTTTTGAAGAAATCGAAAGGGACAAGGGCCCATGGGTGTATCAGGTGACGGATGCTATGGTAGTTAACAAGATATCCGAAGGGGAGAGCATGCCAATTCCTGCAGTGGCATCTACCGCTGTAATGGTGGCTAAAGAGATGATCATAAATGGGTTCACACCGGGAAAAGGTTTGGGGATAGCCTTACAGGGAATAACACAGCCTGTCCATCTACCGAGAAACAATGATACCTTTGGCTTGGGCTTTAAACCTACTTATACCAACATCCAAAGAGCCAAAAGAATGAAAAAGAAAAGTTGGACCCTCCCAAAACCAATTCCAAAATTATCCGACACCTTCACTGGGCCTGGTACACAAAGACATTTGACAACGGCAGTGTCGAGATATGCAGAGATAAGGCCAGATGCGGAGTTTCTTGCAAGGTTTGAAATGCTGTTCGGGGATGTAAACATGTTGGAGATGGGTGAGGGGATTAGTAAGATGGATATCCAGTTCGTGGGACCCAGCGCTACACTTAATAATGGGGAAGCTACTCCTCTTCCGATCAGGAGGGAGTTGTGGTTGTTAGCTTTCAAAAATACTTCATCTTTCCCAAAGCTGTTTTATTTTGTAATCCCTACACCTGACTGAAATCAAATGTATCCAACCTCTGTTATCTTTTGAAAAAAAATATCAATGAAATGCAATTTCTTCTTCTTTCTTCACTTTTGCCTTATTTTTATTTTTTTCTTTTTGTACAGTTCAATATTCGCTGATTCTGATGATATGTCATGCATGAAGGATTCCCGGCCCAGTCTTGACAATCGAATAGTTATACAAGCGATCGAAAATGAAAGTGAAATAGAATATGAAGATGAGGAAACATTGGAGGAAATCAGTAAAAACTTGAATCAATATGAGGAAAAACCCAAACCGAACTTAAATGAGATAGAATCTATTAATCTAGGGAGTGAGGATAATGTCCGGGAAACAAAAATCAGTGTACACCTAGAAGCTTCCCTCAGAGAAGAGCTAATAAAGCTATTACATGAATACAAGGGGACATATTTGCCTGGTCCTATGATGACATGCCCGGACTCAGCACTGATCTGGTGGTACATAAATTGCCCATTTATCCAGAATGCCGGCCTGTAAAACAGAAGTTGAGAAAGTTCAAAACGGACATCAGCGTGAAAATAAAAGAAGAGGTGAATAAGTAGTTTGAGGCGAAGGTCAAAGTACCCCACCTGGTTAGCAAATGTTGTGCCAGTTCCAAAGAAAGACAGAAAAACCAGAGTGTTTGTTGATTACAGAGACCTCAACAAGGTTAGTCCAAAGGATGATTTTCCATCGCCGAATATCCATATATTGATCGACAATTGCGCCAATCGTGAAATTGGCTCATTTGTAGATTGTTATGCGGGTTATCATCAAATCCTAATGGACGAAGAAGACGCAGAGAAAATAGCTTTTATCACGCCTTGGGGTACATACTGCTATAGAGTAATGTCGTTTGGGCTGAAGAATGCCGGAGCTACTTATATGAGGGCAATGACCACAATGTTTCATGATATGATGCATCAAAAAATTGAAGTGTATGTGGACGATGTCATCATAAAGTCCAAGAAGAAACATGATCATGTAAAAGACTTGAGGAAGTTTTTCCAGAGACTCCAAAGATATAACCTTAAGCTCAATCCAGCAAAATGTGCTTTCGGAGTACCTTCAGGGAAGCTATTGGGATTTATAGTAAGCCGGCGAGGCATTGAACTAGATCCATCAAAGATAAAAGCAATCCAGAGTTTGCCTCCGCTGAAGAACAAGAAGGAAGTAATGAGCTTACTAGGCAGGCTGAACTATATTAGCAGGTTCATTGCTCAGCTGACATCGACATGCGAGCCTATTTTCAAATTGTTAAAGAAAGATGCAGTGGTGAAGTGGACCGATGAATGTCAAGAAGCCTTCGATAAGATTAAGGAATATTTGGCAAATCCTCCAGTGTTAGTTCCTCCAGAGCTGGGAAGACCTTTGATCTTATATTAGATAGTGCTAGACAACTCATTTTGCTGTGTACAGGGGCAGCATGATGAGACTGGCAAGAAAGAGCAAGCTATATATTACCTTAGTAATAAGTTCACATCTTTTGAGGTAAAATATACCCAGTTAGAAAGAACATGCTGTGCATTAACTTGGGTTGCTCAGAAATTGAAGCACTATTTGTCAGCTTATACTACATATCTGATATCATGGTTAGATCCTTTGAAGTATAAATTCCAGAAGCCAATGCCTACAGGGAGACCTGCTAAATGGAAGATTTTGCTCACAGAATTTAAAATCATTTATGTAACACGTACGGCAATGAAGGCGCAAGCAGTTGCAGATCACCTAGCAGAAAATCCAGTGGATGATGAATATGAGCCGTTAAAGACATATTTTCCGGATGATGAGGCAATGAATGTTGAGGAAATAGAACAAAGTGACAAGCCATGTTGGAGAATGTACTTCGACGGAGCCGTCAATAGTAAAAGAGTTGGAATTGGAGCAGTACTTATTTCAGAAATGGTTCAGCACTATCCCATTACCGCTCAGCATTTTTTTGTACCAACAATATGGCCGAATACGAAGCGTGTATATTGGGATTGAGGATGGCAATAGATATAGGTGTTCAAGAGATTTTGGTCATGGGCGACTCGGATCTTTTAATACACCAAATTCAGGGAGAATGGGAGACAAGAGATTTGAAATTGATACCTTATCGGCATTATCTACATGAACTGTCCCAAAGATTTCAATCTATAGAGTTCAAACACATCCCAAGAATGCACAATGAGGTAGCAGATGCCCTGGCCACATTATACTCCATGTTACATCATCCGAATAAAGCCTATATAGATCCACTTCAGATACAGGTGTATGATCAAAATGCTTACTGTTTTGCTGTGGAAGGAGAGTTAGATGGAGAACCATGGTATCACGATATCAAGGAATACTTGAAGATAGGAAAGTACTCAGAACAAGCCACTGGAGATCAGAAGAGGGCTGTAAGACGCTTAGCAAATGGCTTCTTCCTCAGTGGAGGGATTGTATATAAAAGAACACCAGACTTGGGTTTGTTTAGATGTGTGGATTCACAACAAGCTGACATGATTATGACTGAGGTACATGCTGGAGCTTGCGGACCTCATATGAGCGGGTATATCTTAGCAAACAAGATATTGAGAGCGGGATATTATTGGCTCACCATGGAACGGGACTATATTAGGTATGTGAAGAAGTGCAACCAATGTCAAGTACATGGAGATTTGATTCATTCTCCACCTTATGAATTGCATACGATGTCCCCACCTTGGCCATTTGTTGCCTGGGGCATGGATGTCATCGGACCAATAGAGCCTGCAGCCTCTAATGGACACAGATTTATCTTGGTCGCGATTGACTATTTTACCAAATGGGTGGAGGCAAAGACATTCAAGGCGGTGACGAAGAAAGCCGTGGTGGATTTCATGCATGAAAATATCATATGCCAATTCAGAATTCCTAAAGTAATTATCACAGATAATGGGACAAATTTAAACAGTCACCTCAGGCGGAAGCATGTTAGAGATTCAAAATCCTGCATCGTAACTCTACACCTTACAGACCAAAGGCAAATGGAGTAGTAGAAGCTGCAAATAAGAATATAAAGAAGATTCTCAGGAAAATGGTGGGAGGGTCTAGACAATGGCAGGAGAAGTTACCTTTCGCTCTTATGGGTTATCGCACAACAGTACGTACTTTGATTGGTGCCACACCCTGTTCATTGGTGTATGGAACAGAGGATGTTATACCCGCAGAAATTGAGATACCATCTCTTCGAATCATAGCTAAAGCTGAGATCGATGATGATGAATGGGTAAAAGCCCGATTGAAACAATTGAATCTGATTGATGAGAAGAGGCTAGCAGCGGTTTGCCATGGGCAATTATATCAACGGAGAATGGCCAGAGCATATAATAAGAAGGTGCGTCCTTGGAAATTTGAAGTAGGACAATTGGTATTGAGGCGTATCTTACCGCATTGGGTTGAAGCGAAAGGCAAATTTGCACCAAACTGGCAAGGACCGTTCATGGTATCACAGGTGTTGTCCAATTGAGCCCTATATATGACAGATGTTGAAGGGAAATGCGTAGAAACTGCTATCAATTCAGATGCAGTCAAAAGATATTATGTATGATTCCTTTTCATTTGTATAATTGTATTTCTTGTGATTTTGGAATTGAAATGATGAAGGCATTTTATTCTTTATCCAAACGCTTTATCCATTGACATCCCTCTTGAGCCTTGTTCGATCTATTCTTTCATATCCCTCTCTTGGAGTTGCTTATGATACAAAAAGAAAAGTATAAAAAGGAAAAATGGAGAATGATAAAAAAAAGAAAAAAAAAGAGAAGAAAAGCAAAAGCAAAATGCAAGCAAAAGAAAAAGACAAAGAAATCGGGAAAACATCAAATGAAACCATTAATTAATGGCGTAGTTTGAACTACGTCTGACTTGATCCCGAAAGGGTACATAGGCAGCCTCATTGAGGTTCAGTCACAATAAAGAAAAAATTCAAAAATCCCCAACATATTAAAACTGGGGCGGAAGTTATGTTTTATAATTCCGAGAGTTGTAAATATTTTTAAACCCTCGTAAATTTTTGAGCCTTTATACTTTTCTTTCTTAACCCATCCAAAAGCCACATTACGGTCCAAAGAAAGACCTTCTAATCAATTTTAAGAGAATAACAATACAATGAGAATAAAGGAAGAACGGGGCATGGACAACATCAGTGGTTCTGAAAAACAAAAGTCAAAAAGAAAAATATATATAAAAAATAAAATGAGAGAGTCTTATCGGTGAAAACCTTAATCGGCACCGTGAGGCGATGGTGAGGATGTGAGAAATAAAATAAAAGAGTCTTATTAGTGAAAACCTTAACCGTCACCGTGAGGCGATGGTGAGGATGTGAGAAATAAATGAGAGAGTCTTGCTGGTGAAAACCTTTAACGACACCATAAGGCGACTGTGAGGATTGTTTCGGAAAAAAGCAAAATAAAAAAATTAGTTTGGGTTGAAATAAAGTCGGAGTTGGAATAATGGTAATTCGATTGAACAGACCGGGTCGGAGTTTAAATACATGGCATGGTCAAAGGAATCGGCCTACATACCCAAATAAGTTATGTCACTCCTCCAAATTACCTTTACCCTTTTGAAATTCATTTGTTTCTGCATTTCATTGATTAAAAAAACAATCTATCCATTGAAAGTTAACTACAATCTTCTCATAATAAGAGGTGAAATAACGCTGGATCAAAAAAAAAGAAAAAAAGAGAAGGGAGAGAGGAAATAAAGAAGAAAGGCAATCAGAGCCGAAGGAAAAGAAAATAAAAAAAGAAGGGGGAAAAGGAAAGAAAAATGCAAAAAAGTGTTTACAAAGGAAGTCAACTGAAAGGCCGCTTAACAAAAGAAAAGCAAAAAGAGGAAGACAATAAAAGGCAGGAGCAGCAAATGCCAGTTGCCAACAACTTTATACTAATAAGATTGTTTTTTATTTAGACAGGAACAAATTGTCACTAATCACTTTAAAGTGAATGTGACCAATGTGAAAAGAAAGAAAACATAAAAAGAAAGTTCAGCAATAAATGGAGGAATCCATAGACGAGGAATCACTTAATCAAGAAAATACCAAAAAAACAATAGGAAGGTATCATCGTTTTAAATTTACACCCCAGTTATCAAACCGAGGGAATACTTTTCTGCATTTGCATTTCATGAATCGCGCCCACCTGGATAACAAGGGAATACTTTTCTGCATTTGCATTTCATGCTTCATGCGCCCACCTGGATAACAAGGGAATACTTTTCTGCATTTGCATTTCATGCATCATACGCCCACCTGGATAACAAGGGAATATTTTTCTGCATTTGCATTTCATGCATCAGGCGCACACCTGGATAACAAGGGAATACTTTTTTGCATTTGCAATTCATGCATCAGGCGCCCACCTGGATAACAAGGGAATTCTTTTTTGCATTTGCATTTCATGCATCAGGCGCCCACCTGGATAACAAGGGAATACTTTTCTGCATTCGCATTTCATGCATCATGTGCCCACATGGATAACAAGGGAATACTTTTCTGCATTCGCATTTCATGCATCAGGCGCCCATATGGATAACAAGGGAATACTTTTCTGCATTTGCATTTCATGCATCAGGCGCCCACCTGGATAACAAGGGAATACTTTTCTGCATTTGCATTTCATGCATCAGGCGCCCACCTGGATAACAAGGGAATACTTTTCTGCAAATTTTAATTTCTCTTCAGGCGCCTACCTGGATAACAAGGGAATACATTTCTTCAATTTTAATTTCTGTTCAGGCGCCCACCTGTATAACAAGGGAATACATTTCTGCAATTTTAAAACCCTACAAACTTTGATTTTTGTTAGCTAACATGAGTAACACCGTAACATGAGAAAAGCCCACACTAGGGCAGAGGAAAAAGTTTTGTTGTTTTGTTTTTGTTTTAAGCAGGTATCAATTGGAAGGCAAGGAGTATCATTGAAAATCACAAAAAGAAAGGAAGCAAGAAAAGAAAAGTCAACAAAAAGAAGGATAGTAGAACATGAAAATAAAGAAAAAGAGACAAGGAAGAATAAGAAGACAAGAAGTAGATAGGAACAATTATAATTCGTAACATTATAGCTTAGAATATCTTCTTCATTTTACACTTTTCACACCTGGTGTAATAAGGAGTAGGTCAGTAGTCATAGCAATAGCAATGCAACAGCAAAGTCTTGGTAGTTTTAAACTACCAGGCCTTCCCGAACTACACTGACCTGATTCTTGTTTAGCCCAGGATATGTAGGTGACCTCTGAGGTAGGGTGCGGTCAAAAGTTTTTCAAAATGCTTCTCAAGGAATATGCAAGTGGGAAAAAATCTCTCATTACTGCTCACTTGTCTTTGCACTGAAACTCTTCGTGTTCCCGAGCAAAGAGGGGCAGCTGTGAGCACGTGATTTTTGCCCTAAGCAATAAAATTCCAAAATTAAAATAAATAATATTTTTGTCTGCAATTACATGTCTATTTAAAATAAGATACATTTGTTTGTGTGAACAATTAGAAATTAAAATTATAAAAATAAAAATAGGTTGAGTACAATTATTACAATTAAAGGAATTAAAAAGAAAAATTAACAAAAATGCAATAATATCGGAAAATAGAGAAAAATAGCAAAAATATCAAAAAATACAGAAAAATTGGAAAAAAATAGGAAATTGAATAATTGAAAAGAAGGTAAAAATAGAAAATGAAATGCAAAAATAAAATACCAAGAAATAATTAAATACAAGAAAAATACACAAAAAATATAAACTTGGGCCAAATATGTAAACCCAATACACATTTGGCCCAAACCAAATAAAAGACCGGTCCAGCCTTATACAAGAAACAATCTCAGCCGTTCATCTCTTTAAATCCAACGGCTGAGTTTTTATCCGGAAATAATTAATTAATTAAGATTTTTGATCAAATCTGAGCCGGCCGTGTCTTGAGATCTGACGGATGTGAAATAGCCTTGGTCTTTAACCAAACGTTGTCGTTTTAAGGAAAACAATCCTGACTGTTGATCTCAATTGATCCAACGGCCAGGGATCGATTGAGCGTTACAGGTATATAAGCCTGGTCTCTCTTCAGAGACAGACCATTTCACTACACACTAACCCTAGTCGTCCTTCTCTCTAACTTCATCCCCTTCTTCGTCTTCTCGAAGCTTCGCCGGCCATGGAGACTAGCCGTCTCTTATGGCCATCTCCGGCCATCCCTTACCCCCAAACCTCCCTTTTCTTGTCTCTTACCACCACAAACCACCCAAAAAATCCCCAAAACCCTAGCTTCTTGAAATTCCGGTCATCGGAGTTCTTCTCCAGTGACCAAAACCTATGAGACTGGCTCCCAAATTAACACCAGTGAACCCTCACCTCCTGATCTATCACCCCTCACAAGCCGTTTCCTTCGAATCTCACCTCATCCGCTCGAATCTTCAAAAAAAGGTCGCCGAAACCCTAACTCCAGTCGACCCAAAACTTAACCCTAAATCAAAACCCCTTTTAAAACACCCCAGAACCTGTCTCTGCTAATAAAATCGAATAAAAGACTTCAACTTGAAGTCTGAGAGAAAAAATGGAAAAAGAAAGAAAAAAGAAATGGAAAAAAGAACAAGAAAAAAAGAAAAGATAAAGGGGAAATAGCACAGGAGACAGATCCTGCAAAGCTAAGTTTCCCTTTCCTTTTATGTTTTGATTTTGTTTGTTTTTCTCTGTTATTGTTCTCTTTATCTTCATCTATGTTCTGTTCTGTTTTAGCATGCTTTTTATGTTTAAGTTTATTTTCTTTGCATTAATCGTTAACTAGTTGCATGTTTTAGATTAGTTCATTTCCTTGAAATAACTTCTGGTATAATTTCTTGTTTCTCTTTTAAGTATCATGTTTCTTTAGTCTCTTTGATAAATACTGTCTATTATGCTTAATCAAATATACCCGAGCATGTTAGGGTTTCTACTAGTCTTTAACATGAGAAAATTCTGATTATGCCTTATTTGTGTTAATTGATATACTATGCTTGGAATCTGAACTATGAGTTTGTTTGATTGTAATTCAACAATATTCAATTTCCCCTCCGAGTTTTGGTTAAATGACAAGTAATTATGATTTTGTGGCTATGTGTGCAATTTAATGTGAAAGGGCTATATCCGCAATAATTTTGTGTTATTGTACTGTTATTAAGCCTAATGTCTTAGGGATATTGGTTATAGCTGTAATTGTTTGGTAATTAGATAAGTGGCTAAGTCTGAAAGCATGTTAAGTAATTAAATAGGCTAAAATTGAAAACACCATAAAAATGGTTACTATTGAAATAAGTAATAAGAGTGGTCAGTTTTGTAACTGGCCAACTCTGTAATCCTTTAGGTGTAAATTCAAATGGCTAGTTTTGTAATAAACAGACTAAAGCCTGAAAATGGCTAAGCTTTGCAAGTCTTAACTAATTTTAAATGGCCAGTCATAACTAATTGGCTAAATTTGCAAAGCTAAGTCCAAACATTGGATTGGCTATCCTTAAATAGTATAGACTTAGGTAAATAAGCAGGCTAGTCCTGCAAATTAACTCTAATACAGAAAAATGAAAAGAAAATACGCTAAAATTGAAATAAAATGGATGTTCAAATCTGGTCAAGTCTTAAATGACCTGTAAATATTGGTCAATAGTTAAATAAGAACTGAAAACAGCATACCTAGACCTGGACAAGGTCGGGTAAATAGTAAGTGCCATTAAGGGTATAATAGGAATAGAAAATGGCATAATTGTGGATTTAATAGAGCCTATGAGGACATTAAAGACATTTAGGCCTATGACTTCTGCAATATTGCACAAAACTAAGGGTATAATAGACCCAAATAAAAAGAAACTTAGTAAATAACCTTAGCAAGTGGGGGTAGACTAGTAAAACTCCCCAAAAAGAATCAAATAGAACCTTCCAGCACATGCTAGAAGGCAAATTCAAATCTGAAAATGGTAGCTAAGTGTAACAATTGAAAGAATTCATGGGAGGAAACTAGAAATTACTTTTCAACTCCCCCCAAAATTTTCACCAATCTCACCTATAAATAGACACCATTTGAGCCTGATTAATGGCTGGATTTTTGATATAGAAATTCAAAGATATACATAGAGATTCATAGCGTAAAATCTGCCTGGGTTCTAGTCGAAACTTATTCCTGAAGCTGTAGGAAATCTTCTACTGGTTTTACTGGTTTTCTACTGCTTGCTACTGGGTATTTTCTTTGCTGTTCTCTGGGATTCAATTTGATTGCTGTGAATTCAATCTCCTATTGCTGTTGCATTGTCTGCCGTGGTCTAACTGCCATTTCCTGCCTATTCTCCCTTAGACTCATTGGTTTTCTGTTGCTGAATCATGTACACAATCCAAACCATGTAATTGCAATTGGAGTTTGAGTTGAAGAAATAAATTGTCTGTTTGATACAAGTTTATGTCACTGATTTCGAGATCTGTTTTCATATTGTAGTTTATTTAGCTTAGTTTAATTTGTAATTTGGTAGAAAATGTTGTAATTAACTCAAATGAGAGGTACGGATGAGTTGAAAACAATGTAATAGTGTAGTTTGTAGATGAGTGTAGTAATGTTAGTTAAATCGCTTAGATAATTAATTAGGTTAATCATCAATTTAATATAAAAATACAAGTAGATAAATAACAATATTAACACACAGTAGTTAAGTGAAAGCAATGTTAAATAGATCAATCTGAATATTATTAGCAGTAGATGAAACATGCGGTAAAAATGAAGTC
Organism: Nicotiana noctiflora; assembly: GCA_032618575.1. NCBI lineage: Eukaryota > Viridiplantae > Streptophyta > Magnoliopsida > Solanales > Solanaceae > Nicotiana > Nicotiana noctiflora. The sequence continues at coordinate 633,496 of JASVEL010003021.1, forward strand.
ACAATGAGTATCATGCAATTAGTTCTCTAAAATCTACAAATAGTTAAGTTTAGTATGTTATTAAAAGGTAACACTGATTAACTTCAAATTTTAAGAAATTAGATTCATTAGTTTTAAAATTTAGTTGTTAAATATGAAAAACAAAAACAGTTTGTTAATTAGATTTCATTCATACTAAACGTTTAAGTTCTGAAGTCCACTGTTGTAATTCTATATTCCTTTTCCGTTTATAGAAAAAAATAGTTTAAGTGTTTTAATTTCTGAATATCGATCTCTTGTGCATATAATTTGTTCCGATTTTTATTACTCACCTCTAATTGAGTCTGATTTTGGCCTAGCATATTACGAAGGCCCAGAAATACGTGAAAACATCTTTGGGCTTCTGTTGAACGTAATTCAGTGCGTTCCTGGGTTTTCAATACCCAGGGATGTAGTATGATATGTGTTAAGCCCATATCCAGGCCCATGTGTAAATAGAAATAAGGCTTGGATTCTGATGCTGTAAATAATGAACTAAGGAAAAAATCAAAACAGAAATACATAGTACATATTAGGATCAGACTATAAAAAATAAGTTGGGATGAGCCTCACATTGAAAACAAAATAGCGGGCCCCCCAAATAAATAAGTAAGTTATATATATGTTAGACTCGGGAGGGTTGCTAGATAATTCCACAACCTTTCCAAAACATTAAAAAGCCGATAGACAATTTAGGCACGATTTAAGAATATACTTTCCCTAATACGAGTGCACATTTGATGTGACTCAAATCATAAATACCGGCGAAGCCGAAACGTGTTAAGGGTCACAGGCGTACTGGTTGCGGTGTGACTCGAAATACGTTTTCGCAACATCGTAATTAGTAAAAAATATTAAAGTCAAAACATGTATATATTGTAAAAAGGCATGTAATAAGTCATATAAAACCGAAAATGACAGTTGAGCGACCGTGCTAAAACCATGGAATCCGGGAGTGCCTAACACCTTCTCCCGGGTTAACAAATTCCTTATCCAGATTTCTCGTTGTGCAGACTGATAAAAACAGAGTCAATTTCCTCGGATTCGGGATTAACCGGTGACTTGGGACACCATTATCTTCCCAAGTGGCGACTCTGAAATCATAAATAAAATCCTGGATCGATTGTCCTTTATTTGGAAAAACTCCTTCCTCGTTATTATTATATCCTTCCCGGGGTATTCATAACATCGAGTTATACCTTATTCTCCTGATCGGGAATTAAACAAAAAGGTAGTAAAAAGGGAGGGGTGACAGCTACCTATTTTCATTCTATGTTCAAAACATCCATAAAATAAAACTAAGTGTTGGAAAGGCTGAAATTAAGTCTGGGCTTGATTGTCGCACGGAGGTGAACCTTGGGTAGAATTTGAGTGACATAAATCACCCTTGTGACACTTACCATGGTAGTGATGGGTAACGTAGAATAGGGTTCGATTCCAGAGAGGGAGCCTGAGAAAAGGCTACCACATCCAAGCAGGGCACCAGACATGCAAATTACCCAATCTTGACACAAGGAGGTAGTGATAATAAATAACAATACCAAGCTCTATGAGTCTTGTTATTAGAATGAGTACAATGAAAATCCCTCAACAAGGATCCATTGGAGGGCAAGTCTGGTGCCAGCAGCTGCGGTAATCCCAGCTCCAATTACGTATATTTAAGTTGTTGCAATTAAAAAGCTTGTAGTTGGACTTTGGCATGGGCCGGTCGGTCCGCCTTTGGTGTGCACCCGTAGTCTCGTCCCTTCTCCCGGCGATGCGCTCCTGGGCTTAATTGTCGAATCGTGCCTCTGACATTGTTACTTTGAAGAAATTAGAGTGCTCAACGCAAGCCTACATTCTGCATACATTAGCATGGGATAATATTATAGGATTTTAGCCCTATTATGTTGCACTTCGAGATCAGAATAATGATTAATAGGGACAATTAGTGGCATTCGTATTTCATAGTCAGAGGTGAAATTTTGGGCTTTTCGAAAGACGAAGAACTGCAAAAGGATTTTCCAACAATGTTATCATTAATCAAGAACGAAAGTTGGGGGCTCAAAGATGATAAAATACTGTCCTAGTCTCAACCATAAACAATGCCGACCAGGGAACAACGGATGTTGCTTTTAGGACATCGCCGACACATTATGAGAAATCAAAGTTTTTCGGTTTCGGGGGGAGTATTGTTGTAAGGCTGAAACTAAAATGAGTTGATGGAAGGGCACCACCAAGAGTGGAACCTGCAGCATAATTTGACTCAACACTGGGAAACTTACCAAGTCCAGGCATATAGTAAGGATTGACAGACTGAGAGCTCTTTTTTGATCCTATGGATGGTGGTGCATAGATGTTCTTAGTTGGTGGAGCAATTTTTATTGTTAATTCCATTAACGAATGACACCTCAGCCTGCTAACTAGCTATGCTGGGTAACCCTTTGTGGCCAGCTTCTTAGAGGGACTACGATATTTTAGGCCGTAAATGTGTAAGGCAATAATAGGTCTGTGATGCCTTTAGCTGTTCTGGGCCGCACACGCGCAACACTGATATATTCAACGAGCATATAGCCTTGGCCGACAGGCCCGGGTAATCTTTGAAATTTCGTCATGATGGGGATAGATCATTGTAATTGTTCGTCTTCAACGAGGAATTACTAGTAAGCGCATATCATCAGGACGCGTTGACTACGTCCCTACCCCTTGTACACACTAGCGTTGTTCCTACTAATTGAATAATCCAGTGAGGTGTTCGAATCGCGGTGAAGTTGGTGGTTTGCTGCCCACGACGTCACGAGAAGTCTATTGAACCTTATCATTTAGAGGAAGAAATAGTTGTAACAAGATTTCTGTAGGTGAACCTGCGGAAGGATCATTGTCAAAACCTGCAAAGAAGAATGACCCACGAACTTATTTAAACACTGGAGAGTTGCGTGGCCGGGCTGCTTTGGCCTCTATCAGTTGGTCCCCTTATATCCTCGGCACGCACGCTTGTGTGAGTTCCGGGTGATTAAGGAACCCCGGCGTGAAAAGCGCCAAGGAATACTTAATTGAAAGCCTAGTCCTCGTGCCTTATTCGTAACAGGGTGGGGGGATTGTGCTTCTTTTGAAACACAAATGACACTCGACAACAGATATCTCAGCTCTCACATCGATGAAGAACATAGCGAAATGCAATACTTGATGTGAATTGCAGAATCATGTAAACCATCGACTCTTTGAATGCAAGTTGCACCCGAAGCCATCAAGCCGAGGGCACGTCTACCTGGGTGTCATGCATCGCGTTGCCCCCACACACCTCACCCATTCTTATGGTCGCGGTGGTGTCGTATGATGGATACTGGCCTCCTGCGTGCCTTGATTGTGCGATTGGCCTAAATGCTAGTCCACGACAACTGACATCATGACAAGTGGTGCTGGAAACTCAACTCTTATAGTGTTGTGGCTCCAACCCGTTGCATGTTTGGGCTCCCTGACCTTAACGCGCTTAGGTGCTCTGACCACAACCCCAGGTCAGGCGGGACTACCCGATGAGTTTAAGCATATCAACAAGTGGAGGAAAAGAAACTTACTAAGATTCCCCTAGTAATGACGTGAAAACCGAGAATAGTTGAGCCTTAGAATCGGGCGGCTCCGTCATCTGAATTATAGTATGGAGAAGCATCCTTAGCGGCGGACCCGACCCAAGTCCCTTGGAAGGAGGCGCAAAAGAGGCTGAGAGCCCCGTTGTGCTTCCTATTCTTGGAATTCTTATTGTGCGTACTTGATTTAGTTTGAGATAACTCTTGAAATTCCTTCCACATGTCTGTATCCGCACGTGAACGCTCAGAAGTCTATGTGCCTTAATGGCTTGTGATTCCCCGATCAAGGGGTCAGAAGTAATCTTCATGAGTTCATGTTGGGCAAGTCTGGAGGACTTGACGCATGGATCTTTGCCTATGGCTTGAGCACCAAGGTGATGATTGTGTGAACAAGTGTTTTGAACTTATATATTCAGTAATGTCCTTATTTGCCGGGTTGGCGGTTGGATATCCATGCGATGAGTATGTCAGTATTGCGATGTGTATCTATGCAAATTTGGTAGTGACAAAGAAGTCTAATGGATAATAGATGAGCTGTTAAGTGTTTATTTCCTATTATGATCTGTTATGTAGCCCCAAGTTATGGGCGCGTGAAGAACATTTTCATGTCTCTTAGTTGGAAAGTAAAGTACATTTCATGTGGCGGTATGAGCTCAGAATCAGAAAGACTAATTGATTGTGTAACCTATATGATGGTGGAAGGCATGCTGAAATATTGAAATGTGGCGAAGCAGGTGGGTTATCTCCTGCGGAGTGTTTTTGAGCGATATGATCCTTATGTGTATGTTAAAATATCTCATGTGTAATTGAAGGGTATTTATTGTAATTTGAGGAATTGGGACGCTTAAGAAAATTAACTCAGCTGATGTGGAAATGAATGTGAGGTTTGTAGAGAATTTTAGTGCTAGATGATTTGTGTAGTCACTAAACATGTAAATGATTTGAGTCTGATCTCACTGTGGCATTGTGGCATGATTAGAGTAAAATGTGCTATGAGTTATTAAGAGTGCCTTAATGTATGGCTTCGAGCCAAGGTGGGGAGGTTGCGGTTGGTCAGCTGATTGCACAGTTATGTGGTATGTTGGTTCCATTTCGATGGATGATGTGTAGGAAAATTTTTACAAAGGTTATATGGTTCTTTCGTAAATGTGAGAAAACACTAGGATGTTTTGAGCCAATGTTGATACAGAATGCTCAGTGATTACAGGCAGTTGAATAAGGTGACAGTGAAGAACAAGTATCCACTACCTCGTACTGATGATTTGTTTGACCAGCTCCAGGGGCAATGGTATTGTCTAAGATTGATCTCTGTTCAGGCTATCACAAGCTGAAGATCAGGGATTCGGATATTATGAAGACTGCCTTCAGGACAAGACATGGGCACTATGAGTTCCTGGTTATGTCTTTTGGACTGACTAATTCCCTAGCCGCGTTCATGCATCTGATGAACAGCGTATTTTGGCCGTATCTAGATTCATTTGTTATCATTTTTATTGATGATATCCTGGTGTACTCACGCAGCCTGGAGGAGCATGATCTGCACTAGAGAGTGGTATTATAGAGATTGAGAGAGGAGAAGCTTTATGAAAAGTTCTCCATATGTGAGTTTTGGCTTGGTTTTGTGGCTTTCCTAGGGCACGTGGTGTCCAGTGACGACATTCAGGTTGATCCAAAGAAGATAGAGGTGGTGCAGAGTTGGCCTAGACCGTTCTCAGCCGCAGAGATTCGGAGTTTTCTGGTTTGGCGGGTTATTATCGCCAGTTTGTCCTGGGTTTTTCATCTATTTCTTTGCCCTTCACCAAGTTGATGCATAAGGGTGCACCATTTGTATGGTCGGACGAGTGCGAGAGCTTTCAGAAGCTCAAGACATCTTTGATCACAGCTCCAGTGTTGGTTTTGCCATTATCTTCAGGTTCTTACACTATGTATTGTGATGCTTTAAAAGTTGGGATCAGATGTGTGTTGATGCAGGAGGGTAGATTATTGCATATGTTTCTCATCAGTTGAAGCGTCATGAGAAGAACTACCTCGTACATGATTTGGAGTGGGATTCTATAGTTCATGCTTTAAAAATTTGGAGGCACTACTTGTATGGCATATCTTATGAGGTATATACTGATCATCGCAGCCTTCAGTATTTGTTCAAACAGAAGGATCTTAATTTGAGGCAGCGAATGTGGCTTGAGTTACTCAAGGACAATGATATTACCATATTGTATCACCCGGGGAAGCCAATATATTGGCCGATGCTTTGAGGCGGAAGGCAGTTAGTATGGGTAATTTGGCATATATTCCAGTTTGGGAGAGGCTCTTTGCAGTTGAAATTCGGGCTTTGGCCAATTGGATGGTGAGGCTAGATATTTTGGATCCTAGTCGGGTGTTGCCTTGTGTTGTTTCTCGGTCTTCCTTGTATGACCGCACCTGAGAGTGCCAGTATGATGATCCGCATTTGCTTGTCCTTAAGGACGGAGTTCAACATGGTGATGCCATAGATGTGACTATTGATGATGATGGCATGTTGAGGGTGGAGGGCCGAATTTGCATGCCCAATATGGATGGGCTTCGGGAGTTGATATTAGAGGAGGCACATAGCTCGCGGTATTCCATACATCCGGGTGCCGCGAAGATGTATCCGGATTTGAGGCAGCATTACTAGTAGAGGAGAATAAAGAAGGATATTTTGGGTTATGTAGCTCGATGTCTCAACTATCAGCAGGTGAAATATGAGCATCAGAGGCCCGGTGGTGTACTTCAGTGGATGGATATTCCAGAGTGGAAGTGGGAGAGGATTACTATGGATTTTTTAAGTGGTCTCTCTTATACATCGAGGAATTTTGACTCGATTTGTGTGATTGTTGATCGGCTGACCAAGTCCGCACACTTCATTCCGGTATGTACCACCTATTCTTCGGAGCAGTTGGTAGAGATTTTCATTCGGGGGATTGTTTGGTTGCATTGGGTCCCAATTTCTATTATCTCAAATAGGGGTACTCAGTTTACTTCCCAGTTTTGGAGGACTTTTAAGCGAGAGTTGGGTACACAGGTAGAGTTGAGCACATCGTTTCTTCCGCAGACGAATGTACAGTCCGAGCGTACTATCCAGATATTAGAGGATGTGTTGCGTGCTTGTGTTATTGATTTTGGAGGTTCTTGGGTTGAGCTCTTGCTACTTGCAGAGTTCTCTTACAACAACAACTATCAGTCCAGCATTCATATGGCACCGTACGAGGCCTTATATAGGAGACAGTGTAGATCATCAGTTGGTTAGTTTGAGCCCAGCGAGGCTAGGCTATTGGGGATAGAGTTGGTCCAAGATGCCTTAGATAAGGTGAAAGTGACCCAGGAGAGACATTATACAGCTCAGTCACGTGAGAAGAGTTATACGGACCAGAAAGTTCGAGATGTATCTTATATGGTGGGCGAGAAGGTCTTGTTGAAGGTTTCATCGATGAAGGGCGTTATGAGATTTGGAAAGAAAAGAAAGTTGAGTCCGTAGTTCATTAGTCCTTTTGAGATACTTTGGAGGATTGGGGAGGTAGCCTATATGCTTGATTTGCCACCCAGCTTCTCGGGGGCTCATCCATTATTTCATGTTTCTATGCTCCGGAAGTATGTTGGGGACATGTTTCACGTGTTAGACTTCAGTAGAATTTCAGTTCAGGTGTTGCAGAAATTTAAGGCTTCGCGATCGCGTGGGGTATATCACGATTGCGAAGAAGGATTCTTGGTAGGTCACTTATTGATGTTCATGTTCACGTATGTATATGATATTGTGCTTTGCTTTTGCAAGGACATGCTCGCGTTCGCGTATAAGGAGTTGGGGTCCAACGGATTTGTCCTTCGCATTCGCATCATGTGAGGCGCGTTCGCGTATGTATGAGGAATAAAGCATCGCGTTCGCAATATGGGTATTGCGTTCGCGTAAAGTTAATGCTGGATAATATAAAAATGTTCTTCGCGTTAGCGGGGCTGAGGTTACGAACTCGATGAAGGAGGTTAAGCTGGGGAGAATGTTTTAATTCACTTCATCCACGGTTTTGGGTTATTTTTCCTCCATGGTTGACCATTTTGAGAGCTTCTTAGTGGAGATTGAAGAGGGGTTTGAGGGGAGTCAATTGGAGGTAAGATTTTTGAACTTAAATCTCATTCTTATTGTGAAATTGGTTTAGAAGATCATGCAAATTAAGCCTAAGATTGATGTTAGGGCTTGAGTTTTTGATATTTCAAATTGGGATATGATAGGTCATTTGAGCTCGGATTTAGGAGTTCTTGGTATGGGTAAACTCGTGGAGAGACGAGAAATCCGGTAATATGAGATTTGTAATTTTTTTAGAAGTGGGCCCGGGGCTCGGGTTTTGCTAGTTTTGAGAGTTTTGTTGTTTTTCAATTGTTTTTGATTGGGTATTGTTCCCTTAGCATATTGTGATGTATTCACTCTGATTTTGGCTAGATTCGATGTGCATGGATGTCGGTTTGAGGGGCAAAGGCATCACGAGCTAGAGATTTCATTGGTTAGAGGTGAGCAATGATTTTAAATGATATCGTGAGGGTTTGAAACCTCGAATTTGAACCCATAGTGCTATATTGAGGTGACTTGCATGCCGGATAGAGAGCGTGGGGTAGAGCACCATTGGGGGTTGTGACTGGGTTCGTCCCGATTGTTGATTTTTCCGCGCATTTCACTATGACTTGTTGTTTTATTTCACTATGACTTGGGCTTATTTCCATATTTGGGGCTTATTGCCGACTTTTTGAACTTCTTGTGAGCTATCATCACTATTTTCCTCACAATTTGAAATATTATTTGAACTCAGTCCATTTGAATTACACTGTTTCATGAACTCGGCTATATTTTTACTCAACTTTGAGTTTTAACTAATATTTGAACTATTGTATGAGTTGAACATTATTATTTTACTGATGCCCAAGGGGCTTATGATTATTTTTGGACTGATTGAGGCTGAGAGCCATGTGTGAGGATACGATGAGTGATGTGAGGAGGCTTTTAGGCCTCGAGTGACATGTGAGGAGGCTTTTAGGCCTCGAGCGGTATGTGAGGAGGCTTTCAGGCCTCGGGTGTATTGTGAAAAGGCTTTCAGGCCTCATGTTAATATGTACAGGCTTTCAGGCCTTAGGATGATAGAGCGCTTGGGCTGTAGGATCCCCTCCTGAGTCTGCACTACACAGTGAGCCGGGTACCCATCTATAGCAGTTATATTTTAGACAGTGGTAACAATGACATTGTTATACGCATTTTGGTCAGGTAACAATGACTTACCAGAGGTAACAGTGACACTGTTAAACGCGTTTTGGTCAGGTAACAATGGCTGACCAGTCAGGTAACAATGACTGACCAGGAACAAAAATTATGCCCGAGGGGCCGGAACTATTTTTGAGATATTTCTCGGGGGGCGAACTTGATGT